>RJWH01000501.1:0-741317 GCA_004363575.1 Solenodon paradoxus
ATTCTGGATTTTTCCTCCAGTCACACTTATCTCAAGGGTCATCTTTTTATGCATCTTTTCATTTTATAAGTTGCTCTCTTATTTTTAGTACAATTTCATTTCTCACATACAATTTTTCCACTTGGTTAGAAATCTTGCAGCCTAAATAATTGCTATTTCTTGTTTTTATATTGAACATATGGTGAACCTTTCATCATATGTCCTGGCTTTCGTTGAATTCAACATTTCATCTTCTAATCTGAAACTTAATTTTTTGCTTTCTTTTTCTTATATTAATTTATTTTATCATCTCTTACATTATTAGACAACTTTGTTTGGGGTGGCGGTTTGTGGAATGGTATTTTAACAAAGAATTAAAAAAAAATGCCATTAAGCTTCAGTGTTTTTCACAAAACCAAAAAAATTCTTTTTTTTTTTTTTAAGGAATGATGCAGGCAGGAATGAAGGCAAATAGGCAGGTAGGAAGAGAGAGGAAGAAGAAGCACTTCATTTTTTATTTAGTTGTTCACACTGGTTGTTTATTCCCAGGTCTGAGACTCAAACCCAGGGGTTTGTGGCCTGGCTCCTTCAGATGCAATTGACCTAACCACTACTTGAACAAGGCACGGCACTAAAACCTTGAATGTCAAAGCTAAAAGTAATTCCTGGTTTACAAAATATAGTTGGTTAGAATGCTAAATTTCAAATCAATTATTTTTATGACTTGGTATTAATGAAAATAATAGTTAACATTTATTGAATGTGTCCTATGTATTGAGTACTAGTCACAACATTTGCAGTGCATAAGTTTTTAATTTCTTGAAGCAGGTCATACTTTGATTGTAAACATAAGAGTCTGCCTTTAGGGACAGGGGTTAGAAACTCCAAGTTTACAATTTTAAAATGCACCAGGGGTTTTGTTTTAATCAGATATGGTGAGATACACAGACAGGAGTGCCTGAAATGAAGGAAGACATTTTCACTCATTGCTCCTGAGAATTAGACACAGCACATCATACTGGCACAGGTGGTGGTGGGAAATCCCAGTGGACGAGGTGGAAAGCCTGGGAAAGAGTCTTTATTGTGCTTCTGTGGGAGGACTGGAGAGACAGCTGAAGCAGCCTTCGATGAGCTAGTTTGAATAAGTTCAGTAGGTGGAAGGCCCGCCTCTATTTCTCTTAGCCTTGGGATGATTAGGACACAAGAATATTTGCCCTGAAGCCTGTATTTGAGATAGAGATTTGGTGTTAGACTGACCATATGTACCATTTTAAATGGGATGTACTTTTTTTTAAATATGTCCTGTAGTTCCAATATAAATGTCAATTTTGTCCCATTTTTAATAAATCAGGGACATATTTAATGCAGGGCAAAAGAGGAGATTGAGTTGCCCTGGGCCCAATCTGTGGAAGAGGCCCTAAAGCAGTTCCTTCTGAGGCTGCTGCTGCTGTTCCCACCCACTGAGAGGAAACCAGAAACTCAGAAAGAGGATTCTCCCCCAACTCCAGCCATGTGCCTGTTTCTTCAAAGGGAGCAGGGCACTTCAGCACGGTAGAGCTGACGGTAAATATTATGGGGGTATCTCTGGCACTGGGATGGTTAAAGCGGTAGTATTTGAGGCAGGACATTTAGCGGCCAAATTTGGTTTTCAACTAAGATGTCAAAATTCCTTGCACTCGCTCTGGTCATTTGTATGAAGTCCCACTGGACCATATGTCATTACAATACAATCACAGATCGGCATTACATAGCACTTAGTTGTTGCTGCCTGGCTGCTCTGCCTCCTCCCCACAGGTTGCCAGCACCTAACCCCGTCCTGTTTTTGCCATCTCATGTCCCATTTTTATCTCAAGGAAATATGGTTAATCTATTTAGTATGGGCTCCAGATTCTTACGTTTGCATAGGAAATGAGCACTGGAGGTGGCCAGCCCTGGTTGGGCAGGCTCTTCCCTGTCAGCAAGGCCCCCAGAGGCCCCAGCATCAGGATTACAGAAAATAAGAAAGTAGAATTGTAGAGGAATCCTGGGACCATTCCACAGTGCATGTGTGAAGGCTTCCTCCACCACCAATTAGCAAGGTGTCCAAGAATTCAACTCCGTTCAACTCAATTCTGATACTAAACTGGATTTTGCATCAGATTCCACAGGTACAGAATTTTCTAAGACTTCTGTCTACTTCAGATACTAGTCACAAATCAGGCAGTTAGCAGAACTTCTGACCTAAGACCCTGTCCTCAGGTTCACTTGATTTGTGAGGGGCTCACAGAACTCAGGAAACCTATATACTCACTAGATCACCAGTTGATTGCTGAGGAGTATGGATGAGATGCACAGAGTGAGGTGTGGGGAAGGGGATTCGAGCTTCCATTTCCTCTCCAGGTGCTATTTTTTCCAAGTCTCCTGTCTTTGCTAACCTGGAAGCTCTATGAAGTCCTACCTCTTTGGTTTTTATGGAGGCTTTGTTACTGAGGCTGGATTGATGAACTCAGTGGCCACTGGCAACTGGACTCCACCTCCAGCCCCTCTCCCTTCTCCAGAGGTCTGGGGGTGGACCTGGAAGTTCCAACCCTCTAGTTGGTTTCCCAGAAAAGCAACCCGCCATCTGTAGGTACTTCCTCCACAAATCACCTCATTAACAAGAACTCCTGGGAAATGCCAAGGCTTTTTGGGAAGCTGTGAGCCAGAAATTGTGGATGAAATCCAATAAGTATGAGAAGTATTTTTTTTGTCATTGGAGTGACCAAATGCATTTCTCAGGAATCACAATATCACATAATTAATATAATCACTCAGCTCGAAAATAGTGGAGCAAAGATTCCTCAGCAATATTTCAATCTAAGGACCTCTTGTTTGATACTAATGGTCTCGAGACAATTCAAAACCATGACAGTGAGATTACAAAGCTTTCCCATATAATTACTGTGCTCCCACATAACTGAAGAAAGAGCTTCAAAACATTTAATAATGTTCCTCTAAAGCTATAGTTGACATTTGTTAGGTCCTAGCAGGATGCATCTGTATACGGATGTGATGGCAGCGGCTTTGATTGATCTTGACTTTGTAGACTTTGATCTTGACTGTGATGAACAAAAGGCTAGTAAATTTATAGCACATTTAGTTTATAGTAATCACTATAAAAATGATCCTGACATGTATTTCCATGAAAGTGCTAATTAGTTGTTAAAGAGACTTTATGAATTTATTTAACTGATTTTTAAGCTAGAATTTTAAATATTTTTGCTTTTCTCAGTTCTGTTCAAGAGGCTGTAGAATAAAAAAACCTAAAAACATTTGTTCTAATATGTCCTCCAATTTGGAGGACAATAAAGGCCAAATTTGGATATATAGATTAAAGGTGCACTGTGAATTTGGATAAAGGGATTCATATTGCTTTGAAATGAGTTTAATCAAGTTACTTATTCCTAGTATTATGAAATATAAGTGAAATAATGTATACAAAGTAGCAGAGTGCTGACTTATAAATCAATAAATATGGACTATTCCTGCATTACATATATATTATACATAATATAATGTTATAACAATATATATATCTGCACACATGTGTATAGATCTTTCTACCTATCATCTGTCACAGATAAAACAGCTTCATTACTCAGATGTATTTTTTCCCTTCCTTTTTTCTCTCCCTTGTATTTTCATAAAATTCTTTCTCATCAGGGTAAAGGCATGTTATTTCTGAATAGATAATACAGTTATCTTCTATCTTATAGTATAGGACACAGAATGGGAATTGTTAACTGGAAAAATTATAAAAACATTGATTTTTTTTTATTATTAAAAATGCAACCCCAATTATGAATGTGAAATCCTGCTGTTTACATGGGGAAGGGGTGGTACCAGTCATCCCGACTTTCTGGAGAGATCCAGGTCTGTGTTTCTGGGTCTTCATGGGACAGTGGTCTTTCCTTCTTGGGGTCTGAGGATCTGCTAGATTAGCCATTCAGCCTGGTGCATCAGAAAGGATTTGAACTCCATGAAATTAGTGTACATGTTAGAGCCATTTTAAAAAATTCTTTTTGTGATAAACAAATTAACACGAGTTTTAACTTAACAAGTGTATAGTAAGTATTATAAGCCACCAGTGCAATGTTGTAAAACAAATCTCTGGAACTTTTTCATTTTGCATGATGACATTCTGTGCCCACTGAACTTCAGCTCCCCATTCTCTCTCTCTCCCTAGTCCCTGGTTACTGCCATTATCCTCTGTTTGAGCTTTGATACTTCATATAAGTGGAATCAAGAAGTAATCATCCATTCTCCTGTGACAATTTACTTCATTTAGAATATTATGTGCGGCTATGGAAAACTGTTAGAGGGTTCTCAAAAAAATTAATAGAGCTACTGTATATCTGGCAATCTCATTTCTAATTATTTATCCAAAAGAATCAGGATTGCAAAGAGATTCACACTCCTATGTTTATTATTCACAGCAACCAAGAGGTAGAAACAACCTAAATGTCCATCTCCATTGATGAATGAATGAATAAAGATATAGTTGTTTTCTCCATTCTCCAACTCTTCTTCCTTCTCTCTCTCACTCTCTTTCTAAAAATATGCTTGACTGCGCCCGTGGTGAACATATTAAAGAATCACTTACTTTAATCTGACTCAAGTTTTCTGGGAAAGTAACTTCACTTTTCTATTTTCACAATATATTTATATTTATATTTAAATTCTGTTGGTAAAAGATTTTTCCCTCCCATTCTTCCACATATAAAGAGGGAAATATGATCCAGTGAGTCTTAATAGGAATTCTGACACATGCAGTGGGATATTACATAGCCATGAAAGAAGAAAAATCCTGTCATTTGCTACATCATGTTTTAACAGAAAATTTGGAGGAAGTAGCTTGTAACTTATTATATTGTTATTTTACTATGATATTCTTCAAGAGATCTGAGATCCGAACAAAGTTAAGTATCACTGCATCTCGGGAGGCCGGCACTCTTCTCTTCATGGTAGCTGCTTTCTCCTATCTGCTCTGTCTGGACAGAACCCCAGTAGACACACTACCATTCTGTCCTATGAAGACACAACCTGTCCCATTTTCTGAGTTCTCCAGTTTGCTAAGGAAATGGAAATGCATGGAGCCAGAATGCAATGGCTTGCCTTGCTCAAATGTGAGTGTTTCTACAGGGAATTTCACTGACAAAAGCCAACAAAGCGAATAGTAGTATCTGGGGCACACATGTAAATTAGAGTGGTGGAAGAGATGATGGCAGGGATGCTGTTGTCAGGATATTTAGGGTTCAGGACATTTGCCTTCTCCACTTGCAAGACAGACCTACCTACTTAAACAAGGAAACAAATTCATTTAACAATATCATCTAAAATTCATCTGTGTATCTTCAAGAAGATCTTCTTAAAGAGTTATTATAGGATATGTATCCCTTCACAGAGTTGCCTTTCTTAGGACCAACATTTTCGTGGTTAAGGGTTCAGTGTTCTGTTGGACTTACCTTTTTGAGTTTGTGGCTAGAGGTTATTGTCACATATAACAAGGTAAACCTCAGGTGACAGTTTACCTTTATTTTTTTTAACATTTAGGACACTACTAGTAGACCTAATTAATTTTGAAGTAGTTTGCTGATGAGATTATGAGGATTTGGTAATGAGAAAAGGTCAGATTTGAATTATAGTCTTCTTTCAGACCTTTTTACTTTAAAGGGACACCTTCCTGTTTTGCATGGTTCTTTAATAAAATGTATATGATTCATAAAATGAAGACTGCCAATGTAAAGTTGTTTTGAGAAGCTTGTGTATTTCCTAGAGATCTTAAGATTTGGATAAACTCAAGTATATTCTGTATAGAATATTTTCTTAAAATATGAACTGCTTTCTGACTTAAGAAATCTGTAGTCATTGACTTAAAGATAGATTACAAGCAAATTAGTAGAAATAGTGCTTCCTATCTCAACTTCATTCTCATTTACCCCGTTTTTTCCCTTTGCTAAATAGACATGGCATTTAAATATTTCTCTAATGTTACTGGCATAACTAACTTTGTCAAACAGCCATATGGTTTATGCAAACACAAAGATAATCTTGGAACATTGACATATGTAAGCTTAATTTAAAAAGACTGTGAAAATAGTGGGTAGCAGATGGGAGAGTCACCATGGAAATCACTAACACAGAGAAGAAAAATATTACTTTCAGGTCACTGTCATTTCCAAAGAATGGTCATACTTAAAAGAGCCTGTTTTTCCACCCAATTGTCAACAATAAAAACAGTTGTGGGCATGTCAACAGATTTTTAATTTACCTATTATATAATTTTGCTTATTTTATTATTTAGCTAATTATGAATTACTTTATAATTATTTTATACCTCTTTTGTACTTGTAATACATTACAAGTATGTATAACTTCATTGGAAAAATTTTTATTTTTTGGCAATGAAAGAATTAGTTATTCACCATTATTTGAAATGTGAAATATTTTTTAAAAATTCTGAACAAAAGTACATGTTGTGGATAATTAGTTTTGGTACTCTATATCGTAAGTTTTAATCTGGCTCTAGCAGAATATTTTGTCTCATTTGCATAGCCTTTAAAGGAAGATGTGTCTCAAATAGGCACTTATGGGTTAATTGTATTCACTGCCAAAAGTAGAGACATAAGTCTAGATAGCTCAATGAAAGTAATAAAAATTTGCTTAGGACAGATTCTTTATTAGAAATTGTAATTGCTAGACACTGCTTTTACTATAGTTTAATCATAGAGAAAATTTAAGACTCCCAAGAGGAAGCCATTTGCCTTGCTCGTTTTGTACCAGTGATTATATACAACCTGATTGTTTTATATTCATTACCGTGCCCTTTGGAAAAGTCAAGAACTAAATTCTAATTTCTTCTTTCTTCTGAAGCAATTTCAGTTGCACTGATTCTTCTGATGGACTCGACTAATGACAAGTGGGAAAAGAAGGCTGAAGCCCATAGGGAGTTTGGCACAGTAACGTGATATTTAGCAAAATGTGAAGCTAAATTAATGTTGTTTTTGACTTTGAAAATGGAACATCAGGATTAAAGAGATCAATATCTAATGATTATGCCATTTTTCCAATAGAAATTTATAAAAAATATTCCTTTTCAAAATACAAAATTTACACAATGAAGATCAATGAGAATTTAAAGGGAAAAATGCTGAAATGAAGTAAAACCATGCTAAATTTTTGAAAGAATGTCAAGGGCTTTCCATCTAAATAATTTTTCGTGGTTGTGGTTTATTTATTTTTTTGTAGATTTGCATGGTGAATTGCCTTTCTGCACTTGTGTTATGGCTACCACTGCAGTTAAGAAATAAAAAGTGAATTTTTTGAGATCCAGCAAAGTCTGCTTTCCTCCGCATCAGAACTGTGTCAAGAGAGTGAAAACAAAACGCAGATTTAAGAGGTTGGCAAGAGAAAGATCAGTGAGAATGGGAAAAATATCCATAGGTGGTGCTGCTGAATGTTGTGACTAAATTAGTTTTAGGAGTATTGCAGTCTGAGGCAGCCATGGTTTCCATCACTTCACACCTGGCTAGGAGAGGTCACCCAAGTATAACCTCCCAGTCACGACTGTCCATGTGTAACCCCTACTGGGACCCTCTACTTTGTGAAGTAGTTTGACCTGTCTCTGAAATGTATATTAATGTTATCAGAGAAGTTGTGCTTTGTTATCTGTCTTTGCTAGCTGAGTGTTATTTCTGTAAAGATCATCCCTGCTGTTATGTATTCAACAGCAGCTTGGGCATTCTCAGTGCTCTTTAATGTTCTCGTGTATGGAGAAGTCACACTTTTCAGCTAATAATACTGCTATGTTTGTTCTTGTGAGTGTCTTTTAGGGAACAGAGGTACACATTGCTTTTGGTACATAGCAGGACTGAATAGTTTTTCCAAAGTGGTTTTATGGGAGTTTTTTTCCATTTGCTTCTGGTCCTGGCCAAGTCTTGGCGTAGCAACTCTTTGTTTTTAACCATAGTGCAGATGATACTGGTAGAGCCTCATAAATGTAATTGGTATTTCAATAAAGCGGTTGAGAGCAGTTTTAGATGTTGATGGACTCTTTGGATATCTTCTTTTGGAAAGTGCTTTGCTCAGTGTCTTTGCCCAGTTTTTCTATTGGATTGTGAATTTGTTTTTTTTCTTACTGATTCTAGAAATACACTTGATTCTGGATATGAGCCCATTGTTGGTTAGATTTATTACAAACAGCTTCTTCCACTGTGGGGCTTTAATTTTAACTTCTTAATGATGGCTTTGATGAATAGACCTTCTTAATTTTCATGTAGTACAGTTTATCGGTTGTTGGATTCCTGGTTAGTGCATTTGCGTACTGTTTTAGAAATCTGTGTCTCTAAGGTGTGACTCTATTCTCTTTCTTGATCTGCCTCCTCCTTCACTCTGGATGAATGGTAACTCTAGAAATTTAGTGACATACCATTGCCCACAATTTAAGGTTCAACTGCCCCCTCCCTCCCTTGCTCCCTCTCTCCTTTCCTTTTGTGAGGTGACTTTTTAAAATACAATATAAGTTTTAGATGTGCACGTTCACTCTTCATTAAATATTGGAAAACACACCACCCCTTTATTTTAACTCACTAGTACATGGAACTTAGTATCTGAACATTTAAAAAGCTGACTAGTCCAGTAAAAGTGCTATTAGAAAGCAGTGTTTGGGGAAGTAACTTGCCAGAATCTTCTACAGTATCCTCTCTTCTCTACTGAGCACAATACAGAATTGGAAATTTGAGAAATTGAGCACATCTCAAATTCCCTTCTCTCACATACAGGTCCCTCTGTATAGAATCCAGACCTTTTGCTGTAAAAGGAGTCCTGGAATGAGAATCCTACACCCAGGTAGGTGGGAAGGAACAAAGCAGATGACACAGGTGAGAGACCCAAAGGTCGAGGAGAAAGACCTTAAAATTGGTTTGGAAAGTTTTACTTCAATGGAAGTGATTTTTGAGAAGCTCAACATTTTTCTCGGTTGCTTCTCTTATCACAAAAAGGTACATCCTGTCCTCATCCTTTGAAGAGTCTCCTGCTCAGGAGTCTCCTAAGGTAGTCACAGTGCGATCTGAGGTACTCCCCCTTGGACTGCCTGCTCTATGTGATCTGGCTGCTTCTCCATTTCTTTTGGGATCCTGGGGAAATCTGTGCAACTTCCTGAGAATCTACATGTTAAGACATTTTAAGTTCTGATTTTACCTCATGTGGACTCCGAATGTTTGAATCTGCCCATCAGATTCTTAAAAATATGCAGATGAGAAATTGATTGGGGTTGCATTGAATCTATGTATTTAACTTGGGAGGATTCGAAGCTCATATAACATTGAATTGCTGGCTACATGAATATGTCTTTCCTGATAATATTTTATAATTTTCAGAGTCCAGATGTTATGTATCACTCAGTAGATTTATTCCTGAGTAATTGATGCTTTTTAAAATGCTCTTTAAAAAATAGTTTCATTTTTCTGTTTGTTTGATGCTGATATCTATAATTACAATTGACTTGTTTATTTGTCTTGTGTCTTGAGACTGTTCAGTTCTAATAGTTCGTGGTCTTTGAGCTTTTCGACATACTTAATTATGTTATCTGCCAATAATGAAAACATTAGAGGTTCATTTCTCCTCTCAAATACTCCTATATTTTCTTTTATATCTATTGTTCCTTTCTTTTTTATTTATTTATTTTTTTTTTGCATTGACTTGGTCCAGAACCCTCAGCAAAGCCTTGATGAGAAATGGTGATAACAGATTTCTTATCGCTTCTATCTCTTCTTACCTCTTTTGAAAGCGAATGCTTTCAAAATCTTTTTGTTAAGTATGTTTTATGTTACCTAAGAAGGGTTTATGTAAAAGTGTTAACTTTGTATAAGATGTTTAAGAGAACTTGAATTTTATGTATATCCATTAATAACAAGGAAGCATTTTGTATTTTTCTATCCCCATGTGAAAAAAATCATTTTTCAGATCCTGTACATTATGTGCAAAGTTGTCTTCAGAGTTATTGATATTCTTCATGAGACCTTAAATTCTGGAAGCTTCTATCATGTTAAAGGTGGTGTTGGACATATTATTAGATTTTTACCCGAATATGAATATTTGAGCAAGATAGGAGATAGTATGATTTTATGGTTATCCTTTTCTTGAGTGGTAGAATTTTAATAGAGAAAAAACATTCACTATTGACTCAGTACCAAATATTGATTAATTATGAATGACATGCCTACTTCAAAGATAATATAGTAACGCCAACAACAGTTGGCAACCTTTATTTTTTTTGCAGGTTTTGCCTAGTCTGATGATGACTTTTTATTAATCTTTGAGTAGAAATATATAAAGGTCTTTGATGGTAGAAAAACCCTAGGCCTGGGCATTGGGATGTGTCCCTTCTGTTTGACTGAGGATGGTAAGTGGTGGTGTGACTCTGCTCCCTGAGTGACCTTCAGCTGAACTTCACTGCTCTGTTATAACTATGGGGCTTTACTTTGGCCCGCTTTGTGTGAATATCTGTTATTTGCACCAAAATATTAGTAAACATGTCTACAAGCAAAGCTGAAAGCTATTACAAAATAACAGTGAGCATGTCATTAAAATCACATTTTTATTAATGGCTTTCAAGATCAAATGACAATCAGATTTCAGAAGCATTCTATCTCTTCTCCATCCTTCGGGCTGCTTCGAGGAGGGGAAGGACAGCTATACTTTGACTCCTTGTAGGTTGGTAGCAATGTCTCCTGTTCTGACAAGTTTCAGTTTCCTCATTCATAAAGTGGGAACAGTCAAGTACATACTTCATCAGGCTGTTGGAGGGCTAAATTGGATAATGCATGGAAGAGCTTGCTGCGGTGCACAGCAGGTAGTCAGCCAATTTTTATTATCAAATGCAAAATCTGTGGTGTGTCTGATTTAGCTGCCTGCCTCCAGGTGCCTCTGCGTTACTTAAGAAAATAGTACAGAGAATATCTTGCAGGAATC
Source organism: Solenodon paradoxus (assembly GCA_004363575.1). Taxonomy (NCBI): domain Eukaryota; kingdom Metazoa; phylum Chordata; class Mammalia; order Eulipotyphla; family Solenodontidae; genus Solenodon; species Solenodon paradoxus. The sequence goes on from RJWH01000501.1 coordinate 10,969, forward strand.
CAAGTACAGAGAATTAAAATGTTGGAAAACTAGAGGACAGAGGTGATGACTTTGCATGTGTGTACAAAGCCCTTTCAGTCATATCTGGACTTACAGGGCCACCAGGGTGCACCTCAGTTCTATCTTTGTGTCAATCTTGTGACAGTTTTAATGGAGGTAATAGACCCCTGTTTTTCTAGCTAAGAAATCTAGGACTCAGACAGTGAAATGCTCAATATCAGGGCTAAATGCAGCAGCAGCGAAACACAGGCCAAGGGTATTTGACTCTACCTGGAGTGTTTTTACATCTGGTCTACAGCTCCCTCCACTTCTCACTACTGAGCCTGGTCTCGTAATCAGTCACCCCTTTCTGACTCGGAGGTGTAACAATAGGGTCTCACCTGTTCTATTTGCTGGTTATCTTGATTTAACCAGGGAAGTTGTCAGAAACGGCCTATGTTCCCTGGCTTCTGTGAATTTTCAGTGATTGTTCATTACAGTCCTCTCTGAAATGGCTATTGTGTGTGATTGTCAGAAGAATCAGGATCTCTTTCTCTTTCCAGTGAAATCCTGTCAAGGGAGACATGGATATATATTCATTAGAAATAGTTTCAGCAAACAAAAATGGTCTGTTGTTTTGAAGCAGTTAATTCTGATAGATGGAGAATATCCACACGAAGAGGCTGTAAGAAGTGGTGAATCATTCAGTAACCATCCAGTGCTTGAACTGGGAGGAAGTGAGAGATGAGCTCTTTTTGACAAGTTAAAAACTATTGCTCTCTACGGAGAAATGCCCTGGGTTTAACCATTCAGCCTCAGAGTTCCCTGCTGAAGTCTTTCTTGAGACCATATCTCAGCCCTGATCCCACTCTGCCCAGTCCTGTTATACTTCTCTCCCCTCTATTTCCCATCTCTATAAACTGCCTGGTTGCTAACTGCTGATTTGATCTGTTGCCCACAGTGGGGGCTTCAGGAGGCTTATTCTCAAGTGAGAGACTGGTAGTCACAGTTAGCGTACAAAGTGAGTGTGACTATGAATGCACAGTCATTCTGAAATGGAGAATGCTCAAGATTCAGGATCTCTTGAAGAGTTGTTTTTTCTTTTTTTGCTCTGAAATTTGATTTCTCCTGCTTTACTTCAGATTTTTTGAATCCTAGTCTTTAGGTGGAGCCTGGGAAAAACCAAGGAATAACAAAAATTCCATTGTAATTCTGGTGAAACCAATCTTTTGATTAGCATTTGAAAATGAGTGACCAAGAAAACATTTTATTGACAGATGACCAAAGTTAAGACTCTACATGACTATGTCTTAATTTTTGCTGTATTGTCTCTTATGTGTTTATTTCTTTTGTTTAAGGAAAGGTTGTTGGCAGAAATGAAGGCAAATAGGCAGGCAGGCAGGAAGAGAAAGGAGGAAGAAGCTTTTTTATTTATTATCTTTAGTTGTTCATCTTGGTTGTTCCCCTGAGTCCTGGGATGAGTACTTGCCTGGGTCCTTGAGATGTGTGTGAACTCTGTGAGCCAGAGTTACCCGCTAGTGGGTCTACTTACCCACTAGACCACCAGAGTGTACTGCTGTATTTCTTTTTAATGAAAAGATAAAGGTTTTATGTAACATGAAGGCTTATAGATAGTGCTGAACAAATAGAATGGATGAGAGAATGAACTTGTCAACTTTATAGGGTTGATGATGGCTACTTTGTAGAAATAGACATGTTTAATAATGCTGGGGACATCTGAGCAAACATTACCAGACTATATGGCCAATGTAGGAAAAAATTCCTAGTAGAGCTGCCTCCACAAAGTGCAGATTGTGTCCGGAGGTGATAATTTCTCATCACATTAGTATATTCAAGCAGAGTATGGGTGATCTCTTGGTCTGCAATAGCATTTCTACAGAGAGGAAAGTTTAGCTTGATAGTTTGGAAGAGTCTCTGACTCGAGACAGATGAGGAATTGATATCTTTAGAAGAGGGAGCATGACTTCAGTGAAATCACTAAGTTAGACCTGAGAAATTTAGGTACCGTTTGTAGTAGCTCAGCCTTGGACTGTGCATGTCCTTGGCAGGGTCTCTAGTCAAAATGAATGAATGCTGATATTCTCTCTGTTTGAATAAGCAAAGCTCAGTCTCCACTGGAAGGGTTCCTACAGGAACTGTGCATGTGACACAGTATGAGTGATCTTTGTTCTGCCTTGTGCCCTGGACAGTTCACTTGGTCAGAATCTTCTTGGTCTCTAAGTGGGGGAGTTATTTTTCTTAATAAAATCCAAGCTTTTTACTCTAGAGGTGAGTTCAGAATCAAAAATAAGATGATGCTCTCTTGTAAAGCAACTCAATAGAGGTCACAGTAGGAAAAGTTTCATATACTTAATTGAATATTTTTATGAATGGCATTCCTTAATTAATTTTTTATAGAAGATATGTTTTCATTTACTAGTAACAGAAGGGAGAATTGCTTCATAAACACTTTAATAGAGAATTTATATATTAAAAACTGTGCTGCCTATGGAAGTGATTGTCTTGTGAATGTTTCCAAAAAGCAGATGGATGGTTTGTTTACCCATTTGTGGCCTCAGGGTACAGTCCTTAAAGTGCTCCAGTGTTTTATGTAAATGAATGTCAGCCTATTTAAAAAAAATATTTTTGGAGAAGAAACCATTTGGAGAGAAAAGTAGTATCAGGGTGATTTTGGACACAAATATTCAATCATTTTGATTTATGCTTATTGATAGGGAATTAAAGTGTGGGACAGTAGAAAGAACGAGGAAACAATAATTCTGGAAATGATGTCATTCTGATTATCTAGGTGCATGATTGACAAATCACTTTCTCCCTGAGTGCTGGGATGTCCTTATCTCTAACATGTTGGGATAGCTCATCATCTCAGATGCTTTCAGTTGTAAAATAGAATCTCATATAATCTACATATTTAGGTTAGGATTTATAGCAAATCTCTTTTCTTGGTTCTGCTACATAGGGACAAAGCTCTATGGCTCCATGCTCTTAGCTATTACCACAGACAATAATGTCTATGTTATAGAGTTATTTCGGATTAAAATGAGATGATGGTACTGAATATTAGTTTTACTCACTTTGCTGATTCAGTTGGTTGTTGATACACTGAAACTGAGGTCACAATTTTATTGTTATTTTTTAAACTTTTAGTTGTGAAATAATTGTAGATTGATAAACTGCAACAACAATATAGCATAAGGTACCCATCACCCCACAAAACTAGTAAGCATTGTAAAAACCAATAAGTGAATTGGCATAATACAGTTTACTAGACAACAAATTTGACTTTGAGTTCATCAACTTTTGCATGAACTCATTTTCTGTCTGTGTATAATTCTATGTGGCAAAATGTCTCATAGATGAATTTGTGAAATCATCACCATAAAGATACAAAATCATCACCACAAAAAAACAAAAAGGATGATGTATTTAATGAGCAGTGTCAAGCAACAGCTTGGAAAATGAACAATAAATATTATACTATGTTAATACAGAATTTCCCCCCAAATCTCTTTATTTTTTAAGTTTATTAATCTTAGTGACAATGAGCTTATGTGTTTTCTAGGCATAAACATTAAAGATGTCTAAGTGGGTGTTTCAGTTTTTTGGGTGGTCATGACTGATGTAGAATTAGAGCGAAGGCTGGTCCCCATTTTTCAGGGCCTTCTTTGAAATTTGGTAGCACTTCTCTGAACAGAGGGGAGATATATTGGCATTTATGTACAAATATAAAATGCTTTTAAATTTTTTTCATTGTAAAACTAAAATACATGTAATAATATAAAACCGGTAATGTCAGGAAAATTGACCATCAAAACACAATGATAGTATTTTAGTATTCTGTTTGAGTCCCTTATTCTTTAAGTTTTTAAAGCAGGTTAAACCATATGGTATGTAGAACTTAGAATTCTGGTTTTATTATAAGCATGCCTTAATGCAGTTTGCTCTCATAACCATCATTTTAATTGCTGTAAATATTTTAAATATTGTTCTAAATTCTTAAAATTGTATGATTTTTAAATCTTTTGGATTTTATTTTGGAGTTTCTTGGTATGCAGTTTTATGAGCCTGAAATCTTACTTTTACCTCTTAATAACTTTACATTTTCCTATTACTGCTGTTGCATGTCTTATTGCATTGTCTAGAGCTCAAGGATGGAAAGTAGATTAATATAGATTAACTGAGACTCCACAGGATGGAACTGAGAGAGAGCACAGGAGAGAGGAAGGGATCTAGATCACAAGTGACTCGAATTTTAAACTAATTGTGAACTTTATTATGTAGAAATGAAGAGATGTGTGAAACATGAAATCAGACTTTCTACTATTCAGTTTCATGTGGATTATGGAATAGGCATGAAAAAGCAAATATGTAATACACTTAGAACAAAAGAATGCAGATTATCTTGATGATCTCAACACATGGAAGAATTTCTAAAACATAAAAAGCTTAAATCATAGACTATTATCAAAAAATATTCACTGAAGGCCTACCAGGCCAGGCACAGCTCCATGACTTCATGATGTATCAGTGAATGAAACAGAAAAGATAAAAATCCCTCCCTTTCTGAAATTTTGTATTTTTAAGAGTTTACAAAATACTATAAGAAGATAGGAAGTGCTGTCTCCTGGATTGTTCTCCAAAATTCTTTCCTTAGTGATTTTGCTGGAGTTCCCGTGTTGTAAATACTTATCTATATGCTGATGGTTCCCACATCTTTCTCTTTGATCCAGAATTTCAGATTTACATAACCCAATTGCCTGCATGATAACCTCACTTGAATGACCTAGGAACTTTTTAACCTTAATATATTCAAAACCAAATTTCTGATTTCATGTATCAAACCTAGTCCACCCAATATTCCCCCATTCAGTTGATAACAATTCCACCTACCTATTGCTCATAATTTGTCTCTGACACAATCTGATTCCATCTCCTATTATTTCTGTTATACATTCTAGCTTTATTGGGCTCTTATTTGCACATCTTAACCACTGGGTAGACTCCTACTGCAGAGTTTGGCATCTGTTTCTCTGGAATATTCTTCCCCACTAGAACATAAAGTTGACTAAGCAAGGAAACTATTATAGTACAATATGTCAAAAGATAGATTCTTTATCATTTCAATAAATCCCGAAGAGGTTTTGAGTCTATTCAACATATGTTTAGCATAAATGATTAATAAACTGGGAACAGAAACATTCACAACATAGTGTAATATGGTTACTTTGAAATCAATCATTTAATATAGAACTATATGGTAAAAATTTGGGTGTAGAACCCAAGAGAAAGTGTCAAATTGGTGGTTTCATTCTAAAAAATGATTTGATAGGAGGAAAATGAATCATTAAAAGAGAAAGATTATAATCAGCAAAGCCAAGAACAAAACTTTGGGAGGGTGTATAATTGGTGGTAGAAAGAGAAAAATGTGGTTAAAGAAACTGGGCAGTGTAGCTTCTTGGAAAATATATTGAGTTTTAGGAGTAATGTAAACTCAAATAAGGTAAAATACTTTACAGTGGTGGTATCTTAAAAGAACTAAGAAAAAGTCTTTGGATACGACTATTGAGGAAGTTATTGGCATCTTTTCAAACAGGTGTCTGTGAGTTGTGGGCTGAATGTAAATTAGTTTTGTAAAGTATGAACCCCGGATGGAGTATGTATAGTGATTACAAATTTCTCTACCTTTTTGTTATACGAAAAAGGAGACCTCAAGGTTTTGCTTCTGCTTTTTAAATAAACAAGAATATATGTGGACTAAAAGGAAAGAAACTTTTATATGGAGAGATTAAAGACTTTGATGGAATAATGTTTTGGATATTAATAAACTCAAAGGAAGGAAATTTTCAGACAGAGAGATTAAAGACTGATGAAATGCCATTTTGGATAAATCAGGAAACCATAGGGTGAAGAAATAAGTCAGAAGAATTAACCATGGTATGGGAAGAAATATTTGATTATCTTGAAAGGAAGAAAAAAGTATGTACGAGCACAGAAAGGAATTTAGGAGTGTGAGGAAGGAGGTTAAAAGGGAAAAATAATTACACCTTAATTTCAGTGAAGTAAGGACTTTAACTGAGATAGAATATAGTATAAATAGGCTTTTGAAAACTTGAAAATGTAGGAAAATTTCTCTAACTTTCCTTGGAGATATTTGATAATCAGCGTTAATTCAAAGCTAGGTTAGCAGAATTCAGAGATGAGATAGAATATTAATTTATTGGCAAGAAGCTTAAAATTCAGGCTTGATTTTTCCATTATAGTGTAATTATGAAGGGTAAAGATCAGGGTGCCCAGAAAACAGACATTTACTGAGAGAAGTGCTCTTGGGATCAGCCCTTGTCGGGCAAAGGGAGGAAACAGAATTGAATGAAACAGTTAGCAGGCTTTGGGCAATCTCAACAAAGGGCACCAATAACCCTGCAGGGTGGGGTGGGGGCCCTATAGAGCTGTTCTGCCCTGAGGTGAGGGACCAGGCTGCTCTTTTCCTATGCTTATCTATTATTGCTGTGCAGCCCCTGGTAAGAGGATGTGACCTTGGTCAAGAGGCTCTCGTTAGCTGAGGGCCATTTCTAGAAAGACCAGAGGACTGTTATCTGGTTATACTTCCATACTAGGGGAGTAAGTCTTCATTCCTAAAGGAATTGGACTCCACATCACAGTGTCCACTTCATTCTGACCCTTCTGCCACTCAAATCCTCTTCATATAACATCTGGGAGTCCAGGATTACGTTGGAACGCTTTCTGGGGGGGAAGCTTTCAAGAGGGAAGTTAGGATAAATTCTGGTCCCTATTAACTGGACTTGTGGCAATTCATCAACTCCTTTGTTATACGTTCTCACCTTCAGCTGCTATCCCCTCCTGATCCAGGTGGCTTGTCTTATGATGTACCTCTGAGAGTAAGTCAGAAAGGACATCCCTGAGATATCTGGATTACTTACTATCCACTTTTTTCAGACTGTGGTTGCTGCACTCATGAATTTACCTCCAAATTTGGCAAAAAAATACCCAGAGATGCCCAATGACCCCAGTGGTACCAAATGGATCACCTTGGAGCCAAATATTCTTTCCCCATGATCAAGGTCAAGTCTTCTTGACAGGATGATGGTTGTTCTTGCTGCTTTTGCAAAATGATCCCTTATTGTTTGAGCAATCACCATAGATTAAAAATTGATTAGAAATTGCTGTATCTCCTTTGGGGATGAGGACCTCTAAATTGACGGAACTCAGAGTTGCAAGGATAAGAAGTACAAATTTTATGAGTGGGTCACTGGAAGTATGAGTCACTTTGCTTCAACCCTTTGGTTCCCTGATTCATGGGTTCTTCTTTTTGTAGACACACATCATACAATGTTTATTGATTTGGAATGTAGATATTCTCTTGATGGCACCCCGTGCTCAGAGTACTGTTGCTGAACTAGAAGTTTAGTAGTCTATGTGGTTGCTTTATTAGACTGGTGGCTTTAGGTCCTGTGGTTTGTGGTTGCATGATGAATCCACTACCTTGCCTCCTTTGCTATAAAATAAGTCTCTTGATCTGCTGAAAGTGCAGTGGAATTCTGTGTTGGGGCAACAAATACATAGAAAATTCCCATATCTGATAGTACTGGATGATACTCTGTAGGCAGATAAGTCAGACATATACACATAGTATGTGTTTACTCCAGTAAAGATGAATCATTGCTGCTTCCAAGGTGGAAGGGCTTCAATGTAGTCTACTTACTATCAAATGCCTGGTCGGTTTCCTTGAAGAGAGTGGGGTTCACCAGGGGTAGAAGTGTGTCCATTCTTCAGTGGCAGTGGGTAAATAAGCCATGATGAGTGGGATGAGTTAGCAGAATTAAGATCTTCATACTTTCCATTTCTGCTGCCATAACTACTTCATTTGTAATTTACCCATCATGCACACATTGTTCAGCACTGGGCTGGGCAGTGACAGAGGCTGGGTGATGACATCTGGTTTACTAATTCTCTATACTTGGGTCCTTGCTATGTTGAATGTTCTCTGGAGAGCATTACATAAAATGCAAATATATTCAGTTCTTGTCATTCCCATAGATATACCCACATGGATTTCCCCCTGACATCCTAGTCTTTGATCCATCAGTTTTTCTGCTTTCAGTTATTTTACCAACTGGTTAAACCCTTTGCCACCATCTGCTTCTCTTTCCACTCTTTCTGGAAAGTTCTGAACCTGGGAAGTATGAAATCTAGACTTTTTTTTTTTTTTCATAGCAAAGGTGCAGGCAGGAATGAAGGAGAACAGAGGCAGGTAGGCAGAAAGAAGCACTTTATTTTGTTTAGTTGATCATCTTAGGTGTTTTCTGAGACCCCAGGTCTTGAACAGGGGACCTTGGCATGTATGTGGACTATGCTGGACCTCTACTCCACCAGGGTGTGCCTCAAATTTGGCTTTTTATCAATGATTTATAACTATCACACTTTGATTATATTTTTCTCCAAAGCATAAATTGTCCCCATACACTGCCATCTAATTTTGTTTTTCTTAGAATTTCTATTTCCTCATGTTCTCCAAGTCCTAATACATTATATCCATTATTACACTTCTTTCCATGGGCATATTGTCCCGGGTCACCACTAATAAAGGTAACAGTTGCACCTTCCATCTTGATTCATCTTCATATAGAGTCTTCTCCTGCTGCATTTTGGGGAGGTTGGTGGGGTGGGTCATGACTGTGGAGAAACTGCAGTAATATGGGACCCACCACAAGTAAAGGGGATCTAATTGCCAGTCAGCCAGAGTATATTCAAATGCCAAAATCTCATCTCATTTTTAAATCTCCTTAAATATCATGCTTAAGATTATTGATACCAATAATCTTAAGCATTACTTGAAGCAGACTCTAGGGGAGAGATTATCATGAGGTCCAACATTTGTTGGGAAAGGAAAGAAAAACATACTGGACAGAGAGAGCACTGGGCTGTAAGATAGTTTCATATTCTCTGCCAGCTTCACAGATTGCTCAGCAGCCGGGTGGCCTTTTACAGTGGTCCTGAGTTGGAGAGAGGGCCATTAAACTCAGGCAGTAGGATTGTGTTTTCATGGGTGATGCAGTTATCTTCAACTGAGGGCAATTCTTGGAGAGGGCTGAGGACTAGCTTCCAGCATCATTTCAAGACTCTGGGGAATAAGTCTTTCAGCCCTAAAAGGGCTAATCACCAAGCCCACTGTAATAATCAACTAACATGGTTTCAACATTATATCTGAGACAGCTGCAGACTTTTGGCATCATTTTATTTTCCTATTACTATAAAAAGGAGTTGAGACAGGAAGGCATTAGGCACTGAATGCAGTAGAGCACCACATCTGATGGGATGGCAGAGAAAGGCAGTGTTCCTAAGGGAACAGATTTCTCTGGTCAATTAATGTGTCTGGGTTTTACTTCCATTCTACTGTGTAGAAATGGAAGTAGAAGGCTATATTTCTTTTATTCTGTCTGTTCATTTGTCCACCCAGCCATCCTTCATACATCTGCTTATGTTTTATTTTTTAGGGGCTTTGCAGAGATTTTGTCTAACCCCATAATGCTGGTGTGACTTTGCAAGACTTGTGAAGATTTCTTAACCTAAGTAAAGGAACTTTATTTTTAGAAGATTTTAATTTGAGGTGTCATTTTGTTGGTGATCACTAGTAGCATCAACAGCATTTCGTTATGACTTTGCATTATCTGAGTCTCTAGAACACACTCCCAACACAGTGCATGTGGGAGCTCCCTTAAGGTCAGGCCAGTGGAAGAAGCAGGGGAGGAGTCCAGCTACGATGTAGGCATAGACACCAGCCTCTACTGACACCTCTGGGGAGCTGTGGCTCTGAAAAGGTGTGACAGGTGTCTAAAGCTGGGCCAGCATTTCCAGTCCTGTAGACCTTGGTCAGTCATTGTAAGCAGACCACCTCTGGCAGGGCGTGATTTTGGGTGACGGGGTTCTGTGTGGCTGAGGCTGCCATAATCCCTGATGGGGCTGACACTGAAGGCTGCATGATGCACAGCTGTGACCATTGGTGGTAAGGAATCTAGACTTTGTAGTTCCTACTAGATTCTTCCTCATGCACATGCTGCCTCTCTCCTCATGTGACCACACAGTGAGTCATGAAGCTTGCCAATGTGCTCTCTAGGTCTTATTTTGGCAGCAGTGGCTGACCTGTGTGGACTTCATGAGAAAGTAAGATTTTTGGAAAACCTCAGGTGGCCTAGGTTTAGCAGAGTAAGCCCCAGGATTGGCCCAAGCAAAGTGTTCCTGGCACAGAGTCATTGCTAATTCTCAGACAATTTATTGTAATCTGAAGGGACACTGAACCAGTCAGTTTGCTTCCCATTTTTGTTCATTTCCAGGGTGGATACTGAGTTTGGCGTCTCACTGGCTGTTTCTGCTGCCGGAATATGTCAGTCCTGACCTAAAAATAGCCTGAAGCCCAGGGGGTCAGTGTGGATTGTGGATGGCTCAGTAAGTCTGCAACTCTGAGGAGGCTGGAGAGGAAGATGAAAAGACAAAAGATTTTTGTGCTGTGGTTAGCATAGATGGCTTTATGTGAGCGTTAGATAAAAGGGTGACTGCTGCCTAAAGACTAGGTTAATGTAAAATAACTTATGTATTAACCTGAAGAGAGGAAGGAATTGTTAAGCAGACAGCCATGTAACCACCAGAGGGGCGTGACAGTGATTGATGGTTGAAGAGACAGTGTGGAGTCAAAGCAAAAAACATGGTCCAGGAGCCAAACGCTTTGGGTTCAGTTCTGACTCCACTCCCTACTGCTACATATGTTTGGCTCAAAGTCTTTCTTTTCGTTTTTTTTTTTTTTGTCTTTACAATGGGCCTGTTACCTATGACTTTGCTTATTTCCTGCCTATACATGGAACAAGTGAAATAATTAGATATAAATATGTATTTTCGACAAAAAGATGGTCTCTGGGACCCCTCTCACATAAATATCAATGCTTTGGTCAATTCTGGAGACTGTGGGAGATACAGAAAATAGACAGTAGAGTTTGAAAGATCCTAACTCCTGGATGCTCTAATTATCTTGAGAAGGATGAGTCAGAGGAGGAAAATCAGTTTAGGTTCTTTTCTTTATCTTCTGGAAGTCTTAACTCTTTTGGAAATTGAGAAATCCCTGGACTCTTAGAGGTGACTTTTGACCCTCTCTCTTAGACAAAGAGATTTTCTCTTGGAGCAACTGGAAGTTGAGGAAATGAGTCAGGGTGATTGAGAGAAGCGAGTGGTACAATGTGACCTGGATCCAACAAAAATAGATTCTTGATGTAGAAATCTCTTAATGTTTGAGAAAAAAAGACATCTTTTGTGAGAACTTAGTCAAGTGATGTCTTTTTGGGGAATGAAAATTCTCTACAAATTCATGGAGATACATTTATGTGAAAAGGCCATAATTTTTCATGGAAGATACAGCAAGAAGCAGTACTTACCAGGTCTATTGAAGCTGTCTTCTATCTCACATCACTTTGTCTAAGCCATTCCAAGCCATTCTTCATACTTTCAAAAGAGTTATGTTTCTAAATCTGTGTGCGCTGCTTTCACCACTGGACTCTGCTGCCTTTAAATCAAGATCCAAGCTCTTTAGCCTGGCATGTGCTAGAATCTAGAATAGGGACCTTGCTCACAGTTATATCTGCTTTACTTGGGATAATTTCTAGCATACAGTCAGTGCTCAACAGTATTTGTTTGTGAATTAGTAAGGATATTTGTGATTTAATCCATTTTTCAGGTTACCTCTCTTCTCTCCCCTTTGCTATGTGAAACACCTTTTCTTATCCCCTGTGTGTGTGAAAAACAGTTTGAATTTTTTTTTTTTTGTATTCAGCTCCCTTGTCACCACTTCTGTGATGACATTCCTGACCTTCATGGCTTGTCTCTCCTTTTCTCTGCAGTGATCACCCATTGACGGCTGCAGAGCAAGTGTTTCTAAGGCTGTGTCACTCACAAGCTTTTATCCTGGTCATCCTTGTACTGCTCTAGTTCCTGCACATTATAGGGGCTTAACTAACACATGCTAAGTGATCAAGAGATGGACATCGTGATGAACCAGATAGCTATGTGACTTGTGCACTATGCTTTCTCATGAAGAGAATTAAACACCTGGAAGGAAGACTGAAAAGTCAAATGTAGAAAATATTCCTTCTGGTCTCGGTTTTTAAGGGGAGCGCTAACAGCATGCTTCATTGTCACAAATCTTATGGGGTCAACCACAAATGACAAGTTTAAACAATGACGGTATGAGGTTTCTTCTTCCTGTCAAATCCTCTGTAATTTGGGAGAAAATTCTCTTCTCAGGGCTCTGACTCCACTGCCAAGCTCTGGTTCAATATTTCACACATCCCCAAATACAGTGAGCCTGTCGAAAAAGGTAATAACTCAGTATTATTTCTTTTACTCCCACTGGAGAAAGTTTAAAATATTTACATATAGGATGGCATGACTTTTGTATAAAGGATTAGGTCATATAAAAATCATGACTCAAATAAAATAACATGATTTAGTGTCTGACACAGTACCTAATACAGTAATATATCCATTAATTATTAAATTACCTTGACAATGAATTCCTACTTGTTTGTGTCCCTATTGGAGAGGGATACTTATGGTACATGGAGATCTATTTCAAATGAGGTAGAGCCCTGGAGAATATTTTTCATTTCATTTCTATTTCCCATTTTTCACATTTACTAGTCTTAAAAAAACAATTTTGTTTAGAACCACTTGAAAGCTATACAGGACATAGAATTAATGACTTATTAACATTGTGAGACCTGGGGACAAAAAAATGTCTGAATCCACAGCAGTGTCACTATGTTTAATTTATAACGTATCTTTATATATGTAACAATGCCAGAGCCATTTTAAAGATCAAATACCACATATTAAGCTAAATCACTACATTGTGATTATTATGGGACACCTGGAGTTAGCTTAATACTCAGTCTTTTACTTTCATATTATCTGTCTACTTAGATATATAGTGCAAATATAGTTAATTCCCAGTTCTCTCAAGTTTAAACTCTGATTATCCTAAGTCTATTGTTCCACGCTCCATTTCAAGCCTAGTCCATGTACAATGCTGTGAAACCTTCAAGGTTGATTATATTCTCCCTCTCTCTTGTTCTGGCATCACAATTCCTACAGTCTACCTAATTTCAAAAAAAAAAAAAAATAAATAAATAAAAGCTCTTACTATTTTCTGAAGACTTGCTGGGAGTTTTCTGAGTATGTCATCTAATTCAATCTACAAAGATGTCTTATGCAAGTGAATCTTGTCATTTCTTTTTTGTAGAAAGCAGACTAGTCTAAGAAATGTTGTTAATTGCAAGACAATAGTAGTTTCATTCACCAAATGTTTACTGAGCCCAGTGCAAGACACTGAGTTTATAGTTCACAAAGGGAGGTCTTGCTGCCCGTCGAATTTGTTGTAGTGGATGTAAGTTACAGCACCTAAATACCAGGACTGCACAGAGCTCAGTACTCCAGACTAAGATTTTTGAAAGTAGGAACCATATCCAGGGACTCTGTACCTTAAATGATGAAGGTGAATGGCACTCTGGTAACAAGGACTCCTCCTTACCACCATCCCTTGTTTTGTCCTTTGTGGATATTTGAAAAGGTGACTACATATGCACGGGTAGAATAGGTATCCATCTCCCAAGCTGATTCTGCCCAGTGACTTTTCTCTCCCCTCAATTTCTACCAATGGTCACTTAACTGAAGGCACTAATTTCTGCCTAGCTTCCCCTAATAAGCTTCAGTTATTTGTGGTACACAAAACACATAATTTGTAACTTGTCACTAATATCTCAGTACAAATTAGTTTATTAGGTAATCAGTTGTGGCTGATTTGGCTGGAGGGGCCCAGCTCTGAAGCATCAGTCAAGAAGGTAGGAATCCAAGAAAGCTGTTCTGAGGCTAGTTCTTCTTCCTACAAGGGAACCCAGGTGTGGGTTGTCCAAGTAACTAGTGGGGATCACAGGCCCTGGGCATGGGCGCAGATGTATGTGAAGCACAAAGGCTAAGGAGCTTGGAGTGATTCATGGGGACTCTGTGGGTGTGTTTCTCAGCTTTGGCCAAAGCACACCTCACCTGAAAGTTGCCATTTATAATGACTAAAACAATGGAATGAAGTGTTTCTCCTTGGGTTTGGCTACTAACAGACCATACAGTTTATGTAGTGCTGTCGTTTCATGGGACACCAATACAATGACTGTTTCAGGTGGGGTCAGTGATGCATTGGGAGGCCCGTTCTGTATGTTATTAAGAGGATACTCTCAACCATGCATCATCCTGAATGTAGTGCCTGTCTTCACTTAAAGAGGGATTAAGGGAAGAAATAGAGCACATGGTATTTATGAATGTCATTGCTTCATCTGAGCTGCTAGAGTAGTTTTGTGATCATAATTTAAAAACCATTATAGGGAAGGGATACTTAGAGGTGGGAACATGAAGTGTTCCACTCAGCTGGCTAAACTAAATGAGATTGTGATTCTTAATGACTCTTGAAAGCATGTTGAGGACAATAAGAGTTGCAATACTTTTGAGAAGCAAATGCAGTAAAAGGGCAGACAAGATTTCTCATTTTCTTATTTGCGGAACCAGCAGGATTTCCAGCTGCATTCAATTTCAGGAAGTGATCAGACTATTTAATAATAATACTTTGCCCATTTCCTGGGAAATGGTGGGCTGATTCAGATGAAATTAAAATGACTGTTGAAATATGTCATTGTATTTGCCAAGTGTTATTTTATGTCTGTATAACCATATTCTTTTTTTCAATGAAAGGAGACTCTTAGTAAATACTTTATATTTCCAGGAGTCACAATAGAGTGTCAAGGTTCATTTCATCAAAGCTAACCAAATTAGATATTTGAGTGCCTACTATTGCCAGGCATGATGCTAAGTATCAGGGAAACAAAGGGACTTTTTTTTTCTGTGCTGATGAAGTTTCATGTCTGGAAGAGACAAAGGCATAGAAACCACAGGGTACATGGACACATGAAAAATTCTGACATTGGTTAAGTGCTATGTAGGAGAAACTCATGGTGTTATGATGCTATCTGGGCTTTCTTGGAAGACTTCTTGTGGAAGTGGTGGTGAAGCTGAGAACTGAAGGATGGAGAGGAGTGAACTAGGTAAAGACAAAATCGCAAGAGTCCTCAAGGCTGGCAGACAGTGTCTCAAAAGCCTGTGGTGGAGGAGAGCATAAGAATAAAGAGTGGGCCTGGTGAGTCACATGTACAAAATAGGCTGGAGAATCAGAGGTGAAACCTTGCAGGCTTGCAGACTGTGTAGACAATCTTGGTCTCTCTTTTTAATGCTATGAAGGGATTGTAATAGTAAGGATGGAGAGTGATGCAATCACATCTCTGCTTTGGAAAAACTTCTCTAACTGCAGTATAGAGGCAAGATTTCAGTAAAGAAACAGTTATGAGAACTTCATAGACATCCAGATGAGAAAAAAGGTGAGTGGAGTCTATGGATGTGTGCATACACCTTCACAATACTCTCACATCACATTCTCTACTCAAACCAGCAGGCACATTGAAGCTGATGGTTGATAAGATGTCTGAGGACCTGCTCCTCAGCATCCAGTCCTTGTTTGTCTTCTCTTGTTCCATCAAGAAAGACACATGGGTTTAAAAAATATGTTATTATTTCTTTTGTTTACATTGCTATGTGCACTTTAGGATATTGAGTTTATGCCTCTGTCTCTGTGTTTCACAGCACACTCACCACCAGGGCTGTAGTCCCTTTGCCCACTTTGCTCCCTCCTTTCTTCCCTCCCACTTCCCCCTCCTGGTAGTCAGTTTTGCATCCTCAGCTTTGCTGAGATGACAAGTGGATTTCAAATTCAGCTCATGTTGGTTGGTGGCAGATGCTGGGAGATCAGTACTGACAAGGCTCCAGAAGTCACATTTGAGTCTGGCAGCAAAGAATATGCTGCCTTCCCAGGCACAGAGCTGGGTGAGGGGCTGTGTGCTCTTATTTCTATCATGGCTTCATGACCTGGATCTGATTCTCATGTCAGTACCTCTAGCTAAGTTCTCTTTCTTCAGTTGTGGACAGCTTTTCCAGCATGCTGGCAGACTACTCTTCTTAGCTGTCCCATAATAACTCAAAATTATTGTCTCAAAATGACCCAATTATTTTCTTTGTTGAGATTTCTGTAATGTTCCCTATTTGAATGGATAGCTTTACCATCATTCCCTCTCTATATGCTAGAAACATAAGATTCAATCATTCATTCTCTTTGCCTTACCATTTCCCCTTCCATCCAGTTGATAAAAATATCCTAGCACTCCTATCTGATATGTCACTGATATCATGTCCTCTCTATCCCATTGCTGTGGCCTTAGTTTGGTCTCTAGGTTTTCACACCCAGGTAAGAAAGTCAGTTTCCAAGTATGTTTCTTGTTATTACATTCAATCTTGGTTATAAGCAGATTTGTCTTTCTAAATCTGATCATGTCATTCTCTGGTGGAAACTGCCTTCTTGTATATACCATGCAATGCAATCTCATTAGCATGTAAGATAGGCAAACTTCAAACTTCTACACAACATCACATCCCTCTTCTTCAAAGTACACCACTCATCAAACACACTCACCCTCTCGCCACTGCTCAGATGTGCTGTACCCTTCATGACTAAATACATACACGAAGCATGCCCTCTGCTCAGGGAGTCCTGCTCCTGCCACTCCAGTTTGTACTGATCTTGTAAAAACCAGTTTTTAAACACCAGCTCCTCTTCCGCCCCGGTAATTTTTGCAGAAATGAGTCCTGTTGTCTGTCATCTGCTGCTTGGGGTGAGTAAAATTCTGGCTGCCAGCCTTCTGAAGCCTGGTGCTACTCAGTGTATAGACTTTCCACACAGTTCTTTATGCCCTCCCTCCACTCCACCTTTCCAGAATCTTTTGGTTTATGTTCCTCCCATCCTTTTCCTGAACTGTAGAGGTAATACTTTCCCCGAAATTCATATACACTTTTCTAAATACTCTTTGCCTTTAAATCCCGTGTTTTTCTGGGATTCTGCAGCACAGTTGGTCATTTTTGTTCTTTCTGAGTGTACTCAGTTTCCTTAGATCTAATAAATCCATCCGTTTGCTTTCCATATTCAAAAATTTTGTTAATATCTCTCATTGCCTATTGTATCCATTCTGTTTTGCTTATCATGTAGGGCAGTCCATCTTAATTTATTAACTATTCCCTTTTAGTCTATTTGTATTAGAGGGGTTTCACATCCTTAGTCTTCCATATGGCCATTCTGCCATGTTTAATCGGAACTTGTACAGTGGTTTTCTGTTGAACCTCTTTGGTACATTTATCTGACTGGGGATCCATGCACATCAGAGAATATCAGTGAATAGCTCACATTTTCTATTAGGGCAACTGGCTTTTGGAATGTAGGCTTTAGCAGGTCTTCTCAGGGTCATGACTCACCACCCCTTCCCATGCACACTGTCGTTCAGTCAGACCAGTCTGTCTCTATTTTACTGTTTTGATAACATTTCTAAGAATAACGTATTTTCTTTGAGCTCAAAATTCCCCTCCCAAGTAGCTGAAATTTTTTACCCTCTAAAATTTAATTCAAATGCTCTTTATTCTGGCATCATTTCCCTATCCAGCCCTAGGGGGAAATTCATTCTCTCTTTACTCTCCATCTAAATGCCTCTTTTGAGCTCTCAGAATGTATTTTGCTTTCTCCATTGTAAAATTTATCAGAGAATCCTATTTTCTTGCCTCATCTATAAACGAGACTGAGCTCTTTGAGGACAGGGCCAGTGTTTGTTCCATTACTTGTGTATCGGTGTACTTTTCTGTGTATCTCCATTGCCTCTAGTACAGAGTAGGTATTTACTGCCCTTTGTTGAATTAATGATGGCATGAAACCCCACTCCTGGAAGGGATCTGATTTCCTTTCTTTAGGAAGTTTGTCTTACGAGGAGTGTTTTCTTCATAGTGGCAACCACTCTATGGACTCTAGTGATGAGGAAAGAATCTTGAGAGTATACACAAATATCATGTAGTCATTGAGGGTCTAGTTCATGTTACTGACTGAAGCACAGGGCAGCTTGATGAGCCTGTGGCACAATTTAGAAATCTTCAAGTCTTTAAACTGTAGGTTATATGCGTTTTATGTGGAAGCAAGTGACAAATGATTGAGACTTGGTTGATTATAAAAGCAATGGCCTCTTGTTTAACCTACGTTGATGATACAGATGGGAAGCATAGCTAAAACTAACAAAAATGCTCTGAAAAAGGCAGTCCAAAAGAAAATTAGCTTGAACAGCTGAAAACAGTTGAAATTTACAGTGTGGTACACACACTGTGAAATCTACAATGTGGTATGTCAAATAATTTTAAGGGCCAAGGAGGGAAAATAGGAGACAATATAGTAAGTCATATAGAGCAAAGTCCTAAGCTTAATTGCCTGTTTTTGAGCCCAACTTCAATGATCCTCTGTATGACATTTGAGAAATTATTTAACCTCTGTGTACCTCATTTTACAAATGAGATCTATATGTTATAAAGTATAGCTTAGTGTTATTGTAGGGTTAAATGAGATGCCTGTAAATTTCTTAGAGAAATGCTTGGCATGTCATATGCTGTCAATATTGCTATTAATCTTATAGTCTTGAGAGAAAATATTAGCATTAATCCTTTTTGCAAGCATGATATTAAACTTCATTCTCTCTATGTCCAGCAGAAATTATACTGACGTATAGTCATACCACGGACCTAAAAACTTAGTGCCATGATTCTTCATGTGTGTTTTGATTAATTCTTCTAAATATTTGTGATCAATACTTCTATTCAAGAATACAACTTTTTAGCTTTGATAGAAGAAAAGGAGTGTTTATGGCCAGTGAGTTATATCCTTTTGTCATTATCCTACTTAATTCTACAGCACATGATTTTTTTTTTCCCTAGGTTACGCTCTGAATTTGCATCCATAGCAACCTCAAACAAGACAGTAGAAATTAGGTTTGTCAACTCACAGGAGTTTTTGGCCACATGTCAAGTAGTGACTATATTACAATGCCTAATACAAACTACATTTGGCTTTATCAAAAAAGAGTGCTCTACTAGCTTCCTGATGCCTTTGATGGGTTCCCACATCCTATACTCTCAGCTCAAGATGCTCAGCATGCTCTGGCCTTGAGCTGACAGTATATTTGATATGAATGGTAGCTGTTAAAGTGTTTGAGAGTAATACTTTGAACTCATATAACCTCTTCCTGCAGTTTATTTATGTTCTACTTTGCACAGTAGCACCCTCTTTCTTTTGTGTGCCGTATGAAACACAATCTTGATGAATTATGGTAAAGTCCCAGGGGTTCAGATTACAAATCCGTGTATATGGCGTTATTGCTGGTGCACAATTCTGGTTCAAAAGTGGCCACCCACGGATGCCAACTCTGGGGCTGTCAGGGGGCTGCAGTGGCAGGGAGCTTACGGACACCGCTTGGAGGGAGGAGGAATGCTGAAAGAGAGGCAGTGCTCTGCCCCTTGGGCAAGTCCCTTTTTATTTAGACATAGCACTTCCTTCATAGGGAGATGGAGCACAACAGTGTTACGGAAACCCAGGAACAACTGACATAGGACTAACAGGTACCCTGGCTTTTAGCCTGTAGTTAACAACTTGGTCTCATTCTCACTCGTTCATTTAAGGAAGTGATTTTCTGACTTCTGTGATCACTCACACATCCTACCTTGTTCACTACTCAGGCTGCTTTTTGGCCAGGGGTTGAATATCCCCAAGGGACAGCTAGATTACATATGAGAGAGCCACCATGTCTTCACCCCCACACATGGAGACCTCTGTTTCTAGATGGAAACACTAAACTGCTGATTTAAAATTATACAGAAATAAGCCACAAAAGCTAGTATTCCAGAAGGAATCAATTGGTTGCCAGTTAGGCTGGTAGAATCTATAATCATGAGTGGACTCATTGAACAAACACTTTAAAAGGACAAGTCTGTTAGAGAAATGTAATATTATTGCTCTATGATAATTATTTTCTGACTGAAATCACTAGGTCTATTAAGAGGTAAAGGGGAAACTTTTAAAATACCTCACTAAGACTTAAAAAAAAAAAAAACCTGAAAATATTTTAGAACATAGTTATCAAAATATTTATCGATGCTTTTTAAAAATTGTTTCGTTGAAGGAATATTGCATTACAACAGTAAATAGTTTAGAGTCTGCACAGTAGCAAATCCACATATGTATGCAATACAGTACATTCACAACAATTTCGGTCTTCTACACAATCGATCCCCTTTTTCCCATTTGTCCACCCTCCCCCATCTTTCTGCACCCATGATATGCTTTTTTTTGACCAAAAACTTATAGTTGTTTGCTTAGTTCATTTTAAAATACGTTTTTGTTTAATTTAGCTCATTTTCTAGCTATGTCTATATACCACATATGAGTGATATCATTTGATGTCTGTCTGTCTTTCTGGCTGATCTTGGCAAGCATCGTTCCCTCCAAAGAACTAGAAACATTTAGAGAGAACTAGCTGGGAGGCAGAATATAAATAGGGTGAAAGAGACATTTCTTTAGGTGAAAGAAGTAAATAGTGTTGTGTGATAAGATTTGGAGGGACGGAGTGAAAAAGCATGTATACCCAGAGGCAAAGACATGTAGTCTACTTCCCAAAGCTGACTCAGTGGTTGTCGAGCTAAGAGTTTCACTGCTGAAGGAGGACAGAAGCTGATGAAAGAGCTACTAAGTCCTCATGAATTGTGTGTGGTCACAGGGCTAGGATGTGGAGTGCTCCAAGGACATTGTTCTGCCATTACTAGGAACGCTTAGAACCATATCTTTAATGGGGAGACTCCATTGTCACCAGTCAGTGGAAGTGTCTCAGTAATCTAAACACTAAAATCCACCTGAGCTTAACTAATGTGGGAAAGAAACTTACTAAAATATATTTGATCATCAAAGAGTCTCTAATAGACTTGGGGTATCTGGCTCAGTCACTATATAACCAGGAGCAATGACCACATTGGACCTTGGGGCTATTCCAGCAAGAACACCAGTACTGCCACCACTCACTATAGACATTCCATTTTGTTGTCATCACTGAAACTTCCCATCATGATACTGGATGGGGTGCCCGAATTTCTGGGATTTCTAGCCTTGAAAAGTTTGATACCTCCACTGCCATGCTTACTGAATGATGAATCCTATCTGTCTGATTTTTTTTCTCATGTCACCAGCTTCCCAGACTAAAGTCCTATGGGGCTGCATCACATGCTTTTACCCAGCTGTAGGCAAGTTTGGAGTTTTGGCTTCTATGTGGGAGAGCTGGAACTCAGAATGTGTGAAAATATTCTGACAGAAGTGTTCAAAAGATGCTGAATTGTCACAAATATGACAAATACTCACCAGACTCCCCCAAGTGATAGTAATTCCTCTCCTTGTACCATCCAACTAACAGCATATATCACTTGTAGGATTTGTCTTCCCCAAATGGTCAGATAGATTTTCCCCAAGATGTCCAGAATAGGCTTTTACCAATATGTGTCACATTGGTATGTAAAACAGAAGGTTAATGAAGTCCCAAGGCTCTTGAAAGTAGCTTTTTACCCTTACTTTACTCAGATAGTCTTCTCCTGAAACAACCTTTTTAAAGAGAAGCCTGTCTTAAGGAAAAGCAAAATCTAGAGGCAAGGTTTTATTTGAAGTCATACCTTCTTGTGAAGATGCCCTTTTCTCTCCTTGGTATCCCAGGCTTCTTTTCCATTCCTCACACAGGATATATTTTTGGTCTGTTCCATTTACCTTAGAATTTACATCCATTGAACTTCTCCGTATGTATGTTATTAAATTTGGTCCTGATTCCTACTAATCCTGTATGATCTGCATCAAAGAAGAATCTCAGAGGATTGGAGGAATTTTCCCTGTGTTCCTACACATTCATTTAATTAATACTGTTTCATATTAAATATTTCAGTAAGTACTGTCATATATGAATATCTGTTGTGCATTTTAGTTGGTGGAAAGAGAATATGACAAAACCTAGAAAAATGTTTGGACTAATCACTTGATCCTTAAACCTCAATATATAGAATAAAAAGTACACTTTGAAGGTCAAAGATGGGTAAGAACTCATAATTTATAGTGATGAACTTGTAACATTTCTTTACATAACCTTGATCACTTTCTCCTTTTGCTCTTCACTGAATATGTACAGAATGCTACCATAGCAATTAGAATACTTTCTTCCATTTTTTCCTTACACATTTGTCTACAGTCTATTTTATATAGGGTCAAATGCTAGCATATGGTAAGAAATTAAAATGTTTGCTGAATAACATAATTGTACCAAAGTGCAAACTGGAACATCTGGGGTATACTCATAAATTTATGGAGAGATAATTAGGTATTCTTCCTAAACATAACTTTTGGTGTTGTGGTTGATGAGAGATTGAAAGAAAACTTCTATAATATTACATATTCTAGTGTCTTCACACATATATATATATATATATATATATATATATATATACACACACACACATATATGTTTAGTGACTGCATTTGTTAAGTAGGTTTACTAACAGACATTGCTAGCAGATATATTACTAACAGTCTTAATTAGGATCATAATTATATTGTTTATAAACACATTTTATATCAAAAAGCATGTGTCATATATCAAAAGCATGTTCTCAACTCAAATGATTGTTCTGAAACATGAATTTTCATGGCCGTATAGTATTGCACTGTGATTAGAGAAAACATTCATTTTAATTTCATCAGTTTAGCATAGGTAGATATTTATATTTCTATTTGTTATAATTCTGAGATAAATAGCCTTAGAAATCTGTTCATCCTAGAACTGGGATTATTGGGTGAAAGGGTATGGGTATCAGTATATTTCTAAGGATATAACCATATATATATATTTATATCTTTGTCTATGTGTTGAATCACTATTCCCACCAGATGCTTATGTGAAAATAGTTGTTCCTGGACAATGCAGTGTTCAAGACTCTCACCTCTGTGTAGCTGAAAATCCATATATCACTTCTTATATCTCCAAAAGTTAACTACTACACCCACTGTTGACTAAAGTCTTACCAATGACATAAATAGTCGATTAGCACATATTTTTTTATGTTTAATATATTATGTACTTTTACAATAAAGCTAGAGAAAGAAAATCTTATTAAGAAATAATATATTTACAATCCTGCATGGATTTATTGATACTGTAAGCTTAGCTTGTCTATTTACAAGAAAATCCATGTATGATTGAACCTGGGCAGTTCAAGCTATGATGTTTAAGAGTCAACAGAAGTCTATTCCCCGAGGCTCTTAATAATTAAACCTTCAGCTGTGTTTTGTGGAGTATAGTATCTCATTAAGATTAAAATTTTTTGACTACTAACTTACTGGCTACATCTATTTTATTTACTTTCTATTTTAACTGTTTTAAAGGAAAAGTACAGACAGGAATGAAGGCAAGCAGAGGCAGGTAGGCAGGAAGAGATGGGGAACAAGCATTTTATTTAGTTGTTCATCTTGGTTGTCATCCCTACTATAACTAGGATCTTCGGGTGTAGTGGACTATGTCTGGTGGACTTAA
Organism: Solenodon paradoxus; assembly: GCA_004363575.1. Classification (NCBI taxonomy): domain Eukaryota; kingdom Metazoa; phylum Chordata; class Mammalia; order Eulipotyphla; family Solenodontidae; genus Solenodon; species Solenodon paradoxus. Next base: position 34,587 of record RJWH01000501.1, read on the forward strand.
CCATTAAGCCATCAGAGCATGCCAAGGCCACATCTGTTTTCACTTTGACCATTTTATGATGAAATATTCTGCTTTTTTCACATTGTTTCAGTCTGAATAACTGATTTCTGGACTCAACATTACAAATGAGTTCTAGTCTTGACTGTTATTAACTGTAGGAACATGATAAAATGTAATCTTTCAGAACCTTTGTTTTTTTTTTAATCCAGATAATCTCAAATGTATTTTGCTATTGATATTAGTTTGACATATTAAAGTAAATATGTGTCATTTCATTGTTTTAGCTCCGTACTATGCCCCCCACCCCCTTAGTCTAGAGGAAAATGACTATTGGTGGCAAATATTCATTGTTCTTTCTTGCTGTGTACGCAGTACAAGTTATTTGACTGAAAGCTGAATTTCATCAATGAAATATGTGCCAGTTCTATCTGACACCAGTATTGTGCTCCATGGGTTTTGTCAACTTATATTTCATGGGTTAGTTTACTCTAGTATGTTACTGACAAGCTCTACTGGGTTTTTTTTTTTTTTGTCTTAAGGTAAACACGGCTCATGAAAAAACTCAGTAACTCTTTTCTAAGTTTGAAAAACTGAACGATCTAAAGAAAATTTTTTAATTTAAATTTTACTGAAGGAACCTGACATCATAACCTTATATAGGTTTAAGGTGAACATCCTTATAAATCAACATCTGTATAAAATACATTCAGTTCACCACCAACAGCCCACTTCTACCCTTTTCCTTATTATTGACCCCTTTTAACCTCATAGCAGCCCCCTCTCCCTTCTAATAATCTCTAATTTGGTCCTAGAGACTACAAGACTATTTTTGTTGCATTTGTGTCATTTCGTTTCTCTGTATACCACATGAATGATATGTTTGTCTTTTTCCTTCTGACTTATTTCCCTAAGCATAGTTCCCTCTAGGTCCATCCATATTGTTTCAAATGGCAGGATTTCATCTTTTTTTTTTTGTAATAGTTAAGTAGTTTCCCACTGTGTATATATAACACATCATCTTAATCCACTAAATGTCAATGGGCACTTATTTTCCCTCCAGGTCCCAGCTACTGTATAGAATGCTGCACTAAACACTGGGGTCTAATCTGTCTTTCCCAATTAGTGTTTTTTTTGTTTTTTTGGGGAGGGATAATGCTCCAAAGTAGGATAATGGGATCATATGGAATTTCTATTTTTAATTTTGGAGGAATTGCTATACTGCTTTCCAAATGGCTGCACCAGTTAGCACTCCCACCAGCAGTGCATAGGTTTCCTTTTTCTTTTTTCTCGGCATTCTCACCAAAAGTTGTTGTTTCTAGTCTTTTGGATAATAGCCATTTTCACAGGCATGAGATGTTATCTCATTTCTTGACTATAATGCATTTTAAATGGAAAGTTAATCGCTAACTCTTTCAAACAGTTCATATTTTTATTTTCCTTTTTTTTTTTTTTTTTTTTTTACTGCCCTCCCTTTTTTTCGTGTCTTGTTGCTTCTAAGGAGGTTTCTTTTCATTTAAAAATAACTTACTTTAGTATTTTTTTCACCTTTTTAGTATTTTATTGAGGTAATTTGTTTTTACAAATAAAAATAAACACATCTGTGTAGTTCCCCATATGTGCAGTATTCCCATTTCTCAGATATATGTCAACATACCCTGTCCTCCACCAAATCATCAAGAGTTCTTCACCATTGTTCAGTGGACTCCACCACCACTGGCCTCCCTCACCCCTCCCATTCCCTATTGGTAACTTCAGTTCTATTGCAAATATCCACGGGTTGATTTTGTTTCCTTTGTTATATCTATATCCCACTTAAGAGTGAGGTCATCTGGAATCTTTATTCTTTGACTTATTTCCTTTAACATAGTCCCCTCTAGATCCATCCATGTTGATTCAAGTTACAGGGTTTCATCTCTTCTAAGGGCGGTGCAGTATTCCATTGTGTATATGTACCACATCTTCTTTATTCATTCATCTGATGTAAGGTATTAAGGTACTTTCTAGTTCTTAGCTATTGTGAATAGGGCTGCAAAAAAGATGAAGGTGTGTAAATCTCTGCAAATGTGTTTTTGTGTTTTTTGGGTAAATACCCACAAGTAGGATGGTGAGATCACATGGGATTTCTGTGTTCAGTTTTTTGAGGAAACTCCATATTGTTATCCACAGGGGTTGCACCAATTTGCATTCACATCAATAGTGGGACATCTTGGCCAACATTTGTTGTTTCCAGACTTTTGGATAATAGCCAATCTCTCAGGTGTAAGGTGTTATCTCATTGTTTTGATTTGCATTTCCGAGGACCAGCAAAGAGGAGCATCTTTTCATGTGCCTGTTGGCTATCTGTATATCCTCTTCAGAAAAAGTCTCTAATTCCTTTTTCCAGTTTTTGATTGGATTGACTTTTTTTGTTGTAGTTTTATGAGTTTTGTATATTTTGGATGTTAAGTCCTTGTAAGAAAAATGGAATGCAAATATCTCTCCCAGTTAGTAGGTTATCTTTTTGTTTTGGTGATGTTTTCTTTTTCTGTGAAGAAGCTTTTAGTTTGATGTAGTCACAATTGTTTTTGTTTCCCTTGATGTTGGAATCAAGTCAGACCTCTCTAAGGTTTATGTCATGGAATGTCTTTCCTGTGTTGTCTTCCAAGTTTATGGTTTCCGGTCTTATGTCCAAGTGTCTAGACTTTTTGAGTTTATTTTTATGAATGGAGTTAGAGAGTGGTCTAGCTTCATTCTTTTGTATGTGGCTGTCCAGTTATCCCATTTAGTGGAGAATTTTCTTTCTGCATCCTATTCTTTTGACTCCTTTGTCATAGATAAACTGTATGAGTGAGTCAGTTTCTGGTGATTCAGTTCTAGTCCACTGATCTTTACCTCTGGTGTTATTCCAGTACCATACCATTTAATCACTATTGCTTTGTAGTAAAGTTCAATGTTTAGGAGTGCAATTCCTCAGATTTGTTCTTTTTCCTCATAATTGCTTTGGCCATAGTTTTTTCATACAAATTTTAAGATTTTATTGTTATATTTCCTTGAAATAAACCCATGAGATTTTAATGAGTATTGTAGTAAATCTCTATATTGCTTTAGGTAGGATGGTCATTTTAATAATGTTGATTCTTCTCAGTTATGAGCAGGGGATGTCTTTCCATTTCATTGTATTTCTTTTAAGGACTTGTTTTCATAGTACAGGTCTTTAACCTCTATTGTTAAACATTTTCCGAGATAATTGATTCTTTTACTTCTATTTTAAGCACTATGGTTTTCTTGATTTAGTTTTCTTCTAGCATGCTGATTGCATATAAAGATGCAACAGATTTTTCTGCGTTGATTTTTATAGCCTTCAACTTTACCCTATTCATTGATTAGTTCTAGACATTTTTTGGCAGTTTTAAGGGATATATATACACATATATATGTATACATATGTGTATATGTATATATGTATATATATTCCTGTAATCAACAAATAATGATAGTTTTACTTCTCCAATTTGGATTCCTTTTATTTTTCTTGACTAATTACTCTGGATAAACTCTCCAGTGTGATGTTAAATAGTAGTGGTTAGAGTGGACAGACTTGCATTGTCCTTGACCTTAGAGGAAATGTTTTCAAATTTTTGCTTTTGCCTATGATTGTGGTTGTTTATTATATATGGCATTTATTATGCTGAGGTATGTACCTTCTATCCCTATCTTAGGCAGATTTTTTTAACAGCATAAATGGGCGTTGGATCTTGTCAAAAGGTTTCACTGCATCTATTGATATGACATGTTTTTTTCTCCTTGTTCCTGTTGATGTGGTGTATTTCATTAATAAATGTATGTAAATTGAACTGCCGTTGCATTCCTGGGATAAATCCCCCTTGGTAATGATAAATGATCCTTTTTGATGTCTTTTTAAATTCGGTTTGCTAGTATTTTGCTGAGAATTTTTGCATCTATGTTCATTAGAGATATTGGTCTGTAATTCTCTTTCTTGATGTCTCAGCTTTTGGTATCAGTGTGCTATTAGCCTTATAGAAAGTGTTTGGAATTGTTTCCTGTTATTCAGTATTTTGGAAAAGTTTGAGAAGACTAGGTATTTTACTCTGAAGGTTTGGTAAAACTCATTGGTAAAGCATTCTGGTCCTGGGATTTTGTTTTAAATGAAAGGTGCAAGCAGGAATGAAGGTGAGCAGGCAGGTAGGCAAAAGAGAAAGGAGGAAGAAACATTTTATTTTACTTTTATTTAGTTGTTCACACTGGTAGTTTCCTCCCAGGTGTGAGACTTGAACCAGAGGTATGTGTCTTGCTCTTTCGGAGATGATTGAACTAACCACTACTCCACCAGGGCATGCCCCCTAGGCTTTTATTTTTCAGGAGGCTTTTGATTTCCTCTTTAATTTCTTTGCTTGTGATTGTTCAGTTAAGATTTTCCAATTCTTTCAGGTTCAGTCTTGGTAGGCTGTATTTTTTTTTTTTTTCTGAAAAATTGTCCATGTCCTCAAGATCGTTCGGTTTATTGGCATAGAGCTATTCATAGTAGTCTCATAATGTTTTGTATTTCTGTGTATCTGTTGTAACTTCCCTTTATTTCTGACTCAAGTTATGAGAATTTTCTTTTTTTTATAGTTTAGCTAATGGTTTTCAATTTTGTTTATTTCTTCAAAGAACCAACTTTTGATTTCATTGATCTTCTGGATTGTCTTTTTGTTCTTTCATTTATTTCTGCTTCAATATTTATTACTTTCTTCCACTGATTTTCAGCTTTAATTGTTTTTTGTCTAGTCTTAAAAGTAGGGTTATATTATTTGTGATTTTTCTTGTTTCTTGAGGTAGGCCTGTATTGCAATGAACTTCTCTGTTAGTACTGCTTTTGCTAAATCCCATAGATTTTGGTAGCTTGTGTCTTCATTCTCATTTGTCTCTAAGTTTTTAAGTTGTTCTTGGATTTCCTTTTTTACCCATGAGTCATTCAGAAGCGTATAGTTTAGTCTCCAATTAATTTTCAGTCTTCCAGCTTCCTTTGGTGGTTGATTTCTAGTTTTAAGCCATTGTAGTCAGAGAAGATGCTTGGTATATCAGTTTTTATAAATTTGTTAAGACATGTTTTGTGTTCCAGTATATTATCTACCCTTGAGGATGTTGTGCACTTGAGAAGGAAGCAAATTTTGTGGTCATTGGATGAAGGGTTCAGTATATGTCTATTAGACCTAATTGTTTCAAATAGTCATTTAAAGCTGCTGTTTCTCTATTAATTTTCTGCCTAACTGATCTGTCCTTTGTTGTAAGTGGGGTGTTGAAGTCTCCCACTATTATTCTGTTGCTGTCAGTGTCTCTAGTCAGTTTTAATAATATTTAATATGTTTTGATACTTCATTTGGTACATATATGTTAATAAGCATCTTGTCTTTTTGCTGGTTGATCCCTTGGTTTTATTATATCCATCTCTGTCTTTGTTATGCTTTTTAGTTGGAAGTCTTTTTTACTCAATATGAGTATGGCTGTTTCTGCTTTTTTTTTCATTGCCATTCGACTGTATGATTGTCTTCCAATCATTGACTTTGAGCCTATGTTTGTCTTTGAAAGAATGTAAGTTTTATGAATTCATAGAAGGTTGGGTTATGCTTTTAATCCATTCAGCCAATCTGTGCTTTTTGATTGGTGAGTTCAGTCCATTAACATTTAGGGTGATTATTGATATGTAACCATTTATTGCCATTTGTAATTTTTCTTCTGAGTGTTGTTACACATAGTGCCTTCATTGTTCTTTTTATCTTCTTAGGTGGGTTGAATGTAGTTATGTTTTGATTAGTTTCCCTTTTTGTTTTCTTCTTTGCTTTTTCCCTGGAGATGTTTTGGGTTACTCTGGAGTTAGCATTAAGAATTTTGTTTATATCCTATTTTTATTGGAAAGCAGATTACTCTTGCATTCATTATAACCATCCACATTTTTATTCTCCTCTCCCATTTTTTTTTATGTTTTGCTGTCTTACTATTTTTAAATGGGGTTTATTTATACTTTATATATATATATTATATATTATGTTTCCTTTAGCATTTTTTGTAGAGCTGGTTTCGAGGTGATAAATTCCTTTAAATTTTGTGCTTTTCTGAAAAGTTTTCAATCATTCCTCTAGTTCTAAATGATAATCTCGCAGGGTAGAGTATCCTAGGTTGAAAATCCTTTTCTTTCAGCAATGTGACTATATAATGCCATTCCCTTTTGTCTTGCAGAGTTTCAGCTGAGAAATCTGTTGTCAATCTTATGGGTACTCCTTTGTATATACCTCATTTTTCTCTGCTTTTAAGATTCTCCATTTACTTGCATTTTTGACATTTTGATGACTATATGTCTTGTATTGGTCTATTTGGGTTTCTTCTATTTTGAACTCTTTGAGCTTCCTGAGACTGGAAGCTTGTTTAATTCCTTAGGTTAGGGAAATTATCAGCTGTTACATCTTCAAATACATTTTTCTGTCCCTTTTCTCTCCAATTTCCTTCTGGGACCTCTATGATGTGAATATTATTCCTTGGATTGTTATCCCATAGATCTCAAACACAGTCCTCTTTATTTTTTCTCTTTGCTAGTTTGCTTGAATTTATTCTTTTGGCCTATCTTCTAGCTCACTGATTCTATTAGAGGTTTCATCCATCCTGCTCTTGAGTCCCTCTGTTGAGTTCTTTAGTTCAGCTATTGTGTTCTTCATTTCTTTGATGTCTTGCATTATTTATCTCTTTTTTATTGTTTTTCTTTCTTCCTCTATTGTTTTCTTGATTTCAGTGAGTATATTTATCACTGTTTCCCTAAATTCATACTCACGTAGTTTGCACATATCTGTTCCATTCAGGTTTTATCCTGGGATTTTAATGGATCCATCATTTTGCATATATTTCTCTGTGTCTTTGCTCTTTTTGGCATTCTGTTTTTATTTTTGTGGATTATGTTTCCCTGAAGTGATGGCTTTGTGTAGGGTATTGACTTGCACCAAATAAGCCCGATCTTGAACACTGGGAGTCTAACTACGTGGCATCACCACTGGTTGGATTTGCTGAAGTTCTTAGGTGGACTCTGTGTTGGGGTCTGAGAATTCAGACTATGGGTTTGGAGTCTGTGTGGGTGATGCAGAGCCTTTTCCAGTGTCATAGGTCTGAATGGTAAAGATCACCTTGTATTTGGCCCACAATCAGCATTCGGGCTGCAGTTCTGCCTCCACCCACACGGTGGTACTAGTGGGTAACTGTTGAAGGTTCTTCCTTGCTGGGCAATTCCTTTCCAAAGATACTGTTTTAGGCAACTTCAATGCTTGGAGTGGAATTTTGGCAACTTTAATGCTTGGAGTGGAATTTTTGGTGGATGGATCCTGTGCTCTGGCCCAATATGATGGCAGAGGTTGGACATGGGGAATTCCCTTAGTTGGTTTCTGATTATTGCAGCATCCTGTGTAAATTTCCCTTGGGGCTCCTACTCAGTCCACCAGGGTACTGTTCCTTCTTCCCTGTGCCAAGAACCTTTCTCCTGGCTCCATGTCCTGGTCCTAGTGGGTAAACTTTCTGGTGCTGACAGAGTAACTTTCCAGGGGAAAATGTGTCTATAGAATAGGTACTTCCTATTTGCTTTGTGGGGAGCAGATGAGATTTAGCTCCTATTAGGTTGCCATCTTAACTCTGTTCTCTTTAGTATTTCTTGCAAGACTGGTTTAGTTGTGATGGATCCCTTTAGCTCATTATCTGAAATTTTCTTTATTGTTTCTTCATTTCTAAGTGATAGCCTAGCAGGGTAGAGTATTTTTGTTGGAAAGCTTTTTTTTTTCAGCACTTTGAATATATTTTGCAATTCTCTTCTGGCCTGGAACACTTCTAAGAAATTTGCAGTCAATCCTATGGGGATTCTCTTGTATGTAACTCATTTTTCTCTAGCTTTTTTTAAGTTTCTCTATCTTGAATTTTTTTTTATCACGGTATATGTTTGTTTGCATTTATTTTATTTGGAACTCTTTGAGCTTCCTCAATCTGGATGTCTGTTTCCTTCTAGGTTAGGTTAGTTCTCAGCTATTATTTCTTCAAATAATCTTTCTGCCTTTCTCTTCTCCTTCTGGAACCCCTATGATGCAAATTTTGTTCGTCTTGGTGTTACTATATCCATCTCTTTTCCTTCCTTCCTGTCCTGGATCAAGAACCTGGATCCTTGGAGTTTACATGGCTTTCTTCCTCCAGTACAGTGTCATGTATTGTGGGGTTTGTATGTTCTGCACCTTAGCTGCTGAACCACAGGTGTGCACAAAGAATGATCTCACTTTTTTTTTTTTTTTTTTTTAACCACAATCCCTGGGACTTGAAGCTGGTTTTATAGCATTTACATGGTCTTTTATTTATTCCTATTCATTTTGTATCTTTAATTCTGGATCTTGAGCCCAGATCTATAGATTTTACATGGCCTGCACTTTAGTTGTCTTAGCTGTCTAAACCATAGGTGTATACTTATGTTTAATTAATGTATTTATTTTTTCTCTTTCTTGGTCTGCTTGGGTTCTTTTCATGGATTTATCTTGTAGCTTACTGCTTTGGTTGGATGCTTTTTCCAACCTACTGTTGAGCCCCTCTATTGTGTTTTTTATTTCAACTATTGTGTTTTTATTTCTGTGATTTTTGCTTGGGAATTCTCATGTTTTCCTTATCTTTGTTGTAATTCTTATTTTGTTCTACTAATTTTATCATTAAGACTTTTTGACTTTGAAATATTCATCAGGATTTTTATCTGGGATTTTGTTTTGATTCACAATTTGTGCTCAATATCTGTTTCTAAATTTTGTTTGGTACTGTTTATTTCTTTGGATTAGGCTAAACAGTTTTCTTTGCCTGTCTTGATGTAATTGCCTTGTGTTAGGATTTTAGACTGCAGAATATAGACCTAGGGTGATGGCCTGAGATGTTGGGCTTTCTGTTACTGTGTAGCCTGAAGCCTCTGTCCCAGTCCGATAGCTGTATGCTATAGCTATTGACTAGTGTGTGGCCCAGCTGTGATCTTAGTAAATTCTATAAATAAATTTCCCCTCAGAGGAACTGGCATGAAGGGAGAGTTCTGGGAGCTGTGGGACATAGGTCCACAAATAGCCGCAAATTAGGAGTCACTGTGCTTGGGTGGCATTTCTAGCAGGATCATGTCTTGGCTGTTCCTACCCTTTCCAATGTTTTCTATCACTTTTACTCATGGAGGCCCTGGACCCTCACTCCTCAGTTCTTTTAAGAAGGTCATTATTTGTGTCTAAATGTGATTTTGTTGTGTGTGTGGAAAGGAGGTGAGTTCAAGATCTTGCTAGTCAGTCATCTTGGGTGGAGACCCTACAATCTAAAGTGATTTTTTAAAGAGGTCTGCTTCCCTCAGAAATGATCTCAAAAGATAAATGGAATAACATATAGGAAAACATTTTATGGAGTATAATACAAATATGAATTCTCTCCATCTGCATCTTGTCACTGCACTCACTCTGTGGTGGTTTTTAGTGTGGAGTAGACATTAAGAGTGACATGTTTTACATGAATTAATTTCCTTTAGGTCGTCTATTGTCATTAACTTGGTACAAGCTCAGAATTGGTTTCCTGCATTCTTGGGGCTGTGGTTTCAGAACTCTGTCATTAGTACTTGGGCAAGGTTGGAGAAACATGAACTGACCTAGAGATTTTCTCAGAGAAACAGAAGTAGTATGTAAGCTTCAGGCAACTGCTTTCTTACATCCTGCTTCCAGTGATGAAAAATTGATGAAGTTATGTTACTGAAACAACACTTGAATCACGAAATCATTTTGATTCAAAATACAAACTGCCAGTAATCTTCTGGGGGGCTTAGTCACACTCATTCATGTTCCTATGCAAAGGAAACAATACAGTTGATACAATTTTTCACCAAAAGAACGGAAAGTATGTTGTTTTTTCCATATGGTTTTTCTATGCCTATGCCTACTTTCATTTAATGTACTCTAGTTATTTGATTTAATATTTTACTGATTGACTTTTGCAAACACTCCCTGGTATCATGAGAAAATAAAAGACCTTTAATGCCAGGAATCAGTGATTTGCTGTGAGACAATCTTTGATATAGATCAGACAGAAAATGAATAGAAATGTCCAAGACCTTTAAGAACTATGCTAGTCCATCTCTTAGCTTCTTGGTAATATTGAACCTTCTCTATTTCATGATTGTTTTCTTCTGGTTAAATGCTTTCTACACAGATAGTTTCATGTACTTTTTTGAATACAAAGTACTCCAATCATATTCACATACCTACTTAGATAATTTCATTGTGCAGAAAAGTTACCTGATATTTCAGGCAATGGAATAATTTTTCTTGAAATCATCTTAAGCCTACCTAAGTAATTGATTGGATTTTTTTCATTTTATGTGAGACATTTATCTGAGTTGTTGACCTGCTGTGTGGTGTCCCCTTAAAAGAGAATCTTCTCTGAAGGAGATTTTGAGGGGGATTAAGAGGAAGAGTATATTTGGTGACTCAAATATTAACATCACAACACCTCTTAAAGGAGAGTCTGTAAGTGCTTTAGTCAGACCTTCAATCTGCCTACTGACGTCAGTGGAGGAGTCAAGTGATGGTTATATCTGCTATCACACTTTTCAACTTAACTGTGTTTCCCTTTCTTCCCTAATCAAACTCAAAATAGCGCTACCACTCATCTTGCTGCCGTCAAACTGAGGACATTTTTTGACAATTGGCACTATCTCCTAGAGTATGAATGCTCCAAATATTCTAGTGTTTGTGTAAGCTTTTAAAGAGTCTCTGCTTACTCTTGAACCTGACAGGTTTATAGCTTTTGATATGGTAAATATTTTTTAGGATATAATTAAAGAAAGTACTTACTTAATTTGGAAAGTAATGGTTTGGTATGTTCCTTTGCTTTATTTTGGACATTGGAACAACTGATTTTCTTCTATTTAGGTTCTATAATCACATTATTGAAGAACTCAGCATTCTCACTAAGCATGATGTGGACTCAAGTTTTAGCTGTTACTTGTGTAGTAGTTTATTGTATAGTTAGGAATATGCTACACTATTAGACAGTTTAGGCCAGCAGATGGCACTCTTACCTTTGTGCTGGTAGAAAGAAATGTTGGGGCTGGTGTGACTTCTCTGTAGCCAGACCTCAGGAACTGTGGAGGACCTCCTTTCCCTCTTTTTCTTTGATCAGTTTTATAACAAAGCAATACAGTTATTTTTACTGTTACAGAAAAAAATGATTGAATAAACAAAATCATTTCTATAGTCGGTTCAATTATTTGTTAGCGTGTGAAATAGTTAAAGATCCATATGGATGACAATGTGCTTTCTGCAAATGCAAGTTCTATATTGTATCAGAGTCCTTTCTTCTATTATTTATAACTCAGAATCTTAACTGATAAATCCAGCTGGGTGGACAATAGAATGAGAACAATGTCTCTCTTTTCCTTTGTCTTTGGGATTTCATAATATCTTGGAATGTGAACTACAGTGTTTTTGGAAACTTTAGTGCTCATCTAGTTGAATGCACAAACTTCTGGTGAAGAAACCAGACATGGGCTGCAAACATTAAGCAATGTGTCCCATCTGATGGTAGAAACTCCCACTTTCAAGTAAAAACAGAAAATGGGCTTTAGTCTCTTTGAGTACAGCTGGCACGATGACATATAATTTCATATTCCTCTGCTAGTCTGAGGGCAGGTGCACACAGGAAGCTTTGGCTACTTGAGTTACTGGTAGAAATGTATATGTTGGCATTGCTTGGTCTGCTTTTGTTTTGCTTTGTAAAATGTCTGCACAGAGCAGCTTAGATTCCAGCAGTGCAACCTCCGATATTTCCAAGTGTCCAAATTGGGCAAAAAGGTGTGGTTGAAACAATTTTTTTTCCCGTGATAATGACAAATTTAAAGAGGGGGGGCCTTACATTTTAAATCAAATTTAGTTTAGTCAGAAAGGCGGTCCCTAGACTTAGGAAGCCTACATTTTGCACGTCCAAAATGTGAAAACCCTGACCCGGCTCCCTAAACTTGACTTCATGAGCAGTTTGTTCATTTGCTAGAGCTGGGGAACATTCATAGAAGGAACATGGAGTTGACACAGCAGTGTTTCCAGTTAGCCCAAGGTAGGAGAAGCCTGTCCAAGCCCCCACTGCCACAGTAAATGAACTTCACATTTTCAGTATGACCCTGAGGTGCAAAAGTATCTCATTTCTTAATTGTTCTGAATCAAGTTACATATGGTGGCTCCATTCACTTGACTGGCAGGACACCCAATGACATATTTTTCTTGAGGGTCCATGCCTCTCTCAGAACACAAAGACCCATGGGGCTTAAAGGCACCAGAAAAACGGGACAAGGGACTCTGTTTCCTGGCCGTGCTGACAGCTGCTCAGGTGTTTGTTGTTTGAACTTGTGTCACCCAGCTCTCTCCAGAGTCTGGTGGGGCCCAAACTTGCAAGCCCTCCACCCTGACAGCATAGCATCATTGATTCACCCCAGTGCATTTGAAACCAGAGGTGGTGACTCTTGTCCCAGGAAATTCAGAAGATAAAGGGATATATGGAGAAGAGAAAAAGAAAATCTTTACAAATTCTTTTGGCTGAAGAGTAAGAAAAACAAGACACATGTTAATATCTTCATATTTCATAAGGCTGTGTCTTTTTTCTCACCATACTTTTTTTTTTTTTTTTTTTTTTAGGATGGGTAACAATATCTATGGAGAAGAAAGCAAAGTTCAAATTTACAGAGGCTGTGTTTCTATTGTGTCTGCTAACCAGGTCCCGAGAACCTGCTGAGAGAAAAATAGGTTGAGTTGACATGGAACAACTGTTAGAGGATTAAGACTGCAGTGGGTGGGGGCACACAGCAGAGCTGTGTTTCCCAGCGGAGTGGGCCTCTTCGACAATGCAGCCGAAAGGGATTACTGCTGCTTAATGTGCTATTGCCAAACTTCTTACCATCTCTGAAACTCTTCACTTTCTGTTAAATGGGATTCACACTTACTGCCTCCTTACTCCTTGGGGATCCTTGATAATGCCACAGGTTAATCTATGCAGAGTGCTTTATGCTAGTCAATAGTAATTGTAATAAGTGTCATTACGACATCATTTAGACAACTAAACCCCACTCTTCCCAACCCAAGCGCCCTTTTTAAAAGTTGTTCTTCATGTATCTCCTAGACTAGGGTCTAAGATGAATGCAAACTAGAAAAACTGCTAGGGAGGCAGATGTTGGAACCACTTGATTCTTGTGTGTGTTAGCTTGTGTGTTAGTGTTGGTGCTTTGGTGTGTCAGGTGGTTCAGTCCCACCTGTGAGGCCCAGTGTGTGTGTATCTCCCATCACAGCACTGGAGAAGCATCATGGAGGTCATTTGAAATTGCCCTCAAGTGGGATTGTTTTTTGAAGTGAGAATTATTTTTCATTGATTTTTATTGATGGAATATTGCATGTTAACATTAATCAGATTTGAGGTATACATGATAGTGAACTTACCATATTAAATACAGATGCAAATTTGCTATTTTATCTTTTCTTCTTCACTTTATAATTAATCCCGTTTACCCTATTTGCCCCCTTGTCTCCCCCATCTCTTCCTGTACCCACTGATTGCCTTTTCTTTCCACAAAAAGTCTATTGTTGCTGGATGTAGTTTATTTTTCAGATGTTTATTATTGTTTACTTTAGTTCATTCATTTACCTACTATCTTTGTACACCACATGAGTGATACCATGTTTTTCTTGCTAACAAGGAGAGGTGAGGACTGCAAGGAATAGCTTGTTGATAGGCAATAATGTGCTGGTATTGTTTAACATCACATCCAAACTAATTGATTGAATGTCTTTTTTTGCAAATGACCAGAAAGACCTAGAGTTTTTAATTTTAATCTCTTATGAAACTCTAAGAGAGTTTGGGGTATTTAGTAAAGGAAGGGCTATTCATTCCCTCACCTTCAGCAAAAATTGATAGTTTTAAAATACTGTTCTTGCCTTTGTTTAATAAAAGTAATTACCTCTGTGTCAAAATATCTCTATGGCATACCCAAGCTGATTTCTAAAAAGAAAAATATAAGAAGGCAAGGAAGAAAATCTTTCACATCAATATGTTAGAAAGGTATATGAAGTGAGAATAAGAAGCACCACTTAAATTCTACTGCAAGTAATCACTATTTTTAGGAAGAGCTATTTGTTCCTTAATACTCTGGCTCTATCAGAGATACGTCCTGTTAAACCTGAATTGCTTTGGCAATTAGCTCAGATTATAAGGAATGTTGTGCTAAGCCTGAGGAGATGCAAGTGGAATAATGAATTAATGACCTCAAAGTATTGTGCTATTGAAGAGAAAGCCCCTCTTCCCCCAAACATCACCTCTGTAAACAAGCAACAAATCCCATGCTTGACTTAATTACCTATGGGCATCAATGTCTGTATTTTCTGTGGAATTCTGATAGATGACATGGAAACTATTTTCTGTGTATTGCTATAATATTTCATAGTAATATTACTAAGCAACATGTATGAATTTTCACTCAAATTTCTCTTAACCCTCCAGGAAACTCATGCATCAAATATTATTTGAAAAAGGAAAAAACAAGGACCTCTGTGGGAAGTTAGGTAAAATGGTTGGAAGTCTGATTTGGAACCGGCCTTTTTGCTGATGTGGTTGTCTCTACTGTCATCTTCTCCTGTGCCAGGGACTGTGATAGGAGATTAAAGAAGTCATGTTTGCATTTCAGGACCCACAGCCATGGATTCACCAAGGAATGCCTCTAAGACCCTCGAGAAGTCAACCATGCAGCCTTCTCATTTACACACATCTCATATAGACTTTATTCAAGTATCTCAGGATCTATGTGCACCACAGATGCATTAGACCCTCAGTTCAGGGCAGGAGATGAGCCTACATGGTGTTCTCAGATCTATAAACCTGTGACTGGGCCCTTCCCTTCATCCCTTCTAGTAAGGAGACTGCTTTGAGTACCAAAAACTAAGAAAGCTTCTATATATAACCATCCTCTCTCTTTGTGTCTTCTAGTCCTAAATGGTTATTCAGAAGTTATTCCCTTTTCTTATATCTTAGTAAGTGAAATTGTGGATGTTGAAAGGCTAGAAACACGAGAATGACTGCATTTCGTCTGAGCCCGACCACATCAGCATTTATAGTTCATGGATTTAGGCACCTACTCCTAAAGTCAAATCTACAGGGCTGCAAATCTAGTGCCCAGAATTTCTGATATACCACAAGATGACCGTGTTTCTGATATAGGTAGGTTAAGATATTCAGTATTGATCATGATATGTCCATATATTGGAGTTAATTTATAAAGGCAGTTATTTAACAGACATTTCTGAGACCCACCATAAGTTTATGATGCAAACCAAGAAGATTTAAAACAAATAATGATAAAATCTAACTTTTATTGTCTATTCTCTCCCGTGCTAGGGATTGTGACAGATATTTTCAGGGGTTACCCATTGGGAAAAACTAGGGTCATACAGTTTGTAAGGTTTAGAGTCAGGATGTGAGCACAACTAGCCAGGGTATGTGGGCTTAACCCTCTGTAGTGCAGTATCACACACCCCACCCCCACAAACCATTGCCTCCCCCAAACAGTGTAATTAGCATGGACAGGACAGCTGCAGAATGGTTGCAAGTGAAGACCCTGAAATACATAAATTGGATCCAATTTTTGACAAATGTTCCTGTGTCTTAATGCCTTTGGTTATAGTAACAACTTCAAGTACATAGTTTTATAGCTATGAAAATCATTAAACATTTGGAAAGGAGCAAATGCCACATGTACTAACTTTAATTTACCGGCACAAGTAATATATCACCATTTCCCATTCCTTCATTTTCTCTGATGCATCAGAACATCACTGCCAGTAATTTTCATGAACATTCTTCAGCTATAATCCCTTCCCACCAAAGTGTTGCTTCACATTTTCCTATCAGTCACCTTTGCTGTGGTTGATCAACAGTACAATGTCAAAATCTTAGCTCTTTTCCTCTGATGATTGGCTTATTGTAGTTTCTTGTAGATATTGGTTAAATGAGTTCTAATAAAAGTTGTCTCATTTTGGCCTTCTTGTTTTCAAAGTCACACTTTTTATTAATCAAATGTTCTTATTGAAAACTTCCTCTAACCTTGCACAAGGGACATATACCTAATATCGAGCTCTTAGCAGGAATGAGGGTAGGATACATTACTGACAACCTTCCTAAGACTTGGGGTGAATACAATTCTAAGACAGGAGACTAAACCCTTTTGAAATATTAAAAGTTCAGTTTAGACGGGGGAGGGTTTCCTGATTCTTGCTAGTGTGAGTGGTGTGTATGGAGAGGAGGGTTATTCTATCAATGGCTGCCAGATAGAATTTGTGGATGATTTGAGTCCAAAAGTATTCAGAGGAGTGCCTGTAGAAGTGGTCAGGAATTAGCTAACTGCTTCTTTAGACTGGACAAATATGTTTCTTTTTGGATTGCATTCATGCCTTTGCCAAAGGGACATTGTCACATAATGTTTGCACAAGTGCTTCCTACTTGTAACTTTGCCAGAACTGAGTTCTGTGTGATTCTGCTAAGATACCCAAGACTCCTTGAATTGCCAGCATTCAGACATCATTAATGACCTCAGTAATGCCATTTTGATAAAACATTTACATCACTGCTTCTTTTATATCTTGTTCTTGACGCATGTTGGAATAGCTGTGCTAATTTTCCCACATCCTTCATTTACTGCATATTTGTGTGATGGGGTGTTTCTTGAGTTGCTAGTGTTCTGTAATTTTAATTCCCTTTCCCCTAGAACCCAAATGTTTGGCTTACCTGGTCATGAACCTTGCACTTTGGCAAGAACAGTTCTGCTGTAGGCACAGCAGGCTTCCAGCAGCTTCATTCGCTTCCTCTCCCTGCCTCACCATAACTTTAGGAGAAGTCCCTGGCTTCGCTGTTCTTCTATAAAATGAGCACAGCCAGTTCCGTTAAAGAGTATCTGCAACTACTGCCCTTTGTTGTACCATTTCTAGCTCATTTCACTTCTAGAGTGGTTCTCTTCTGTAGATTATGTGTTGCCTAGTTTTTGGGGTCACTTTCCTGGTAGAAAGAGCTTCTCTCTTACTTGGTTATCATTACATGGCTCCCTAGGTCCTGACCATGACTTTCTTATCTGTTCAGATGCCTAAATCACAACTACCTCTTGACCTGTGGGTTCAGCTTTCCTTAATTTTGGTCTTACTGAACCTCATGTTACAGCTTGTTTTGTCTAATCTCTTGTAATGCTTCAAAAATACTGATCTGAGACAAGTCAAGTGGGCTTTTGTCTTGAGTGCTTCAGTATCTGAGCTTCCTTTTGTCCTGTTTGCTGTGAGCCTTCTTTGTTAAGTAGCCAGCAAAAATATCAACTAGCTGTCTTCGCTGTTGAGTGCTTAATATGCACATGCACCCTTTGATCATTTGAAGGGCAATATAAATTATGTAGTGATGTGTATTAAGTATCTGCTTCTTGGTTACCTTCTAAACCCCCCACAAGCCTAGCTTCATGAGTGTATCCATTTACTTGGAAGTATTTTTCAGCCTTGGCTGCATTCTGGGATCCTACATGTTGCTACAAAATAAAGATGCCCCAGTCTTTGGGTACATGGGATGGTGCATTCCATCTCAGAGTGTGGGAACTGGGTGTTTAAAAAACACACACACAAAACTTCCCAGGTAATTGTAAAGTTCAGTGATAATAGAGAACTATAGTTTCAGCCAGTCATTGTGCTGTACTGGTCCCCATTCCAGCTGGCTACCCACTTGTGAAGGCAAGGATATATATTTACACTTACAGCAAAGAGTTAAGAAACATATGACCCTAATTGCTCTGACTGTCCTTTCATGACCAGCCTGAGGATGAAGTTGATGCTTTGAACAGTAAAGCAGAGAAACTGACTTCTGATGACATTTTTAAGTCATTGCATCAGTTAACCCTGAAACTCTTTCGACTTCCTGTTAAATGAGAAAACAGACTTTTGAGCCAAGGAAACAGATCAGGGAGATTAAATGACTCAAAATCAAGTCTTAGAGTTCAGTGTACGTTCTGTGTACTCCATGAAGATACTTCCCAAGAAATGGGTGCATGAAGAAGAAATGAAACAGGACCTCCTTCAAAGAAACCCACAGCCTCTTTGATAGGTTTCCATAACCATTTTATCTCTATCAAATAATCATTGTAACAAACCCTGACAACCTGTTACAGAGAGTACAAAGACTTGTGGCATCTATTACCTCTTTTTAGCCTCATGAAACTTTTTAGGTAAGATGTTTTAAAAGGAAAGGTGCAGGCAGGAATAAAGGTGGGGTAGGCAGGCAGCCAGGAAGAGAAAGGAAGAGGAAGCACTTTATTTTATTGAGTTGTTCTTCTTGGTTGCCCCCCTGGCTTGGGGATGTGAACCTGTGTCCTTGGGATGTATGTGGGCTGAGCTGGCTATAGGCAATGGGCCAAACCACTACTTCACCAAGGTGTGCCTCTTTTTTCTTTTTAAGATAAGATAAATTTATACTTACTTTCTAATTGAGGGGAGACCAAGGCTTAGAGAAGATTTGTTATTTGCCAAAATGGTCTAACTGGTAACAGAGTGGGGAGCTAAATCCAGATATTCAGGATTAAAATTACTTCCTATATATATATAGGCAATTGTAAATTTCTCTTAAATTTGGAAGGTTGATGCAGGTCTTGAAATTGATGAATTAAAGAGAGGCAAGTTTTGTTTTCGAAAATTAGACTCTAGAGTTTCCAAGGAGGGCTTAATTTGGGTTAAATGACTCAAGATTACTCATCAATGGGAACTGGGTTTCATTGTGAGAGTAGGCCATACTTATATTTTATTACTGCACTTGTTCTATTGTCTGATATGTGCACCTTTGTTGTCTCCTTTTCTGGATACCATAGTATGTGTTTTGATATACACAGAATGAGTAGAAGTTCCTGTCATCCATGTTGGGAGTTTTCTATTCTTCAGTCTACCAAACTCAAGGTAAAAACTACTTGCCTCCATCTATAAGATAAAGCGCTTCTGTAACAAGTTTTCCCCAGCTTTCCACTGGATGAAAAGAGCAGTCTAGTAGTCTTTCCCTCATACTGCTCATAATTCTGGGAAGATAGTAAACCAATTAAATAGGCAGCTGTACAAACATTCCAACTATAATCTATGAAGTTCAGATCGTGAACACATTTTTATTGTCTTCTTTCCCCATATGGAATCTCATTGTTTCTTTTAATTATATTTTAAAAACGTGTTTATGTAAGATGGGGTGTTGTTTAGCTGGCTAAAATTTGAACTGCATTTGAAATGTTGAAATGAATTTTTTGAGTGGAGAACATTTGGTGGAGAGAATTTATTTAGAATAGATAGTAGTCTCTGAGAATGGAAATGGTCGAATTTTTGAGTATAGCTTAGACTACTTTAGCACAAGTTCATCTTTTAGTGCTTCTTAGCAATTAGTGAGATAGATGCTCAGTTTAGTCATCTGGCTCATTCTACTGAAGTTATAATCACTGCAGAGGCTAATCATGAGCACTCACTATAAAGAAGAGTATGTTTCAAGCACTTCCAAAGAGTTATACTATTTAATCTTTAAATGGACCTGAGTATGGCCTTACAGTTACCATCTTTATTTTGCACACAACGAAGCAAAATTATAGAGGTCAATAAATTGGTCTTTGTTGTCTAGTCAGCCAGTGTGCCAATGTAGGCCTTTTGATTCCAGATCTACATTTTAATAATGGTGCTTTTCTACCTTCCCTCATAAGGAAGCCACCCATTTAACTGGATTTCTTTGCAATATCTTCTTTCTTCTTAGAACCTACTAATTGGTCAGCCAAGTAACTGGTCAACCAGTCTTTGAGTGACAAGGACATAGTTTTCCATATCTCATGACCAGGAAAATGCATTTCCTGGAATCAATTAGAGAAAGAGAAAGAAGTTTTGCAGTTCTATCTTAAACATATGGATAAAATTGCCTGTTAAATTTTTTTTTCACTTTTTGATTGTTGAGACACTTTTACTTTGTGTGTAATCGAAAATAGAAACATCTGTTAAACATTCCATATTCCATGCTTTTGACTTTCCTGGATCCTCCTTGAAAAGAATTCATTGAGTCTCAAGGACAAATTCATTCTTTGTATCCAATTCATATTCATATTGTAACTTTAGGAAGAGACAAATTGTCAAACTCCAATTGGGGGATCATCTTTCATGTGTTCTGCTGTGTGAAGAATGGGTTATAGTGGCTAATGGTGAAACTTGCTATAGTTCTTGATGGTGTTTTTTTTCTTTTTTCTTGTATAAATCTAACTCTGTAGAATAGTTTTTATACATTAGAAGCAGGGACATAGAAAGTAACTGACTTTCTTTGAAGGAGGTCCTGTTTCATTTCTTCTTCATGCACCCATTTCTTGGGAAGTATCTTCATGGAGTACACAGAATGTACACTGAACTCTAAGACTTGATTTTGAGTCATTTAATCTCCCTGATCTGTTTCCTTGGCTCAAAAGTCTGACTTTTCAAAGCTCATGCACAGAGAACCAAATCTGGTGTCACTGTCTTAGAAACCCACACTGTAGCCAAGTTTCTGTCTCTAATCTGAATTGTACTTTAATCATTGCAGATATTAGGCAATTATGAAACTGTTTTAAAGTATTATAATTCTTTAAGGGTTTATATATATACACATACACACATATATACATACACACATATATGTACACATATACCTACATATGGATCCACTCATATGTATATATTTTAAAATGCACCAAATGTAAGATCTGCAGTCTTCTAAGGACCTGAGGAAGTATAACTAGAGATAATAAAGCTTTAAGAAGCTGTCACCCCAACAAAATATAAAATAGAATGGTTGGCAAATAGGGATGTTAATTTGCTCACCTTGTCCTGTTAAGTATTGCCTCCTCTGAATTCCATTGAGTTATTCCAGAGTATCTTGGAAGAAAACTATAAGAAACATCTTAGGAAATCTGATACTACATTTCCAGTAGTGAGAATGCTGTTAAGGACGCAGTGACCCAGTAGAAAACTCATGTGAGAAATTCCATTTAGCTCTAGATGCTTAGACAAGTTCTGCTTTTTCTGAGGGACCATTGTATCTTTATATCCCTTTTTAACAACAAAAATCAACTATCCTTTTCCCTTTGACTACCTTAGAGAGAAAAATGAATTCTATAAATATTTATAATTCAAATACATTCTTTATTCCCTATAAATATCTTAAATTTCCCCATGAATGATAGATTATTATTGTAGTTTACTATTTTACTAGATGGATTTTTGTCTTGTGTTCCTTAAAATTTAGCTGGGATATAAAATATCTGCAAATCTTAACTTATTTTAAGAGTAACAATTCCTGGGTGAGGAATGGGTTGGATGATTCTTATTAGATTTGGTTCATTTATTTGTTTGGTTCCTTTTTATTACATGAGTGAAATCATGTGATGTTTGTCTTTCTCCTTTTTACTTGGCTCACTAAACAATTTAGGAGAAATTTGATGAGATTAGATTTCATTTTTTTATTTTTATTTTTTAAAAGGAAAGGGGCAGGCAGGAATGAAGGCAGGCAGACAGGCAGGAAGAGAGAGGAGGAAGAAGCATTTTTACTTTTATTTAATTGTTCACACTGATTGTTTTCCCATGGACCTGGGATTCAAAACCACATCCGAAATACACTCTTAGTCTCTATTTGTTTTTACCTCAGCAGCTTGGTTTTTTACCAAATTAATTCCCCTTTGTACTGTCATAACTTCCTACTTTACCACTTTGCTCCCTTTCTTGCATCCCAGTAATCCATTTGTCTTACAACACAATGCGAGCCTTTTAAGAGCAAGAAAAATCATTAGCTTCAAAACCCTTTCATGGTTGTCTACTGTCTTTAGAATAAAACCCTAACTTCTTCACACAGCCCACAAAGCTGTGTATGACTTTGACCCTTTTTTTTTTTTTTTTTTTTTTTTTTTTTTTTTTTTTTTTTTTTTTTTTTTTTTTTTTTTTTTTTTTTTTTTTAATCATCCCTGTTGGTTTGTAGCCATCCAGCCACACTAGTGGCTCCTTCTCCTGCTGCAAATCACGATATCCTTGCCTGGGACCTCTGTATAGACAGGTGCTTCTCAGGTCTTTTCCAGTCCTGTCTTCATCCAGTTTCTCTCATGATTCATTGAGCATCACCTTCCCAGGAAAAACTCTCTGATCACTTTTCCCATCCTATCCATGTTATCTCACATTACCTTGTTTTATTTGTTTCATGTGAATTTACTACCTGAGGTTATTTGTTTACTTGTTATCTTTCAAGGAGGAAGCACTTTAATTTCTTTATTTTGGTTGTCTCCCCAAACCCCATCCTTGGAATTTACACGGTCCATGCCTCAGCTACGATAGCACCTGAGTCACCAGAGTTCACCTTCTTGTGTGTCACATAAACCCAAAATAAGACTAAGACAGAATTCTTTATTATGACCTTATTACCGCCTTCCTTAATATGTTCACATTGACTGTTGAGTGAGTCATGTCAAGTGGAAAAAATGATGATTGTACAATTTTTAAATAGTGATGCTTTCCAATTATTAAATGAATGGAGAAGACAAATACATTGTTTTGAATATAATTTATATGACACTTTTGAAAATAATTTTACTCAAATGGTTTTCACTTTCATATTAGTAATTTTTTAACATTGGGAAAAGCATAAACTTTCAGAAAAGTTGCAAGTATAATACCTGAGCTTTTGTTTCTTTTAATTATTTGGTAGTATGCTGCTTATTTCTGAATGGTTTCATATATATTTCTTACTAACAAGCATATTCCATATAACCAAATTCAGCTACCAAATAAAGAAATGTATTGTGATTCATAACTATGTTAGATTTCTCCCAAGTTTCATCAAGTTCCAGTAATCTACAGCAAAGGAGCTACTAGAGTCACTTAATACATTTAGTTGTCATCATCTTTTAGCTTTTTTCACTTTGGAACAGATCTTCCATGGGAGGAAAGACAGTAAGAAAATGTATAGCCACTAGATAGATGGAAGTTCTGCTTTCTTCATAGATGAATAAGAGATTAGATCTTCTGATATAGTGAGGGAGATGCCTTTACAAAAAGGATTTTTTCTTTATACATGTAAATGTCTTCTAAAGGAGGCTGTCTTTCCCCAGACTTCTGAGTTCCTCCTATGAAATAATCTAGCTCCAGCAATAAGGCTCTTTAGTTTCTAAGACTGAGAGATTTATTTCCTGTCTTTAGGAAGAAATATATTAGGTTAAACTATCGTTCTTGGATCTTCTGTTTCTTAATTTCTTTCAGTTCAAAATAATCAGCTTGGCACTTGGGCGCATAATGGGACAGTCTTTGTTTGCTCACAACAAAGGCAGGATGAAAACCAAATACCTTGTAAATTCAATGCCCATTCTAGAGTTTAGTCTTGAACAAGATTCCAGGTGGTTCTGTTGAAATGATTAAGGTCAGTAATTATTTTAAAATCAGAACATTGCACCTTAGTACTTCACTTATTGTGATACTCAGTGCTCACCTTTTTTTGCTCTTTGTTCCACAAACCTCCTGGGATCTCTGAAAAGAGTTGCTTTACCTGTTCCAGTAGCGAAGACAATGAATGGAAAAGGAAATATTTGTTCTGAAGCATCTTTTTGCTTAATTTTAAATCAAATTTTAAAGAAAGAAAGAAAATGATTTCTATAAAAGAGGCACATAAAATTTTCTAAAGATACTTAATGGTTTAATTAAGATTCACTGTTACTTCATTTTGATTATTTCAATTATGTTATAGGTCATTAGCTTTCTATTAGTTTCTTTTTTTTTTAATTACCGTCACATTGCTTTATAAAGAAATGCTATTAAACTAATCTTCTACAGCAAAGGGGAATTGGTTTATTCTAGTGTTTGATGTTTCTGGAAAGATTAATTGTAAAGTCATTGTTTTTACTTTATTTTTAAGGAAAGGTGTAGGCAGGAATGAAGGTGAGCAGGCGGGCAGAGAGAGGAGGAAGAAACACTTGATTTAGTTCATCCACCTCCCCACCCATCCCACTCACATGAACCTGGCTCCTTGGGATTTATGTGGACTGCGTTTGACTGTAGGTGGCTGACCAAACTGCTACTCCACCAGGGCATGCCTCCTTGCCTTTTTTTACTTCTTAACAGTACTATGTGGCCTGAAAAATATAAAATCTTGGTGGAACAGTTCCATTTTTGCTCTAAGCTTAGTTTTGTTGTCATAAAAGAAAGGACATTCATTTAAAATTCTATGCTTTTTCAAGTATTTTTGTTGTTGTTCAAATGCTGTTTTAAGTACCATAAATGACTATTAGAGTACAGGAATTTATTACCCTTGTTAAGTGAAGATGAAGCAAGTCAATGGCTGCATTGATTCATCTCTGCCACTAGATGTCCCTGTAGAGATACACCACCTACTTGAGAGATGATTTTTAAAAAGATACCAACAAAATCAGATAAATTTGCTACTTTCCTTTACTCTAATAGCACCTTGGAACTGACTGGATGCATGTCTACTCTTTCTAGAAGATTATTTCCAGAGGACAGGACAAGAATTGAACTAAACAGAAGGCGAACCAAAATTAGGCTTTGGCATGGGTCTGTGTATGTACATCTATTAACTACTTGACTACAAAATGTGAGAAAACCTACAGATAAAATTTAGATTTAAGATAGCTTTTAGTTAAACATGATAGGGTGAGGAGGGGATTGAATTTAAATTTTATAATAAAAATAGCAGATAGTTAAAAATTGTATTTGGCCATAACATGTTTGTATTTTGGTATTTTATATGAGAGGATTCTGTTTTCTGGGAAATCGTGAAATTTCAGTAATAGACATACAGATAATACTTATCCTAAAGGAAACTTGATGTTTTGAAATTTCTTACATTGATTCTTATGTCATAATTCTTTTCTGTTTTCCATACTTGACAGAGATCAACCATGTTATCTATCAGACACTGTGACATAATAACCTAAATATGAGCTATTTATTCAAAATTTGAGTTCTTAATTTACCTTCAAAGGCAGGGGGCAACTGAAGGCTTTGATTCAAAAAAGTCTCTTGTTCCACTCTAGCTTGAATGGAGTCACAAGACTAGATGGAATAGTGACATTCCTTGATAAACTCTGCGTTGAAATGATCATTCAATACATTTTTTTGGTAGTAAAATACAGTGTTAATAATTATAGGACCAGGTCTCCCAGATTATTCAGATAGACCTTTTGCAAGAGTAGACTTTTTCCAATACATATCATCTTGATATGCAAAACTAAAGGTTAATTATGACCCAGAGATATTACTCCTACCACAGATACTTAGGTAAGTTGTCCTGTCCATAAATCACCTTTTATCAGAGAAATCTATATTAAGGCAGGACAGATATTAGATGCAAAATTTTGTCATTTGATGTCATTCCTTCATTCAAGGACCTCCTCATCCCTCTATGCCCCAGGCTCATTTCCCATTCCTGATCACAGGAATTTTCTTTGATCTGTCCCATTTATCTTAAAATTTACAGCTCTGTAAATTTTCCAGATGTATATCTTTAAATCTGATCTTTTCTCCTACAAGTCCTGTCTGATGCTATTTAGTTTGCTCACCAAGCCCATGAAGAGCCACACAATGATGGGGGAATATTCTCCAAATCTGATATCTCCTTTATAAAAACTGAATTTCATTTTAAATGCTTGGAACTAATTATTATAACCATCAGAGCTTTTCAAAAGCATTAGATCCTACATAGAAATATTATAGGTATTTATCAATTGAATATATTTATTCAATTTTTGTGACTAAACTGTCTTTCATAATGTTGATTAATATTTCATGAGATGTTACTTATAACTCCACTGGGGCAAAATAGAAAAAAAAAGTCATGCCAAATAATCAAAATTAAATTTTCTTCTTTTTAAGAGTATTTTGAGAGTTGTTTGTAATGCACACTTTTTTCCTCAGTGTTGGATAAAACACACAAGTGGATACTGACTCTTCTGTGTCCCTCAGTGCAAAGTGATCTTTGAGAAATGGTAACATTTGGGCAAGCTTGGAAATGGGGTGGAATATCGAAGATAGACAAAGACAATTATTGTACTGTCTCTTAAAAAAATAGGAAAATATTTACAACTTAAAAGCTAGATTTGATAATCCAGGGCAAAGTTCTTGAAAATATCACAGAATGAAGTTTGCAAGTTCTTTAGAGAAGGAAAAAAATGATCATTAAAAATGAGCACGTGGAATCAAAAAGTCAGATAAGAAAGGGGAAGGCTGTGGAGAAATCAGAAACCTCATATGCTGCTGGTAGAAATATAAAGCAGTACAACCAGTTTGGAAAAGAATCTGGCAGTTTCTCAGATGACTATACATGGAGTTACTGTATGACTGAGCAAATGATTTTATGCCCAAGTGAAATGTTAACATGTGTTCACACAAAAACTTGTACCCAAATGTTTATAACATCATTATTCAAAATAGCCAAAATGTGGATCAACTGTGGTGGTATATCCATACAATAGAAGTTTGACCATAAAAAAATGAATGAAATACTGATACATGATTGAACATGGTTGAGCCTTGAAGCCATTTATGCTAAGTGAAAGAAAACAGCCACCCAAGATCACATATTGTATTACATTACACTTAAATGAAAATTCAAAATAGGCAAAACCATAGAGTCCCAAAGTAGATTTGTGGTTGCTTAGTATCAAAAGAGTTGGATAGATGGGGAGGCATAGTTAAAGGCTATAGGGTTTCTTTTGAGGTGATAAAAATGTTCTAAGTCGACTGTGGTGATGTTTGTACAACTCTGAATATATTAAATTCTGATGTATTATAAGCTTTAAATGACATAATTATGTGTTACATAAATTATTACTCAATATAGCTGTTAGAAAAGTAGAGAAAGAAGTGAACTACTAACATATGCTATACTATGGATTTATCTGAAAACATTAGGCTGAATCTAAGAGACTAGTTCCTCAGGAGAGCCCAAAGGTAGGACTTCCAATCATTCCAATTATTGTACTTGCAGCCAGAAGCAGATCATTTTCATCATATGCAACATTTTCTAGGGAAATATGTAATATGCTGGCTTTTATTTGGTTACCAAAGAACACAGCTAGAAATTTCACTAAAGCTCATGTGGAAGGTGAAAAGGTATGGCTACCTCTTTGCCCTCAGATATATCCTGAACTCCCAATACTAAATTATTACCTATTCATATCTATTCATATTTCTTCTTTTTTATTACGGAAACTTGGACTTATAAGTTTGATCTGCAGGTTCATTAATCAAATATATGATAATACACCACACCACCACCAAATTACCAAAAGTCTTCTACCACTGTCCATTGGACCTCTCTCCCACCCACTTGTTCCCATCCCTAACCCCTTCCCATCTGGTAACCTCAGTTCTGTTATCAGTGTCTACTTGTTAGTTTTGTTTAGTCTGTTTGTTTCTTTATACTCTACATATAAGAGAGTAATTATCTTTCTCATGACTATTTCACTTAGCATAATCCCCTCTAGTTCCAACCATGTTGAAAATTTCATGATTTCATCCTCTTTAGGACTGTGTAATAGTCCATTGTATATATAGACCACATCTTCTCTATCCACTCTGGCTGATGAGCGCTTGGGTTTCTAATTCTTGGCTGTTAAAATAATGCTGCAATAAATATGGGGGTGGATTTCTCTATGAATTAGTGTTTTTATATTTTGGGAATAAATACCCAATAGTGGGATTGTGGGAATTTCCAATCTCAATTTTTTGAGATATCTCCATATTGCTTTCCATATGGTTGCACCAATTTCTATCTCCCCAAAAATGTGAAAGAGTTTTGGATAATAGCCATTCTTATAGGTGTGAGGTGATATTTCATTGTTGTTTTGGCTTGTATTTCTCTAATAATGAGAGAAGGAATGAATATCTTTTCATGTGCTTATTGGCCATCTATATGTCTTCTTTGGAAAAATTTGTATTCAGATCTTTAGCCTAGTTTTTAATTTATGTTTGTTTTTCCTATTCTTGATTTTCCTGAGTTCTTTATATATTTTGACTATTAACCCCTTGTCAGATGTATGATGTGCACATATCTTCTCTCTTTCAGTAGAATGTCTTTTTGCTTTGGTGATAGTTTCTCTATGCAGAAGTTTTTTTAGTTTGATGTAGTTCAATTTGTTGATGATGTAGTTCAATTTGTTGATATTTGGTTTTGTTTCCCTTGAGATTGGAATTGTGTCCCCAAAGACCTCTCTAAGGTCGATGTTATGGAATATATTGGTAATGTTTTCATCTAGTATTTTATGGTCTCTCGTTTTACATCTAAGTCTGATCCATTTTGAATTTTGGTGTATGGTATTAGAGTGTGGTCTAGATTCATATGACTGTCCAGTTATCCCAACATCGTTTGTTGAAAAGATTTTCCTTTTTCCATTGTATGCTTTTGTCTCCTTTGTCATTCATTACTGACCATATATGTGTGAATCTATTTCTGGTATTTCAGATCTATTCCACTGATCTGTGTGTCCTTTTTTTTTCTTCAGGACCACACAATTTTATCACTGTTGATTTTAGTATATAAAAATCTGGGAGTGTGATATCCCTACTTTTGTTTTTTTCTATTTATTGCTTTGACTATTTGGGATCTTTTATGATTTTATACAAATTTAATGTGTTTTTTTTGTTCTGTTACCTTTAAAAATGCCAGTGGAATTTTGATGGGGATTGCATTAGACATGTATATTGCTTTAGGTAAGATGGCCATTTTAACAATGTTAATTTTCCCAACCGTGAGCATGGAATATCCATCTCTTTGTGTCTCTATTTCTTTTAATAATTTCTTGTAATTTTCATTGTACAACTTCTTAGGTTTATTCCAAGAGATATTTAATTCTTTGTTTCTTTTGTAAATGTGATAGTTCTCTTAATTCTCTTCTGTTCCATTGTTTGTATATAAAAATGCAACAAATTTTGGTATATTTTTTTTTATTCAATAATCTTAACTCTGTGTTTGTGTGTGTGTGTGTGTGTGTGTGTGTGTGTGTGTGTGTGTGTAGTCATTAGGGTATTCTATGTACATTATCTTGTAATTTGCAAATAGTGATAGTTTTATTTCTTTTCCAGTTTTAATTCCTTGTATTACTTTTTGTCTAATTGCTCTGGCTAACATCTCCAATACAACAGTGAAAAGCAGTGGTGAGACTGGGCAATCTTCTCTGTTCCTGATCTTAGAGGAAATTCTTTTAGTTTTTCACCACTGAGTATAATGTTGGCTGTTGGGTTTATCATATATGGTCTTTATTATGTTGAAATATATTCCTTCTATCCCTATTTTATGGTGAGTTTTTATCATAAAGAGGTGCTGCATATTTTCTGATCTATCTAACATATATTTTCCTTTTGTGGATATAGTATATTAATACATTTGCATTTGTTGAAATTAATTATGGAACATCATTTGATACATTGTTAAATTTGGTTGGCTTAGATTTTGTTGATTATTTGTGGTGTATAATTTTCTTTCTTGGTAACATCCTTTTCTGCTTTTGGTATCAGTGTAATTTTGACTTCATAGTGTGTTTTGGAAGTATTCCCTATTTTTAATTTTTTGGAAGAATTTAAGAAGAACACATTCATTCTTCTCTGAAAGTTTGATAAAACTCACTGGTAAAGCCATCTAGTCCTGGACTTTTATTCTGGGGGAAATTTTGATTCCTCCTTCAATTTCCTTGTGATAAGTATGTACAGGTTTTCTATTCCATCTTGATTTGGTCTTAGGAGGCTGTATGATTCTAAGAATTAGTACATGTTCTCTAGGTTGTCCAGTTTATAGTTATTCATAGTAATCTCTATGACGCCTTGTATTTTTGAGGTATTTGTCGTAATGTCTCCCCTTTCATTTCTAATTCTAGTTATTTGAATTTTTTTTTTCTTAGTGAACCTAACCAAAGGTTTGCCAATTTTACCTTTTCAAAGAACCAAGATTGATCTTCTGAACTGTCTTTTTGATTTCTTTCTTTTTTTTTAATGCTATCTTTTGGTTTCAATTGTTTTCTAGTTGTTTAGGTGTCAGGTTATATTGCTTATTTGAATTTTTTCTTGTTTCTTGAGGGAGGCCAGAGTTTTATTTGTTTGATTGACATTATTTTCATCTTAATTTGAAAAATCTAGTACTACTTACACCAAAAGATGGTACTTTTTCATCATTGTTTGCCTAGTCATCAACTTTATGTGTAATGGTACTTTTTCATCATTGTTTGCCTAGTCATCAACTTTATGTATCATCTTTAAATAAAAAACAATTGTGAGGTTATATGTGTACTGGTTATAAGAAATTAGCCAAGCAACAAATTTTAGGCATTTCCAGAGTCTAGATTTTTCTCCGTTACTTCAGAGCTTTTCGTATGCAACTAGAGAAGTTTGAGAGAGACAGACATACCTGAACAAAGGTGTCTTCAAAAGCAGTTTCCAAGTAGTGACAGGATTTTGAAAAGATGACATAGCTGACATCCTCTATATACATATCTGACTTTTCCTGGAAATGCCTGATGTGCAAACATTGGTCTTTTTACTCTCTCATATGCTACGTATTCAAAGCATATTTTAAAAAATTTTAAAATAACCTAATTTTTTATTTGCAGTGTTATATTCATTTTAGGATATTGAAATTGCATCTCAGTCTATCAGTATTTCACACCTCGCAGGAGTTCTAATGTCCTTCTTTCTCTCTCTTCTTAGGTGGGTTGGGTGTGGTTAATCTTTGATTGGTTTCCCTTTCTATCTTATTCTTTGCTTTTTCCTTGGAGATTTATTTTGAGGTTATCCTGAGGTTAGCGTTAAGAATTCTATGTTTATTTCCTATTTTCATTTGAAAGCAGATTAGTCTTATACTCCTAACCATTTGCATTTTTATTCTCCTCTCCTCCTCCCCACTTTTTATATTTGCTGTCTGACTGTCTTTAAGTGGGATTTTTTTATACTTTACAGAGAAGCCTTCAGTATTTTCTGTAAATCTGGTTTTGTGGTGATGAATTCCTTTATCTTTTGTTTATCCCAAAAGTTTTGTATATCATTCCTTTGGTTCTGAATGTTAATCTCACAGGGTATAGTATCCTAGGTTGAAAATTGCTTTACTTCAGCACTTATAATACATCATGCCATTCCCTTCTGATCTGCAGTGTTTCAGCTGAAAAATCTGCTGACAATTGTATGGGACCTCCATTATATGTGACTCATTTTTCTCTAACTCATTTTAAGATTCTTTTTCTTGTATTTTTGACATTTTGATGACAATGTGCTTAGGTGTAGGTCTGTCTGAGTTTCTTTATTAGGAACTCTTTGAGCTTCCTGGGTCTGGAGCCTTGTTTTATTGCTCAGGTTAGGGACATTCTCAGCTATAATTTTCAAATACAGTTTCTGCTCGCTTTTCTCTATCTTCTCCTTATGGGACCCCTGTGATGTGAATGTTGTTTCTTTTGATATTATCCCATATGTTTTTAATGCTTTTTTCATTTATTTTCATTCCTTTCTCCTTGCTGGTATACCTGAGTGCGTTCCCATGTCCTATCCTTTGACTCACTGATTCCATTGGAGGTTTCATCCATCCTACTCTTGAGTCCCTCTCTTGAGTTCTTTAATTCAGCACTCATGTTCATTTCTTTGATATCTTGCCTCATTTCTTCTCTCTATTCTGTTGTTCTCTTTCTCTATTGTTTTCTTTATTTTCATGAGTGTTTATCACTGTTGCCCTAAATTCATCCTCATGTAGTTTGCACATGTCTTTCATATTCAGATTTTCCCTTGGGGTTTTTTAATTGGATCTGTCATTTACATATATTTGTGTCTTTGTTCTGTTGGCATTATGTTTATGTTTCTGTGGGTTCTGCAGTGACGGTGTTGAGTAAGTTATCGACTTGCACCAGAGAAGCCTGCATCTTGATGCGAACACTGGGAATTCTTGAGCTGTGTGACATCACCACTGGTTGAATTTGTTGACGTTTTTAGGTGGATCCTGCACTGGGACCTGAGAGTTCAGTCTTTGAGGTTGGAGTTTCTGTGGGGGAATGCAGAGCATTTCCCACAGTGTCCTAGCTCTGAACAGTAATAACCACCTTGTTGCTGGCCCACAATCAGCAATCAGGCTGCTGTTCCACCTCCATCCGTAGGGTGGCACTGTGGGCACCCTTGAAAGCTCCTTCCTTCTGGGACTCTTTGAGTCTGGGGGCAGGATTTCTAAGGTGTGGATCCTATGGCTCCAGAGCAATATGGTGGGAGGTGTGGGAGAATTCCTCTAACTGCCTTCTGGTTATGGTGGTACCCTGTGTAATTTTCCTCCGGGGGATCCTGCTCAAATCATCAGGGCACTGATCCTCCTTCTGCCTTGCATCAACACCCTTTCCCCTGTTCCTTGTCGCAGTCCTGCTGGACAGGCTCCTTACAGCCCCCCAAAGTAAGCCCTGGAAGGCTTGCTTCTTCCCGTAGTTTCACCTCCTCTGCACTTTTTTCTCCCAAGCTCAGAGTCCCAAATCTGAGATGCTACTATGAACCGTGTTGCCTTCACCCACCTTTGTAGTGGTGATCGCTGCCACTGTGTCTGCAGTTCCCAGACCAGCTTTTCTATGCCATGTGTGTCTGAAGAATAGGTGATTTCCAGTTGTTCTGTGGAGAGAAGATCTGACATTTCTACCAGATTGCTATCTTGACCACCTCTCCTCAAAACGTATTTGAGTGGTTTTCTTCAATGAAATGATACAAAGCAAGATTATCATTTCTATGTATCTAAATAAGGTGTAGCCAAAACTAGTTATTTAATCAAGGTCCAACTAACAGTCGTCAGTGATTTATTCATAAAATAGTACTTTTTGGAGAGAAATATCCATCCACATTCTACTTAATTGATACTTCTTGTTCTTATTAAGGGCTCGTAACAACTCATTTATCTTGTAGAGCCTAGTACAGTAGAAATTATGCTTAGGTGTATTATTTTGATTCATAGTACATTTTTTTCTGGACATATAACTTTAATACTCATAGAAAGTAATTCCTTTCAAATTATTTTAGCCCAGTGTGTCCCTCAAATGAAATCTAATGTGAAGGCCAATATGTAGAACATATTAAAAGAGTTGCTGCGTTTGCAGTGGGGGAAGGATAATGGCGTTTAAGGTTCTGCAGCAAAATGCTAAAAATCTTCCTGAACCTGCAGAAATCTTGAGGCATCTCCTCAGAGCTCAAAGGTTATGGAGAGGAGAGCCGGAAAGTCCCTTGTACAGGTGCACTGCAGAGTCCTTGTTGAAGTTCTAGACTCGTTGTTATAGCTAATTAGTTGAACAATTTTTAAAAAACGACTTTGTTCCCCTGAGTCTGTATTTTCACTGTGTGCATAATGAGTGGGTAAAACAAAATGATTTTAAGCGTTCTTTACAACTTTGATATTCTTGAATTCTGGATCTAAGCCCCCTAATAAAGAGGGGTACACCAAATAGTTGGTTGAGAACTGCAATTAGTGGATAATGCTAAATCTAATTCAATTCACCGGTCAAACACAAAGAACTAGAGGATTTTTTCCAGTTATTTAGTTATTGATTTCTAAAACTGTAAAGCTCTATTACAATGTAAACTAGTTATCAGCCTGATATTTAAGAACTTCCTGCTCGTGGGAGTTAATAGAGCTTATTTTTGGTGCTGGATATTTTCACCTTTTATCATCACTGAGTTTAACTTTTTAAGTCAAAGCCTGTTGTAAACACAGGAAGAAAGTTAAATTTTGATTATTTTCGAATGACTTTCATTTTAGCCACCCTGCCTCTTTGATAAGATGCAGTGCTCTAAGAATTGCTCTGACAAGTGAGTTCTGTCAGAGCACAGCAAAAACACTTCGTTGGAAGAAACTTTGCACCATGTGTTTCACAGGGGTTGCACAGTAGAACCTGGCCACACACCATAGCTAGAGCAGAGGACATGCAGTGACACGGGAGCTGGACCCTGGTCTCATTCCCACCACATACACTATTGTATGGTGTCCCAGTGTTCCACTCAGTGACATGGAGATGTGGAGATGTGTTCCCTGCTTACCAAAATGAAATGGGCAATGCCGTTTTTAAAAACACAGACAAATTGTATTTAGGGATAGCTGCTTTCACTGGGGCAGGTAGTCTTGTGTAATTGTATAACCTGGCTCACAACTCCCAAGCTGCCACAGTTGGATAGGCTGTGGCTGTTTGCTCCATCCATCTTAAATCCTGACATAATAATAATGATATAGCCAGTGTATTGAACATGGTGAACTGAATGGTGGAGTTGAAAAGTAATTTCTTGTTTGTTTCATTGTTCCTTTCCATTTCTGGTTCTTCTCATGATCCTGGACATGTGTCTAATTCAATGAATTTTTAAAATAAGCTTAAGTAATTCAACGAATATAAATCTGAAAAGCAAAATGTTGAGTCCTATGGACTCCACTTAAAGATGGAGCTTGATTTAAAGTCGAAGCTCATTCTCCTGTGTTCCAGGACCCCTGTGTCCCACACAGTGGCATATCCCTGGCTATGTGATGAGCTTTTATCTCATGCTGGCTGAGCTTTTAGGCCTCTTTTTCATATGCGAGCTCTTCTAATCTGTTGTGCCTTGGTGGGTAGGGAGGTAGGAGAGGACAGGGAGCCTTTCACATGACTGCCACTGTGGAGGGGATGGACACAGCAGACATTACAGCCTAGGATTCCATACATAGACACGTGTGTGAGTTCTTTAGAGGTGATCCCATGTTGTGATTCCTCTGACCTAGGCATCTGCGTTTCTTTTTAGTCTAATTACTCACGTCTTACCTCATTCCCGGAAGGACAGCCCTTGATTCTTTCCGGTAGTGGTTGCTCATTTTTCTTGCAGGCATTTATGGTCTCTCCCCACCACATAAGACTACCTTTGGTTCAAAAGAAACACTCATACATCCTGCTTTCTTTGCAGAGGCTACTTTGTCAGCATCCTTCCCCTGTGTTCCTAAAAGCAGGGGACACAGCCTCCTTCAAATTTCCTGCCTCTTGTGGTGAAGTCAAGGGTTGGGCAATTCTTTGAAAAACTTTTCTTAAGAATCCTTCTCCATTTTTTTTTTTTTTCTTTTTGGTATTGGCAACTGTTCTATCTCTTGGCTTAGGATGCTGCATGTTACATGGATGTCTACTTAGTGATAAAACATTGTGCTGTATGTTTTATAACTTTTCTATGTATTAGACTTCAAGAATACTAAGAAAAAACAGAAAAATGTCATCTAGGGGCTAAAAACCATGCAAGGATGATCTTCCTGCCTAATCTACAGCTCCCAATCTTCAGAGTTCTTTGAGGTTGGTTCTTCTCTACAGCCCTTAGGTTCTGGGAACAATTTTGCAACTTGTTGTAGATTCTCATTTAGAAAGTGATTTAGCTGAAAATTAAAAAAAAAAAAAATCTGTACGTTCATTTTTAACTACAAACCAGGGACGATTCATGTTAAATGCCATAGTAAGCCTTCAGCATCTCAAGATATCTTCCAACCACAGACTGTTAAGAATGGTGATCATCACCGGACAGATGAGGACACTAGGGCCCCAGGCATCATGTAACTTGTCCAGGGTTGCAGAAAATAACACAAGACTCTGGCAAGATTCGAACCCAAGTTCTCTCATTCCGAAGCCCATGTTGTCCCTTGCAAGACAGTCTCTCCATGTGCGATCTGGGGACCACTGTGAAATACACAGTGATGATGCACTTCTGACCACGCCAGCTTTCCAGCCATCTCCCCTTTGCTGTGTAGAGCGTAAATGTTGGTGCAAAAATCCCAAGTCTGAGGAAGAAAGCCTACCTGAAGCCAGAGGAAATTCTCGAGGGGGTTTTAGCGCTTATGATGAGTGAAGCTGTATCTGTCCTACACCAAACAAGAAGTGTAAAAGGAGAGTCCCCAGACTCTCAGTCACTGTGGTTTTTTGACCACTTTATCCTACAAAACAAATTATTAGTGGTCTCACGACTAAGACAATCTATTTGTAATGTTAGAAGGGTAAATAATTTAGTTCTCTGTCATGGAGTAATTGTTCATTTGGCCAATTTAGATAAATAAAAGTTGTGTTTCAGATAGACTGGACATCTAGTCCAGTGAGACTGTTGAAATTGTAGGATCTGTCTCCTCACAAATGTTCAGATGGTCTTTCCCTAGTTGTCCAGAGCAGGCTTTGTCCAGTATGTGCCATCAAGCCACCTTAAAGGAGAAAAGAGACCTGGATATGGGTCTTCTCCAGAAATAACCTTTTTCTCAGAGAAACTTATCTGAAGGCAGAGCAAACATCTGGAGGCAAGGTTGTGTCACATGAAGTTCTCCCCTCATGTGAGACCCCCTCCTCTCCTCAAGGCCCTAACTCCATTCCTATTCCTCAGCTCAGGATCTAAGTCTTTTGTCTAGCCCATTGACCTCAGAATTTACAGCCATGTGTACTCTTCATGCATATGAAATCAAGTATGATTGTTTTCTCCTATTAATCTGGTATTAATTTGTTCACTCTACCACTATGAGAAAAGAACCTCAGTGGACAGGAAATTTCTCCTGCTCTCCTACAAAGTGAACTAGGAATATACTAAATGACAAGGTACTATCTTCCAGAGTTCACTTGTGGTGCTAGATTGTGGGACCTCACATCTCTGTGGACCAGAGCTGAATAATCTATTCCTCGTTGAGTAGAATGTGGGGTGCTGATAGATGTGGGGCAGTGGCGGTCATGTGTTGGAACCAAAATTTCATTAATTGCTTTGCTCTAGTCTATTGGTAAGCTCAATGCATTGAACTTAAAATATTTCCTGAAAGAACTTTTCCTGATTTTCAATTTTACTTCTCATAAAAGTAATAAACAGTCATAGAAAATGAAGAGAGGATAGTACAATTATCTATACCTCCATCATTCTAAGACAAGAATTGTCCATTTTTTGGATATAGCTGAGCTTAGAGTGTATAAACAATTTCTTTTTTCTTTCACTTCATAAGATAACACTTCTGTTACAAATTTCCTTCTAAAACATATATATATAAAACTTTTTATATAATATTTTATGCTGTTACTACATCACAATTTACTAACATTCTGCCATTAGTGGATTATAAGTAGTTTTATTTTTCTGTGCTATTCAGGTTTCAATAAACATATTTGTATATAAAAACATTTTTATGGCTATCTTGGCATGTTTCTTAGGCAAAATTCACAAGAGTAGTAGAATTAGTAAGTGAAAGGGCAAACACAATTAAACTTTTTAATACTCTTAAGATATGGCAGAAACATTATCAGATTTAGATATGCATGCCATTTGAAACATGGAAGGACCTTGAGGGAATTATGCTAAAATAAGTCAGACAAGAGACAAATATCATATGACTTCACTCATATGTGAAAGATAAAGAAGTAAAACAAACAAAACAATGTGTAACAAAAACCATCTCTTATACACAGAGAATAGATGGGTGTTTGCAGAGAAGAAGGCAGTTGGGGCATGGATGAAACAGTTAGAGGTTTGGTTATACGGTTATGGACAGAAACAAGGCATTTGGTTGTGGCCATGTCACATATCCAGATGTTGAACTGCAGTGCTGTACACCTGAAACTTATCTCATGTTATGAGTTATTTCAATGAAAATATTTTAAAACTCATTTTTAAGAACAAGTCATTAGAAACAAATAACAAGTACAGTTTCTATTCTATCTTAGATTTTCTTTTTAAAATGAAGAGACCTAAAGTTAATGGAACAGTGTGAAATGACTTTATTTTTAGAATGTCTATTTTGAAGGAACTCAAATTATTTTATCACATCAATTCACACAATTCACTGAGGTAGGTGACAAGATTATTCTGTCATTGAAAAAAATGGAGCTAATGCTTTAAAAAAAAACCAGTCAGGGTTTGACAGAGCTCCACACAGCCCTTATATTTTTAAAAGTCTTACCCACTGTGTATCTATTATCTTAATATGCTTCTAGCAGAAAACTCTATATAGCTAAGAGAAAAACTATAGATTCCAAAATCCATATTCCTCTTAATAGTATTTCAGCAGAGAAGAGAAGCAATGAAAAGGCATAAGAATGGAATTACCTCAATGTCCTATGGAATTTAGGTACAGAATGGATAAACAAATGTTCTTTTTTCTCCTTGGATACATTCAAGCATATTTAAAATGAACCTTATTCATCAGCAAAACAAACTTTGTGCTTCTCTCTCTCCTTCCTTATTTTCCCCTTAAACACTAAATGTGTATATGTGTGTCTCTATGATTGTTTATAGATTTTTCTAGCAAACTCTTCATTTAACATTTAGTTTAAAAAGCTTTCTTTATCAAAGAATAGAAAGTATAATAATCATAACATAATTTCACTTAATTGATAAGGAGAGGATATTTGAACTTGGAAATTGGTATCTTGACAAATCTGAAATTTTCAGAGGAAAGTCACATTTTCATAATCAAGTTTTCCAATAGCTTTTCGAGAGAAAAGACGCTATTGCACAATGAGAAAAGAAGCCCCAAAACAGCAGAAGAAAATCCACAAGAGAAAAAGAATATTGACTAAGTGTGTCCTACTGAAAGAAACAGAAAACTGCAGAGTGAGGGCCAAAGATTACCCAAAAGGGTCATTCATTTTTATAGCTTGAGTTCATATAAAATTATGCTTCATGGATCATTAATCTGGTCATGCAAGTACAAGTAATATGTGTTGCCATTTTAAACAAAGGTAGTAAATTTCATTGGGTGAAAACAGAAGGAGTTATTACCACAGAGATTTGTGTAGGGAAGAAAGTTCAGGAAAAAGGACATTATCATACCAGGAAAGAAAAGATTAGTTTGCAAAGGATTTTGGAGAGAGAGGGTATTCTGCCATCTCAAATGAGAGAAATTTGAAAGAAGACTGCTCTACAAAGTGTCATAAAAGTGACGGCCCAGAAATAGAACATTTTGGAAATAGAAATACTGATTTTTATATGAACATCCCAGTCCATATGCAGTAAATTTTGACTTAAAAGGCCAACTTGCTTAAATAATTCACTTTTACAAAGTTAAAAATTTTAAATAATGAAAATAGTGCTAACCACTAATGGGAGGGCTATTTAAAATTTTTCTTTGTTAAGAATGTATTTTACTTATCATTTTCCTTCCTTTGGCTCTGAGTCTTGAACCCCAGTACTTTTGCTTTATGTGGTCTATACCTTAGCCATTGAGCCACAGGTGTGTGCCTCAAAATTTTTTCTAGAACTTTCTTTGAAAATTTTAACCTGACAGACTTACTGTTAATATTAATCTTTACTGTAGTTTTCATATTCTTTGTCTCAGGACAGTTTTTTAAAAGCCAAGTTTGCAGGTGAGTTGCATTGGGACTATTAATAGTTAACATCTGACAGGAGATAACACTGAGGTTATAGCTGCGAGATGGAAAAAAAAAAAACCCTGAAAAAGTCAGGCAGGTCTTGCATTTGAAAGTGAACATAACTGGGAATGAGCAGAAGTCGTTTCATGCAGGTGCGGTGGCAGGCTGTGCGCCTATTTTTGAATGAGATCAGTTTGGAGAGTTTGGCTTTAATCATTTTATAGCATAAACACCACAGGAAGCATTCTGATAAGCAAGAAGTATGCAACCATTTTATTTTTAAAATGCTGAAGCCAGGTGGCCTTTGTTTATGCTTAAAATCTGCTTAGAGCTGGTGTCCCTCTAGGAGACATTAATCAAAGTGCTATTCTGTGGACTGGCCAACTGCTCAATCCTTCAGTTCGTCCATTGCCACATGGCTGTTTAGTGACTGCCTTTGTGAGCATGTGTGGTCCTGTGTAAGAGCCAGGGGCTAGGAGAGGTGACAAGAGCAATATGCCATCCCTCCCTTTATTTTAATTTTTAAATAATTTTAATATTATTTCTTTTGTTTACAAAACCATACTCATTTTAAGATATTGAACTTGCTTCTCAGTCTATGGGTATTACACACCACACCCACCAGCAGCAGAGTTCTAGTGTCTTTTACCACCACCTTCTTCCCTCCTTCCTTCCCTCTCCTCCCAGCCCCCTGGCAGCCATCATTTTGTGTCCTGTGGATTTCACTGGGGCTCATCTGTTTGTTACTGTTCATTATTTTTCCATACATGAGGGAAATCACTCTGCATTTCTATTTTCTTTCTGACTTGTTTTGTTTAACGTGAGTTCTCCGGTTCCATTCAGATTGTTGCAAAAGGTACAATTTTGTCTCTTTTAGTAGCTGCATAGAATTCCACTGAGTATCTAGACCGCAGCATTTTTATCCAGTCATATGTTGGTGGGCATATAGGTTGTTTCCATGTCTTGGCTGTTGTGAACTGCGCTGCTATGAACACAGGGTTGCAGATATTTTTCCTAATTAGAGATTTTGTATTCTCTGTATTCCTTCTGCAGGTTAGTTTATAATCTCATGGACAGAGAGGTACTCAGTAGGCAAAAGGAAACATACAGGGTGCAACAAGAGCAACTGCTATGGGGCTGACATTTTGGTGAGGCTGAGAATACCTTACTATTTCTACAGTGAGTCATTCTGAGTGAATGAATGCCAGTAGCATTTTAACCCCAAGGTTTTTGAAAATTTTTTCATTAATAAAATTTTTACTTGTAAAATTCCCTATTTTTTCTTAGCTCTCCAAAAAACTTGCCTAAGAAGGAATAGGCATCTTCTTTTAATGAAAACCTTAGAAACGTTCCCAAAGTCCAAATCCAGAGAAAATTTAACTAAAGGACATACAGATGGAGTCAAATGTAATAACTTCCTTTTTAGACTGCCAATACATTTTAATTTTACTTACTATTATTTGGGACTTGAAAAAGACTTGTGTGATTGCTGTTGACATGGTTGTTGGGTAGATAAATTTGTATTCTAAGAATAATTTTGTGAGCCTCATTTCTTCCACACAAATGAGCTGGTTAATACTTGTTTGGAATGAGAAAGATGACCTGCTAGAACCCCAAATTTGTAACTTCTTGCATGAATTTGGGTATTTTAACCTCAGTAAGGTTCCACTTTCTCAACTGAAAAATAGGACTTTTCATGATCGCTGTGAGAATTAAATAAGATAATAGATGGAAAGTGCCTATTATAGTGCCGGGGTCATAGCAGTTTGTCAACAGGTAATAAGCTTCTCCAGCTCAGACCATGGTAGGTATCCATACATTTCTTTTCCCCCTTAA
Source organism: Solenodon paradoxus (assembly GCA_004363575.1). Lineage (NCBI taxonomy): Eukaryota > Metazoa > Chordata > Mammalia > Eulipotyphla > Solenodontidae > Solenodon > Solenodon paradoxus. Next base: position 75,829 of record RJWH01000501.1, read on the forward strand.
AGATTTTTCATAAAGAGCAGCAACAGATGAGACATCATTTAGAATAGTCCTGAGAGGGAGATCATTATTCTAAAGGACAAAACCAAGACTCCCATTCCAAGAGAATGTATTTTAGGCCGTAGTAGGACATAGTATTTAACATAATTACTGGGTACCCAGATTTAAAAAAGAAACATTTCATAGAACCTATTAGACAAATTATACACTAAGTATGTGATACATCTATGTATACAAATGAGCCTCGCATTTGCACACATTGTGTGTATTGACTTCAACATGAGTTTCTCACACCCTTATTCTGTATTAGGAAGTGCAACTTCCCAGTGTGTTTTTGAACCGAGTTAGGTGATGAGTAAGAGAACATCAAATTGATAATAACTCAAGTCCTGACAATGAAATAATAAACATAGTAATTCCTTGTTTTCTCTAGAATTCTGCACTTTTCAAAGAACTTTAACACCAATCCATTGAGGTAGTTATATACATTTCTTCTTCTCTTCTTCATCTGCCCCCTCCTCTTTTTCTTTCTTTTTTCAAAAGGAAAGGTGCAGGCAGGAAGGAAGGCGAACAGGCAAGCAGGCAGGGAGAGGAGGAAGAAGCATTTTATTTATTTTTATGTAATTATACACACTGGTCGTTTCCCCTGGACCCGGGACTCAAACCCAGGGGTATGTGACTTGGACTCCTTTGGAGGCGATTGACCTAACTGCACCTACTTTACCTTTTTAATGAGAAAACTGAACCTTACTCAAAGGCATATGAACAGGAAACAGAAGAAAAGGGACTTGAATATACACTTGTATTATATCGAGGTCAATGTATTCACTGTTGGCTGTGTTTAAAGTATGCCAGTCTCCATCTATCTTACTCACAAAAGAAGATGGTCTCATTTTAGATCTCTTCACCTTGAAAATTGACTTTTCTTTTGCTTTTGGAATGTTATCCAGAGGGAAAGCACTGAGGATGAAGATGTAAGCCATACTGCCCTGGGGTACATCGGTGGTCTGTAAAGGCTGCAGCAGTAGCCCAGCTTCAATGTCCTGACTCCTAGGAATGTTGTTTCTCAGGTCTTGAGTCCTGGCTAAAGTTACTGAGCACCCAGTGAAGGCCGGCTTCTGCATCTACGTAAATACTTCACTTGCCAGGCATGTTATAAATCTTAAAACGGTGTCACTTGCAGTGGCTATCAGCAAGCTATGCTCTGTTCCAGCCATTTCATAATTTGCTTGACAATTACTTTGTTGCTAATTATAGTCTCGTTGGGACACAGGGAATTTAAAGTGATCTTATTTTCTTACATCCCTTAGGAGAGAATTCCGCATGTAGATTCTTCTTAAGGAAAAAACCCCCTAAGTATGTAAAGCAGAGTCCGTCATTTGCTGTAAGAAACTGTACTTGGTAGCCCTGATCTCCAAGGCAGAGGCAGCCCTTGGGTCAGTTTCTTACTGTTTGACACCTGGTGTTTCCTCAGTAATTTAGAATGTTGAAGGGATGACGTGGGCGTGGATTCATCATGCTGAATTGCAGTTTTGTTTTCTTCTGTGACTTGTGATTTAGTCATTCCCTTATTCACTTCTTTAACCCATTCGTCAAGGGCTGACTATGTTGATTTGTTGGTTGGAAAAATTAACTGATTCCAAACCACAGAGATGACTTCCCTGTGCGACTTCAAATAGTGGTTTCAAGTATCAGAGGATACCTAAGCAAGCCAAGATGTCCTTGAACAATAGAGGTCAGTCTGCTGCCATTGCTCAGTCCTGTGGTTCTCGGTCTTGACTGGAAGTTATAAAGCTGGAGCCAGAACCAAGACATTATGCCTCCTTCAGAGTAATCCTAAATTAAAATTGGTCAAAAATTAAGTAAATCCCATTTGGCAAGCACAGGAAAACAGGTTCTAGAATCTTGAATATATTTAAATGCCATAAATGGTAAAATTTGCAGCTCATGAAATATGAGGAAATGATTTAAATAATAAACCCCCAAACTTCAAGCTCACTGTTATTTTCTTTTCACCTTCACTTTCCAGCCAGGAAACAGTGTCATAGAAAAACAATCTTGTGGTTCAGTTCCCTGCTGCAAAAGAAATACATTCAAGTTATCTTAAACTAATTCCCTCAAATGAGTGTATGATTCTTAAAAACCTCTGAGGGATAGTCCATAAACTCTTTTGGTAAATGTAGCAGTGTTCGAATGACCTTGCAGTTAAAAGGTGGTACCCAGTATTTGAACTGAACTTCCTTGCTGATGTCAGAATAGCATCAGTGTGTTTTTCATGAATATCAAAGATGGAAAAGGTCTAACAACACACCTTTGTATTTATTAAGTTATTCGTGGAAGAAAACCTTTTATTCTCTTATTCTTTTATGTAAGTTGTATAAATAGCTTTAAAATTTATTTAGGATTCTTATTAATAGATTATATTTATGATACATAATACTTGTGTAGTACATTTATGTGTTGAATTGTAAGTCTCTGAGGTTACTTTCTATTCTCTGTTCTCGTATTTTATGACTTTTAAAGGTATGCCTGCGAATGATGGAGGTTATTCAGAAAAGTCCATTTTTCCCCTAAAGGTTTTAGTTCTGTTTCTGGGACTATAAATAGTTCAGATAAGATTTGTACAAGTCTGTGAACTTTCCATTCACTTTATTTGAACAGTGTTTTCCACTGACTCTCCCTAAGGGATAAGGTCAGATCTGATATCAGATAAACATAAATACTATGTTTACCGGGTAAACATGAGAATGGACAGAAATATGTAGGCTCCACATAATGTTTTCCAATTTACATCATGGTTACCTGTCTACTTTGTATATGTTTTTGGATAAATGTATCCATTCCTGAGGTTTTATAGACCATTTGCATGGTGTAGGTTTCCAGTTATTTTGTTTTTGCCTTAACTCTTCTAAGGGTGTCTCTACTTGGCTTTTTGTGAGCACCCCCCAACTCAATACTTCTAATACTGAACCCTCCACTCAGACCTTCCCTTTCCTGTCTTAGTGATGGTGTCACGATTTATCTCCATTCAGTTACTTAAGCAAGAGACCTTTCTCCATTTCATATACTTATGTCAGGACTAGGCTTGTTTCTAAGTTATAGGAAGTTCCTATATATAGTGTCTTCAATGAAATAGAAGTTTATTTTAGCTGCACATAAAAATCTGGGGTGGGGATTTAAGGACTACTACGGCTGGTGCTATACAGCATGAGGGACAAAGATTCCTTTAATCTTACTGCCTGGTCACAGACAGTGGCATCTAAGTTCTAGGCACCAGATTGGAGGAAGGGAGAAAAAAGAGAGCAAAGATCATACATGTTTTAATCAGAAAGATTACAAGAAGCTGCTACCTAAACCCTTCATCCCACTGACCTGAATTTAGTCATAGGTCACTACCAAGCTATGAAAGGGAAGTAGAACTAGTCTCCATTCTGGGAATTCCTATGTTAGACCCAAAATTGAAGACTATTACCACTGAACAAGGGGAAAATGGATATTGAAAGACAACACTTTGGATCCCCAAATATTCAAGCACACACTCTCTACAGTCACAGAACACCATACACTTCTGATAAGAAAGCTAACACCAAAAATCGATGGAATTCCTCACTAAACTCAAAGTTCTTGGTCTCTGGGTCTGCCTGGTGTTCTCTGCCAGGGCTGGATTGTAACTTCCTGTGGTCTGGTAGTCTATAAACTACAAGGTATTGTATTTACTTCATACTTCATACATATTCAAAGTCTAATGGTAGAGAGTGGGTAGAATAACTGCTATCAAGTTCCCATTCAGAAAAGAGGAAAATGGGGAATATATACAAGTCACTCTCCGTAGTAATCATCAAATTCTCTCAGATAAAACATTTTGAAGACTCTAGCATTAAAGATGTTCCTTGATTAGTCTCTCATTAATCCTGGTGTTGCTTTCTGAGAGCAATGCTCTAATCCATGTTCTCTGAAACTCTTGCCTTGGTTTTTTTGGGAGGTTCCTTTTCACTCCAGTCACCTCATGGCTGCATTGGAACACACATTCCTTGAGGAGGCAAACCTTCCACAGTCCATTTCCCATGGGTGCAGATGGGGGTGGGGTCCAGTGATTGCTTTGTGGGCATGGGGGCTCATGGAAAGGTGCATAGGGATAAATATTCCAAGAGGAAAATGTAAAGTTAGAGGAGCCGGTAATGCTATGCATGGGATCATCAGCATTTAACCGTTAAGATGAAGTAAGAAGAACTGACAAAGACGAGAGAAAAGATGGTCAGGAATAGGAGGAGACCCATGGGAGGGTGATGTTATACATGTCACAAGAAGAGAATTTCAAGAAAGAGGATGTGTTCTAAAATACTTTGTCTCAGGGTGGTCAGAAATGGACAAATTGGAGCATCTCTAAGGTTTGGCTGTTAGGAGTCATTTGAAACCTTGCAAAGCCAAGAGTAATGTCGGTGGAGAGTTGGTGGGTACCCTGCAGCGGGTAAAGAATGTGACGAGGAAACAGACAGCTAGTTTGATTCTGGTTTTATAAGACAACAGGAAATGAGAGGGGATTTAGAAAATTGAGATTCACTGAAATTATCAGGTATTTTTAAGAAGGTAGGATTTCAAATCATAAGACAAGAGGAGAGAGAACCGTCTGCACCTCTTTCTTTCCCTCTCTGAGTTTTGGATCAGTTGATGTGTTCCATATGGCAGTGGCATTGTTTGGAAATACATGGCTTTTTTTGCAAGGTGTTTGGCAGAGTTGAGGCGGACAGCCTTGGCTTAACTTCAGAAACTCTACAGACTGGAGGAAAAAGGGAAAGACTTTGATACTCAGAGATGTTAATGAAAGACATTAGTTTGAAACAAGATTGACTGGACACAGCTGTTTATTTTGTGCAAGGCTCTGCGCCTGGTACCAATACAATGAGCAGTCCCTGAAAAAAGAAGCTGTCTTTGTTATTCAGCCTCTACTGTGGTCAAATTTAATGAACTGACTCTCATTTAAGTTCCTAATCTAATGATCCATCTAGGAAAATCCTCTTCGGATTTAGAAGTAGTGTTATTAGTGTCTTTCCTGGGAAATTTCCATAAACTCCTTTGGGAAACTCTGGCAATATCTGAAAGACCTTTCAGTTAAAAGGTGGTTCCCAGTATTTACGCTAAATTTCCTGAGTGATGTCAAACTAAACTTGCCATTACCTTTTAGATAGGAGTTCTAGGTTGCATCTGTAGATAGCCCTCATGTGCCAGGAACTATTCTAAACCTTTCACCTACATCTTCTCTGGATATTTTCACAATGTCTCTTTGAAGCAATTGTTGTCATAATTCTATGAGTGAGATTAAGTAATAGACTTAAATTTTTCTTTCTTTTTTGGATCTCAGGAAGCTTAGAGTAACTGGATTCACTTATCTTTTTTTACTTTTTTGTTGTAAAGACAATGATTTTGCCTTAGATTAAAATAAGAACTAGTAAGAAATCAGATAGGATGTCTCAATTTTAGTTAAAGGCTGCTGACTTATGTAAGTGTGTGTGTATGTATGTATGTATGTGTATGTACATATCTGCTATTTTCCCCATGTTTTCTTGTCTAAACCTTTTTTCACCCTTAAAATAGTTGTATCACCATTTTTAATGACCAAATATATTTTAAAAGAGAAAGCGTACAAAATATTGACTTTTACATGTATTGCATTCATAGAGTGCCATCTCTGTTACAATATGAACTGAGTTTTTGGATCTTAGATCTTTGATATTTTCACTAATTAAATGATGACAAACATCTACTACAACCAGTGTTCCTTAAGGTCATGTTTTTTGTCTCTTTATACATATAAAAATATTTAAAATTGTAGAAGGCATCTTATATGTATGTGTTTCAGAGAAAACTAATACAAAGGATATTTAAAATGCAATATGAAAGAGACAATTGTGAGGAAAAATGAATGCTTTGTGTGTTTGTATATATATATATATATATTTTTTTTTTTTTTTTTTTTTTGCCTGGGGAAAGCTTTTTTCTGTTTCTAGACTTTGAAAAATATTGTTAAAGTATGGAATCATGAAATAGTTCTTTAAACTATACATTCATAAAACAACACTTTGGTCTTCATTCTTATGTTACATAGAATTTCCTTCAGAAATTTTATTAAAATAGTACATAACAAGGACTTCAGGTAACTTTCAGGCTGTTTATATGCATAACACTTACTTGGTCAACTTGAGTGAATGTGATTTCCCATTAAAGAGAGTAGGAAATTAACTTTTATTTTAAGTTTGTATCTAATTTTGATACACATAGTAAGAATGTTAATTTATACTATAGACTATTTTCACATGTTAGTCTTCAGTCATTATAGAATAACAAAAGATGAATAACATTTTCATGTTTTGGCATCAGAAGAGCTATATTTCTGAGCTGTTGGTAATAGAGATAATTACCTTGAACTCTAAGGTTTTCCCAACTTAAACTAAGTTGAGATATTTTTCTAAATTTAGAATAAGTTGGAAGCCCTATGTATTGGGTTAGATTATAAATACTTAACTACATAAGTTAACCACTGGTCCACTAGGGTAGAAAACATACATTTCAAAATTATAAATCCAGAAATAAATAACTCTTCACTAAAATCATTTGTCATTAAGGGTCCCCAAGTGTGAGCAACTTTTTAATATTCTTACTTTAAAATAACGGTAAAACACATGAACAGATAGCTTGTTTCAGTAGCGTTGAGTGCTCTCTCCAGGCAAGACAGGTGTTGATTCTTTGAGAGTAAAAAGATGCATGAAATTTAAACTCTGGACTTAAGGTGTTTAAGTATAGTGGGGAAAGTTATAGCCACAAGATACATAAGGCTCCCTAGTAGAGAAGCAGACAAAGGGCCCTGAGACTCAGAATTTGTGTCTTGAATATTACCAGGTATTTGATGCAACTCAGTTGGAAATGATTAACCATGGAGTTTGAAAACTGAAAGAAAAAACCCAAATAAATACAAAATCTCATGTGATTATGATAGAAAACACACACACACATATTACTAGTTTATTGAATGTTTCGAACTTGATGGGCTACAAATATAGGTAGTTTTATTTTCTCTAATCTCTGGGCAGAGTCATGGTGGAAGTCATCTTCACATTGCTTAACAACACCTTGTGTCTATCCCATATTTTCCAGACACTTCAGTGATTACGTGTCTGACCCAGCATGAAACACTGATCTCATGTTCAATTGGACATGTAACACTTTTTCTTCCCCATCTTCACTTATCTCTGTGGGGAGTAGAGATGGCCAGAGGGGCAGGACAAGGTTTGCCTCTGGGTCTCCACCTTCCCTTCCATTTTTTGAGTTTCTGGTTTCTTGGGTGTTGTAGGTGAGTCAGGAGGTAGCTCAGGAGAAATTGCCTCCCTTTATAAGATGTCTGGGGTGTGGCGACAGTCTGTTCTCGCAGTGGCTCAGGCTGGTTGTTTCTGCTGCTCATCTTTCCTGTTCATGTGGTGGCTTCTGTGGTGATGAGAAGGGCCACTTTCCTGGAGTGGAGTTCCATTTCAAAGGAAAGCACAATTTTGGGCTCCCTGAGGCTCTCTCTGGTGGCAGTTTCCCTTTCCTATGGGGAATCTGAAGTATCTCAGCTTCCACCTTTACCACAACTCTGTGTCACCTGGACCTATGGGAACCTCTATGCCCCTTGAGATAGAGGACCACTGGGGACTTGCCGTCCCTCCCACCTCAGATACACTATTGCATGTCCCTGTTTGCCTCATGGGAACCAGTGTGGCATGCTTCCTTCCTTTGGAAATACCTGGTCTAGGAGTCGGGGGCATACCCCGCTAGGAGCAGGGGGAAGTGTCTAAGTTGATATATGCCTCAACACATGGTTTTCTTCATCCAAAAAATTTTCCCTCCAAGGTAAGCCCTGTTACAGATTCTGTAGGCTCCTAAGTGCCCAGATGGTGACCTTACTGTAAGCAAGTGAGATACTGGGCGTTCCTTCTTACATAGTTGGGGGACAGAAACCCTGTTCACCTTGAATAATTAGCTCCCTAAAGCCTGGGTCATCTCTTCCTTCCCCTGTCCTTTCTCTGGATGTTTGCCTGTTTGAATTAGAGCCGTGGTGAAGGATTGAGTAGAGAACCAGCTTAGCTGCTATCTCATCAACCCTAAGGTGTGTTTGACTTCATTCTTTTTGACTCCTTAACATTCTTCTTAATTACTTAAAACATTTGCCCTCAATTTGGGATTCTGGTTGTTAATTGTAGGGCACTGAAAAAAACCAAAACCAAAACAAAAACTCAATCATGTTACATAGAGTTAAAATTAAATGTTCCCTATGTTTTCATACCTACCTGGGGATATTTCTGTATTTTAAAATTCTTATCTTTACCATTTTACATACATTGTTCATTTAGTATATTCTACCTTTTCCAATTAAAATGGTTGTAAAAGACCATTTCCAGCATGCCCTGGTGGCTGGGGTGTAGACCACATCAAGTCCAGGGGTTAAGACTGGGGCCCAGGAAACAACCAGAAGTGAACAAATAAAAGAGCTTCTCCCTCCTCTTTCTTCCTGCCTGCCTGCCTTCAATCCCGCCTCCTTCGTCTTCAGAAAAACGGGACATTTCTTGTTATTGCAATTGATAAGAATATTTTTTAATGCAGAAAATTATCCCATTGTGAATTTGACATTGATCATTTCACTTACTAATTATTACTTAACCATTCACAATTTTAGATCACTTAAATGGCTTCATATAATAAGATTTCAAGTGATGCCAAGAGCATCTTTGGGCATATGTATTTTGTCCCTCTATATATTGGATTATTCTATTTGTAGGAAGAATAATATATACTTCATGAACAACAGAGGTAGCACTATCTTAGGTCTTGGGATGTTTTGTATTAAATATAGGTACAATTTCATATTGGTTATACCTTCTAAATAATATCAACTCTAAGCCTGGAAGTAATCTTCATATTCTTCTTTTTGTCTCTAATTTCTGTATCTCTAAATTGATTTTCAGTGGAATATTTTATTTAATAATTTATTTTCATAGTTTGGCAGTGAGTGATATATTTATTTCTGCTCTGGGATTTCCGTCACTCTCAGCATCATACCAGCCAGCCTACACCGTCTGCCATGTGAGACTGTAATCACACCCCTGAATCTGCAGAACTTGGTGAGTTTGGGGGCGGGGCGGTGTTTCATGAATGTTTTTTCCAGAAACTCATTAGAGACCCCTAATTACACTTCTCTCTTTTAATGAGTTTTTCTAATAGTATAGTTATACCTTTTATATGTTTTTTGGGAATATACCCTGACTTTTTATTTAATAAACTGTTTTTCTGTGAGTTTTAAGTGAAATGAAACAAAATATTGGAAAAAGATCATGGCAAAGCTGTCTGGCATGGGTGGGCTAAGTGTGTGCAGTTTGTCCAGGAACCAAAAGCCGGAGCAGAATGGACATCTTCCATATACCTTAAGACTATTTAATGTCGTAATTCAATATTCCTTCAATAAAATCAAATAAAAAATGAACATATTCCCGGAGTATGGATGCCTCAGGAGGCATCCTCTGAAGCAGATGACATTCAGGGTGGACATTTACTGCTCATATCTCCTCCTTTGTAGCTGGAGGGGAAAAAGGGAGGGTCCTAAACCCAGCAGAGGAGCAAATGGATTTCTAAAATACGGGTTTCCTGTGGCAGACATCTGTTGAAATGGATTAGAAAAACAAGCCCAGGAGAACACTTCCTGTGGTATCCCCATGTACTCACCGCCTGGGGATTCACACTGCTGTGGTGTGTTCTTCATGATGAGGGGATGCAGACACTGGCATCATTGTGAGAATCAGCACCAGCGCTGGTCGAGAAAGTCACATTCAAATGGATGGGTGATGGCACAGGAGCGTGGACCTGGGAAGATGCCATCTGAAGACCTTTCTTTGTGGGTGGGTAACCTCAGGCAGAGCTGTTACGCACGGGATTCAGTACTGAACACAAGTCCTGATGATTTGGGTTGCTCATCAGGATCCTTGGCCAAATCATACCTAGGACTGAATAGGGGAAATCTAATGGGGGCTGCACCATAGCAGACTGGGCCCACAGGGAGGAGCTGAGCCAAAAAGCACAAAAAAGAGTTTTCTAGGAGAGAACTGGGAAATTAGGTGAATCAACATTATGGCCCAAGCCCGAGAACAAACCAGGATATTTTCTCAGTAGAGCTTTGTGTTTCTTTTTCGAGGAGTGATATAGAGAAAGAAAAATAAAAACAAGCTCTTTGACTATCTTGAGAGCTCTCAGGGGCAGTTGTCCCTTCAAGTTGAAGGACAGAAATTACCTTTTTGTTTGAATTCTAATAGGTGCAGTAAACCACACCCCTGAATCATTTGCTATGTTTATGTCGTTATCCAGTTAGAGTAGACCTGACAGGGTTAAGACAAAAGGAAAAGTCCTCCTGTCCCCATTCCTCGGAGATCAGTTTAGTGCTATCAGTGTCCCATTGTGTTGTCAGAAGCCTATCAAACTACTGCGTATTTGAGGGTCCTCCAGGGGTCTGCTGGAGTGGGAGAAGACCAGGAGAGAAATAAGTGCTGGAATCAAGCTGAGGTCAAAGCAATGCCAGAAATCTGATTAAAGACACTGTACTTTGCTGTTTTGATAGTATCTATGGGTGGCTTTGCCAAAGTCAGGTCAGACATATTGATGACACAATCTTCTCTTACTATTATCTCTTGACTAACCTGAACTCCTTAGATGATAGTAGAATTATGAATTGTAGATTAGACATCTCCTCAGAAATAGCCTCAAGGTGGCTCAGTAATAGCCTGTCATGATGACAGTAGACAGTAGCGTAAGATACTTAGCAAAGGCCTCCTTTTATAATGTTTTCTAAGTAGAAATGGACAGTATTAGAAGTGGGAGGAGGGTCCAAAGACAGCAGAAGGACAGAAGGTCTCCAGATTTCCTTGTTAGTGTAGTGTGCTCTCTGCTAATATCACCACTTCGCCTGTCATTAAAAAAAATAAAAATTTAAGAAAGGAGAAGAAAAATACTCTCCATAGCATGCAAAAACAAATAAGGATCATATAAAAACATGGGAAAGAATTTTACAAACCTAAACAGAGAAAAAGCTAAAAGAAAGGAAAAAAAAATTGACTTTAAAAATAAAATGGATAACAGACTTAATAAAATTGAAATGACCAAATAATGATGTGTTCATTCAGGTAAGTAAAACCAAGAGAAGAAAAAGATGAGAAAAAGACCAATAAGAAAAAAAAAATTAAACATAAAAATGCCTGATTTAAAGTAAAGACAAAATTAAAAGCAAGTATGAAGATAACCATGGATGGTTCAGAGCAATTTTTTTATTTTTTATTAAGGTATCATTGGTTTACAGTACCATATGTTTTAAGAAAATAGATTCATACCCGGTTCAGTGTCTATCATACCATACTCAGCACCAGAATTCTAGTGCCGTTCACCATATCATTTTTGCCTCCTCTGCCTATAATTCCTTCTGCCATTTCTTCTTCCTTCTTCTGTAACCACCATTTTTATTTCAAAGTTTTAGAGTATTTTTGTTGTTGTGTACTAACACATAGTGCATTTGTTTCATTATATTCCACATGTGAGTCAAATCATCTGATATTTTTCTTTTTCTTTCTGACTCATTTTGCTTAGCATAATCACCTCAAATTATTGCCATGTTGTCAAAAATGGCAAGATTTTACCTTTTTTTTTTTTTTTGAATGACTTAGTCCACTGAATATAAAAACCAAATCCTTAGTAATTGTTGATATGCATTCAGGTTGGTTTCATGTTTTGACTACTGTGAGCTGAGCTGCTATAAACAGAGAGATACAGGTATCTTCTTTAGTGTTTTCATATTCTTCATATAAATACCAAGGAGTGAATTGCTGGATGATATGGGAGTTCTAGTTTTAAATTTCTGAGGAATTTCCATAGTTGTACTAATATATATTCCTACAGTATAGGAAGGTCTCTTTTTCTCCATACCATCATCAACACTGTTTTCAGTTTTTTAATAGAGGCTAATTTCACAGTGTAAGGTGATACCTCATTTTGATTTTGATTTGCATTTCATTCATAAGTGACTGAGAATGTTTTCATGTGCCTGTTGGTCATCTCTGTTTTCTTTGGAGAGAAGTAACTGTTCAGATCTTCTGTTCATTTTTTTTATTGTTTTGTTGTTGCAATGTATGAGTATATGAGTTCCTTATATATTTTGGTTATTAACCCCTTGTTAAAATATGATGTGCAAATATCTTCTCCCATTAAGTGCCTTTTCATTTTTGTGATGGTTTCTTTGGCTGCATAGAGGCTTTTTAGTTTCATGTAGTCCCATTGTTTACTTTTGCTTTTGATTCCCTTGACCTTGAGGCAAGTCCCTAAAGACCTGAAGTCATCAATGTCATAGAGTTTGTCACCTTATGTTTGTTACTCTATGTATTTATAGTTTCTGGATCTTACATAAAAGTTTTTAATCACTTTTGACTTTACTTTTGTGTATTGCATTAAGGGGCTGTTTTAGGTTTGTTGTTGTTGTTGTTGCTTTTGCACATGATTTTCCCAACACCATTTATTGATGAGATTTTTCTTTCTCCATTGTGTTTTCTTAACTCTCGTTGTAAATTGTCTGTGAGTTTCTAAGGACATTATAAAACCACTGGAAGTAATAAATATGTATAGCAAAGTGACAGGATATAAAATTGAGATACAAAAACTGGGGAGTAAGGTCATTTCTATATGCAAATAATGAATTGGAGGAAAGTGAAATTAAGAAAACAATTAAATTTACAAGTGCATCAAAAAAGATAAAATCCCTGGGAATAAATTAATCAGAGCTTAAAAACCTGTATACAAATAACGATAAGACAATGTTAAAAGAAACAAAATAAGATACAAAGAAATGCAAAAGTTCTATATTCATAGATTGGAAGAACAACACAGTGAAAACGGCCATGTAACCCAGAGCAATATACAGAATCAATGTAATTCCTACCAAAATTCCAGTGACATTGTTCAAGGGAATAGAACAATACTAAAATTTACATGGAAATACAAAAGACTCTGAGTAGCTGAAGCAATCCTTAGAAAAAAGAAGAGAAAATGGAGGAATCATACCTACTGGCTTCAAACTATACTACAAAGCAATTGTAATCAAAATAGTGTGGTATGGTAATAAAAATTGACCAGTGGATTAAAATTGAGAGCCTATAAACACTGAAGCTATTTAAATGACCAACAAGTACATGATATGGTGCTTAATATCACTAATCATAGGGAAATAAAAATCAACCACTCCATTTAAGTAGCTATTGTCATCAAAAGATGACAAATACTGGTGATGGTATTCATATAAATTGACACAGCTACACTGAAAAGCAGTATGGAGATTCCTTAAAAAAATTAATGTCACATAATCCAGCAATTTCACTTCTGAGTATATATCTGAAGAAAATGAAATCCCTATATAATAGGGATATCTGTAGCCTCATTTTCATTGCTATACTATTTATAATAGTCAAGACATGAAAATGATTGGTGGATGTGTCCTTTGATGAATGGATGAAAAAAAAATACAATGGAAAACATTGAGTCCTAAAAAGAAGACAATCTTGCCATTACTGACAACTGTAAGGCAGTTCAACAGTAAGAGCAGAGACAAGATATCCAGATGGGCTCTAAGCAAGACGCCATTGTCCCAAGTGCAGGCTGGGAAAGCTCGTTTCAGAGAAGAGGGAGAGCAATCTGCCAATGCTGAGGGAAAGAGGTTCTTAAGGGGAAGTCTGGCAAGTGTGGTGGGGGTAGGGGTGGAATCCTGATAAGGCCACCTGGCGTGCTGCTGAAAGCAGGGTAGGGAGTTAGGATGTCTTAACAGGAGGATCTGTCCTTGACTTCAGTAAATGGGAGGGGTTGAACACATCTGGTCTTGTTTCAAACTGCAAAATGTTCCATTTTTCATGCTTGGCTGAAAAGTGACAACTTTCAGTTTTTTGTTTTCTTTTGTCTCCTGCCTCAACAGCATGAATGGACTTTGAGGATATCATGCAAAGTGACATAAGTCAGAGAAAGACAAATACGATGTCAATTATGTGGAAAACTGAAACCACAGCAAAAACTCAGACAAATCGAATTTATGGTTATCAGAGGTAGGTGGTCAGAAGGTGGAAACTTCCAGTTGTAGGATAAATAAGTACCAGGGATGTGATGAACAGCATGGGTATTCTAGTTAGCATTGTTGTGTGGTAATTTAAGATTTGCTAAGAGAATAAAATGAAAACTTGTTTTTTTTTGCTAACTCTGAGGTGATGGGTATGAATTATGTTAGTTGAGAATCACTTTGTAATAGATATAAGTCAACTCTTAGGCTTTACACCTTAAATACATAGAGTGCAGTCAATTATATCTCCAAAAACCTGGAAGAAAGTAGAGGCTAAACATACAAAAGGGAAAATAAAATAAGTAATTGAGCAGCAAGATAAAATGGTGCTGAACTGTATAGATATTTTTCAAAAGACAAAATATAATCTGAAGAAAATAAATCAACTGAACAACAAGCTGAAAGCCAGCGAAGAAGCAAGGGTCCTTAGCAGAACTCTGAGTGGGAAACCATTTCCCTTAAAGTGAGGCCCCATTTAATAGAGTTCTTCATGGAGTGGGAGAGAGGCCTGTGGGGAATGCGATGCTGTCCTTTTGGCTCACCTTGTGCACAGAGCCACAGAGGGATTTCTCAGCAATTAAAGATGGGCCCTGGGGAACTCAGCCTGTGTGTGGGCTCCTAGGCCTGCAAACTCCATCTCGAATTTAGGTGAAGCAGATGTAGTTAATCCTTGATTATCCATAGTTACGGAAGAAAGCCTGAGCTTATATAATTTAACTTGATTTATATTTGGCCCCCGGATGTATGGGTTTTTTTAATTAAAATAATAAAAAGGTCCATCTCATGTCCCCCCACCCTCCCATCATTCTAAAGGTCTTTATGGCTAACATGTTTCTGTGTTTCATTCCTGACCTTTTCCGTGAATGTGTAATACTTTCATGTATAATAGTTACAGGATTTTGTACATGAGTACTAAGCACAGCTGACATTGGTTAAATGTTTATTTTATGCTAAATACTAGCAATGAATTACACTATGTGCCGGGCTTTATATGCATTAACTCATTTAAGCCCCATTGTATTATTATTGTGATTTTTATAGATATAGAAATTGAGGCAAATGAGACTAAATGACTTGTCTGAGGCCACCCAGCAAATGGGAAATGCACAGGCGCGCACTTAAGAGTCCCCACTCCTTAGCATTATGATTCTTCTTTTCTAATTGGGGTCATGTTGAACCAATTTTGTACAATTCATTTTTAGTCTCAGTAGTATTTCATGAGAACCTTTTGGTGTACATAGGAGCCACTTAACAGCATTTCAGCTGACATGGGAACATGTATATACAACAGTGGCCCTAATAGACTCCCTCATAAAGTCTAGTGTGTGGGTAGCAGGCCAGGTCATTGAGGTTCCTATGAGTTACACTTTATAACATTCACACAGTGATGAAATCCTTTAACAATGCATTTCTCAGAATGTATCCCCATCAACAAGCATCATGGGATTATACATCTATTTCATTCTTTGAATGCTCTCTGGTATTCTGTTATCTATCAGAACATTTTTTTTTCCCATTTAGGAGCATTTAGGTGGTTTTCAATTTTGATGTTTGGGCACACGTATTTCCTTTGACAGATGTTTATTGAGTAGTTATTATGTGCATGATATTCTTTATGGTGCAAAAGAATTAACAGCAAAAACTACAGACAAAAGTCTCACTGCCATGAATTTATTAGCCAGTGGGAGAAATACACAATAATCAAACACATGTAGCACTTCTATCAAAACATATAAATATTTCATTTTATGATGAGGGCACTGAAGTGGAAGAGAATAAACTGTCATTTTATTTGAAGTGACAAAGTGATTGATTCCGTTTGTTTCTAATGTAAGAAATAATTTTGAAATGATTAGACAACTGAAAGTTGCTAGATTTTATAAAGAAGTCCCATGTGGACTTTACCCAGCTTTCCCCATGATAATATCTTAAATCATAAAGGAAAAAGGCCTGCCTGCCATTTCCAACAGCCATGAAGATAGCTATGAAACCACCAAGCTAGCAGAGCTATAAATATCCTGCTGTCTGAGCTCATTGGGATGCCAGAGACTACTGATAGAATTTCCTTAATTGCTAGCAAACGGAGTCCTGTGTGTGTTGCAAATATGTCTGTCAAATTGAATCCTGTGTTGAATCCTGTGTACATTGCCCATGTGAAGAACTTACAAATAACTAACGTGGGTTCCACTTGTAATCCCCATTCTAATTTACACTTCCCCTCTCCTGTGCTTCTTGTAAACCTATATAAGTGTACCCCAAACTGCCATCCATGCTCAGCCTTTGTGGAAAGGATCCCTGCTGAGCCTGCACATAATAAATCTGCCTAAAATACTTCCAAAGAGTGCCCTCTTGGTTTATCCCAGAGAGCCGTAATAAAATAAGGAGAGTACACATCCAATGGGAAAATTGGCATTGGTAGTTGACAGGCCTTATTCACATTCTGTCAGTGCTTCACATGTACTCATTTGTATATTTCTATGCAGTTTTATTATATATATACATATATATATATGTATATATATATCCATGTAACCCCCAATTATTTACTCTGAAATTATCATTTGAATGAATGTAAAGGAACTGAGGACATGGACCAGAGTGTATCTGGATGTGTAGAGGGTCTCGGTCAGAGGGCTTAGGATGTTCAAAGGCCCAAAGGCAGGTGGGAAGCAAGTGTAGTTAAGGAAACACTTCAACAGGGAGGGATCTGAGAAACAGTGGGATGGAAGAGGGAAATCAAACAATGACAGGGGACTTAGACCAAAGTGAAGACTGGATTTTACTTTGTGTGAGATGTGTACTTGTTTCAGTCGGATTATTGGTGCAGTGTGGAAGCAAGCAAAGCAGTTAGGGGTATGAGTCTATGATTACTTGGAGCAATTCCTTCCTTCCCAAAAGATGTGTATACATCCCACTTTGTTCCCATTTGACATGCAGTGCTACCATATAGGAGAGGTTTGACCCACATTTCCCCTCCAATCCCTTTTCCAGCCAACTGGCAAGCTTGGGCCATGTAACTGACTTTGGGTCAATGGAGTGCATGCAGACATAACCTAAAATCCTAAAATCATATTGAATGGTTCAGCTCAGCCCCTTGGTTCTTCTCTCTGCCTTGAGAATAGCAGAGAAGGGGGAGTCTTCTTCCAGGCTGAATCCTGGAATGAAAAGATATGCAGAAGAGCCACAGCCTTTAGGCGATCTTCAACCCATCCATTACATGGCAGGAAATACATATTTGTTATCATAAGTTATTAATATATTGGGGCTTCTTATTTTTGCAGTGGAGTTGGGTTATATGGCTCTATTGCAATAGACCAGATGATTGTGCTTTGGACTAAGGTGGTAACTCATTTTTGTACACATGAGTTAGAATTTCTGAGGTCTAATTGCTGGGTCAAAGGGCATATGCATAGCCGACAATTTTTAGTTTTTAAGGAAATGTACAGGCAGGAATGAAGGCAAGTAGGCAGGCAGGCAGGCAGGAAGGAAGAGAGAGGAGGAAGAAGCATTTTATTTTATTTAGTTGTTCACACTGGTTGTTTCCTATCCCCTTGGACCCATAACTTGAGCCCAGGAGTATGTGGCCTTGTGCTCCATCAGAGATGATTACCGAACCCCTACTCCACCAGGGTGTGCCTCAATTTGTCCTTTTAGAAGACTAATAATCTTGAAAATATGCATCCTTACATTTTAACAAAGTAGGGGATAACCATTATTTTCAGTCATATAGGCTAAGTGAGTTATTACTAGATTTGATCTTATTTACACATTTCTTTTTAGTTCTTCCTATCTAGCTTGGTTAGATTATTGGCTAACCTTAACCTACCTGTCCAAGCGCTTCTCAAATTTCTGCCATTATTCAGCCGTTTTATAAAAACAGCCCTCTGTGCTGGAAAGAGCCCTAAATCTTTTACATACATTACCTAACTCTCACAATAACTATGTGACAAGTAGCATGACAAGAGATATTGCTACTTTTTTGTGCATGAGGAATCTGAGATCTGAATCTGGGACGTGATTTGCCTGGAGTTAACCAGTGTTAGTGCGAGACTGGAACCCACCTCTCTTCAGACTCCAGCATTTTTTCCAGTTTTCACATTTCCTCTGAGTGTGATTCCACCTGCGTCGATTCCTGCTTTTTGAACAGTCTGACTCTCCCTGACTGGTTTATTACACTTGCTTCTTGATCTGGGGTGATATATGTGCTGCTCAGGTCCTTTCCAATTCCCACTCATCTTTTTAGATTCAAGATCTATTCCGCCACTAATCATTAAAATTAATTATGAATTTGGCAGCTGAAAAAATCTTTTCAGGAAGAGAAAACATGTACTTGTAAATGCACTAGAAGATATCATACGGCATCATGACTGAGCACAGAACAGGACACCTGTAGCAAACAAAAACCTTTCTGATACTATTTTATACAGACTTTTACCCTTTGAATGCACTGCAAAATGATTCCTTTGTATTTTGTCTTTTCCATTTTTCCTCACAATCTCAGACCAGCACCCAATGAATGCGATACGAATGAGTCTCCCGCCCTCATTTCTTTGTGGTCTCTGAAAATATGTGTTCTAACTTAACATTCCAGAGTGGTGAAACAGACAAGTGTCTTTAACAGGTAGTGAACAGGAAATAAAATGTTTTCATGCATAGAGGGTGTGAGTGCCACCCAAAGTCAGGCAAGCAGTTGATTAAAAAAAAAAAAAAATCAATCTGAGAAAACATAAAAGGTCCAGCTGAGGAATGGCACTCATTTGGAATTCAGTAAAATCTACTTATTTCCAATGTATCTCTAAATTTTGAGAAAATTATTTTGGAATGTTGATATAAAAATGTAGTGAGATACTTCTCTAAAAATATCATGCCATTGCCCCCAAGTAAGTATTCTTTTTTTTTAGAATTTACATAAAGTAATTCACATGCTTTGGAATCAATACCTATATACTAGAATATTAGGGAAGTAACCTTTTTTCCTGCACCTAAACATAATAGGGAAGAAATCTTGGCTTACTTTGGTATTCTACTTTGAACATTAACTTGGAAAGGTTTTGATTTTTAATAGAAAAGAGCAAAAATTTAGATGTTCCACTATCTGGTTACTATAATGTTATGGTTTTCTTTAGATAAAAGAACTAATTTTTTTTAAAGGAAAGGTACAGGCAGGAATGAAGGTGAGTAGGCAGTCATGCAAAAAGAGAGAAGAGGAAGAAGCAGTTTATTTCCATTTAGTTGTTCACACTTGGTTGTTTTCCCCTGGACCCTGGACCCTGGACTTGAACCCAAGGCAGGTATGTGACTTGCTCCTTTTCCACCAGGCCATGCCCAAAAGAACTAACATTAATTTCAAATCCTTTGGTAACCCAAAATTTAAAGGAAAAGAAAATGTAATAAAATGTCAGTTCATGGTCCTCACTAGTGAGTCAAATAAAATTCTTCAAAACAGTGGAAGCATATTTATCTAAACTCATTGTTCCTAATAATGACTTTTGGGGATAACGAAGGCAGACTCCATTAAGCACTTAAATGTGTTTAGTAGAAAAATTCCTCCAATACACTATAAATATTCTGTTTACTATATTGAAGATAAACGTTTCCTAACGATTCAGGGAAATCTCATGAGCAGTCACTATTTTGTAGTTCTGGAAGAGTCTAGACTAAAGATAATAATGACGATCATCATCTTCATAATAGCTAACATTTGAGATCATATAGGATATTGCACACAGGCACACTTGTAAGTGCTTTTCTTGTATTACCCATTAAATTCTTAGAAGAACACTATGAAGTATGTACTCGTACCAGCTTCCTGTTGAGGCCGGGTTTACTGAGGCACAGGCACAGAAAGGTTTAGTAACTTACCCAAGGTGGCCCAGCACAGAGACAATAGGGCCAGGTTGCAGAATCTGCTGTCTGTCTCAGATCCTAACCCTTCAGTCTCAGATTTTATGGCTTGTATGATAAACGGGTTAAACTCAAGTTTGAAATTTGGTTTTGCCACCTGGTTGTTGAATGAGGAGGCAGGTTGCTTGGCTTTGCTAAGTTAGTTTTATCGGAAATGATGATAATGGCACTAATATCATGTGTTTTGAGGAAGAAATTAAATAGTGCAGGCTAAGATCTTGGCACTTAGGAAGTCATTAAAAAAAACATCTTTTGTGTTGGTGGTGCTCTATTTATTGCCCTGGGTAAGCCAGTGAGAAGCTAGAATACTAGAATACTCCTGCAGAGAGGGAAATATTTGCATAACTAAACAATGGCCCTACAATTACTAATTTTGTTGGCAACTACATTAATGGTTTTCTTCCTCCTTGGGTATTTCCTGTCATTTTTTGATGTTTCTAATAGTCAAGAATTTGGGCTCCTGGTTCTCCATTGACTGGTTAGGTTGATTGTAGGCAGTCGACTTCATTTCTTTAAGTTACAGTTGTCCTTCTATAAAATAGGGATCTGTCTGCTTAATGAAAACAGCTCCATGAATTTGAAAATATGATATTGTCCTTTCGTGATCTGGATAAGAATTTTGAGATGCTATCCTATATCTTAAGGTGAACTCACCATAACCTTTTTAGTACATGATGTTTTCTATTCATTTCCAAATTTGTCTGTGTACTTCAGCATTTCAAATTTGGTCAGAACCAATTCAGTCCTTCCGTCTTATTTTTCCCAAATGCCCTTTTGCTTTTGAATGGCTCCTGTGTTTGTGTTGTGTTCCTTAACTGGCAGGTTTGGTATATCTGCTGCCATTAGCTGGGGTGATTTCACAGGAAAGGTTTTCCTAAGAGAAAGTGTTCCCCATCTCTTTTGTGGGGAAAGTGCGTTGGCTTCATTTACCTTTTTTCACACAAAACTGTTACTGACGTTGATGGTATGCTATTTTTGAAATAATTATAGTTCCACTCTCTATTGTCCTGGCTATACTTGGTTCCCACTCTTGCCTCTGGTTCTTTTCTGTACTTGCACAAAGCATGTTGTGGCTCTGTAGGTATGCAATGTCAGTAATGATGATGGAGACCTTTAAATGGGAAAAACTCGGGGTTATGTTGGGTGAATTGTCTGGTGTGAAAACAAGTTTGAATCAGCTTTCAATCTTCTCCTCTGTCTTTGTTAAAAGCCCCTAGCTCTCCTTATGTCTCTTTGCTACTCAGGTGCAATGGTACTGAGGGTCCTTTCAAGGAGGCTGGCACTGTTCGAGCAGCCCCATCTTAGGGAGAAACCATGAAGAGTATGAAACACAGAATCTGAAACACACAACACTTTCATCTCTGTGACATTATTTTCACAAGTTCTTGCTTTTCCATTTTTTATGTCAATTCTTTTTATTTTAAGCAATGGTTATTATGTCTGTTGACACTTCAGACTTTACACTTTTTGAATATAGTATTTTTATAAGGTTCAAAAATTAATAAAAAGTAACATTAAAAGAGTAATATTGGGAAGGCTCATTTTATCTTTTTTTTTAACCACTTAAGCTTTATATACTTATCCTACTTTCACATTATTTTTTAAATATCTTTGAAATATACAAACACAAGCAAGAATCATATTATCTTATTTTGTCCCTTTCTTATTGTTGGGTTCCCCAGAATGTTTGTGGGTTTCTTAGTTTGGAAGCATGAAAGCAGTGACCTGACCCAGAAACACTTTGAGTATCCAAAAAGGGGTTTATTGGAGCCTCAGAGTGGGCTGGACCACTAAAGGGATTCACCTGCCCCAGGGGAGGGCGGTCTTTTGGCTATTTTTATAGGAGGGTGGGGGGAGCTGTGCAGGTAGGGTGGGCTTGCAGTTGCTGCAATTTACTCTGAGTCCCAAAACATTGTTGAGACAAAGAGTCTGTTAAGAAATCCATTACAATGTTAATACAAGACATTAGTCGAAAAAAGATGTTACTGGAAAAGACTGAAAAAAGAGCCTAGGGTCAAAAGGTGCCACCAGGAAAGACTGAGACAAAAGTCCCTAAGGATCCTGCCCAAATGCCATACAACACAAAATGGTGTGTCACCCATACCTTTCTGGGAGCTCTTGTCCTATCACTTATATAACTTTTTTTTTGACTTCATATGTCAAAGATATCTTTATCAGTTTCTAGAGATAAGCGAATATATCATTGTTTATATAAGTAGGTCCCTATAGATACATATTTGGGTTATCTCCCATTTTTTTTCCTGCTACCAGCACTGCTTGTTACTGGAATGTGGATGTTTTTCCATAGGATAAAGATTGTTGGGAAGAGACAAAAGGCATTTGGAACTTTAATTATGGCCAAATGGCTCTCTATGGGGCATTGAGCATGCCAGTCAGCAAAGCAGAGGGCCTTTTTTCCTCAACTTTGTCAGCAGAGCAAGTTGCCATATGCCAGGCTTCTGACCTCCTAGGTGGGAAATGGGATGTTAATGTTAATTTATATTATTATGAGTGATGGTGTCCCATTAACTCCTTCAGGGACGTAAGCACAGGTGACCAAGGGTGCCTCTGCCAATCCTATCGAATTGGGCTTATATGTACGCCCCAAGGTACTTAATATCTATTTCAGCCGAGCATAAATTACACAGGAGACAGAACACAGAATGCACGAATCTCACGCGGTTTATTACCAGATACCTGGTGGTTTCCAGACCTCGGCAGGCCACCCGGGGATCCCCGCTTACAGACACACACTGGAAGGAAGGATGTGCAGCTGCGTCTCGGCTTCTCGTTTCGGGGTGGATTCTGCGGCTCACGATCTGGATTCGCCGTCCAAGGCAGAGCTTCAGGCAGGTGTGATAAGGGGAGTGGAGAGCGACCGTCTGTGGAGGAGCAGACCGCACGGCTCTAAGGGCTCTCTCTCAGTCCTCTCTTCTTATACTCTTTGAATGGGTGTCGTCGGTGTCTTCAGTGTGTTTTATCAGCGGGCTCCATGGGCTGCCTGGGGCTGTGATATCTAAGGGTATAGGTGCACACAGGGGTGTCGCCTAGTGGCGTTTTTATCTTTATGTTTGCACTCAGTTTAGTTTCATTTCACTCGGTTACTTTATAACGTTTAACAGGGCATAAGTCACTCCATTTTCTAAGTGTAATACATTCTTAATATTATCTATCCTAATTACTATAACAGATGGCAAGTAATTTGTATAGGTCCAGGGTATTGAAATGTGGCTTTTGTCTATGATGGAAATCACATAGTCTCAGTTCCCCCATTTGTTTTTTTTGTTTTGTTTTTTTTTTTTGGTTTTTACTTAAAATATCTAGTAGACATTTTTATTTGCCAGTAACCAATTTGTCAATCTCTTCTTTTATGGCTTTTGGATTTTGATTACTGTTAGGAAGACATTCCCTTGTCAAAGTTTTAGAAATCTTGGTCTGTGCTTTCTTGTGATTTTATGGTTTCTTGTTTATATTTGAATTATGATTCCCAGGCATCCAACTTTAGCTTTTTCCAGATGGCGATCCTGTCACAGCACCATGTATTTAAAAAAGCTGTTTCTCCCTCACCGATTTGAGATGTGTATATATTTGTACCTAGTCTTGGACTTCACATTCTGTTTCCATTGCTTGTCTATTTACATGGACATGCTATAGTATTTTATTTTTCATTAAGGTCTAAATAATTTTAAGAGTTGTAAAGCTTCTCAAACACAGGGTCCCTAACTTCTTATAAAGTGCTCTGAACTTCAGCATTCCTCACTTTTCATTTTCATTTTTTAAAGGAAAGGTACAAGTAAGAATGAAAGCAAGTAAGCAAACAGGCAGGAACAGAGAGGAGGAAGAAGCACTTATTTTCTTTAGCTGTTCATCCTGGTTATTCCCCTGGGCCTGGGATGTGAGCTTGGGTCCCTGGGATGTATATAGGTCTGTACCACTAGAGGCAGAGGACTTAACCACTAAGCCACCAGGATGTGCCAGACATGCCTTCCATTTTAATAAAAAATAGAAAAACAAAACAAAAAAAAGAATTGGAACTAACTGAAAAAATTATAAAAATAAGTGAAATGAAACATATTGGAAATCTACAGCAAAGAATATCTGAAGGTTAAAAAGAAGTCTTTCTGTTGCACCCTGGTAGGGTAGCTGTTTGGTCAGCTATCTTCTGCCTGCACAGTCCACATACATCCCAAGGAACTGGGCTCAAGACTAGGAGGAGCAACCAAGATGAACAAGTAAATAAAGTGCTTCCTCCTCCTCTCTCTTCATGTCAGTCTTTAGAGTTGCATCTTGAGTTACATTCATTCTTGCTTGTACCTTGCCTTAAAAAAGAAGTCTTAATTTTTTTGTTAAAGGAAAGGTGCAGGCAGGAATGAAGGCAACTAGGCAGGCAGGCAGGCAGGAAGACAGAGGAAGAAAGACTTTATTATTATTTTTAATTTAGTTGTTCATACTAGTTGTTTTCCCCCTGGACCCAGGAATTGAATCCAGGGATATGTGGCCTGCGCTCCTTTGGAGGTGATTGACCTAACTACTACTCCACTGGGGTGCACCTTTCTTAAGAATTCTGATCTGAATCTATATCTCTTAAAATCTTCCTTACAATTATAATCAAAATAAAAACTAGGATCAAAATCTTTTTTCAAAATAGGTTTCCACAACTCTTAAAAACATTCCAACCATTTGATCTTATAAATCTATGTATTTGGTGAATATTCTGACTAGAACTAAAATGCTGTATGGATACAAAACATTATCCTTTTTGGTTCCAGTCTAGCTCTCCTTGTTTCCATTCTTAGTGTTGCTGCCAGTGTGATTGTTCTCACAAACAGCCACGCCACTTGCTAATATAAAGGGTTCCATAAATCTCCATGGACCATGCCTTAGATGTGATGTGATGGTAGCAGAGCCAGCGACAAGTCAGAACTACTTTTGAGCACCAACTATGTTGTATACAGAATGACACAAACAGGAAAGAACAAATTAGCTCCTGTCCTTACCCTATGCAGTCATGCCCTACTGGGAAAGACTGATGGTGACCTACATAGTGATTACAGGGAAATGGGTTGTGGACTATATAGTTATTAGTTTGCCTCTTTAGACTTAATCCTCCAAATATTGGACTTTCCAGCTTTGACAAAGTATTTGCAGTGTCCCTAAAGAGCCACCGTTGCTCATTTCCACACTTTGCATTTGTAACATTTTCTCAGACTACTTGGAGAATTTGGCAGAGACCTTCATCACCCAGTTGGAGCAGTGTCTCTCTGGGAAACAGTGTCTCCCACGGCTGGATGAGGAGCCCTGCCTTCTTCGTGCTTCCATGCCACTCCATGCCCCCATCATCATTCATTTACTGCATGGTCTTTAGCTCCCTGTTTTCCCTCTTTGTCCTTTCCTCTAGACCATGAGCTATTTGAGGACAGGGATGGCAGGGATGTGTCCTCTGTAAATGGATGGTAATATTGTGTGTGATGAATTCTCTTGAGGAGTTTTGTTAAATAGAAGTGTGGCAGGAACAAGAAGGAAATGGGCATTTATACAGGTTGACCTAATTTTAGAAATAATCCCAGGAGTGCAGCTTTGATCTCTACTGTGATGTGCACTTTTTGTGCCCACCACCAAAAAAGCATGGTGTAACTATTTTCTCTAATTTCCCCTGAAATCTAGCTTTGTCATTATTGAAAAGTTAGGAAAAAAAAATCAACTTACATATACCAAATGTATGTTTAATAAGATTCGTTGAATGCATTCTATGTATACCTATTCTTTCTTATTCATTTATCCCTTACTATTATCCCCAAATGAAGGTACTTTACAGAAAAGGATACTAATGACTAAGTATATTCAGTAGTTTTTTTTTTTGTTTTGTTTTTTTTTAGGTTATAAAGTTGGTATCGGGAATGAGATATATTTCTTATCTTTTTATACCACTGTGATGACAGGTGGGGACTAGTGACTTAGGAATGATATTGAAGCCATAAAGCTCCTGTGTTTTTAGTGGTGACACAGAGAGCTTGTCTTAGGACACACTCTCAAATATTCAGTTAGCCGAAGAAAAGGGACCAAAGTGATTTTTTTTAAATTGAATTTTCACCAAGAAATTTATTTAATATGATTAATATTTGAAAATCAAAATGATCATGATGTAAAGAAAATGGTTCTTTAAAATTAGGTCAAGCTGCCTTGTTGGGGAAAAAAAAATTCAAGCACTAAACACCAAGATAGTATTATTCAGATATAAGGGTAAAAATGTTAAAGAATCCATTTCAACTGATCCTTAATAAATAATATCAAGTTTCCTTTAACCAAAATATTTACTATCATGTAATAAATAGGATATTATATCAGGAAATGAATTTTGCTATTCTAGTGTTAATATTATTTTGATACTTAGTGGAAAATCCTTAATTAAAATACTGCATCCACTTCAGATCACTACATTTAAAAAAAAAAATGATGAGGAAGATGGAGTCACATCTGAGATAACTGACCAAAATGACTAAGTGATAACATGCAGTGCTCTACATAGGTGATCCCTCTATGAAAATTTGCTTAATTATGTCCTGAAAAAAAGTAGAGTTGTTTAAACGTTTTTAGTTTACAAGGGAAGAAAGTCGAAGAAAATTTATATAAGAGTAGGCGATCGTATTAGTTCCTGAGGTTCTGTGGATCCATCCATCCACCATCCATCCATTAATCTACCTACCCATTCAATCTTTCTAAATATTCATATATCACATAACCATGTGGTTATATTACTTGATTCAACAAATGGCATTAGTCCTCAAATTAAAGGCTACTATTTATTGAGAACTATGTGCCAGATTCTGTCCTCATTGCTTTGTCTCTTAAGTTAAAAACTAAAGGGATAGGTAGGAATGGCCTGATTTTATAGGTGAGAATACTGAGAAGTATATGCCCAGTGTTATAAGGAAAGTAACCATTATAAGTAGCATCACTGGAGAGAATTCATTTGTTTTGTATTTTAGCCAATGTGAGACAGTGGCTTTTTGAAGAACCCTTCTTACTGTATCTGCAGAATCTAGGTCTCTGACTCTTACCACCACTGTCTGAACCAACTTCTTCCCCTCCCTTCCCCTCCCCTCCCCTCTACATCATTTGATTGTCTGTTTAGTGTTAGGCCCTTTGCTAGATGTTTGAAATACTACTGCAATCCAGAATGGGTGAGTCCTTATTTTCACTATGTACAAAGTACTATGCAGCACACAGAAGATACAAATGTAAACAAGCATGTTTTGTTTCCAAGGATGTCACATTGTCTAGTAGGGAGACAACGCATAAAACTGTAAAACATGATAGCAAGAAAAATTTCAGAGTGTTAGTATATTAAACAAAAACCTGAGGGAATCATTTTGGGGTTGTGTAGTTTCAAGTCAATGATTCTGGAGAAGGTGGTCCTTGTTTTGAATTTCACAGACTGATTTGATTTTGTTCCCTGAAGAAGGTGAGAGTATGAGAGAGGGCATTCCTTGAGGGCAGTATGAGCAAAGGTATTGGAGGGACAACCTGTGTGAAAAGCATCACCCTCTGCCCACAATTTCTTGGAGACCAGCTGATAAAGATCTAGCATAGAAAACTTGAGATGCCAGGGTAAAGTCTCTGACACATTTGATCAGGGAAATATTGGATGGGTCCTGATTAGGGAGATCATCCATGGTGGGGATGGAGAGGGAAGATTTGAAAATTATGAGATTGGAGAAAGGGAGACAAGTTTGGAGGCTTTGACAGTATTTCAGGCGAAAGACCATGAAAAACATAGTGATGGGAGACTGGGAGGGAGCTTCTCAGGATTTGATGAAGGATTAGATAAAAGCAGATTTCAAGCAAGACTAGTTGCTCATGAGAGCGTTCTGTAGAGCATTAATGGTTTTTGCATGAACATCCCTGTTGATGTTAAGACCCTTTCGCCAGTGTTATCTTTTATCTACACTGGAATGAGGTTGAAGATGCAAAAAGACAAACAACCCCCCACCCCCAAACAAAATCTGACCCCCCCCAAAGCATTGATCAATAATGTAGACATTGGAAATTTCTCGTGATTATGCCTGTGCTTATTATTATGTGTCTTTTATATCTCTAGCATTTATTGAGTGCTCTAGTGTCAGATGATTACTTTAAACAATTTACATGAATTAACTGATTTAGTCTCACAATAACCCTAGGAAGCAGGTGGCAGTTTATTTCCATTTTTACAGATGAAGCAACCAAGGCATTGAATGATTCATCATTTGCAGGAGACTCTCCCTCCTGTTCAAATTAGCAACCGGGCCATCAACTTGAGCAGTCTGCCTTCAATACTTGTCATGTTTACTACTTTATTTTGAAATTAAATTGTTTTCTTGATTTCTTTGGATTGTTCATTGCTGATACAAACATAACTGATTTTCGCTTGTTTTTCTTGTACCTTGAAACTTTGCTGAATATGCTTGTTAGATTTAGTAGTTTTTTTGGTAGATTCCTATGGGCTGCTGCTCCAGAATTTTGATATATTTTTCCAACTCTGTTGCTATTTAATTTAGAATATGCAAGTTCTTAAAATGACTTTCACATATTTTTTTAATGTGCTACAGAAAATGTACCTTTTAATATCACAACTTTGCGTGACTTAGAATATTTGAATATGGGGGAAAAAGACCTACAAATGAAGAAAACCTTTAGTAAAATTCTCAAGTACTAAGGAAAAAATAATGTGTTTAAGGCAAACAATGCCATTATCAATTGAGATCACTGAAATTTTCTGTGGATTGATTTGTTTTAGTTGGAGAATTAAGTTAGAGTTAAAGCACTATCAGTTACTATGATCAAACGACCTTCATCCAGTTAAGTAATGAAGGTAGCCCACTCACCCTGGTCAGTTGCGCTTGCTCAGAATCTGTTCCTGATTTAGGAAATATGGCTGTTTAAGTTCCTTTCATAGTGAAAAAAAAATTGTTCCTCTCTATTAATTTATGGTTCCTTGAAAGTCAGGGCAGACTCTCAAATGAGTCTTCCCGTGCCCTGTCCCAACTCCATATCGAGTTTTAAAATTAACTTCCTTTTATTTTTGCTACCCACTCATAAGACATATGTTGAGTTTTATTGACTGCTGATGTAAGATGCTAAGAGCACATTCTTTTCCCACCATTTTAGTGTCTGACCTAGATGGGGTTTCCTGTGATTGCAGCCTTGACCTTAGCCCCTTGGTTATGATGAATGTACAACAAATGGAGCATGTCAGAGCATCTCAGGACTCAGGGACCTCGGAGGTCATTTTCTGCTGAGAAAATGTAAGCCTCGCTCTACACTGTTGGTTTCAGGATTTCAAATGCATCTTGCCAACATTGACTCATATGGTACAGTTCTTACTCTCAGTCTCAAAATAGAAAGATGGAGACATTCTCATCCAGGTCATCAGGGAGGAATAAATAACAGCTAACTACTTACATTCAGAATCAGTGCTTCAGATCCTGGATTCTCAAAGACAGAGGGAAGGAAAAAAGCGGAAACCCCAAATCATAAGGAGGGAGAAGAATTAGGAATGTGATACCAAATCTTTGCTAAAGATCTATCACTGAATTCATGAGTTGGGATACTGTTCAGTACATTAAATTCCTTCTGACCGCGTTTGGTTGAGCTCTTTCCCATAAATTCACATGGAAAGGCGTCCAAGTGGCAATGTCCCAACATCCCTCAAATAGTTGCACTGACATCACACTTCGTGACCCCTCAGTATTTCACATTTCACATGAGCATCTGATTGTCTCTGCAGATTCATTTAACCTTAGCAAACTTTAATAGTAAAGTAGGAAAAAAATAATGTTCCTTATTTTAAAATTAAACGAAAATGTTCTCTCAGCTTGGAAAGACAGTTCCATTGTCGAGCTGATTAATCTGATTTTTTTTTTGTCTTATGATTTACTCAGTTTTTAGTATTTTGTTGAAATGCATTTTGTTACATTTGAAAGACTCAGTGAGCTTTTTCCTACTTGCCTCAAGGCTTGCTTGAGGGTAGTGGTCATGAGTTTGTACTACATGTAAAGCACAGAGAGAATATTTAGTTAAACAATATTTAATAAATATGCTTCCAGCAATTTAAAAAACATGTTAGAAAATTTCTGTCGTCGAGACTTCAGTCTAATTGGTGATCTTTTAAGATGTATTTTTTTTCCCCCCAAATGACTTAAATTGCCCAAACAAATTGAGGGAACAATCATTTTTAGATGTTTTAACTTACAAGGATCTTTCGGGTTTCAGTTACTTTTTGAAATTCAGATGGCCCTTTGAAGCTCTGCATCATGGCACTCTGCCTCAAGCCTGTTCTCCAGCCCTGTGTTTGCCCTGCTGTTTCCTGCCGATGGGCCTTTGCACAATTACCTTCCTTCTCCCAGGAATACTCTCTTCTACCATCTCCTTCCTCACGTCTTGATGGATCATATGTCTCAGTTTGTATATTTCTCCCTCCGGGAAGCTTTGATCTCTGCTCCACCTCTATTTCTGCTCCTCTTTGGTTCGCTCTCCTAATAGCTTGTATACGTCAGGGAAAGTACCTACTTCTATGCTTCTGGAAAAGCACACTAAATTGTAGTTAAATGCTTGTTTTTCTTTTCATATTCCTTTATAAACTCCAGAGGGCTTTTCCTTCCCCTACATACCATAGACTTGAAAGGCTGTGGAAAGTGTTATTTATCAGTATATCCCAGGACCTGGAGTGTGCAGATATGAGTACTCGCTATACACATGAATGTGTATAAATGAACAGTTTTTGTATTATGGGGAGGGATGAACTGCAATTTCTTTTTTGGCTTCCTAGAATGATTACATTCTTTTATGAAAAAAGCACATGTGTAGAATGAAGAGAAGAGTGGGAAATAACTGATATTCAATATAGCAGGGGAGCAAATAGTGATGGCAGTGCTGTTGTCCAATATTCTGAGAAAATGGATGATTTTAGATCCCATTCTTACATGTGAATTTCTGTAAGTTTCAAATGAGTTTTAGATGTGTACTCTAATTAATATAAAACTGTAAATATATTGCATTTCTCACCTTGTTATTATTTCGACTGTGCCTTTAAGTTGGCCGAGTCCAGGCCTTCTCTTTTCTTAGTGTTACTATGAGAGTTTTCGAAGAGACTGGAGCCTCTCTCCAGGGTCTTGCATCCCATGTGTATAATTAGTACGCAAGACCCAGCAGGCAACAGGTTAAGTAGGAAATTTATTGAAACAAGCAAGAGGGATAGTACACTCCTCAAGGTGATGAGAAGTGGGCCAGGTGCTAGAGGACACCCACAACTGCCCCATTCTCAGTGCACACTTTTGTAAAGGGATCCGTTTGTTGTCCCTCCCCATTCCTGCTCCAGGAGCATTCCAGGAGAGGTGGCGATTTCTGGGGATAGGTGTTCCATTTAGGGCTCCTTACCCATAATCCATTCTGTTACAATCAGCTTAATGTACGGAACCATATATGATTTCATGTTAAGCAGATCATAATGAGGTAAAGGTTACTGCAAGCTGGCTACATTAGTGTGCCTGTGTAGCCAATCGGTTCAAGCCAGCTTGATCAGATGCCTTTTTGGTTCCATTTCTTAGACTCAAGAATCTGGTTTGTTTACGTGTTCCTGCCCCTCTCCCCTTTCTCCATTCCAGACGCTCCCTAGGGTAGCCTACTTCACATTACTACACATTATTTACTACAACTATGTGCTTTTATCAGTGTATATTAACTTTAGTGTGAGTAAAATGCAGTGATGGTCAACTTCTCTTGGTATCATTTGGCTATATTTTCAATAACTTAGCAGTGAATTCACACCAGTGTCAAGGAGCAAACTAATCTTTCAGGAGGAATAGGGATGACATGGAGAAAAGGTGAAGAATATTCCAGGGAGGAGCAAGGAGATGAGGGGTGTGGGGGCCTCTGGAGTGTGGAGAGAAGGTAAGAGGTTTGGTTGGCTGGAGGTGGGGTGAGTGTTGGAAGTGGCCTAGGAGGCAGGACCAAAATAATAACGGTCTATATTACTCTGAAAATCAAAGGCAGCTGCTAATGGTTTCGGGGAAGCTAAATCCAGAGAGATGCCTTTGGGGATGCCTGGCTGGGGCCAGCAGCAACTTGGAGAATGATCAGTGGGGGAAGAAGTGAGGCGTGGAGAGATGAGACTATAGTTGTTTTGCCTCCCTTCTCTGCTGTTTTGGTATCAGCATCTTTGTCTTTGATCTGAGCTCAGCGCCCTCATACTCCAGATGTTTTAGGTGTGACTTCCTTCCCGTCATTATCTCTTACCCTTTCTTGTCATTCAGCCTGATGCACACTTTTTCCAGTCTTGGATGAGGGTGGCTTCCCATGTCTGGATTCTGGGATCCAGGGATTGATACCTGACTCATGTTAGCTCAGTTAGATTTGGGGGGCTTGGATTCTAAATATGCTAATATGGAAGATGGTACATTCAGAATAAGGAAGTCTGAGTCTGCCATCAGCTATTGTTTTAATTCTCTTGATTGCTGTAACAAAGTCCCACCCATGGAGTGTCTTAAAACAGCAGAAATGTATTCTCTCCACTCGGGAGGCCAGAAGTCCGAAGTCAAGTTGTGAGTGGGCTTATGCTGTCTTTGAAGGTTGGAGGATCCTTCTTTGTATGTCTGCCTCCAGTGACCCCAGGCAGTGCTCCCAGCTGACTCATAGCCTCCAGTCTCAGCCTCAGTTTGTCACAGGGCAGCCTTGTGTTGTGTGTCTCTGTGTTCCAATTTCCTCCTATCTTGGAAGGACATTCTAAGAGGTCCACTCTAATCCCATACAACCTCATCTTAACTGTCCCAATTCCAGTTAAAGTCACATACTTGGATTCTGGATGGATCTGAATTTGGGAGGCAGTGCAGCACAGCCAGATTCTCTGGCGTTTGGTGAAGCTGCTAGGGGAGGACAGAGGCAGGGACAGCACATGAAGCAAACACAGGTGGATGTCCCCAGGCTTCTCCAAGCACCTCGATGTAGCCTGGGACCACAGTCAGACGGTTATTCTTTTGATTTTATGTGCTTGATTGAGCTAGGTTTCTTTCCCTTCTGACCACGACAGTTCATATAAATACAGAAAATTATGTATTACCGGTGAAATGAGCCGCAAATTAGATTTATGGCTGTGGAGGTAGGAACTGGAATCAAAGGGGTTTGCATTCCTTCAAATGGTTGCATTAAAGGAGAGGAAAAGCTTTAATGCTCCTGGGGGTGGCTGGGTTGGTGATGGGGCCATTCTCTGAGATGGAAATTTTAATTTTAAAAGGATAAAAATACATAACATTCAGTCTTTAAAAAGAATTTCTCTAGACTTTATTTATAACCCTTCTGAAGACTTTGATTTCTTGAGGGCAGAGAACAAATCATATTAATTTTTATATCTGCAGTGCTTAATATGATTTATTGAGCCTCTGGTGGGTGTGTCACAATGTTTATTCAATTAAATATAAAAATCTAGAGTTTGAAAGGCACAATGTCTTCCCAGCCAATAGGACATATGATGCATGTTCTTCCAGCTGGATGTGTTTACATCAGTACTTAGCCCCCTGTGGTGTCTCGCATTGCATGGGAGTTAGTCTGCCAAAGGTCATTGGACTCATAGTCATATGACAAGCCCCCCAGTTGAGTGAAGGAGAGGGAATAAAGTCAAGTCATAGTGTCATTACTGAGGAGACTGAACATAAGTAAAATCAAAGATACCATCTTAGAACAAACAGGTTAAGTATTTTGATTCCCACATTTATTTCTTTAAGGTGTACAATGCTAGAAACTCCTTGAGGCAGAAAATCAAGTTTGAGAACTGCTTCTAGCAACTGCTAACCTGATTACATATGAATGAAGGTAAATAAATGCTGGCTGAAAATATCTGTATTTGGAAGTCACTGCTAACATGGGAAGGCTGGTAATTCCTCATGAAAGGTATCTCCTTCTGATATTCCAGTGCAGGGCTTACGGACTACATATCTCAGAATGTGTACTGGGAATTCAAAACACCCCGAGAGGTAGCTTAGAACAAAGACATCTGATGATAAATCAATGTATTTGAGTGTAACTTGATCAAGAGATTGAAAATGTTATAGTTCAGTGTTTTCAGTTAACAGGGTAGTGGCAGTGTGACAGATGGATGCTCAAATCTTCTTATTAACTTGTGAAATAGCAACTACATTTGGCAGTTGGAAGAACAGATTTGTGGAGGTAAAACTCCACTAATAGTGGAGGGAAGAGTGCTCGCTATTTATTTTTGCACATCGCTGCAGTAAAGGAGCTTTTTAAAAACAAATAGCCTTGGGTCAACAGATGAATTACTTTTTCCATTCAATTTGACCACAGAGATTAAAAAATTACTGTAGGATAATGAAAATCCAGCAATTGCTTGGCAGACTCTGACAACTTTTTATACTGTGTGAAAAATCACTGAGGTGAAATTGAAACATGCGTTACATCATCCCATTTGCTTGTCCACCGCATCTTGAAATTACTTATCCCTTCTTCAAACCAGAACTCATGTTCAGGAAAACCAAACTTTGTTGATTTCGGTAGACTTGTCTGGAATTCATGCAGCCTGGCAGCACTGCGCTCCATTGGTCTCATTTGGGTGAATTCTGTCTCCACTCCTACCCGACCTTTTAAATATTTTCTTTCCCATTTCTTAGCTTTTTCCTCTCTTTCTCATTTTTCTATTCTATGAGAGTTGAACTTTTTAATTTTTTTTTATCATTTCCCTAAGGTGGCAAAGAGTAAGCTAGGTAAGAGGAAATTCTCACGTGCGGAACTTTTTTTTAAATAAAATGACTTCATATCACGAAATTATTCAGTGCTTCCAGTTACAAGTGACTTGAGGAGTCAGGCTCTTAAGGAGAGACATCAGTTCTTCCAGGCCAGTAAGTACCGATTAAATGGAAGTACCTTAGTGATTCGCCATACGGTATGGGAGAGCGATGCCTCCCAGTTTTACAGCGCCTCGCTTCAGAAGAACTTCAGTGCTTTTACATAAACAATCTCCTTTGTCCTAAAAACAATTCCTGGAGTGTGTTCTGTGTTTATACATTGCTCCCGAGACACCCACGTCATGGAGTGGGTGGCTCTTTGAACTCCTGCTGTGTTCCTGGTTTACCAGTAAAGTCTCACTCTTGTCTCTGGGTAGCAGTCTACTGAGCAGAGCGATTGGAGCCATTATTATAATAGTGTGGCTGAGGGTTTTTGTGGGGTGAATGCAAACATTGTGGGATCCCAGAGGAGAGAGTAACTATGTCTACTTGGAGATGAGGCTATAAAACTCTTAGAGAGGAAACTATTGAGTCAAATCTTAATAATACAACCAAGTAAGGATGGAAAGTTCTCTGAGTCTGACTTATTTTCCAAGTAGACACACTTTACATGTTTAATTCATTCCCAGAGCTGTGAAAAATAGCATGGGGTAGGAGAATGTTGGGAAGAAATTTGGAGGGTATCAGAATTATTTAAGGACTTTTCAAAACAACTATATATATATACACACATCCATCCATCTGTTACTCCCAGATACTGCTATTCCCCACCCCACCTTTGTGAACTGTTAATGGAATATAGACCACTTAGTTCATTCAGATAGTGTAGAAAATATTGACAACATCTGCCCTAAGGCATTATTTCATCAATGGGAATAATGGGCTTTATATGACGTATATTCTTTCTGAAATTCTATTCTTAAATATTTTCTCTGCAAAATCAGTATTGTTAATAGCATCTCCAAGTGAGAGAAAGAGACGTTTTATAATGAGGAATAAGCTATCAGTTTTTTCTTAGCAAATAGTAACATGCAACAGAGTAATATTCCGTCTTCTCCTTGGCACAGGAGCTGCTAAATGTGCTCATCTTCCCTGAAGACAGTTGTAGTTGGATTGAAAATGGTTGGAGTCAGTAAGAATTTTAAAACTGAGACAAGTCGTTAAGGGGAGTTATGACTTTCTATTATTTCAATGACAGCTCTGGACCAGGAGAAATCTTCCTTAGACTTGAGGGATGATTTAGCGGTAAGGTTCCTGGGTGAATGTTCAGAAAACTTAGGTGCTGGTTGTGGTTGCCAACTGGGGACCCCTCTGATTTCACCAGTCAGAGGTTTGTTTTCTTCACCTATACAAGGAATTGTTTGTATTTAATCATATCTCAATTCCCTCCAGATGCATTATTTTATAACTGCATGCGTGTATGGTTGAAATGAATTTTTTTTTCAACAAGCATTTTATATTGGAATATTCCTTTTTCATGGAGTCCTCTCTGTTACATAGTTATCCCCTTTTCTCTGCTTGGGGAATTACTCTGCACTCTTTAAGGCCGACGAACAAATAAAAGAATGGATATATTTAGAATATCATCTATCTGCTCGCTATGGTGATAAATCGGGTGGTCAGATTTGTGCTGTGGACCCTGGTATAATTTTTAATGGTACCTTCTTATATTACCCAAAGTATCCTGGTTTAGATGGTGAATTATATGATAAGGGGTTTACAAACATTGCTTTTAAAATTCTCACAGCAATTTTGTTGGTGTCTATTAGCACCCTCCATCTCCCACAAAAGAACAATAATAATTTAGAAAATATTGAAGGATTCAGTCTCATTGCTTATAAATGGTAGAATAATTCTCCCTTGGTGTCCAGATTTGAAATATTTTCACTGAACCTTCACACTCATCTTGGTGCCATTATTTTAGAATTCCATTGCTGACTGTCCCCCACCCTGATTTTCCCCTTGACATGCCTAGGTTTGTTTCTCTCGCTAAAAATCTCATCATATACACAAACAAGTACGTTTGAGAGTCTTCTCTCATTGAACCCTGTTGCATCGCGAAAACAAAGCCCTGTCTTGTTTATTACCTCATCAGCAATGTTGGTTCCATTTTGCAGTTCCATCTTATAGGCACAGCACTGTATTTTTGTTCTCGCTGATGAAGGAGACTTTCTAGTTTGGGATTGCAGACATTTTAGGTTATATGACTGAGCAAATTTTACTTTCTCTGGGCCTGATCCTACTAAGTTTCAGAAGGTTGTGACGATCAGGGAGGGTAAGCTGTGATAAGGGCAATAATTATTATTTTATAGGGTGCTCCTCTTTTTCATATACCACATTAAATCTTTTAGGATATAAATCTCATCTAGTCTCCATGATAGGGATCCCATTTGATTTTAAAATGTGGATTGTCTTCCCTGTTAGTTACAGAGCTATGAAGCAGCAGGAAGAGGCAGGACTCCAATCAGCCTACCAGAGAATACCTTTTGCATCTTGTAATTCAGTATCCAAAGCAAAATAGTAGAAATCACTGAGGGAGTCTGGGATTCTCAGCTAAAGGGTCTTAATGCTAAATGCTCAGATTATGGATTATTTATTTATTTTTTAAAGAGGAAGGAAAGAGTCAGGAATGAAGGTAAGTGGGCACGGAGAGGACAAAGAAGTATTTACTTATGTATTTTATTTAGTTGTTCATGTTGGTTATTCTCCCAGTCCCGGGTTGTGAACCCAGGACCTTGGGCTTTACATGACTCTCTGCTGCAGCCTCAAACCTAACACCTGAGCCACCAGCACATGCCCAGGTTGTTTCTGCTAGGATGCATCAGCTATCTTAGCTCCTTTATTTGGGAGCCTTGTGCTTTGAACCTACTCACACTGCTGTAGCTGAAGGCCAGATGTCTGGTGGTGCCTGAACTCCTCTTCCTGGCTTTGCCTCGGGGCCTTGTTGCAGAGCTAGAGGCAGGATTATAGAAGGATTCCGAAGGATATGCTTCAGAATGGGTAACTGTCATAATGCCTCTCTGAAGCAGTGAGGGTTTGCAGACACATTCACTGGTTACATAATTAAGAGTTAACTTGTTTAGTATAAAAGATTAAACTGGGGCAGACCAACATCAGAAATTAAAACCATTTGGTGCAAAGAACTCTGATATAGAGACTATGCTCTCTTCTCTGTCCTGCTCTTTAACGATGAGGCTCTGCTGCGATCCCCTCCGGGCCTGTAGCATTTTGCTCTGTGCTTTGTGCTAAACTGTGCATTTAATCCTTTTTTTTTTCCCCCCCCATAGAAATGGTTAATGATTATTTATCATAGTATCATAGTTTCAAAGGCATTTCACCCTCTATACTCTTAATCAGCCCGCCTTCCAGGGTGATGAAAGGTATCTTTGGGCATTAGTGGTGGACAAGAGGACAAGCAAGGGCATTTCTTATACCTCCTAAGTCTTATGTAAGTTAGTTTCTGTCTACTTATTGGCATCTAAGGAGTTCTGTGTTATGCCACAGGTAGTGTGATGACTGTCCTGAATGAAAAGAATAATCTGTTGATCTGTGCTGTTCTCTTGATATTTGCCCTCACTTCTAGGATGTTCTAAAATCCTTTGAAAAGTCATTGCTATGGCCCTGAAACTTTTCGTTAAGTATTTTCTCTTAACTGGGCTCTCCCTTTAGCCCAGCCGTCAGCCTCACCGTAGACAGAATCAAAGTATAGGCTGGTTGCTCATGAATGAATCCCCCGCTTATTGTCGGAATGATTCCCCATAGTAAGAAGGTATGCTGAGTAAAATATGGAAGCTGCTGGATTTTTGGTAATATTTTTAGTCTCTACCATTAAACACTTCAAACAGAAATAGTGCTCTGGTGATGAGGCTTAAAAAATATAAGCAGTTCTTAGGAAGAAACAGGAAAATTAATGTCCGATTATTTCAGCTCTGTTAGTTTATAGCAAAAATGGTCTATTTTTCTGTTCACTTGGGGGTTGAATAGGAAGTAGTTTCTTTAAAAAAAATCATAGGGGCATATTTTTATCCTGTTTCAACCGTTAATATTTTCATTTAAATATTTCTCTCTGGACATGATCAGGACGTTGTTTATAATTTTAAAACCACTTCAGAATAATATCAGGATTAATTAATATGGCTTACATATCAAACTGCTTTTGAAATAGTCAAACTTGGTTGGGGCTTTTATCTGCCTGCGCACATGAGAAATTGTATGAGTGTGAGAATAGTTGACATAGATCATTACTTCTCGAATTTAGTTAAGCTTATCACAAACTATGTCATGGCCAGAGCTTAACATGCTGTTCTCCTTTCAGGAAACCCTTTGCCAAATACAACACAGTTTGGATGGTGGGAAAACTGCATAGCACTCACATTTAACCTAGACTTTTCCCCCTAAAGTAACAGTTTAGATCTGAAGGAAGCACACTGGTAACTGAGCACACCTGCCATAGTCTTTCCCATTTCTGCAAACCACAGACAGAAATAGTCAAGCCTGGATTCTGGATATGGAGTTTTTACCCGAAGCCCAGTTGGAGCTATCGGTTAATCATTTAAAACAACATGTGAAGGTGAAGGGTGTCTGGACGGAGGACTACAAGTGTTGTTAAAAAAAAAACAAAAACAAAAACAAAAAAACCCGATGTTGTCTGATGACTTGTAGCCTGGATATTTGGCTCTGAATCCAGAGTCTTTTATCTTCATCTCCTTGGGTAATTAGCACACTGCCCCTGTGCAGACTAGAAGCATAGAAAAACATTTTGAAAAGTGCAGAGGAAGAAGTAGGATTAAGACAAACATTTATATAACCAGGAAAAATGACCCAGGAAAGACGGGAAATCTGGTGACATGCTGTTTACCCACAGTGATGTTAAAATAGTTCATGAGTGAAACAAAGCAGGGCCCTTGAATAAATCACTAAGAAAGCAGAGGGCAGACCGACAGCTAGGCGCACGTCAGGAGCTGTCCATGTGAAGTGAGCCTCCCCTGGCACACCAGGCAGATGGTTGGACTTTGAATAGTGTCCCCTTATCTCTTCTCCCAGTTACTCCCATTATGGAATCACGTGAAACTGAAGAATGAAAACTGGGCTGGATGAGGACAGCTTAAGTTATTAGGAGAGAATATCAAGATGGCCTGGTATTGGGTCCTAATGACATCTAAACATTACTCTACATCAAGACAGTTCTAGAAACCTCAACTCTGAAAAAAACAAAACTGCAGAATAATTTGATGGGAAGCAAAATTGAGTTTGTTTTCTGTTTTTCCAGATCATGTGTCCAATGAGAGTTGCTCTTCCAAGGTTCTCAGGCTTGGTTGGGGCTGGTCTCTGTCAGAAGCAGGCAGCATGAAAGCTATCAGAAAGTCAACTGAACTTTAACTTGCCTAGAAGTGGCTTTGGTTTACTGCCAGGTAGTTTATCTGCAGGGGAAGATAAGCTCTTTTGCAAACAGGCCTCAAAAGTTTGCTGGTATGACTTGCCAGTCAGATGCCAAGTGCCCTAAGCTGGCATCAGAAGGGATTCCTGCTTACATGGCACTGCGTACCCTGCTGTCAGAGCCCAGAGAGAGGATCCAGAACCATTTATGTGGGCTTTGCTTTCAGTTATGACTAGTCTTGCTCCAGGTGTGGTGAGTGCGACAAAGATGCAGATAAGCATTCTCTGTCCTGAAGTCGCTCATCTTGTCCTTGAGAGGGTCAGTGTTAACCCTGAGAATCAAGGGAATGCTAAATATGAAAAAGACTCTGTGGTGCGACAAATAAGCCTTTCATTGTCTTTGTTTTTAAATTTGTATATTGCATAGTAGTAGAATATGGAGGGTATTGCCACAGATCTGTGAAATAACATATCAGAATATTGGAAAATTAGAATATCATGACAACGGATGTGTATTTATTTATGAAGCTCCCTGCTGTGGAGATGAGCTATCTGGCAGAGTCCCATCAAACTGCCACTTAACAGAATCACATTGTCTTGTGAGACCTGGAACCAAGCAGCCACCTTGGATCCAAGGGGGTGGGGGCTAAAGAGTTTATATTTTGTGGATGGAGAGAGAAAATAGAAAGGTTTTAGGTCCTTAATGACATAATTGAGCCACTGGAGTTACCAACCCTGGACATGGACGGTGAGAGGAATTGACTCCAGTTGTTTTTTTCCATATTGGAATTATATATTCATGTTTCCAAATCACAGGAGACAGAGTCCAATTGGTTTGCCTTAGGCCACATGTTCATGCCTTGGCTCTTGGAGGGTGGGCCACCTCAGTTGACACCACTGCCACACTGCGTTGCTGGACAAATACCCCTTTAAAGTAACAGTGGTCTGAATTCAGGGAAGACAGAGATTGACAGGCTGGAGTAATCAGGAATGTTTTTGTGGAAGACAGGACCACATACCACCTCTCATTTATATAGGCTCTTATTGAAAGAAATGGATTTTTACAGACATCATCTCTTACTTAAGCCTCCTCTCATGATTGCTATTTTAAAGTTGAGATCTGGAGAGATGAAATACGGGCTGACTTTACACCGTCAGAAGAGTCCTTAACTCCAGGACCAGTTCTGCTGCTCCATGGCTTCCCTGATGCATAGGAAATAGTTATTTCTCATTCTCTGATTCCATAGTTGAGAATTTGCCTACTTCCTATATTTTATTTTTAACCCCAAGATCAATATGCATGGTGCTTTTGCAGTCATGCTTGGATGTGAGCAGAGTGGGGAAAGATCTGACCTACCTACTGCACCCACGTTCCCAGCTGAGGTCGACCCAGGTGACACTCTGCCTTCTGCTTCAGCACTTGTACTGTAAACAAGCTTCCTTTCTGTGGTCTGTGTGGGGCCATGTTTTCCACATTTTTGTTGGTGTTTTTTTCCTGTTTAAAATGGCCCTCAAGTGTAGTGTTAAGGTGCCGTCTCATGTTCCTGAACACAAGAAGGCCATGGTGTGTCTTATGGAGAAAGTATGCCAGACAAGCTTCATTTAGGCACAAGTTATACGGTGTGGTGAGCTGTGTGTTCCATGTTAATGAACCAACAACATATATTAAAGATTCTTGACACAGAAACATATAAAACAAGGTTAAGTGTTGATCTGTTGCCAAAAATATTGTGACTAGAGACTCACAGGAACCGACCCCTGTACTTCCCTTAAGAGCTATGGTTCAGTATTTATTAGTTCAGCATTTAAGGCAACTTTATAGAACATCACTACT
This sequence comes from Solenodon paradoxus, assembly GCA_004363575.1. Lineage (NCBI taxonomy): Eukaryota > Metazoa > Chordata > Mammalia > Eulipotyphla > Solenodontidae > Solenodon > Solenodon paradoxus. The sequence goes on from RJWH01000501.1 coordinate 117,863, forward strand.
ACTCATAGGGAGAGTCAACTGTGCTGAAAGAGTGGGAGAGAAGTTCAGGAGGATACTGCAGGCAAGGAGAATAGCATGGACAAAGGAGCAGAGTTGGGGATATTCATGTTTGTCTAAAGAACAAAGCACAGACAATTCAAATAATCATCAAGGCTGAGAAGCAGCTGCAATGAGCTAGGATGAGATTCCAGATTGTGGGGGGTCCATTCTATTCAGCTGACAAATTTGGACCTAATGTGATAAGTGGGTTTGGACCCGAATGTCACATAAGCTTCTCTGGGACAAGAGTATTTGACTGGGATGCACAAAAGAACTGGGCTGCACAAAATGGCAGCAAAGAGAGTCCTCCTTTGCTTCAGTTGACAGGGATTTATTGGTGGAACAAGAAACCAGTGCTCTCCAGGTCTTTGAGGGTCGATACTGAAGGCACAGAATGAAGGAGCCGAGAGGGGTGAAGATGTCTTGAGGAGCTGGAGGAAATTCAGGGAGAAAGTTCAGAATAACAAGAAGAGCAATTTAGGAAAGATCCTTAACTGAACGAGGAGCCAGTGTAAATTTTGGAGTCTGTGTGTGGTGTGGCTGTGCTCCTTCATGTGTGTGAAAACAGGGTTCTGAGAAGACGAGGCAACCCCAGAGTAGTCATGGAGATGGTTAAAAACAATCCCAAATATGTGTATTTAGTTTCAAGGGCTGGCTCCTCAGGAGCCCTGTGTAATTTAGCAGAGTATATTTTAATGCATGAAGAATAGGACAATTTTTAGTTGAGCTTGATATCTTGTCTGAGGACTGCTATTTGAAGTTCATTGTTGTTCATTCAGATTAGAATCTTACATCCCTGTGTGCAAACATTACATGCACATGGTGTCCTGTGATGCTTTGTAAACTGTGACAGGACAGCACATAACTGGTACCCTAAAAAGTCCATGGCTGCTGTGGAATGACAGTGGGCGCTGTCTGACATATTAAGAGTGGCAGCGTCAGACTGCTGAGGCCAGCTGCCCTGAAGCAATCTCTTTATATTTGTCTTGTAATAGTTCCGTTAAAATTGACTTTCAATAATAAGTGGAATAAGACTCTATTAGTAAGTCACTGAAGCATTGCTGTTAATAGACCGGGATGTGTAGGCCTTGCTGAGTTTTTACTTTCAGAAGAATTCGGCATCAAGCTAAGTCAACCTGACACTCAAGCTTTTCCTCTCCAGCTGGTGGTTGGTCAGGGAATCTGAAACTCGCCACGTGAAAATAGGTCTCTCATGGGGTAGAACATGGTTCTATCAGGTGTGATTCTTTAACTTGGAGACAGATCCCTCAGAGAAGCCTATCCTTCAGCCCCATTTACAGTCAACCAGTTCTCTTTAAACTTTGCGGCACTTGCCTGCATTAGATAGTGTGTGTGTGTGTGTGTGTGTGTGTGTATCTATATATATACGTATATATACATATATATAGATACACACTATATATGTGTATATATATACTATATGTATATACTATATCTGAAGTTCAGAGGTTACATCTTACTTATCTTTCTCTTTTCCACTATACCTGCTATAGAATTTTGCTCAAAGGAGGTGCTCTATTGAAATTCTTAGGAATAATTTACCCACCACAGGAATATAGGTTCTAAATAATCTGGTGACATTGCTAGGCATATTTCAGGCTATGTGTAGGTGAAAATGAATGTTTCCTGTTTTCTTCTTTGTTAGAAGATGGACTGAGTCAAAAAGTGTCTAGTTTTTTGAATGAGAAATCATATCCTTTGATAAATCAATTTTTTAATAATTTTTTTAAGAAATGCATCATTATGTAAGTATCAGGTGTGAATCATTATACATCAGATTTTGTATATACTATGTAAGTTTAACTACTGAGAGTTCAATTCTATCCTTCACCATACAATTGACCCTTTTAAATCAATTTTTTGCAGGGAGTTTTTTTTTTTAGATGAGCCTGACTGTTTAAATATCTTAATCTATGTCGGAGAGGGGGTGTTTACAAAGATTAAAAAGAAATATGAAGATACTAGGGAGACTTTGCCAGGATTATAGAAACAAGAGTGTATACTCTGGGAGACAGGAACAAAAGGGGAGAAAATGGGAAATGGAGAGGATCCTCATGGTTAATGTCACAGGACTCAGTTCTGCGAAAGACATTCATATGATTTTAGGTTTGAGAGTAGCACCTGCATTGTTTTGCTGGGCGTCACTGATCTAGAGTTAGTTCTTCAGGATTTAGTTGAGATGATCCATGCCCTCTTTGTTGTTTGCACCATATCTATAGCTTTGACTTTATCTTCTTTCTATGCCTTTGGGGACAGAGGCCTTGTCTTCTTGCGTCTCTGGACCTTGGTCCAATGTCAGAGCTGTCCCAAGCTACTAGCTTCGAAAGTTCTATGAAGCCATCCTACATTGTGGACGAGCCAGTGCTGTCTTTTTGTTTTTAAGGCATCTAGATAAAAGATGGCAAAGGAGGTGCTGGCAGAACTTTTTATGGGGTTTGTCCACAACCTCTCCTCTCATGAGTTGCTTAATGAACCCCAATATGCTGAGGATAACTTGAATGCTTTGTCACCCTTTTAATTGACTGATTTTCCTCCAACAAATATTTGAGTGTCATTCATGAGCTGGCTCTCTTGTTTTCACTTAGTAGGTTCTCTTAGGCTGAGCTCTATAGAAAATCCATTACTTATGCAAGATGGAAGTCCAAATAGTTAAGTGAAAGTTCCAGAAGCAGCAATTTCTGAAGGAGCAAGTTCTTGGTGGGCTCAAAGAATAGGAAAGTTTTAACCTGAGCCTTAAAAGAGCTGTAGAAATGACACAAACTGAGGGAAAGAGGAGGGCATTAGAGGAGGCTGGGGTGTGAGGAGACATGGACAGGGGATGTACAGTATATTCTAGCCAGTGGACTTGGACGCCTGGCTGGAGATTTGTAGGAAATAGCTCTAACATCTTAACACACAGTAGGACCTCAGCACACATTACTGACCAAACAAATGGTCCTTTGAATACACAGTGGTTTGTATAGTAAAGGGTATTACATTTCAGGCTAAGGTTTTAGACTTAATTCTAAAAGGAATGGTCTCTCTTTATGTCCTGAAAAATATTGAAAAAGAGGTGAGCTATGTCCTTCTGTTTCTATACTCTTATTTTTTCTGCCTGTGTCTTTCGTTTAAAAAAAGTTATGTGAGAATATTTACATTTGGGAAAACGAAATTTATTAGTGTCATTTAACAGCTTTATATTTGGATATAGCTCATGTTACCATAATTGATACATTTGGAGGAAGAGGAAAAAAACAGCACAAGGACAAAACCAAATTGCGAGTTGTAATTCTTCTAAAAATAATGAGGTTAAACTTTTTTTTAATAATCTACATACATAAAATAAAATAATGAATCTAGGGAGTAAGTGATATAACAGTTCAAATGAAAAAGATAATTAATTTAAATTATATACCTAAATATACCTCTGAGCAGAGGTTACAGATTTTATGTAGATGAACAGATTTCCCAGCCATAGATTAAGAAAGAAAAAAAAAGTTAGATTTCTCTAATCAACTTAATTTTTTGAGGGTTATCTTTTTTGTTATGGAGAAAAGATCTAGGAATTTTGAAGTCAACTTGGTCAAATTTATGTATATGTCTGTCTAACCAGGCTGTATTTCACTTATCTTCTTGGTTAATTCCACCAGTCTAGATCCTGTTATAATCACTGAGCTGTCACTAATCTTACCTTAATCAGAACCACAGTCCTCTTTCCCCCAATCCCTGGTTTTACCAACATCTCATAAAATACAGACCCATCACCTCTTGCTTCCTTCACAGAATGAATCTGATTATCTCTGTCATGTCATTCAGCAGCATCCTCACCAGATGGAGGCTCCAGTCATGCCTCTTAGGCTGCTCCTACACAGATTGGAAGTCAAGACACATGTTTCTTTTGACTCCTGCTTCAACTTGGCAACCTGCCCCTTTTCTCCTGTTTCTGACCTCCTTCCTTATTCTTTGTTTTATACCAGCTCTGTGTTGTTGACTCCAGTCTAGTGTCAGGTCCCCGCTTTCAGATGACTGATTACCTTCACTGATGATAATCATCTGCTCAAGGCTACCATCCCCAAATACCACAGATTGCCTGGTTTAAACAACAGAAATACATTTTCTCAGTCTTGAACACTAGAAGTCTGGGATGAAGGTGATGACAGGGTTGGTTTCTCCTGAGGTCTCTCTCCTTGGCGTGCAGATGGCCACCATCTCACTGCGTCCTCACATGGCCTTTTCTCCCTGTGTGTCTACATTTCTTCTTAGAAAAATATCAAATTGTACCAGCGCCCACCCTAACCACCTCATTTTAACTTAGTTATCTCTTTAAGGGTCTGTCAAATTTAAATAGTCACATCTGAGATCCTAAGGATGAGATTGCCATCATATGAATTTTGAGGGAATATAATTCATTCCAGAGAAGTTTGGTTTCAGAATTCTTGACCCAGGATGATGACTAATCTTATCTAACCAATTCATAGCAGCTCAAGAGAAAAGATCTTTGTTTTCTCACTGAAAATAATTCTTCACCTGTGTCTTTGTAAAGTGTCCACGGACTATGTTACCTTCCAGTTACATTAAAAGATTATATACGATTACTTAGCATTTACAACACATACCAAAGATTAACCTTGGCTGTGTAATAGTGATTTCCCTTTCTTATAAACAAATTGATTATTTCTAAATAAAACATACTTGATTTACTTGACTGATGTTTTGATGTTACACCAAATCTTTTTTTTTTTTTTTTTTAGAAAACAGGTACAGTGAATACTCATGCTTTAACTTTTTCATGATTTAACCTGGTATCAAGTAAGAAAGTTTGATGATTTTAAGGGCTGAATTGAAGTCGAAAAGAGATCAAGACTCACCATGGGTAGGGATTCATTTTGCATTAGGCTGTTGAATAAAAAACAAGCCCTGAGATTCTAGATCAAAGGGACCTTTGTATGATGAGTCTTTTAAGACAGGGAAGGACAGCATCTGTTTTACTTTTAGCTCAGCCCCAAATCTGGTTTGTCCTTGCTTCATGAGCACCAGCGCCTTGGGAGGGGAAGGGACATTCGTGATCAGAAGTGTAGGAGCCGCACTGGGAGTATTTTCATTAGACAGCTCATGACTTGAAAGTAGCAACCAGTTAGTCATTTCTTGGCTCTTTCCAGTCACCACCCTCCCCATTTCCCCCTTGCAATAATACACTTTTAAAATTGTTCCACTATCTTAATTTTACCTTAAAGAAAGAAAACCATTTTAAATTGCATTTTTGTGAAGATAGGTTTGATCTAATACAGGTTTTCCCATTGCTAAGGAAAGAATCTGAGTTGTGACAGCTTGGGCCATTGTCCTCACTCAGAGCCCTCACTGTTGGTGGTTCCATTCTGGGTGAAAGGCAATGGGTCTCAGCTGAGCCCTGGAGAATTGCACTGCCCAGCTCCCTCTTCCCACCCATGGAAAGAGAATTTTAGTAAGATGTTGCCTTTAGTATCATAAATGTTAACTTGACACCTAAACTAATAATAGGAACAGCTCTTTTCTTCTCTGAGGTTATCATATTATCCTATTATTTGCAGTGAGGACAGACAAAACCATCAAGCAATGCTCACGTGAAACCGTTTTCCAAGTCTTGTCATTGAAAACCCACATCCTCCCCCCACCAACCCCATTGTTTCCTGTTCTTCCTAGAAGAGCCAGCAGGCGAAGTTTGTCATCTGTTTCAGAATCCAATAGGAAGGGGTATTTCTTTTCTTTTTTTCCCCCCTTTCTCCTTCTCTTGTGGTTTTGGCTTAAAAAAAAGCTCAGTTTTCAACAGAGCAAGAGGTTCAGATGAGATGTTCTTTCCTGTCAAACAGGATCCCAAAACCTTTTGAGGTTTCTCAAGGACTTGTCTCTCTAAGCTGAAAAGTCTGTTCTCTTTCTTCACTGTTGCCAGAAAAGTAATTAGGCCATTTTTCTAATTATAGCAATCTTCCCCAAATGACATATAACTTCAAATCCAAATGCCATGTAAATTGGTCAACGGGATTCTGTCGTGAAGCACTTTCCCAAGCCAGTTTGAACACAGGAGTGGTACTTTGTGCAAAGGTAAAATGTGTTCTGTGTCCCAATTGTAACCAGCTTTTCTTTCTCAGTGTCTTGACCAAGAGGCGCCACTATTTCAGGATAAAGAGTATGGACGGCAATTGAAGAGTTGTGTCTGTGCTGGAGGATAAATTAGTCTTTTGGGAAAATGTTTATTCACAGTGAAATGGAAAAATAATTAAATTATTCTTAAATTACTATGTTGACTGAAAATCTCTACAGAGAGGAAGAGTGATGTCGCACACTCAGAACCAGATCTTTCTTCCCCCAGAATTAATCTCTTGTAATTCATCTTCTCTGTTGCACTAAGGGGAAATTGTGTCCTACTCTCGATGCTGTGGTTCGAAATGTGCTCACAGCAGGTCAGCTGCTACCTTTTCTTGATTCAGTTTTCACAATTTTTTTCCCCCAAATTTAGGCTCAAGATATTTGGCTTTTCTTTGCCTTATCACTTCCTGGCCTTAATGGAAGGAGTTTCTGGACTAGGGTAAGAGCACTTGGGAAAAGTCTCTAGGAAATGAAAGTGGAGACTGAAATAATGAAGAGAAAACAGGGTAGAATTCTCCAGGACATGATGGTGATTGAAAAAGGAAGAATAAAATTGTATAGGAATTTGGGAACACAGAAATGGAGTTGGAATTAAAGAGTGCAGTAAAGGGTGTGTCATTGCATTGAATAGTGTGTGAAGAGTCTACGTTTGGTGGTGCTAACCAATACTGTGTTTGTAGAACAGTGACATGAATAATTGTAACCTAGGTGTTTGTGGGGAGGAGAATGCATGAGGTGGGTAATCTTCAAGTGCTAGAGACTTTGAATCACTGGATTCCCGTTTATTAGTGGCTCCCTTTAGTTTATGAAAAGTGTCAAGTCCTAAGTTATTTTCCCAGAAGTTGTAATTAGTAGGTCTGAGATTAGGCCCTGGAATTGGCCTTTCAGCAAGCTTCTTAGGTGATTCTATGAGGTGGTTTTTAGACAACACAGTATTAGTTGCTAATTAGCCAATACTATTGCCCTGGGAATTTTAAAGGACATAGGTTTGCATTTAGCTTAGTGTTGACAGTTCATTTTGGAATTGGACTACCCAGTGAATTCAAACAAGTGACTAATAACCTTTAAGACAAACGTGTGATCATACCTGGGGGAATGAATTAGAAAGGTTTTGTTTTTTCATTTCCCCTGAAAACTATTTGGAGTGAAATAATGACCTTCTAAAGTGAAAATTAGTCTGTTGAAAGTCGTGTCATAGATTATTTTAGGATATGGTTATTTAGATTTTGAGTTGGGAATAGTAAAGAGAAGTAGAGCTAGAAATGTTTTTTAGGTGATAGGATAACAATGTACTTTTGCAGCGCCCCCTAGTGGAATAGCGGTGGAGCGCCTGCCACGTACCTCCCAAGGTCCTGTGTTTGGGTTTGAGTCCCAGAGCCAGGGAGAACAAGCAGGATGAACAATAACATGCAATAAAGAGGGTGTTTCTTCCTTCCTGCTCATCTGCCTACCTGTTTCTGCTCACTTTTCCTTAAATAAACACAAACTTAAGAAAAATGTACATTTGCAAAAAAGGATAGCATTTGAAAGGTAGGAAATGTCTGAAACTCCATCGCATAAGGATTTTGGAAAAATACTAGAATGAGTACTTGCCATTTCTAAAAGAGGATGCTTTAAACAAATCTATATTTCTTTTTCTCTGGAGAATCACTGCACCACCCACATTTCTTAGGCCTTTGTTCAAATTCTGTTGTGGGCAATTTGACTTTGGGGTACTTTCTCCTCTGGTTTATTTACCTGAAGTGCCTGAAAAAGTCAAACAGGTCAAGAATGCTTTTGGCAGTGATTGTGTCTTGATTGCTTAAGAGTAAAAATGCAGGTAAAGAAATCTTGGATTTATTTAAATTTGAAATATACTTTTACATAAAAAAAAACCAAACCCTGTAACCAACACTTTTTAAAAATTGTTTCTGTGGTCATATGTAGTGAATTCCTGTGACAGAAATTTTGCACAAAGATTCCTTCGCTGGCAATACTTGAACATTCGGAAGCACACTGTGAGAAGCCAATTTTTATGAGACATAACCTCAGAATAAAAATGCTACTGAATTCTAGGGACCTATTTCTTCTAATTATCCCCTGATTCCCTGCTTATCTTTACCTCATTAATCTTCAGAATACTTCAGTGGGACTGGTTGTTTTTAAATAGCATCATTGCAATTTGTAAAGGGTCAAAAGGTTATTTGAATATAAAAAGAGCTCAGTCTTGTAGTTTTGGAAAAGCATGCTTCCCTCTACTGTTTTCATCCCTAAATAACCTTGGAGTGTGTGCAGGAGGCAAAATAATGACCACCTAGAGAATTCCTGGAATCTGTACAGTATTTAAAAGAAAGAAATTTTCACAGAGGTGATACAAGTAAAGATCTGAGATGGGGAGATTATCCTGGTGAGTCCTAATTTCAATGACAAGTGCCTTAATACAAATCAGGAGGGAGATTAGATAACACAGGGAGTAGCAGTTGTGAGCACAGAGATTGCAAAGGGGCAGCCACAATTAAGGACTGTCCACTGGAAACTGAGGCAGGCCAGGAAATGAGGGAACCCCTGGAGCTTCCACAGGCTGTACGGTCTGTGTGTGCTCACCATGGTTTTGGCTCAATGAACTGATTCCGAACAGCTGTTCTACCAGCCTATGGAAGAATACACTTCCGGAGCCTTGGATTTCAAGTTTGTGGTAATCTATCACTGCAGCCAAGGAACCAGTTCAGGCGTGACTTTTCCAGTCCCTCTTGTTTGACTTGGACTCTGGTTTGATGTACAATGAGCAACTGAGAAGCTTCTGAAAAGGGTTAGATTTCTGGGCCTCCTCATAGATGTAGGGAATCAGCTTTTCTAGGACAGGGAGCCTGGGTGATTCTCATGTGCATTAGATTTGAAAATGGGTTGATTGAGGATGTGTTAGCTTCTTTGGGGCTGTGGTAAAAATCTTACCATGAATTGAGTAGTTAAGACAACACAAATTTATTCTCATGGTTCTGAAGGTCAAAAGTTCAATATTAGTGTCACTGGGCTAGTCAAGTTTCCAGTAGGTCTGTTTCCTTCTGGAAGCTCTAGGGGAGGAAAGCCTCTCCTTCCCCCCTTTAGCTTCTACTGACCTCTCTATTTTCCAACTGTACAACCATCTCCAACTCTCACTAGTCTGTGTCCCACTTATAAGGACATTTTTGTTTGCATTGGACCTGCCCAGATAATCCAGGATGATATTCATTTTAAGATCCTTATCTTGCTTGTTTGTTTTTTAACTTGAAGCAACATTGATTTACAAAACAATATATACTTAAGATGTGCAGGTTCACTCTTCATCAAATATACGATAACAAACCATACCCATTACCAAATTTCTAACAGGCCTCCACCATTGTCATTGAACCTCACTACTCTTTTGCTCTCACCCCTTCCTCCTACCACCTTCCCCTCTGGTAAGAAAATTATCTTGATTGCATCTGCCAAGTCTTTTGCTATGTAAAATAACACTCACAGATGCCTGGGATTAGGAAGTGGATATATTTGGGGGACTATTATTAAGTTTAGCATTAGTTTGTTGCAAAGTAAACAATGAGATCAAAGAGACATGCCAGAAGTTTAAGAATTTGGGAGGAGATTTATTTAGCCGGTGATCCTAAGGAGTCAAACACTCAAATCATATGGAATAGTGCAGGGTATTTATAACTTCATAAGTTTAACAAGTGATTATCATAAACTGTCTACATAAGTAGAGGTCACGCCCTAAACGAAAGTGGTTTACATCACACCCTAAATGTCTTAAACTATCTTATTTGACATTTACGTCTTCCTAGGTCTCAGCAGATTAACAGAAACCCCAACAGTCAAGGTCTTACGGGGTGGGTCTAAGGTTTCTGTTTCACTGCCAGAGGATTATCTAGAAAGCGGGACCTCAGGACTTTGTGGTTCAGAGTAACCCAGCAAAAATGAAGTTTCTCTAGTTCCTTGTTTCAGTTTAGACCTCATAACATGTCATAGATGTAAAGAAGGTTCAGTAACATATTGTCATATTTATGTCATTATGTATTCACCTGTCTTCTTTTGTGCTTATTTTTCCAAATAGTCATTAGGAGTCAACATAGGGCCCCTATTATTGTTGACAATTTTGTGATATATAACAAAACATGAAAAATGACATTTCACTAAAATATTATGCCATTAAAACACTATAAATTAAATTCTGAGGTGGTCAGATGGAATAGATTTTGATAAATAAATAAAACTGGGCATTACTGTGCAAATATGATTGTAGGGCAATCTCTCAAGGGCCATTTAAACCCATTTGTTCTTTAATCACTTTTGTAGAGATTTCATGTTGTCTTTTGTACCTTATATTTATTGATAATCTAGAATCCCAGATTCAAGGTAAGTAGTAATAGAAGCTGTAGAGTAAGAGCATATTGCTTCATAAAAATATGACAAGTGTATTTATCCATATGTGATAAACTGACTGATCAACCTATTTATTTTTCTTGAACCTGCTTAACTGTCGCTGCTTTGATTGAGTCTCAGAATGACTGAAGTCCCTGCTGATCCCTGATCTATAGTTTTCCCAGTCGCTTTCCTCTTTCCCTCTTTCCCCCGGGTCCTCCCCACTTTACTGCCAGTATTACTTTTTAAACCTACGGACCTGTCTCCTCTCTCTTCCACTTAGTCCTTTAACAGTTGCCCACCAGATAAAAGTTGAAACTAGATATGGCAAGGAGACTGCTATGATCTTAGCCTATTTCATTTTCATTCCCCTAGATACTTTCACATGCTTAAAGTCTAGTGAGATTTTTTGTTTTGGGAGAAAACATTGTGGTCTAATAAATTTGGGAAATGCTGATTTTTCATATTCTCTAAAAACTTCAAAATGTACATTATTGTATTGAGTGGTTTGAGAAGTAGTAGATGATTGTTATTTTTTTAGTAAACTGTTCATTGAAGTAAGTATGAATACACTAAAGAGCATAGATCCTAGGTGTCTAGATCTATGAATTTTTTTTGTAAAGTGAATACAGTTAGATATACAAACTGTCCAAATCAAAAGAGACCACTGTACTTCAGAATCTCTCTTCATGTTCACCACCCTCTTCAGGCTTCTATTGCTACAGATGAGTTTTGCTTGTGTGCAAATTTGATCTGAGCAGCATCACAGAGTATCTTTTCATTTGTCTGTGTCTTTGGCTCGGTATTTTAGTTGTGCCATTCATCTTTATAGTCATTTGCTTTATTGCTCTAGGCCAAGGGTTAGAAAACTTTTGTCCACAGGCCTCATCCAGCCCCACATCTGTTTTGCACAGCCTCAGAGCAAAGAATAATTTGGATATTTATCAAGAATTGTTAAACACATGTGTGCGCCTGTGTGTGTATGAATAGACAATAAAGGCCACATATGGTAGCAAAACCTAAAGCACTGATTGGGCTCTTTACAAAAAAAGCTGGTCAATTCCTGCTCAGTTTTATCCCATTGTAGGAATACACAATTTACTTGTCTCTGTTACTATTTATGAACATTTGGGTTCTTTCCTCTTTGGGGTCATAACAAATAGTGCTGCTTCGGTGACTCTATGTATATATTTTTGTTTCAAGTAGAATTGCTGGGCTATAAGGTAAGGTGTGTTTGTCTTGAGATACTGCTAAAAAGTTTTTCACAATGATATACCAATTAAAATTACCACATCATTGCATGAGAATTCCAGTTGCTTCACATTTTCAGCAGTGTTTAATATTGAAGGATTTAAAAATGTTTGTCACCTCACTGTAAGTTTAATGTGCTTTTCTTTGATGCAATGTAACATCCTTTCATAGTTGGACACTTGGATATTCTTTTTATGAAGTTCTTCCAGTCTGTTTAAAAATTTTGGTTGTCTTTATCTTACTGATCCCTATAAATCAGGAGATTTATAAAAGTCTTTTATATTGTGCACAGAAATCCTTTGTCAGATGTATATATTGTAAGTATCTTCTCCTGCTCTGTGGTTTATCTTTTTATTAATTTATGGTGCTCTGTGATAGATCAAAGTTCTTAAATTAAAAAAATTCTGCTTAAAAAAAGAGGGCTTTGATATATCATAGAATATCATACAAGAAAGGCAGGTAGGCAGACAGGAAGGAAGGGAGAGGAGGAGAAAGCATTTTTATTTATTGAGCTCTTCATTTGGGCCGTCCCCCCCAGCCCCCCATCCTGGGTTGCCAACCAGTGTTCTTGGGCTTTACATGGTCCACGTCCCAATTTCCCAATTGCCGGCTTAGTGCCTGACCCTCAGGGCACGCGGGAAAGTTCTTAAATGTTAATGTAGTCTAATTTTTGGTTAGTCCTTACTGTATCCTGTTTAAAAACATCTTTGCCTACTTCCCAAACTTTAATACATTTATACATTTTTATATGTTTGATGTTAATTTCTAGAAGCCCTATTGTTAATGTTGAACATTTAGTTTACAACATATTTAAAACTCATTTTTGTGTTTGGTGTGAGGTAGGGAAAATTTTATTTTCAATACGAAAATCCCATTGATGTGCATGTTCTAGTACCAATACTGGTGACCTGAGGCCTGAGGGCCTCAGGAGACCATTATTTGGGGGTACATGCCCTTCCTAACAGCATACCTGGCTTCCTTAGAGTAGAAGACCACACTTTAGTCTCCGTCCCAGTACTGGTAGCTTTGAAACAAGGCTACTGTAGTCTGAGATTTGGGCTGGGCTGAACATGGAGAAATTCTCAGGGACAGAATGCAATACTATTTGCAAAAGGACAGCTTTTTATGGCAAGTGATAAGGTTAGAGGGCCAGTGGGCCTGACTTGCCCTTTGTTACCCTGGTTGTTTAAAAAAAAAAAAAAAAAAATCAGTATCCCCCTTCATTTGTTGAAATGGCTCTTCTTCCTCCCTCTGCTATGTTGTTGAGCTCTTTTGCCTATTTTCCTTTATTCTCAAAACTAAATTTTGGAACCTTAGTAAAGGACCCCTGTATTATATTCTACCCCAACCCCACAATGATACTTCACACTGGTTCACTGGCAGTCATCAGATGTGCTGTCAGGATTCAGGATTCTTGACTCCATTACAACTCATAGTCTACACTTCTTAGTTTTGCTTTCTTTAAAGCAGGTGAGCTTTGAAACTCATGTGCAGAACAATGAGTTCAGGATCTTTCTAAATTATTTTTGTTTGATCTTTTCGTGCTCCTTTACATTTTAGATAAACATTATGGGTTCATTTAACTTATAAAAATTATTACTACATAATACAATTTTCCTTTTTCATATATTTTCAACATATGCAGGTTTCAGAGAAAGTGTTTTTTTTTCATTTTTATATTGCATCATCTCTAACTTCACATGAGTAGAATAAGGCAAGGTAGGTGTGAGAACAAATACAGCAGCATTCTAGTAGTTAATCCACAGTCCTCCTGGCGGGAGCCGAGGTAGAAAGACATACTTGAAATTAGCTTCTTAGTCTGAGAATACAAGAGCCCTTGGACATTTCAGAGAAAAGGCGGGGGTGGGGGTGGGGGGTGATTACCACATTAGATGTACAGACTCAGAAGGAATTACTAGAAGAACTCATCATTTTGGATGAGTAATTTGTCAATGAATATTGGTCATGAAAGTTTTCAATGACTGCAGAATAGAATCCAGAGGAATTTATCAAATTTTCCTGAGGCATTTTCTGTGTGGGTGCAGACAGATACAGACACACATACCTATTCTAGATTACCTCTAATCTCTTAGACCTGACAAGAGGTCTGGACCAATTTAGACTCAAATCAGTTATGGTACAGTCTTGGGAATGTAGAGATATTTATTTTGTTGTGAGTTAGCATAGTGATGAGACCATGGTCATCTACTTTGCTTGTTGCTATAGAGCAGAGTGCAGTCAGGCAGGAAAGTCCTATCTGTGTTGCACCTATTAATAGGATAGAAAAGACCATAAAACAGAGGAACACCACTTTTGGTGCTTGGGTATGAACATAAATTCATCACCAGTTGTTTATAATTGTGTTATTTTGTAGCAACAAGCTCTAGTTATATTTGCCTATGATAAAAAAGGATAAAAACTATAGATTTGAGATGCTTTGTAATGTAATCTGAAGCTAAAAGCAGAATCTTAATACATGGCACAGTAGAAAGCTTTTCTCAATGGATGCTTTTAGAATAAGAATTTCTGATTCTCATGTATTTTAGCATAAGAGACTTAGCAGTAAAAAGTCTGAAGGGTGTGTGGGTGGAATATGAATATATAGGTTCATATGGAAGCAGAGATATTAAAGGCAGCTAAAACCTTGAGTCATCTGCCATCCCTACCCTCCCTTTTTGATTTAGTTCTCTGGATAATGGTTCTGCAAAGGCAGTGACAGCAAATGTAGATACACCAGATAGAAAGAAGGAAAAATCAAAGTGTGCTGCAGAGAGAGAGGGAAGGGAGAGGGGAGAGGAGGGGCGCACTCTGGGAATGGAGTGTGAAAGATCAGCAGTATTTGTATAGGGAGTTGGATTATTTCTTTTAAATATTATCTTGTATCCACGCTAATTTTCTATATTAAATAATTTGCAGTCATGTCATTCTTTGAGTAACTTCTCTTTGTGAGAAGTTTCGAAGCATTGAAAATCTGATTAAACAGACAAGAGGGAGAGACAAGGGCATATGATATATATGTGGTCTGAGCAAATAGCACAAAAGGGAAGAAGTGAATTGGTCCCAGAGAGTCAATATTTCTTCTTGGCTCAGAGCAATCTAGCAGTACAGGGAGGGAGGAATGATGGTGAAATGGAAGCCTCTTATCAGTGTGTCTTCAGGTTAAGTATTTACTTTCCATGAAGACTTGAAGAAAGCTAAATTTCTATCTTAGAGCCTCCCTCTCTTTGAAAGAGACATTCTCTTAGAATACAGGCAAGAATGTCTTTTGTCCTGGGTTACAGTTCTTTGCACTTGGATTTGATTGACACGAGCCTGGCCTCTGGTGGCAGTGTGCGCCACAGTGCTGTGTGCAGTTTAGCAGTTACAGAATTAGCTCAAATCAGCTTATGCAACAGGAGGAAAAAGTCTGTCATGAGCGCAATCATTGGAGTTTCATTAAATTATGTTCAAGTTCTGTTCTATAACTTTTCTCTCCTGATAGTCTCCAAAGCACTGTAAAGGATTAATTCGAGAAGATGGTTCCATCCAAGAGATACTCAGTTATAAGCCATTGAATTATTAGCTGCTGAACCATGTTACCTTCTGTGTAATGGAGATGTTAGAATATATAAAAACATTATTACATGTATCTTTCAAGGTGCACTAGCATTCTTACTATATTTCAACAGGTTTGGGAATTTTTCACATTAACTATCTTGTTTCTACTGGTTTCTTGAAAAAATGCAGGAAAATAGTAGCATTAACAGTCTCTTCATCTTACTCCTAGAATTTTAAGTATTTCGTTTTAAGCAATTGCCAGATATCAGAATAGAAGCTGATTTTTTGTTTTTTCCTGGTAGATTTATTGACTCATCCCAGAAGTAACTTAAGACTTTCATGTTCTAGAAAAGAAATTTCCTTGACGGTAAAAAAGTGAGTCTTGGTGCTGAAGCCGCTGGATTGACTTTGGTTGACAGGACAGAAGAAATTAGAGTCCGTATAATAAGTCAGCTGCATAATGTGAGACAAAAAAGAGCTGCAAGGACTGATGCACACACCTAAGAAGATTCAAAGAGAGGGAGAACGGGACCCTACTTCGACGATGTAGGTGGTAATCATAGATGTTGGGAGAGCAGCAGATGTGGAATCACGATGAGAAAGAAGCTAGCAGGGGAAGGGCCAGAGTCTTAACCAGGAAAATGAATTTAGCAAGGCAAGGTCTTCAAAATAACTGTCTACTTGGAATCTGACACAGGAAAGCATTTGTGGGAACAGTCTACTGCTTGTGAATCCATGTATTAATGAACCCAAAACACCCCGTGGGATAAAGCACTTCCTCTCCCATCAGCAATGGAGGAGAGCAAGTACATGTTTCAAAAGGAAATGAAGGCCAATAGCTTTGGGTCCGTATGAATGGGAACATACATCATTTTTGCAAAACTTCAGTGATATTCTTTAAACTGACAGCAGGTCTGGCCACATTTCCTTCAGTTTCCCATAATTGGTGAACTTGTGAACTCCTTGGGTCTTTTCTGGCAACAGACATTTTAATGGTGTTGGCTACTTTCAGACCTCTTTATCTTGCAGGAATTCTCATTAATTTTGTTTGCTGTATGAGGAGAGTTCTCATTACTTTATCCAGTCATTTTTGGTGAGAGCAGTGAAAAAATGTACCCCTCCTGCAGTTGGCCTTTTGGGCAAAACGGTGCCATCTCTGAGTCACCTGGAATGACTGGGGGCGAGAGGGAAAAATTGGAATGAATATTGTGAATTACACATGAGCTATAGGTCCAACGAGATAAACAACTTGCAAGCCCAATTATGAATAGTGCCAAAGAGAAATTAAAATTTCATTTATTGTAGAAAGAGGTACTCTGCTTCTTGGATGCTTTGGAATGTGCTTCTTACCCTCTTGGTGACAATTTACAAGTTAATACCCATCAAGAACCACATTAGTTTCTAGGAAATTCTGTTGACCACTCTGTGGTGCTAGCTCCTGGCCGTCTAAAGGAACAGAAGTCATTCTGGGTTTACTTAATGTTATATACTTACTTCCCATATGATACGTTAATGGTAGATGTGTAGCTATTTCAAAAAAACTAACAAATATATTTCAGATCACTATTTGGTATGTGTGAGAAAAATAGTTTTCATTATACAGTTTTAAAATATACGTTCAAATATCCTTTGATAATTATCAGCATTTTATATGTACTTTTGTTATATGTATATAATTTCACCACAACATATATTAGGAAAGTTGTTTAAAAAAGAGATATGCACATTCTGTGTACTTAAGGCATTTTGCATGAATGGTCTTAATATCCCTAAAACTGAAGAAATAGACCTTATTATTTTTAGTTTATGTGGCTACATGGCATCAATTAATTTGTCCAAATTTTTAGTACAGAAAGTTTTTGAACCAGAATTTAAATAAACAACAAACGAATAACTCATCCTCTCACTAGCCAAAAAGAAACACTGCATTTTCTTACATATTCTTTCATACTTTTTTCTGTACTGAATACACCTTCTACCTCATAGAGTTGCTGTAAGGAAAAATTTCTACTCAGATGGTTCTACTGAAGACAGCTCAGCGAAGGGAAACTGATGTGAGTGTGGGTAGGACGACAGGTGCCCAAGGGGCGGGTTGAGGCACCTGGAGACTAACTGGTGATCTATTCTCTCCCTCTGCAGAGGGGGTCCAGGAAAAAATTGCTAGCGGAGCCCAGTGAAAACTGGAATCCTGAGACAAACACAACTTGAGAGTGAAGAACAAAACCTCTGACCTCCACCCCTGCTTCCTCTCCTGTTCTAGTCTCCTTTCCATGTTTCCTATGCACAGAACCAGGCAGGAGTCACGAGTCACCAGGGAAGCCTGGGTGGGCGATGGTGATGCGGTTCACAGGGGTTAGCCTCTTGGGGCACACAAAAATGTAAAAGAGGGAGCATTGGGAAAAGCGGGGAGTGCAAGGAGGAAAAGTTGGCATAAGAGCTTGCTATGTACACTCGTTTTATATTTTATTAAAATTAACAAGATGTTTGAAGTATAATTTATACGATAGAGCTAAAATAAACACCGAAGTGTCTCAGAACTGGTCTCCTGTGCATGTCCCACTCTGACAGCAAGAACCAAGGAAGGTGGGGGACAGCCCCAGAGGCAAAGCAGAACCTCTTATTCTTCTAAACCCTCAGTCCTTTCCTTACAGAAGTCATCTGCTATCCCCTGAGCCTCCACCCTTCTCCTAATTAAAAAAGGGTCTTTAGTCTCAATTCCCTAGAGGAATGTAGGAAGGAAAATTATCTTTACTTTCATTCCTCCTTGCCATGTGGTGGCCCTCTCTTCTCCCTGAGATCCCAGGTTTCAAGTGCATAGCATAATGATTTGATGTAACTATCAGATACATTTCTATATAATCACTAAAATTAGTCAGCAATCATCACTAGACAAAGTAAACCTTTAGAACTTACTATCTTGGCATCTTTCAAGTATGTGCTATGTGTTATTGACTGTAGTCACCAGAATGTACATGACATTCCCAAGACTTACTTTTAAGCTGGAAGTTTCTGCCTCTGGATCTCCTTTACCCATCTCCCACCTCTCTTCCTTCTGGCAACCACCATCCTGTTTATCTCTGAGTTTTCTTTTGTTTGTTCATTTGTGTTTAGATTCCTTATATAAATGTAGTATTTATCTCTCTGGCTTATTTAACCTAGTAGGATTCCCTCAAAGTTCATCCACATTGTCAAAAATGGCAAGATTTCCTTTTTTTAAAATAGCTTAGTAATACTGCATTGTGTATACCACATCTACACTCACCTGGCGGTGACACTGAGGTTGTTAACAGCTCTTGGCTGTTGTAAATAGTGCTGCAGTGAGCATGGTGCTTGTGTCTCTTTGAATTAGCATTCTGCTGTCTTCAGATAAATACCTAGAAGTGCAAAATGTCATTGTAATCTTGATAGGTATTGAACTGAATTTGTAGACTATGTTTAGTCATATAAACATTTAACGTTAATTATTCCACAAGCATGGACTATTTTTCCATTTCTTTGTGTCTTCTTCAATTTCTTTCAACAACGTCTTATACTTCCAATGTATAGCTTTTCACCCCAACTGGTCTTTTATTGATGCTAGTGTAAAAGGTTTTGTTTTCTTAATTACTCTTTCTGAAAGTTCACTGATAGTGAACACAACAGATTTTTGTATATTTTGTATCCTAAAGCTTTACTGAATTAATTTATTAGTTCTAACCATTTTGTGGTAAAGTCTTTCAGATTTTCTCCATAGAAATCATGTTCTATAAATTGTAACAGTTTTATTTCTTTCCAGGTTGGATATTTAGAACTATTTTGAATAAACATGGCAGAGTGGGCATCAGTTGTAAATTCTTTTACTTTTATGGGACTTTCCCTTTTTATTCCTGGTGAGTTCAATTAGAAGTTTGTCAGTTTTGATTATTTTTTTTGAAGAACTACCTCTTAGTTTTATCGATATTTTTATTTTTACTTTGACCTTTATCATCTCCTTTCTCGAGGTTGTTACACTTCCCTTTTAGGACCATTTTAATGCAACTCATAGATTGTCTCAAGGTACTAATTTAATCTTCGGGTTCTTTATTTATCCAGTGGCTGTTTAGTAGCATGTTCTTTAATTTCTACAAATTTCATCTTGTAATTATTTGTTTTTTCATCCCATTGTGTTTATAAAAGATGCTTGATATCATTTCAATCTTAAATTCATTGAGACTTCTTTTACAGCCTAATGTGTTCTCTTGGAAATTTCCATATACACTCGGGAACGATGTGTATTCTGTTCCTTTTGGGTGGAATATTCTGTTTATGTCTATTAAGTCCATTTGGTTTAATGTTTTGTTCAAAGCAAATGTTATGTCAATAAGGTAATATTTTGATCTACCCATTTTTTTCCACGTCTTGACTATAATACTGCAATTAACACAGTGATTCATATTTTTTCAAATTAGTGTTTTCATATTATTCAAATACCCTGAAATGGGATAGCTGAACATTATGTGATATCTGTGCTAAATTTTTGAAAACTCTCTATTTTCCATAGTGACTATCAGGTACTAGCTATGTGGCCTTTGAGTCTCGGTTTATTCATCTTTACAATGAGACTTATAATTTCTGTAGGAACATTTTTAGCTTTAATAAATGCAGAACAATTAGAATATTCTATAACTTGTAATCAGTACCATGGAATTATTTGCTGTTATTACTTATAAGGTTTTTGACAAGTTTTTTTGACAAACCTCTCTAAAATGATACTAGTTTATATTCCCATAAGCAGTGTTCAAGGGGTCCACTTCTCTATAGCTTAATCACTTTTGGCAAATGCTATCTTTGCTAGACCAGAAATACTATCTCACTACAATTTTTATTTTCAGTAGTGATTTAAATTTTCAGCAGAATTTAGTTCCTATGATGTAGAGAGAATTCATAACATATGCTACTTTAAGGTCTGTATGAACATCAATCATGAGGGAACTGTGTTTACATGAGTGATGGTTAATTCAGACTTCTGGTTTTAGACTATCGGCCATGGTTTCTAATAGCTTAGTGACTATGTAAATAAGGTGAATGATGAATATTCATGAAATATTTATCCCTGCTAAATGAATGCACCATCAAAGTGGTGAAATGAATGCAAAGATTTTCCATAATAAAATCTTCAACAGATGCAAAATCCTGTGTGGATGGGCCTACCACTGTTTCCAAACAGCGATCACATGGCTCCTGGAGCCATCCTTGCACCTGCTCCTGTGCTGCGCATCTGTGCAGTGCTGGCAGCTACCGGCATCAACACAAGAGATGCTTTAGAGCTGTAGCTGGTAGTGCCCGGTAAGATGCTTCTGATGATCATTTTATTTACAGCTTCCTCTGTAGTGACCGCCTGTCTACTCTCTCAAATTGCTTATTCAAATGTGCCATTATTACTATGCAGAAGCTAAGCCATTCATCTGCTCCTAAAAACCATCTGCCCCCAAAGTAGAGATTCTGGTCTAAACTTTAATGAAGAAATTTCTGTCTTTAATTGTAAGGGGGTAGATACTTCAGATCTGACTCTGCTGTGACCAGCACGTGTGTAGGGACAGTGGAGAAGAATGTTTTCTCTTGGTAGCAAGTATGTAAAAGTGGTGACACTCCAGATTCATTCTCATGGTTACGTCGTGTGTGTGCAGGAAAGGAAGCTAATGAGTGTGCATTTTTCAGAGAAAAAACAGATTCGATCTTTCTTTTAGGTTTAGTTCCTTTTGTATCTCCTTTAAAAAAATCTGTGATTAGCCCAATAACATAAGTATTACCATTTTCTCCTAGCAGTTTCTCGCTTCAGATCCACTCTAGGTTTATGGTCTGTTTCAAATTAATTATCCGTGTATGGTATGAAGTAGGGAAGCTCACAGACCATTTCTTCTTCACATATTTACCTAGTTATTTCAGCTTCATTGGTTGGAAAAGCTTTTCTTCCCTCCATTGATTACCTTGGTGCCTACTGGAAATTAATTGAATGTGTGCATGTGTTATGTATCTAAACACATGTATATTTGTGTGTGTATTTCTTAAATTTCTACTCTGTTCCTTTGATCTATTTGCCCATCAAAGGGTTTTTAAAGTTCACACACACTCAGGTCCTGTCAGAGGGTCTTTACAACCAAACTATTTTAATAATACTAAGATATTATTTGCTTCTTTCCATGGAATTGATATTTGCACGGATGGTGCAAATGCAGTGGAAGTAAAATTGCTGGTGCCTTCTTATGAATCAGGGTCGTGGTGCTATACTGCACTCAATGTAATCATATTCCTCACTACCAGACACCTAAGATGTCCATAAGGAAGAAAAGATAATTTTATTAAAGTTGACTTGTGAGTATACAGGCTGAAGATGTTGATGGAGTGGGAAATATGCACAAGCACTTCAATTGCATACTGAAGTTCTGATGTTCTTCTAGAGCAAGGGTTGGCAAACTTTCTGCAAAGGACCAGGTACTGTAGGGTGTGCAAAGCTGAAAATGTTAATGTCTGTTGCAATCACATGACCCTGCCATGTAGCAGTCATAGATGATATGTAAACAAATGAATGTGACTTGTTCCCATAGACTTATTTGCAATGGATGGAAAGCTGGATTGGCCTCTCCTGGTCATGATTTGGGGACATCTGATCTAGGAGAAAAGCACTTTTGCAAGTCTTTGATTTGCAAGCTGAGTTAGATGCTTTTTCTTTCCTTTCCAGCAGTGCTCTCATGACTTGAAACATGACTGACAAACTATGACTAGGTTTGAGTATTTGGTAAATGTTTCTTGAAAGTGATCAAAATAAGCCTATCATTTAAAAGAGATAGATGGATAGGATTTGTTGCAAGTTACACTGTTGCAAAATATGTATTAGACACCATAAGGCTGATCATTACTGAATGTGATTTTTTGATATTTTATAATAAAATGCATCCTCACAGGGAGATTTGCTAAACTTGATGAATTGATAGTTTCCAAATAAATAATTATGATATTGAAAAAGCATGCTTGGGTAAAAGATCCATTTTAAATCCAAGACAGATAATGGGACATGGAAACTTCCTTGACATATTTTTAGGTTCTACAGTACAACAAGCAAGTCTTTAAAAAGTTAACACTTTTGAGTTTGATGTAGTTTTAAAAGGTAACATATGTAACAATTTGAAAAATCTGCGAATATTTCTCACTTTTCCAATAGATCAGTGTGTTACCTGATTTTCTTACTGTACTTCCATCCAAGGAATATAGCAAAGAATTAAATGTGTAAGTAGATATTAGAATTTAACTACCTTCAATTAGGTCACATGAGTTTTTTTTAAATGTAAAACAATGCTATCTTTCTCACTGATATTTCTTTGGAAAAAGAAATTTTTGTTACTAAACAAACTGCTGGTCTATCTTTATATCAATACTCCATGGTGTGAACTATTTTAAGGTTTACTCTTTCAGCAAACTTCAGTTATACAATTAAGATTTTCAACCATAATTACCATGTTACACATGAGATCTCCAGAGCTGACACAGATCTGACCAGATATTCAAGATAATGGTTTTATTTCCTTTGCATATATATCCAGAAGTGAGATTGCTGCTTTTGGTTGACAGAAAAAATTAAAATGAACAGAGTTCCCATGTGTCCCCTACCCTCGTATATGCAGCAGTTCTCCCACTATCAATATCTCAGGCTATAGTGGGACACTTTTTACTATTAATGAATTCACAATGACATATCACTCTCATATAAACTCCATATTTTACTTTAGGTTCACTCTTTTTTTCACATTCTTTGGGCTTTGACAAATGTATAACCAAATATATCTACCTTATAGTATCACACAAAGTAATTTCACTGCCCTAAGAATCCTTTATGCTATGCGTATTCATACCTCCTTCTCCCATAATCTCTGGAAACCAATACCTTTTCATTGTCCCTATAGTTTTACATTATCCAGAATGCCATGTAGTTTAAATCATACAGAATATAATCCTTCCAGATGGGTTCTCTCATTTATATGTTTTTATGGTTCCTCCATGTCTTAATGGCTTAATAACTCATTTTTAAAAAACGTGAATATCTTTATTTGTCTGGATGTACTATATTTTGTTTATTCAATTACAGAAGGGTATCTGTTGTTTCCAGGTTTTTCCAATGGTGCATAAAGTTGCTATAAATATTAATGTGTAAAATTTCATATGAATATAGGTTTTCAACTCCTCTGGGTTTATAACCAAGAAGACTGATTACATGGTGAGTATGTTTAATTTTGTCTTTCAAAGTGGCTATACTATTTTTCTGAGTCAGAAAATTTGATAGTGTCAAATTTGATATTTTGGATTTTGACCATTCTAATAGGTGTGCAGTGGTATCTCATTTTAATTTTCAATTCCCTGAGGTTGTGTGGTGTTCAACATCATTTCCTATGCTTATCTGCCATCTGTATATTTTCCTTGGTGAGGTGTCTCTTCAGGTATTTTGCCAATCTTATTATCTAGTTGTTTTAATCTATTATTCTTGATATTAGCCAAGAGGTCAGAAAGTGATCAAAATTTTAGTTTGAATAAAGTCTAGCTATTTTTGTCATGGATCATGCCTTATGATGTGTCTAAAGAGCCATCACCTGTGAAAAGGGAAAGTTCTGTGACTAATTTGTGGGGGAATTGAGGACACCACAGAGCTCATCCTACAACCTCACTTGGATAGAGAACTAAACACCAGCAGTTCCATCCAACTGTTTTCAGCTAGTGATACACCCCTTCACACCAATCTCAGAGTTTGAACAGTTGCCTCACCTAAAATATAGAACATAATAACAGGTGCCACCTGCCCAAAGATGTGACCTACAGATATACCAAGAAACCCAAATTGAATGCACTGATAAATCATTTCTTCTAAAGCAAGCCCATAAAATCTGGATAAGAAGCCTTAATACTCAGCTGCACACCTATCACCATAAACAAGAATTAGAATAATCTTCTTAAAGAAGTTTAGTGAATTCTAAGATACCACAAACAACTAAACTTCCTGACTCTGGGGAGAAAACTGGACATCCTGATACATGAGGTCAAAATAGCACAAATGATTTGAAACCAAATAGGGCTATGCCAAATTAAACTGTCAAAAGTGAAAGACAAAAAATTTTAAGAGCACCAAAAGGAAAGAGAAGTTACATACACAGTAATCCTCAAAAGAAACTTTTCTAGTCAGGAGAAAATGGAATAGCATTCAAAATATGAATAGAAAATAGCTGTCAACACCAAGAATTTTATACCCAGAAAAACTATATTTCAGAAATAAAGGATGGATATAGACTTTCCTGAATAAAAAAAGCCAAAAGAGTTTCTTATCAGACATGCCTTACAAGAAATTTTAAAGGTGGTTCTTTGAGTCGAAGTAAAAGAATACTAATTAAAAATATAAAAATCATAAATCTCACTTGTAATGATAAATACATGGTCATAGGGAGATTTTGCAATATGGTAAAGTTAAATAGCTATACTTACACCAGACAAAATAGAATTTAAGTTTAAAATGATAAAATGAGTAAAAGACATTTTTAAATAATGAAAAGGGACAATACACCACAAAAATTTAACAACCGAATTTATGTATCCAGAATCAGAGCACCAAAGTATATAAATCAAAAACTAATGGATGAAAGGAGGAATAAATAGTATAAAAATGCAACAACTTAGAAGAAATAATAAATTGTATGCTTCTAAGAATTTTACTAAGACTGAATCAGTAATCAAAAATCTCCTGACAGAGAAAAGTCTAAGACCAGATGTTTTACTGGTGAGAGCTACCTCAATTTAAGGAAGAATTATCACTGATTCTTCTCAAACTCTTCCGAAAAAATCAGAGGATGTCAAACTCCAAAGCTCACTTCACAGGGCCAACATTATCCTGATCCACAGCAAGAAAAGGTTACTATTAGTAAGAAAACAGGTCTCTTTGATGAATATAGATGTAAAAATTCTCAAGAAATTAGTTAATAAACTGCATTCAGCAACACATTTAAAAGATCGTTTTCCATGATCAAATGGCACTAATCTCTGGGATGGTTCAGCAGGTACAAATTAATATCTGTGTCATATTAATAGAATCAAAGAAAACAATCATGATCATCTCAACAGTCAAAACAATTGTGATAATCTTAAGAGGTCCAGAAATAATTTGACAAAAGTCAACATCCATTCATGATAAAAACTCTTAACACGTTAGGCACAGGGGGAACAAGACAAGGGTGCCCACTCTCACCACTGCCATTCAGCATAGTACTCGAGGTCCTAGCTAAAACATTCAAACAAGGAAAATAAATAAAAGGTATTGGAATTGGAAATAAAGAAGTAAAATGTCTCTATTTACAGATAACATGATTTTATATGAAGAAAGCAAAAAAAACCTGTTAGATCCAATAAATTCAGTGTTTCAGAAAATAAAAAAATCATGAGCATTTCTGTACATTAACACAATTTCTGAAAACAATTGATATAAACTGTTGGTGGTCAACTTAATGTATTTTATACAATGTGATTTATGATTAATAATAGTAAGATGCAATGTACCTTCAATAAACTTGGAGAAAAAAAATCAATCCCATTTGTAAAAGCATGAAAAACAATAAAACAGGAATACATTTTTTCTTAAGAAAATGTGCAGGCAGAAATGAAAATGGGAAGAAACAGGAGAGAGGAAGAAGCAGCGTTTTATTTATTTAGCTGTTAATCTTGGTTGTTTACCCCAACTCCAGGTCACAAACCTGGGTCCTTGGGCTGTACAGAGACTACGCTTTGGTGAACTTAGCCACCATGCCACCAGGGCATGCCAAAACAGGAATAAATTTAAGGAGGTGAAAGAGTAAAGATTTCGATAGAATAAATTGAAGACACAGGGAAATGAAAAGGTACCATATTCATGGATTAAATATTATTAAAATGTCAATCCTACCAAAAGTCATCACAGATTCAATGCAATCCTTATCAAGATTCCAATGACAATGGTTGAAAAATACTTCTAAAATTTATATTGAACCACAAACACCCTGAACAGCAGAGAAATTCTGAGAACAAAACAGGAGGTATCACACTCATTATTTCCATCTTTACTATAGAGTTATATAGTTATCAAAACAACACGGTTCTGGCATAAAAATAAATAGACCAATGTAACAAAGTCAAGAACCCCAAAATAAACCCAAGCAATGTGGGTGACTAATATTAATAAAATAATGAACTCAAAATTGATTAAAGACATAATTAAAATTGAAACCATGAAACTCTTATAAGCTGATATAGGAATAAAACTTCTTGACATGCCTGTTGGTAATAGATTTCTTGGATGTGATAGCTAAAACAGTAGCAAAAAAAACTCAACTGGGACTGCATAAAACTAAAGTTTCTGCAGAGTAAAAGCATCAACAAAGTAGTAAGATGATTTATGAAATGGGAAAAATATTTGCAAACCATATATTTGTTAAGGGATTAATATCCAAACTATATAAAGAACTCAGAAACAAATAAAAAAAATGGGCAAAGGATCTGAATAAACATATTCCAAAAAAATACAAATTTTGAGTTATGAATGAATACTAGAGATATAAAGTACAACATGATGACTAATGTTAACACTTCTGTAAGTTTTGTAGGAAATTTAAGAGTAAATAAATCCAAGGGCGTTCTCATCACAAGGATAACGATTTTCACTCTTTTTTCATTTTATCAATGTGAGGAGATGATTGTTAGTAAAATCTATTGTGGTAATTATTTCATAATATGTGTAAATCAAACAATCATGCTGTATGTCTTCAACTTATATAGTGATGTTTTTGTTATTTCTCAGTAAATCTGGAAACAAATCAAAGATAATCAAATATCCAACTCATGAAAAAGTGTCCAACATTAATCTTCAGAGAAATGCAAATAAATCTACAATGACAAATGACAATCCACTACACGCCCACTAGAATGGCTAAAATGGAAAAGACCGAATACAAATACTGATGGGAATGTGGAATAACAAATACTTCCTTGTTGCTGGTGGAAGTTGAAAAGGCACAATAACACATTCGCCCTATGTATGACTTCAATTACGCTCCTAGGTATTTATCTAAAAGAGAAGAAAACATACTAGTCTCTTTTGGAGACATATAAGTATGTTTATAGCAGTTTTAGTCATAATAAGCCATAACCTGGAAACACTTCGATGTCCATCAGCAGAAGAGATAAACTGTGCTATTTATTTTATGGTCTACATCTTGGCAACAGAAAGGAAAATGTATGAATCTCAAAAAGATTAAGTTAAATAAAATGACCTCGACACAAAAGATGGTGTAGTAGATTAGGTAAAACTAATAATTAGAGTTTGCTTGGGTGTAAGCGTGTATGTAAGGAGTTATTAAACGGGAAGGGACACAAGCATATTTTCTGGGATAATGGATACGTTCTATATCATGAAAGGAGTACGGGTTACACAGATGTATTCATTTTTCTATACTGGTGGAACTGTACACTGGAGATTGTGCATTTCAGTCTATCTGGGTGATACCTCAGTAAATTTCTCATGTGATCACAAAGAAGGGTAGATTCTTTTTTCCCCCAGTTATTAGATCACGAGTAACATAAATATACAATCCAAACAATACATTGATATCTGCATTCCAGCTTTATGGTGTCCCCCATGCTGTTTATGAGGAATTATGTTGTAGATGAAAGTTTACCAGTCCACTCCTTCACCTAGAGAGTTTACATATTGGAAACTGTCCTAAATTAATTTATTATCACTAGGGTTAAAAAAAAACACCCCAAAACAGCACTATTCTCCTATGGCTAGATATCAATGGGGGCTATTGGTATGTTTTCCCAATCAGTGCACCTATGGGTGGTATGTTAACAGTGATAGCAGGTCTAAGACTGAGTTTGATGACAATTAACAGCAGTTAATAGCAAGCAACCAGGAAAACAAGCATACAAACTGTTCTGTGTGTAAATTCAACAAAGTTCCAGTCCTCTATGCTTTACAACACTCTGACATAAAGCACTTTACAAAGAGCTTTAAGTAGAAATAGATGTTCTAGTGGAAGAAGTTTGCTAATATTCTCATTGGATCAGCTAATGGAAACTTCTAGAGATCTTGGACAAGAGATATGTGGAGTTTAGAGTCGGGGGAGAGGTGGCTGAGACCCTTAGACTTGTAGGTCCTGTTTGAGAAAGGATGAAGAAACTGCATCATGTTTCTAGCCAGTCAACATGTCTTGAAAATCACTAATTTCATCAAGGAGAAATAGCTTACAGTTTCACGTATGCTAATTCATATACTTTAGAACTGCCCTTAGGTAAAATGAATTGCACTTTTGCAATGTTGTGAGCACTGGGACCTGGCTGGAGCAAACCATGACTGTGTCAGAATCACTTCCAGGTAGCTTTTAACTCCAATGCTCAGGCCACACCCCAGACTGATAAAATCAGTTTCTGGAAGTGGGATCCAGTTATCAGTTACTTTTTTTTTTTTTTTTAACTTCCTCAGGCAATCTCAATTTCTAGACAGAGCTGAGGACAACTGGATTAGAAGTTTTCAGTCTAGCCTAACTGCAGTGTATATTCCTGATATTTTAAATTCTATTTAAGCACCTTGCATAAGCCCCCAAAGGGATTTTAGAACACTATTGCAAGTTATTTGTATTTGTAGTACCTGAATAATTATGATTCGGTGAGAATTTGGACATTATTAAATCTTCTCTATTTTTTTATAAAGCTTACTATATCTGAAACTTTGCCTAATGCCAACTAACTCCCTATCTTGATTATCCCTTAAAGAATCTAAGTCCAGACCTTAATGCCCTATGAATCTTCCTCTTCTGACTTCTCCTTCAGAGATACTGCTAAGACTTGTCAAGACAGTGTTCACTTTTATTGCAGTAATTTCTAAACAGTTCATCTGGAAATAGTATGGTGAATTAAACAGTAGCATCCTAAAGAATGTCTAATTAAGATGAATAACTGTTTTGGAATACTATATATTACATGAACTACATATTAATAATGTTTAAATAAAAAGAAATTGAAGTATATAAAATTCCAAAAGAAGATAACACAAAATATTTTGCTAATCAAAAACAGACTGAGGATGCTTGAGAAAAATTAAAAGTTCAGCCTACTCAAAGAGATCTCCTTCACAGGACAGATTACATAAAGATTAGTAGAGGTTTATTCTTTGTCTCAAAGGATCTGAGAAGATAACATTCAGATCTAAGAAAATGCATATCAGGCTTCATGTGAGTTAAGATGCCTCTAACATGTCCTCCTTTACCTGCATTTAGTAGGGGGTTGTATGTTATTGAAAAAAAAAGCTAACTTTAGTATCCCAAATACTGAAATCAAATTTAGAAATTCACGACTTATCTGGACAACAGATGGTCTTATTTCATGTCTCTGGGTCTCATCTCTTCCATTGTTAAGTGTGAATAATGACTCCTTTTATAGTTTTCCTGAGGATTGCATGAGTAATAGGAAAAAGTATAATCAGGGCATTAAAAATGTATTGAGTTCGAACTATATTCAGAGCTACCCAGTTAAGTCGTAAGATAATTTCACTAACCTAGATGATCACTCTACCTACAGGATCATAGTTTTGAATTCATACTTCTGAATCCAAAACTTAAATCTTTAGAGCATAATTGAGGCTTTAAAAGACTTGTTGGAACACTGCAGTGAGTAAACCACCCTTAACAGGAAAGCACACATGGTGCCTCCATATCCAAGAGCTCAGATTTGTTTTCGACCTCTCCTGAAAGAAAGCCTTGCTTCTCCCTATCTAGTCCTTACAAATGAAGTGGCAGAAATGTTAGCCACATGACTGTAAGGAGTATCACATGAACAAGTGCCTGACACTACTTTGGAAATGTCACCAAACGCAAGGTTGGAAAGGGCATGCAACTGGATGTGATAATGGTGCAGTTGGTGCCTGGTACACTGTGAAGGGCATCACTTTTGTTGCTAGAAAATACAACACAGCCACTTGGGTTACTGCATCCACAGCAATCATTCAGAATACACTGATGTGCCAGCATTAACTTGACATCTGGCTCTTCTCCTGAACAAACCCAAATAAAACCTAATCAAAACACACACAGGCAATGCCTGGCCTCCCCTCCAAGTGCTTGTTTTTCTGTGCTCAGGCAGTTACAAGTTCACTCAGTGCTGAAAATGCACACTTAGTCCTCAACACTTGACACATTTTTTGTTACCACAGTGCAATTGATAAACAGAAACTCTCACAGATAATACTTGAACCAACTCAACATGTGTTTCAACCTTGGTAACCACAGAACTAGTTCAAGCCAAACAAACGGAGCTTCAGGACAACCTCTGTGGGCCTCTTACCTCCCATTTACATGTTTAAATCCTCATCTAATTGCTATTTGAAACTACCAAGGGTTTTCTAAAACTTAGTTTGCTTACTGCACTGCATTCTGAAAGCTGCAACGTTCTGACGGGTACCTTATGAAAGGAGAATTAATTGCACGTGTTTCCACCCTCACCCTAGCTCCTGGCAGGTAGGTACAGGGTAGTATCAGTCATTTTTGCATCATCAATGATTAAAACAGGACTTGGCAGCTGATAAACATTTATAGACGTCTGCCTTAATAGTGCCTTCTTTCTCATATCTTTCCTACCCACCAGGCAACTGGTTTGTACTAAAGCTCCTGCTTCCATGTTTCTTATTGTATTTAATGATAACCTAGGTTCTTGAGACTCTGGCAGCAAATTTTAACCCTTTGCGTTAACTAAGTTATTTGAGCTCTTCACAATGTCCATCAAGCTTACAGGCAACAATTTATGCTAGTTTGAAAATGATAGTCACTGCCATCTGTAACAGCACCCTACAACAGACATATGAGAACCACAAGTGACAAGCAAATGTGAACTCTGAAGTTTTCTGACAGCTGTATGAAAAAGTGAAAAGCAAAACAAAACAAAATAAATCTTACATTTCAGCTGCATATAGCAGAAACATTTAAACATGTGTTGAATATAAAAATGGAGACATTTTATATTTTACATTATCAGGTCTCCAATACCTGGATTGTACTTTGGGCCTACTGTTCATTCATTTTGGACTAGCTACATTCCAAGTGCTCACTGGTCACAAGTGGCTAGTGGTTATCATATTGGACATCACAGACCCACAGAATTACCTGTTCATAAAAGAGGTGCATATAGAACTCTGATAGAAAATAGACTAAATGTGTTACTAAGTTAAAACATGGGGGCCAGGAGACAACTCAGTTCTAAGAGGAGGGGTACAAGGGATAGAGAATGGGACCTACTCTAACTCTTCCCTCTACTAAGACATCCCTGCTCTCCTCTTTTCAGCCTCTTTCTCCTTCACTCACTGGCTGTGTGCATACATGTGTCTGTGCAAGTGGTTAGGTATCTTGCAGACGTTGACATAAATGGATGATTGCTTACTTGGCCTGGCTGCTGAAGTTGAAACCCTAATGCAAACATTGAATCCATGATCATGTGCAACATAATGGAAAATTCCAGAATATAAGGTGACCTTCCTCTGAGCGCTTTCAAAATTTTCATATTTTAATTGTCATTAAGATTTACAAAAGCATACCAACTAGTAGTTACCACTCTATGGTTCTACTTCTCATGTTCCGAAGGACAATAAAACTCAGCGTGCATGCAACTATGATGGCCAACCCACAGTAGATATACCTTGTATTAAAGGAAATATAGCCTTTGAATTCACACAATTATCTGATGTCACAACCTGATCTTGCTGTTTTTACGTATCAGGGATAATCCTCTGTTCTGCCTATCCCTTTATTACAGCAAATTCACACCACTTATGAGTCTGGGCTATATGTAAAATTAGATACCAATTATAGGACAAAACTCTTTCATCTGTTACTAATTTGGGGAAAATAGTTCAAGAAGCTGTTATTTTAACCTGCACTAGTCTCTAAATGCCACTCCAGGCAGGTACATAGAACTTGAATAGAATTTGAATTCACAAATAATATTCTTAACTTTCCTTCATCATAATATTTTGTTCCCTCCTCTCCCTTGTCCTAAATTGTAAAACCTCAATACATTCGCTTTTCTTCAGGGAATAGCTTCTCTTCTAACAGTTCAAACTTGAAGAACTAATTTATCACAGAGAAAGACAGATGAATGATTCCGCTTGTTCATGTTGGACTTGGTGAAGAGGCAGTTCTCTCAGGTTTTAATCTACATTATTGGATGTGGTAGAAATAGGAGCAGTGAAGTCAGAGGATAAGCTAACAGGCTCTGCATCTGAGAGTACATTATCTTTCTACCCTTCCCTGTAGGGATACTGTTTCTGGCCTGACTTCCTTTATTGGAGGACAGTTCTTAGTAGATAATCTTATTAAAATGGACAGACTAAACTAATGATTGTTTTGCTACCTATGTACTCAACAATATTACTTCTATAGGACATTCACCACAAAATCCTATTTACAAACAATATTTCCACCAATACATGAATTATGGATGTGATAATTGTCGTGAGATCACTGCACTGGGGTCAGAAGGGATGATGAAGATCTCTCAGGAATGAGAATTTCACCTATCTCCCACACCCTATCATTACTATCAGGAGAAAAAGGTAAGACTATCCAGAAATTGTATGGAACACACTTTGTCATGAAGGAAAATCCAGTTTCTCCCCTTTGGCTAGAAAGAGGGGCACTGATTTTAGATTCATTCAACAAAGACATCAATAATTTTGTAGTGATTGCCGAGGGAGAAAACAATAATAAAGAAAATGGATAGAGAACATAGCACAAAATGATTTTTCATTTCTTGCCTACGGCAAAGATGGCCAGCTCTCAATGAAAGATGCATGTTCTTCTGTGCTACTGAGTTGTTGCTGGAAAGCGTTTACATCACCAGGGCTCTTTTTATTTACATGGGGTTGTATGAACTGGTTCTCACCTAAGGAATGTAACCCAAGTGGGTCATGCCAGGTTGAAGTGGTTAAAAAGAACACTCCCTATCTGCTGGATGGAATTCTAGGACTCCAAGGTCTGCAAAGGGATGGAAGAGCTATGAAGTGAATAAACCCGAGTCACTGAATCACTGGGTGGAAAGTCAAAGTTCAAATCAAATCTTATTGTAGAAGAGAGGAAGGAAGGCAGGGAGAGGAGGGAGAAGCATCTCTTTTTATTTAGTTGTTCATTTTTGGTTTTGCACCCTGGTCTGAGGTCTCAAAACTGGGTCCTTGGGGTTATGTGGGCCACTCACCACCATTTTATCCACCTGAACCACTAGGGTGCACTTCTGATCTGGACTTTAAAGTGAGCAAGAAATATATTCCCATTTTATTAAACACTGGAATTTCAGGGTTTTTCTATTTTAGCCGCTAGTATTTTAATTAATACAGAAACCCTCAATGCCTATAGCTTTCTTTTCAAGTGACTGAAGCTTGATCACAATTCTAATACTAAATTGCTAGCTCTGCTATCACTTACCAGAATGCCTGAATGGTTTCTGAATTTCAATTTTGATGGAAATTCATGAAGGACCCTTTATTCTCTAGATTGGCACTAGGGACAGAGGAGACTCCATGATCCTTGGGAAAAGGCCTCAGAGAACTTTTGACCTATAATGAGCAACTGAAACCCAAACTGGGCCTTACTGAAGGGTCTAAAAGAATCTCATGTCTTGGTTGCTATTGTACTGCTGGCTCCTTCCTTTCCTTTAACTTCCAGACATTCCCTCATGATTACACTTAGGTTTTCACACTTGTGTAAGGTCTTCTCTCTTGCCAAATCACTCCAAGTACTCAACTTTCTTTCATCAATGCTGTTACTACACCTTACAGGAGACGGAGAATAAAAAGGAGTGGCACTAATAAAGAGGAGAAATAGAGAGGGGGCAAATCACCACAGGTCTTGTAGGCCATGACTTTAGACTTTACCTGAGGAGAAATGGAGGCCACCAAAACATACTGAGAATAAGGAGGATATGATCTGTTTTTCCTTCTTAAAAGTTTCCTTTAGGCTTTAGGGTGGAAATGATGAAGGGCTCATTAGGTGGTATGGCAAAGATCGAGTCAAGAGACATCTGAGATCTAAATCAAAGACTAATAAATAGGTTTGTGATTAGGACTTGATACAGGCAATAAAGAGATGTTAATGGAGATGCCAAATGCTAATGGAGCAGGACTCTTTCTAAAGATCAGACTGGGGAAATACATTCGTTCTGTTGCTTTGATTATAATTGTTTTGTTTAAAAATTATTTACAGGTATTTGTTAAGCAATTATTCTAAGGATAATCTCCCTCCACCACCACACACATAATCACAAAGTTATCTGCAAGTTATTAGCAAGCAAACTGTAAGACTCCTCTGCTCTTCCTTTTCCCTCAGTTATCTGCTCCCCAACAGGTCTTTAAGAGCAAAAACATCCACAAGTTTTTAAAATTCTATCATTGACCAGAAATATCACCACCTATAGTTTAGGACTGAGGTGTTATACATGCTGTTAGTCCCACTCATACACTGTCCTAGGGTTAGTCCTGTCAAGGAAGCTTATCCACAGCCACTTCCTCACCTGCCCCCATTTGTGCTGAAAAAGCCTGATCCTTCACTTCCAAGATGATCTTCCCCTGACATGCTCATGCATGTAGGATTTCCATTGCTTTTCTCCTTCTACATGTCCTCAGGCTACAAGGTAGATGATTTCTCCCAGCCTTAACACATCGCCACTACCACCAATGGTACCAAAAGAATTCACTTCTCCTTTTCAAAAAGACCAAAATCCATTTGAGTCCTCCATGTTGCAGTCATCCATCCATCCTCTGCTCTTGATCCAAAAGCAGCTTATTTCCCTTCATGTCAAAGATACAGGCTCGCTCCCTTTTTCTCTGGAACCTCTACTACACAGCAGATGTTGACAGAAGGAGAGTGCTTAACATTTTTTCTGACTTTGAAGTTTGCCTCAATTTCATTAGTGTGCCATATTTAACATTAAAGCTTTGTGTGAATGCCAATAAGTTATTAAAATTTATGTGAATTCTAACATTTTGAGGTTTTCTTTCTTTTTCGATGTTCCATAATATCTGCCCAATTCTTCAAATTATAAAGTTGAAAATGAGAGTAATCACCAGCAGAAGCCTGCATTGCACACAGGACTAAAGAAATCTCAAGTTAAACATCTCCATTTATGATCAATTCTATTTCTCTTTTCTCAGTTAGAATACTTGTTAATTTCAGAATGTTGTTTTGTGTGGTTGAATAATATATACATAGTAAAATATGTAACATAATTATATAATAATGAAATAGTATATATATAAATAAATAAATATATATATAATAAAATATGCCTCCCCAAATGCCCAAAGAACCAAAAAATCAATGTCGGAGGTGTGTGTTCTCACATATGATACATGACTCCTGTCTACATGTTGTTTCCGGAAGATTTAGCTCCTACTTACAGGCTTCAGATGTCAGGGGACTGAGACTTACTCACTTGAGGTAGACACTCCCAATGTTGGTTGTTCTTATTTTGGGAAAGTTTCTTTCACTGAATATGAAAGTTCCTATTTACATCTGGGTTCCCCAGACCATTGAGAATTACATCTATTTCCTAACTAATAGCCTTCAACAGAGTTCAGTATCCAAGATTTTGCTTCTTCCAGTTAAGCATGTGCAGTGACTCCAACTGCACCTTGGAGGTCAGCTTGTCTTACCCACCCTCCCTTGGCTGTTGAGTTCATTCAACCCCCGTGGAGCCCCTTCCAGCTCTCTCTCCTTATCTCACCTGATGGACTCCAAATTAGAAATGCACCTGTGACAACTAGGTCCTAACATACACCAGGAGACATGACCTAAAGACCACAGGGGGTTTAAGTAATCATCCTTAACAAGAGAACAGTCCTTTCAGTTTTAACTGTGTTAGCACCCATTTGGTTTTTCAACTTGTTGATCACAAAAACCCAAAGGCATTTCTGACATTTTACTGTAAAGTTAAGAACACTCAATTATATTTCTGTAAATTTTAAACTAATACTGTTTTTGTTCTTGTTCCACTAAAATGTATTGCTTCCTGCCCAGTGAGATTTTTGAATTCTTCTTTTGCCATTTAATCTGTTAGCTATTCTTCCCAGCTCTAGTTCTCAACCACCTTTTCCTTTATCCAAGTTAAATACCAAAATACTCAACAGGATAGGACTGAGAGCAAAATGCTGTGACAAAATTTAAGCACTAAATAGGTGGTTAAAATGTTAAATCTTATTTAAATTATATAATAAAATTTCAAAAGACTGACATGAATTTTGAAGTGAATTTGTTCTCTGCACATAGATGAAAATATAATACAATTAGAGCTATCCATAACCTGAGAAAATTAAAAACAAAAAAATCACACACATTATTGAACAGAGAAAAGCTGAAGTTACAAGGGGTTTCCTGACTTCCTCAAGGAAAGAGCATTTATTATTCTGTGCAAGGAATGCTAAGAATGTACCATGTTTTAACTCTTTCCATCTAGTCTAATAGGCTTACCTAGACTTCCTTGCTTAAATATTCAGATTAATAAAAATACATAACTAAGTTAGGATGATTTCAATTGGTTTTGTAATTTTGATGCTTTATAAAAACTTCTGGTTACACCTTTCAATTCAGGTGTCAGAGACTGCAAAACAGTAATGTAGGAATCAGGTAGCAAAAGAAACAACTAGATTCAGCAGTTTAATGTATCTTTACTTTCACATTTTTCAGATAAATGTGTAATGCAGTCAATCTTGATACACACACATATAATTGCTTAACTGTAACATTTTTAACAGTTAACCAAGACCTATTTTTTGCTATATATTCATTACCAAAGCTCTTGCCTTTCACATTACAAACCGTGCACCATTACAAATTCAAACTGCATCCAAATGCTTCCAATTATAATCAGTTGCAGTAAACTTTCACTTTGCATTAAACATAATTAACTGTGCGATAGATAATCAGTATAATAACATTTAATGTGCTGTGATAGCATTTCTGAACTAATTGTGAGAATTCCCGAAAAAACAATATACTTCAATTCTAACCGTCAATGTATTTAACTATTTCATGTTTCAAATGTCATGCTTATGCCTTACTGGAGAAAGTTTAGTATACCTATCCCAAAATTAAAATTGGAGGTCCTTGAAATCTTCATGCATGTTGTAATAAAATTTCTACTTGCATCAAAATATTTACTCTAATAAAATTTTAATAAAAAAAACACTGTATGCCTCCAAAGTCATTTTCTAAATTTTTAAGCATTTCCAGAATAGCCAAGCTTTTATTATGCATACAAGAGGGTATAAATTAGTAATAATTTTTAGTGTATGCATCTGCATTTCAAAAACATTCTCACACCTGGTTCATTTCCAGAATCAGAATCATTACCTTTGCTCTGCCCTTGTAGGGAATGAAATACATTTCTATTCCAAAAAAGATTATTATTTTATTCTATCGCATTTCTGTTCCATAAAGGATTATTTTATTCTATCATATAACATTTTTATTATCACAATCTTTAATTTATATGACATTAAGATTAAGAATAATATCAAATAATATTTCTAAATGTTGTGCTCTTTTGTTTAACTTTAGGCTAATTTCACCTATATCATTATAAATATTAACAAGCCTATTTACAATTCTATGTTTCTATTTTTTTAGCACAAATATGACAGTGAATATTATGAAATTGTTAAAATTAATTGGTTTCACTATAATTTTGCTTGGAACTATAATAGTAATTTAAAAATTAAGCCTAAACTAGGGTTTAGAATATTTTCTTCTGTGAGAAGAAACTCATAATATTTGCTCTAGTTAGCTTTGACATATATTCATTGAAATACAGTTCTGTGTTAACTTTACTTATGTATCTCTTCCTCATTTTTCCCACAAAACTTTCAACTGGTAATCTCACTGCCTTAGTTTACTATTTCCATTTTTAAGGGCTAACGAACTCTAAAACTTTAAAAGCTTTAATCAACTCAGAGTGACTAAGTGAATGTACTCATGCTATTTATGCTAGCACTCTGTTCAAGAATCCAAAATTTGTAAAGATGATACATGTAGGATTGTTTCAACTTCATACTGGGAACATTCAACAAAATTACAGGGCAATAAGGAGACCCTTTTTAAATCAACCTTTCAAAGGCTATTTAACTGTTAACTTAATAATGCAAACTGTTGTGTTCCATAAAAGAATCCCAAGTTACCAGAATTTGGCCAATGAGGGGCTCTTCTAGAAAAGCTGCTAAACTAGAGTGCTCCATTCATATTTTCTCACCATTATCAACAAACCTAGATGGAATTTTGGATAAATAAGAAATAATGAAATGAGTCATCGAATATGTCTCATAAAATTTAGTCTGTAATCTTGTAATTATTTCACATGCTCTGATTCAATCTCTCCATGAAAAATAAAGCAGAGGTTGTCAAGAAATTTCTTTCTCCTCTATATACACAGAAGGCAATTATGGATCTATGCAAAGGATACCTCTCTTACTCCTTCCTGAATATGAAAATTATGGAAGTGTTATAATTAATTGGTTTCACTATAATTTGAACTGTAATACTTTAAAAATTAACTAAACTAGGATTTAGAATATTTTCTTCTGTGAGTGAAACTGCCATAGTAGTTTCTCCAGTGAGCTTTGGCATATAGTCATTACAAATACAGTTATGTAGTACCTTTAATTATGTACCTCTTGTACATAATTATGAGTTAGAATAATTCATTCACATTTTGTTACTGCTTATAAATGATAATGTTGATACAAAAATATTAAGGGAATAAAAATTAAGGGAACTACGTAAAAACACTTTTAAACTTTTAAAAATAATCCTTAAAGAAAAAGCATGTATCTCTTGAATTCCTAAGAATATTACAATAGGAAGGTGGTAAGAATGGATTTCTTTCCTGCAGCCCCCCAACCCTCCATCCAATATTCATTTCTGCCAGGAACACAGGTCTTCATTGTACTACAGATACGAGCATCAACAATATATGTACTCTGAACTCACAGGACTCATATTTTCATTAGGGAAACAAACAAAGTACAGGACTGTGATTAATGGAGGTAACATGGTCAGAAGACGAGAGAAGATAAAACATAGTAAAGGGTTCTAAAGTGAACGAAATGTATACAAAAAACCCCACAAGAGTATGTGCCTAATAGACTGAATTGCCTGATTGTTCCCAGGGAGCAGTAGATAATATGATCAGATTCCTCCCAACTGATGGAGGAAGGCAATGGATGCAGTTGAAGGTGTGAATGATGAGCCTCCATCCAGGATCTCATCATTAGTATTTCCCTCATCCCATTTCTGCATTTTCTTCTCTCTGTATTTATCCAGTTGAATGCCATGAGCTGTCATCATTATCACTCTTCACAACCACCCTTAATTATTTCTCCCTTTCTTTCTGTACTATATTATCATGGGAAAACTCAAACCCTGGTTAAACTTACTCTTCCTATTATTCCATTACTACATCAGAGCAGCTGAAACTTTAGCTGGAGGGAAACAACAGAAATAACAAAAAAATCTTATCATTGATCATAAGCATGTAGACCTACCTTGCTTTTCATCTTTAAATATAAAACTCAGAGTGCAATATTTTTGTGTGTGTGTTCTTCCCCTCAAAAAACTTGCTCACAGATTCTTTTCTTTAAATATACAACAGTTCTTCTCACCCATCTTCATTTCAGTGAGAAAATAGGAACTAGATGATAATTAAACCATTTCCTACCACCCATTTATAGCAGCTTGTATACATCTGCAATTATATCATTTCTCTCTTGTAAAACTTCATAAACAGTGATCACTTCTTTAAAGTCAACCCTTCCATGGTACTATGGATGCATCCTTTCACCTATACCAACTAAAACATGAGATTTTGAAACTATCCTTTTAAACTCTCTAAATTACCCTTTCTA
This sequence comes from Solenodon paradoxus, assembly GCA_004363575.1. Lineage (NCBI taxonomy): Eukaryota > Metazoa > Chordata > Mammalia > Eulipotyphla > Solenodontidae > Solenodon > Solenodon paradoxus. The sequence continues at coordinate 158,136 of RJWH01000501.1, forward strand.
CCAACTCTTTCCCATATAGAGTCAAACATGCTGCATATATGTCTCATCTTTAAACTTTCCCTTAACCTCATGCCTAACTCCAGCTGCTATATTATCTTATGCACAGGACAATATTTCTATTGTCTCTATTTCCTATTATTGTAAAACTCCTTGAATTTGTTGCTTATATGTACTATCCCCGCTTCCCCACCTCTTATTCTCTATTAACCCACATTGAGCAGGATTTTATCTTCATCATTTGACTGAAACTACTTCTGTCAAAGACTTAAGTGTCTCCATTTTTCCAATAACTGACCAATTTTCAATTCTCATTTTATTCAACCTCTATAAGAAGTCTCTCCTTTTGGGAAAAAGGAACAGAAAACTTACTCCAAGAAATAATTATGACAGTCCAAGAAGCAAACAGAACACCAATATTTCTAAATATAAAAAGATCTAGACACAGCATAGTAAAACTAGCAAAAGTCAATGACAATGAAAAACATAACCTACAAAGGTATACCCTTCAGGCTCTCATCAAACTTCTCAGCAGAAACCCTACAGGTCATGAGAGAATGGAATGATGTATTCAAAATTCTAAAAGGCAAAACCTACCAGTCAATACTTTACCCTGGAGAGCTATCACTCAGATATGACACAGAAATAAAGATCTTCATGATCAACAAAAGTTAATGAATATTTCCAATACCAACTCTGACATTCAGGAAATAATGAAAAGGTTCATAATGGGAAAAGTGAAAACAAAGATTCACCAAACCCCAGTAATGGTGATAAACAGGAAAACATATGAAGAAACAAAGACAGGACCAACAGGAAAGAACAAAAAAACCCAAACAAACACTACAGTGGGAAAGAACATCATGGAATCCATATGAACATATAAATATAATATAGTATCAGCTCCTGAAAGACTATCATAGAGCTGTAAAGACTGTGATACTCTAGATGACAGCCACAAAATCAAACTGAAATAAATACATAACTGGGAAGTAGATGAAACTGAAAGACTGACACCAAAAACCATAGAGAGGAAAAAGCAAATAAAAACAAATTGGAAAGGAAGCAACACACACACACACAACCAGAAAATAAAGGCTCAAATGACAGCAAAAAAAACTGTATATATCATTTATCACCCTAAAGGTGAATAAACTGACTGCACCAATCAAAAGAAACAGAATTGTTGGATGGATCAAAAAACAGGATTCATTAACATTGTGTTTACAAGAAATTCAGATCCAAAGACAAACACAGGTTGAAAGTCGAAGGCTATGGAAAAATATATCAAAGCAATGGCAAAGAAATGAAACCAGGAACTACAACACTAATTTCAGACAAGATAAACTTTGACCTAAAAAAGCTATCACAAGGCAAGGAAGGGCACCACATCACGGTCAAAGAGGTGATTCATCAAGAAGTTGTTAACTAACATTAACATGTATGTACCCAATAATGGACCTTCTAAATATAGAAAATAATGCAGACTAAAAGTAGACACTGACAGTAACACAGTAATAGTAGGGGACTTCAATACTCCACTTACATCAATAGATAGATCATCCAGGCAGAAAATCAACAAAGAAATAAAGGCCTTAATTGAAGCAATAGATCATATGGACATAACAGATATATAGTGGGTATTCTACCCCAACAAAAATACACATTCTTCTCAACTATACATGGAATATTATCAAGCATAGACCATATACTAGGACACAAAACAAGTCTCAGCAAATTTAGCAAGACTGAATTATAGAAAGTATTGTCTCTGACCACAGGAGGTGAAACTAGAAATGATCCAGAAGAGCAAAACTGCAAGAACTGCAAAAAGATAGAGACTGAACATGCTTGTGAACAACTCATGCATCACTGATGAAATTAAGCTTATCTGGAAACAAAAGAAAATGAAGAGACAAGCTATCAGAACTTCTGGAATATGGCAAAAGGAGTTCTGAGAGGAAAGTGATAGCCATACAAGTTCACATTGAAGACTGAGAGCCCAAATTAAATCCTGACCTTACACCTGAGGGAACTATAAAGGGCAGAACAATTAAACCAAAAATCAGCAGAAGGAAGAAAATAATAAAAGTTAGAGCAGAAATAAAAGAAATTGAAAGAAAAAAAAGATCATCCAAAGGATCAATAAATCCAAGAACTGGTTCTTTGAAAAAAATAAAACAAAATTGATAGACTTCTAGCTAGACTTACAAAAAAATAGAGAAAAGATACTAATAACAAGGATCAGAAATGAAAGCAGTGAGATTAAAACTAACAGCATAGAAATACAAAGGATAATGAGAGATTATTATGAATACTTATATGCTAACAAATTCATTCATCATGAAGAAATGGAAAGTTTTCTAGAATCCTGTAATCTCCAAACTGAACCAGACACAGACAACTTGAATAGACCAATCACAAGTACAGGAATTGCAGCAGCTATCGAAAATCTCCCAAAGCACAAGAGCCCAGGTCCAGATAGCTTAACTAGTGAATTCTACCAAGCTTTCTAAGAAGGGCTAATTCCCATTCTTCTTAAATTTTTCCATAATGTTGAAGAGGAGGGAAAACCCCAAATATAGTCTATGAGGTCAAATTATCCAATCCCCGCACTAGACAAAGACAGCACCAAAAAACCCCAAAAAACTACAGACCAGTATCACTCATGAACAAAGTCATCACCAAAATCCTGGCAAACTATTCAAGAGCATATTGGAAAAATAAGAGCATGATAAAGTTGAGTTTATTCCAGGGATGCAAAGATGTTTTAATGTATGCACACCAAGCAATATAATACACTGTATCAGCAAAACCAAAATTATGTGACCATGTCAGTAGATCCAGAAAAAGCATTTGACAAGCCCCAACACCCATTCCTGATAAAAAATATACCCTCACCAAAATAGGAACAGAAGGAACTTACCTCAAAATAATGAAAGCAATATATGACAAACCCATAGCTAACATCATACTCAATGGTTTAAAACTGAAAGTTTTCCCCCTGTAATCTGAAACAAGACAAGGCTGCCTGCTCTCATCACTATGATTCAGCATAGTTTTGGAGGTCTTGGCCAGAGTAATAAGGCAAGAAAAATATGTTAAAAAATCCAAATTAGAAAAGAAGAAGTAAAATATCATTATTTGCAGATGACATATTATACCTGTTAAATCCTAAAGACACCACCAAAAAACTGCTAGAAACAATAAATTATGTTGCAAAGTGGTAGTATATAAAATCAACAGTAAAATATCAGTCAAGGAAAAAGAAATTAAGAATCCCATTCTCAATCACACCAAAAATAATAAAATATCTTAGAATAAACCTAACAAAGGACGTAAAAGCCCTCTATAATGAAAACTATAAGACTCTAACAACAAAAATAGAAGAAACCACAATGGGATTAAAGAATGTTCCATGCTCATAGATTTGGATAATTAACTTAATTGAAATGTTCATCCTGCCCAAAGCAATATACTTATTTAATACAATTTCTATAAAAAATTAAGGGAACAAAGTTGAAGTTTGTTTGTAACCATTAAAAGCTTCTCACAGCCAAAGCTAGCCTGAGGAAAAAAAAAAGAACAACAACGAAAGAAAGAATAGCAAAACACACTTCCTGACTTCAAACTATACTAAAAAGCAATTATCATTAAGGCAATATGAAACTAACAAAAACAGACACACAGGTCAGTGGAATACAATTGAAAGCCTAGAAATAAAGCCACATCTTTGTGGAAAGTTAACTGTTGACAAAGTAGCCAAGAGCGTACAATGGAGGAAGTAAAGTCTATTTAACAAATGGTATTGGGAAAACTAGATAGACATCTGCAAAAAAATGAAACTAGATTATTCATTAAAACCACAAACAAAAGTTAACTCAAAATGGATCAAAGACCTAGATATAAGACAAGGATCATAAAATACTTAGAAGAAAATTTGGAGAACTCTCCATGTCTTCAACCTCAAAGAGATCTTGGGGGAACGTCCAGCTTCAGTAAAAGAAACCAAAGTAAATTTAAATAATTGGGACTATATCAGACTGAAAAGAAACCATCACTAAAACAAAAAGGCAACCCACTAAATTTGAGAAGAAAATCACATAACATATCAGATAAGAGTTTAATCTCCAAAATAAAAAACTCGTACATCTCAACAACAAAAGTAAATGATCCACTCAACAAGGGGCAGAAGAACTGAACAGACACCTATCCAAAAAAGACACATAAAGGGTATACATATACCTGAAAAAAATTCTACATTACTTGTGATCATAGAAATACAAATGAAACCCACAGTGAAATACCACCTCACATCAGTAAGAATGACCTATATGAAAAAGACTAGAAACTACAAGTATTAGAGGGGGTGTGAAGAAAAAGAACCTAACTACACCATTGGTGGGAATGTAAATTAGTGCAACCTCCCTGGAAAACAGTATGTAGATTCTGCAAAACTTTAATATGGATCTACCATTTGATCCAGCAATTCCACTCCTAAGCACATATCTAGAGAATACAAAATCTCTAATCAGTAAAAATACCTGCAGCACAGTTCACAATAGCCAAGTCATGGAAACAACATATATGCCCATCAACAGATGACTGTATAAAGAAGCTGTGGTAGATACACTCAATGGAATTTTATGCAGCTACTAAAACAAAGCAAAACAAAACCAAAACCAAAACTGTGTCCTTTGAAACAATCTGGTTGGAACTGGAGGGGATTATGTTAAGTCAGAAGACAAAGAAATACAGGATGGTTTCACAAATATGTACTATATAATAAAACAAAACAAATAGATAAACCCCCAACAAAATATACTGGATACAAAATGATGGCTGCTAGCGGGGTGAGGGGAGGGGAGAAGAGAGGGAAAAGGTGGTGGCAAAGGGCTGGTGGGTGTGGTGTGCAATACTCAGATTGGGAAGTGAGTTCAGTATCTTAAAATGACTATGGCTCTAAAGTAAATAATAAGATATGACTCAAAAGTAAATAAAAGATAATAAAATTATAAAAACATAAAATTAAAGAAAAACCTCTCCTCTTAAATCACATTATTCAATGAACATTTATGGAGCCCTTTCTCCTCTGATTTTTTCTCTTCCTCAATGGACACTTGATCATTCTTTCAATTTGTTCTTTCACTTCTGACCTTGGTGGCTCAAGGCTCTGTTATTGATTTTCTTCTTTAAGTCTACATTTTTCCTAGATATCTCTCATCTAGCCTTAGACATTTGAATACTATCTACATGTAATTATCTCCATCTATATTAGTTATATATTGCTGCATAACAAATTACCTACAAATTTAGAGGTTCGTAACAACAGATACACATTATCTCAGGGCCTGTGAACTGAGGACAGATGAGCTCTGTGTCACTATCTCAAGGTCTCTCATAAGACTGCAGCCATTTGAAGGCTTTCCCCAGGCTGACAATTAGGATTTCCTAATTAGGAAAATCTTTAGGATTTTCCAGGTAGAACTAGGCTGAGCTCTAGAGAGTACTCAAGACAGGAGTCACAGTCTTTGTATAACTCAATACTAGAAGTGACACTTCATTTATTTTGCCAAATACTATCTGCTAGAAACAAGTCAGTGAATCCAAGCCATACTCAAGGCAAGGTGATTATACAAGAACTTGACTGTCAGGAGATCAGTGAGGGCCAGAGGAAAGTGTTGTAGTCCCAACACTTGTAGTTTCTAGTCTTTCTGATAAAGGCCATTCCACCCTTTCTCCTCAAAACTGAAGACTCAAGAAATAACTTGGATATGAACCAGGTGCAGGGGCCTGTGTATATACCTTTGCCTGCCAATCTTCTGACTGTGGTGCTGTCTCTGGTCAACAAAACTGGCACCCAGGGTGGTCATTTCACCCTTTCCCCAGGCCCAATATTCCTTGGAGGTATCTGCATGATCAATTCTGAGGGATATCAAGACCTTTGTGCTGCAAAACTTGGACAGATATTTCCGGTTGATGTTCTCTGCTGTGATCAATGTGGTTGGCAATTCCACGCCTTCCCAAGTCACAGAAGCCATACTGGATGAGTGGCAGGGTTCCCTGTGTGAAAAGAATTATTCTTTCCACTCTGCCAATAGGCTCTTTACTTCTCCTCCCTGCTTCTGGTGGCACATGCAAGGCAGTGATGTGGTCAGTGTTAAAAGGGATCACATTCCTAGTGAGAACATTTGGCGTCTATTATTTTAGCAAATTTCAAGTGCACATTATTAAATATAGCCGCCATGCTTTACATTAGGTCTCCAGATTTATTCCTGTAGTGATGCCTCTACATTAGGTCTCCAGATTTATTCCTCTAGTGATGCTTCTGTACCCTTTGACCAAGATCTGCTCATTTTTCCCGTCTGGTAATGACCATTCTAGTCTCTCTGACTAGGAGTTCAAAACTATATCAAAATAATTGGCTATTGTGAACTGTGCTGCACATATCAAAACATCATATTGCACAATATATATATATATATATACACACACACATAAAACATATATATATGTCAGTCATACTTCAATAAAGTTGGAAAAAAGTAAAATCTGAAAAAAACAAGGAGAAAGGTCACATTCTAGGAGGACACTGATTATAGTCCAAAGAGTTAAAAAGAAGAGATGGTGTCTGACATTTATACTAAAAGATACATAAAATTCTAAAAAATGAATATGACTAGACTATAAGTAATTGTCCACATTTTCCTGCATTGTCTGGGTAAGATTTACATTTGTGTTTATGGTCAACAAAAAATAGCAACAACTTCACAGAGGCATTGAAATCTGGTGTTCACAGGAACTTCGAGGAAAAAACAGGGACATAAGACTAAATGGCATAGGGGAATTGCAGGCAGAGACAAGATAGTATATCTTCTTTCATTATAAGAAGGATTCTAAGAGTCATGATATTTTGAGTAATAAAATCATTGCTACATTTTTCCAGGGTTAATACAGTAGATTGAATAGTGTACCCCGAAAATTCCTATCTGCCCAGAACCTCAGAACGTAATTTTATGTGAAAATAGGGTCATTGGAGATTGAATTAGTTAAGTCAATCTAAGGTTAAACTGAATTGTGTGGGCCCTACATCTAGTGACTTGTGTCCTTTTACAAGGAGAAGACACATGGAGATAAACACAGAAAATAAAGTTCAGGTAAACACGGAGCCGAGACTGGAGTGATGCAGCTATAAGCCAAGGATACCAATAGCTTCCAGAAGTTACCAGAAGCTAGGAAGAACCAGTGAAACAGACTTCCCTAGAGTTTTAGAGGGATCCTGGCCCTACTAACATCTCAATTTCAGACTTCAAGCCACCAGAGCTCTGAGAATAAATTTCTGTTGTATTAAAACACCCAGTTTGTGGTGATTTGTTATGGCAGCCACAGGACATTAGTATAGGAGGCCATAGACACTTAGTCAGAGATGGCATATTTGATAAAAAAGAACACAAAGGGAATGGTTTCTAAACCTAAACGAAAGAAGTTCCTTAAAGATGACAGAAGCAGCTATACACATACTGGACAGTGAGCAAAAAACAAACAAACAAAAAACCTACCACTTTTCTACTCATTCTAAATCTTGATCAATAAATCATTACACGTTTCTTGTAATCATGAATTTTGTAACACGTTTTAACCAAACTGTTTATACAGAAGGGACCTCAGAAAAGTATTTACTTTGGACCTTATGTAGCTAAATATGGCTGGCTGGTTTTTTCCCCATCATAGCATCTGTAGTCATTTTCCTGGGACAATCCCAGTGTCTTGGCATAATTATTGAGGGTGACCCCTCTCACACTCAAAAAGATCTCACTTTGGATCATAAATTAGTTTTATTTCAATTAGACCACAGGCAAGTCTTATTGGTCCTATCTTTTAAAAAAATTCCCATTTTTACCACTCCCCACCATCTTTCAGTGGACCCTCATAAAAACATCAAAATGTGTTTCCTGTTCCCATTCTTGTCCCACTCCAAGCCTCCTCCTCTATTCTTCAAAACAACTGTCAACGTGCTCTTCCTAAAGTATAAATCAGTTTATATCGTTCCTCCTCTAAAACTAAATAAATAAGCAAAACAAACCCTACAATTGCTTCCTACTATATACGAACAAAATTAAGATACTAGAACACCCGACCTCCAAAGCTTCCTCCTTCTGACACCACCTTCTCAGAGAGGCTTTCCCTAAATACCCACCCATATCAAAATTGTTTCCTTCCAATCCATCATTCTCTAGTTTCAAGTTTCCATTATTCTGTATAGGACTTATCATGATCTGAATCTAAGCTTTTTTTTTTTGTATGGTGAGTCTATTTTATTCTACTAATGCTCCCCTCATTAGAATGTAAGCTTAACACAGACAGGGATTTTACCTTTTTACCACTGTAATTGCAGTACCTAGCAGAGTTTCTGGAGCATAGTCAGAACTCAGTAATTATTTACCATAAATGTTCAGTGTTTCACTCTGTACTGTGAAATAAATACATGTATAGAGCTACAGAAATCCTTTGAGGAACGACTAACTCTAGTGGCTTTGGTCAAAGTAACCGGCACGTGGTTTCTAGATTAACATCCTGAAAACACCAATGTACTCATATCACTGTACTATTTAAAAATCTTTCTGCTTATGACAGAATAAATTCCAAACCCACTAGAAGAGTATTCAAAGTTGTCTTAAGTCTGCTCCCATTATTTTTTGGACTCAAAAAAAGTTTCACCCTCATTCTCATATATTTTTCATTCATCTCTAATGTCTTCTTCCCTCCCCTGCCTTCCCCACAAATTCCAATTCATCCAAGTACAAGCTTTCTCACTCTCTGTGTTATCAGATTCCCCCAGAACTTACTTAGCCTTCTCATTCTCTTCCCAGCAACTGTGGTTACTGATACTTAGATCATTCATTTGATATCTGGAAATTGTTACCTTTTGCTTCATGACATTTCTGCTCAACTAAGTGTAGATTATTTGGGAAAGATAAATGCTTACGTTCTTTGTGTCAGTCATAGAACTGAAGTTTTGGTAAATGTCCAATAAATTTTATTGACTAATCACTAAGTAGACACAGATATGGTACGTTAATGGAACTCTTTCTGATTCTGATATTATACTGAGAAGTAAGCTCATTTACTGAGGACTGTTTTTGAGTCAAGTTTACTTATATCTTAATTGTCTTAGATAGAATAAAAAGAAATGCACATTTCTTGAAATCAATAGACTAAGACTCAAAGGGTTTTTCAAATACTAAGTGGAAATACATAGAGCAAATGACAGAGAAAATGGAGAAGAGCATTTCTCATACCTCTTTCCCAAAAGACAAGAATGGAACTATAGGTCTTTCTGGGAAGTTGTTCATCAGGTTATGAAAACTTGCTCATTAATTCTTTTCCTTTCTGTCTTTTAGAGTAAGTTTAAAACATCAAGATGTTGATCCCCAGCCCACAGAAAAATCTTCATTCCACAACTCTGCATACTTGTTGAGGCCCAGTGAAGGCATGGAGAGCTGCTTTGAATTTGCAGGTTGTTGCCAATACCAAGAGCTGCTGCTGTGGCTCTAGAATCCTATGAGAACCTTCCCCAGAAGGAAAACAGATGTGGATTCATATGTTTCCCTGATGTTCATCTGCTTGAATTTCATTTTATTTATTCTTTTCTTTTCTTGTTTTTAAAGGAGAACACTTCTTGGCTCAAAATATTTTATTTTGTATTAATTTGTACAATGAGCCATTAACTCAAAATATGGATAATGAAATCAAGTTTGTAGTCAACTTAAGAGTCCTTGGATTCGGGTTCAACATGGGTGGTATAATATACACATGAAATGCTTACAGTTTTAAAAGTATTCACAGCCTTGATCAAAGAGAGGTAAGAATACTGATGAAAAGCATTACTTAATACTGCTTTGAGAGAACCTTGAAGATACATTGCTTTTACTAAAAATTTTAGGAAACTGTTTCCCTATTTCCCACCAGTGCTACTGAAAGTTAGCATATACCAAACTTTATCCCTCCTGGGGAGGAATTCTATTTAGCTTTGTAGTCTTAGGATCAAGCGTTGTGTCCATAGCTCAAGCCTCGTAATCATTTCTCATTTCTACTTAAAATTGTTAATTTTCCCTTCTCTAACCCCAAGCTATTTTTTCTGAAAGAATGGCCTATAATTCCCCTTCATTAGAATTATCTGCCAATTCTAGACCAAAAGCTATTGAGTTAGGTTGTGAAGGTGGGATCTACAACTGTGAATTTTTAACAATATTCTTGAATAATGTGAGACCCATTCTACACCACACACACACACACACACACACACACGTATAACACATTTATTTCTCAGAGAAAAATACTCTATTAAGCAGACATCAGAAAGTAGGACTTTTCTAGCAGTCTTTTGTATCAGTTACTAATAAGAATGATGACTCACACTGGGAGGAAACCTATCTAACTAGGTAAAAGAATGAAAATGGTAACCGTAAAAATCTGTTCTGCATTTGCCATTTGTGGGCAAGTGTGTTTTAAGGGGAATCAAGACCCATCATGTTCTCTGTAATCCACCCACATTCCCATCTGGAAATGTAACATATTTGAGCCACATGATTCCTCCCGTCTTCAAGAGGCCTGGCAGTTAGAGATGATTGAAAATACACATAGAAGAAATTCTGTAGTGTCAACTATTTTAAAGTTATAAAAATTAATAAAGCACTAAAGATCATATTTTAATCAAATACATGCAAGAAATATATTAAAAGGTGCAGATTATCCTGTTCGCCATCATGAAGAAATATCTTAATTCTGATCATCTTTGTGCTTTTTTTTCAGTCTTTCTATATAGACTTTCTCTCCAGGACTCCTCTGGTCGATGTGAAAACCCGTTAAGAAGGCTATATCAAGTAGTTTTCATGTACCCAGATGTGATGCTGGTTTTCTGCTTGCTTTACTGTCAGTCATTGAAGTATCTGAAATAGCTAGAAAGCTAATAAGCAATTTTGACAAATGTCAAGTAATTAAATGATTATTGCTCTAGCTAACTTAAAAAAAAATAGAGTCCTGTCAAGTAGATGAACTCACTCAGCCTTCTTTCTTAACTGCCCAGAGGTGTTTCTAATGTGAAAGCTTTTGCTGAGAGAAAAGCTCTTAATGATGAAAAATAGAGTGCTCTAACAACTACCCTTTAATGAGAAAATAGGAAACATCTAGTCCATTTAAAATTATACTATGCAAACACTTGAGGCCAGGGGAAAATCAGCAAGCTATTCAATCAACTTTTTTTGAGAAAGAAAATCCTTTGTATTCAACAGAGTACACATGTCTGTTCCCTTGTGCTCTGTGTTGATTTTCCAGGAATTGTGATCAGTTCATACTGAATTATCCACACTCTCATGACTGCTTTACTGTTGACGCAGACCTTTATGAACCATCATTAAGATAATAAACATGAGTTTGACTACTACAGAGCAGCAGCTGTGTCAAAGATGAAAGACAAGAAGCAACAGCATAAAATATACTATTGAAAAAAATAGTTTGTGGCTACTTAAAAATTGCAAAAACAGATACAATGACACAATATGCTGTTTCATTACACAATATGTAATGAAACAATACTGCTGTTTTTTTGGGGTGCCAAGACCAAGGTCTAACACTTCAGCAAATATTGATACTCTTTCAATCTTCCTTGCCACTTTGTGGTATTATTTGCATTTTAAAGATGAAAACTGAAGCATAAAGACGTTAGACATTTCACCCAAGTGCTATAGCTAGGTTTTATCAGAACCAGGATTCAAACCAGTAAGGCTTGCTTGGGAGCCCAACTTCTTAATCACCACGCAAGAATGCTTCATTACAGAGCCTCACACCACAATTGAGCCCACTAGTCACATGTATACCTTGCATAATGGTTTTGAAGCATACCTACAGGTTCTCATAAAAGTAGTGTACTTTTATTTAACATTAAATATGCCCTGGAGAAGTAAATAAAGGTACTTTCTGACATGTCCTGGTTGAGTCAATCGCCTCTGAAGAATCACAGGCCACATACCCTTGAGTTCAAGTCTGGGCGGGTGGGGAGGCCGAATAACCAGTGTGAACAAATAAAAATTTAAAATTACCATATTTTTCCTCCTCTCTCTTCCTGCCTGCCTGCCTTCATTACTGCCCGCACCTAATAATAAAGACAATTTCTAAGACGAATATAAGAGGGATACTGAGTACTATATATAGCCAGAAATAGCTGTAATGTAGCATTAGACTTCGGAGACCAAAGGACCAACATATAATGGGGAACTTTAGACATTTTTTTCTGACTAGAACATGTTATAATTCCTCCCACTTGAATATATAGTGAACATAGTTTGGGCAGATTAGTATGAATAGAAAATTTAAAATATTTCTTTAGTTCACAATGTTGTATTCATTTCAGGGAACGGAACTGCATCTCAGTCTATAATTCACACCACATCAATTTGTGTTCTTTACGCCACATTTTCCCCTCTAAACTCCTGCTCACACATACACAACCATAATCCTGTGTCCTGCTATTTTGGTTGTGATTTGTGTGTTCGTTTTTTTAATTATATTCCATATATAAGTGAAACTAGTCTGTTTTTCTTTCTAACTTGCTACACTTAGTGTGATCCCCTCCAGTTCCATCTAGATTGCTGCAAAAGGCACAATTTAATTTTTTTAAACAGTGGCATAGAATTCCATAGAGTATATATACCAGAACTTCTTTTTCCAGTTATCTGTTGATGGTCATTTAGGTTGTTTCCGTGTTTTCCCTACTGTGAACTGTGGTCTAGGAACATAGGGCTGCAGATGTATTTTGTGATTAGGGATTTTATATACTCTGGGTATTTGTCCAGGAGTGGGATTGTCGGATCAAATGGTAGAGCCATATGTTTAAGAAATCTCCATACTGTTTTCTAAAAAGTGTGCACCAATATATATTCCTACCAACAGTGTGGGATGGTTCCTTTTTTTCCACACCCTCTCCAAAACCTCTTATTTCCAGTCTTTTCAATATAGGCCATTCTCACTTGTGTGAGGTATCTCATTGTTTTTTATTTCGATTTCTCTGATGCTGAGTGATGGGGAACATTTTTCAGGTGTGTGTAGGTCATCTCTGTGGCTTCTTTAAACATGTGTCTGCTTAGTTCTTTTACCCATTTTTGTGTGGATCATGTTTTTTTTTTTTTCTTTTTTTATTGTTGAGGTGTAGCTGCTCTCTGTATGTTTTGGTGGTTAAGCTCTTACCTGGTGTATGTTGTGTGAATATCTTCTTCACTTCTGTGGGTTGACTTTTTTAGTCATGGTTTTCTTTGCAGTGCAAAAGCTTTTTGTTAAGTGTGATGTAGTCCCAATTGTTCAGTTTTCCTTTGGTTTCTTGTGCTGTGACTGTTCCTAATTCAAAGATATCTTTAATTGAGGTGATGGAGTATTTTCCCCATATTCTCTTCTAAGTATTTTATCATTTTAGGTCTAAGGTCCAGATCTTTGATCCACTTTGAGTTAACATTTGTGCATGGCGCTAATGTATAATCTAATTTTTTTCCTTTTGTTTTGCAGCTGTCTTTCCAGTTTTCTCAATGCCATTTATTGAATAGACTTTCCTTCCTCTATTGTATGCTCTTGACACCTTTTGTCATAGATTAACTGTCCATATAAGTTTGGTTTTATTTCTGGGCTCTCAATTTGATTCCACTGATTGGTAATCTGTTTCTGTTCCAGTACTATGCTGTTTTGATGATGGTTGCTCTGTAGTAGTTTAAAGTCAGAAAGCGTGATTCCTCCATTGTTCTTTTTTTCTCTTAGGATAGATAGCTTTGACTTAGGATGGCTTTTTGTGGTTCCATATAAACTTTATTGTATGATGTTTCCTTGAAAACAGTCCCTGAGATTTTGATGGGAATTGCATTAAACTTATATATTGCTTTAGGTATGATGGTCATATTTTACTATGTTGATTCTTTCAATCTATGAACATGGAATGTTTTTCATCTGTGTCTTCTTTCAATACTCGTGTTAAGATCTTATAGTTTTCATTGTAGAGATCTTTCACCACCTTTGATAGATTTATTCCCAGGTATTTGATCTTTCTTGGTGCTATTGTAAATGGGATTTCTTTTTCCTCTACTTTATTGTTTGCATATAAGCATGCTACTGATTTTTGTGTGCTGATTTTATAACCTGCCACTTTGCTGGATTCATTTATTGTATCTAGCAGTTTTTTCATAGTCTTTAGAATTTTCTAGGTATCGTATCATGCTATCTGCAAATAATGACAGTTTTATTTCTTCTTTTCCAATCTGGATTCCTTTAATGTGCTTTTATTGCCTTATTGCTCTGGCCAAAACTAACAAAACTATGTTAAATAATAGTGGTGAGAGTTGGTAAACTTTCCTAGTTCCAGATCTTAAGGAAAAGACTCCATTTTCTACCATTGATTATGATATTGGCTATGGGTTGTCATATATTACTTGTATAATGTTGATGTATATGCCTTATATTCCTATTTCGGTGGGGGTATTTATCTTTCTCATGAATGAGTTTTAGATTTTGTCAAATGCTTTTTCTGCATCTATGAGATGATCATATGGTTTTTGATTTCTCTTTGTTTATGTGATATATTACACTGATTGTGTTTGTTGAACCAACCTCATGTCTCTGGAAAAATATCCCACTTGATTGTTGCGTATAACTTTTTTTTAATGTGTTGCTGGATTCTGTTTGCCAGGATTTTATTGTGGAATTTTGCATCTGTATTCATGAGTGATATTAGTCTATAGTTTTCTTTTTTTGGTGCTTTATTTGCCTAATTTTGGTATCAGGGTATTAATACTGGTCTCAGAGTGTGTTTGGGAGTTTTCCCTTCTTTTCAACTTTATGGAAGAGTTTAAAGTGGATGAGGATTAGTTCTTGTTGAATGTTTGGTGGAATTCACCAGTGAAGCAAACTGGGCCTGAGTTTTTTGTTTTGGGGGAGGTTTTTTATTATTTCAATTTTTGTACTTTTGGTTGGTCTCTTTAGGTTGTCTGTGTCCTCCTGGTACAGTTTTGGTAGGTTGTAAGGTTCTAGACACTTGTTCATTTCTTCATGATTGACAGGTTTGTTAGCATATAAGTTTTCATAACGCTCTCTAGATTCTTTGTATTTCCGTGATGTCAGTTGTAATTTTACCTCTTTAATTTCTAATTTATGTTATTAAAATTTTCTCCTTTATTTCCTCAGTGAACCTAGGGTTGTATCTCTTTGGTTTATCACATAGTTCTCACAACATTTCATGGTTTAAACCTTGATGCCTTTTCAATATTTTTGTTTTCCCTGATATTCTCTTCTTACTATGTGCTTGAAAAGCCTCCATTACTGTGAGTCTTTCTTTATTTTCCCACAGACTTGGTGATTTTTCCCTGTGATTCCACCAGATTTTAAAATCTAGCAATGAAACACAGTTCTCCAAGCATTTCTAAATGGTTTCTTATTATAAACCACATAAATTTAGAATCAATTTACCTTCACTTTTAAAATTTTAGTCATTTATTTATTGTGTGACTCTTGATATCTTTTTATTGAGATGTAATTGACATATTATCTATTAGTTTTGGGAGTATAACATTAGTTTCAATTTTATAACAATGATCAATATTTGTATATTGCAAAATGACCATCACACTAAGTCTAGTTTATATCCATCACCTCATATAATTTTTGTCTTGTGAAAACTCTTAAAATCTACTCTTACAAATATTTAAATATATCAGACAATATTAGTAATTATAGTTACCATGCTGCATGTTACAACCCCAAACAATTTTCTTAACATTCCCATTCCTTAATCTGTCTCCATATTCAGTTTTTATTATTTTAAGGAGAAAGAACTTCTGTTTTTTCTGTATTTGCATATGAGTGGTTGCCTGGAAATTTTTAGGCCTTGAATAAATATTTGTTGGCACACAAATGAATAATGGTATTTTCATAAAGGAAATTTCAAAAACCTAATTTAAGTTTCATAACTTTCTTTACATAGTAAACTGTTTATTCCCAAAGTTCTTCAGCACTATACGACAACAAAAGCATTAATATCTTTTTAAAAGCAAAATTCCCTACTTCGATGTCTTCAAAATACAACCAAGGTAGCAAGGACAAGAAAAGGGTGTATAACTTCACTTTTGCCTCTTGTTTTCTCTGCAGATTAAAGAAAGGGCATCCTACACATGACAGTGAAATTCACTTGTAATTTCATAGTATAATACAGAATTTTTTTTTTTATTATCACACCCTATACCTATAGAATGTAAGTGCTTTATCTCTCTCACCAACCTCCTGTAAGGTGGTCAATTTTATACTTTCCATTTTATAAAGGATGAAAGAAAGACAAAACAGAGTTTTAATGATGTTCACATACACTGCTTTAAATGAAGACCTGGGATTTGGAACCAGACACTCTGACATCATAGTCTCCACTTTTAACCATTAAGGTCTAAAGAAAATCAATGTTCTGAAGATAGAATGGTGCCTAAGGACTTCTGAATCAAAGCTATCAGTCAATTGCTTTCACTCTGGAAAGATTTGTTCAAATTTTTATATGCTGAACTGGGATATCGGTGTGATACATAATAATTAACCAGACTGGATTATTGGCCCCCACTCTGGTGCTGTTCACAGGGGATGGCATAACTCTCTTTCTTTGAATCTGTGGAGATGCCTAGCTGTCTTCTCTACTCTGTTTTGCCTCTGACAGATATTGCTGACTTACTATAATGTGTAAGTTTAGTTCTCCCCTTTGACCTTTATTTGATCTCCTAACATATATCTAATATTTTTAGTTAGCAACTTTTTCTATCATCTTGAGCAATCTAGATTAATTTACATATGTTGAGGGTGTATATAACTTTAATATATTTTTCCTAATTTAAAATGATATATACATCTATATGTATATGCCTGCATATATATGTAATCCTACCTTGACTCATAAAGAGAAGAAGATACCAGGAGCTCACTAGAGAAGAACTCCATCGATAAGGTCTCTCAATTCCTATCAGAGTTCAAAACAATCATTATAAAAAAGCTAAATTAGATGCAGGAGACACAAGCAACTACCCAAAGGTAAATGGATGACATCAGAAATGAAAGATCAAAGGGAATCTGGCACTAAAGAGATTGAGGCTATTAAGAAAGTTCTAGTAGAAGTGCTAGAGATATGAACAGGAGAAGCCCCTACTTCTACAGTGCCCTTCAACATTAGTGACAAAGCTTAACATCATTCCAGCTGGCCAAGGAGAGATGTTTAAGGGACTCCTTTCTCTCATCACAGAGAAGGTTATAAAGTGTGGATGTGGAATTGGTATTTGATAATTGAAAACTGATCAAGTATGTGGGGGAAGGTGAATTCTATTATGAAATTTTGAGTTGGTGGTGCCTTTTGGGACAATCACATTAGATAGTGGGTCTTGGAATCTGTACAAGCTTTGAGCTTGAGTGACAGATATTTACAATAGTGGCCTTGAGTATGGATGAAATTGTTCCGAGAAAGTGAGTTGTTTGAAAAGATACCAAAAGATACCAAGGACATAAAAGAAATAGCATGTATTAAAAAGAGGTAGAGGAAAAAGAGGCCAGAAAAGAAACGAGTAAATAAATCACAGAAGAGTAGATTTATGATTAAAACATAGAGCAGAGTGTTGAATGCCCCAAAGTGTGAGTAAAGGAAAACTGGGAGATTTTCACTAGTTTGACATTTAAGAGGTAAACATAGAGAAAGAACTTTCAATGTAAGAGTAGTAATGAAAGCCAAACTGCAATAAATCAAGGAATGAGTGAGGAGGAAATAGAGATAGAAAACAAGTATTTTTTTTTAGGATGGTAATAGAGCAGGAAGTCTCAGTGGAGAGAATTTTGTCTTTGTTTTTTGGTTTCTTGCTTTGTGGGGCGAGAGTGGAGGCAGAGCAAAGGAAAGGAGAAAGTAATGTGTAAAAGGAGTTTGATCATGTGAAAGAAACCAATGAAAATCAAGAAATATAATTGAGAGAAAAGAGATAATTGATGTAATACTATCAGAGGAGGTAACACTCATATTAAGGAATCAGATTCAGGTAAAAGAAGAGATCCCTTGGGGAAAGACTGTCAATAGGTGAAGAGAAACAAATGGTGGATTTTTCATCTACCCTGAAGTAAACTGACAGTATTACCCACCTGACAAACAATAGATTTATTGAATTTTAAAGCTTGAAGGGAACTTGGAGCAATTGTTGTCAAATGGTGATCTATATCTGAGAGGGACAAGGAAAGCCTCTTTCTGAGGATGCCTTAGCAGCTAACAGAAAAATACAAGGAGCTTAGCAGGCAACAGAGGGTCTTCCTCAACTGAATAGCTTGTCCCTTTTCCTGTTTGTCATGTTCAGTTTCCTTTTCCTATTTCATTCCAAGAAAAGATTTGTATTACATCATCTAAAAGCTATGCTTTGGTCCAACCCGCCATGTCATAGGCGAAGAACTTGGGGTCTGGAGAGGACAAGTGAATTCTCCAAAAGGCAAGGGCTACTCTGTCTTTACAACACAGATTCTGGTTCATTTACAGTAATTGATCAACTTCCCCAAACATAAACATTTATATTCTATTAAGTTTAATTCAAATAATTTTGATCTCAGACCTCTTCACTTTCCTGGTATGGTGACATACAACACTCACATTCAAGAAAAATTAAGAGGTCATATATCTCATGCATTTTCTCAACAGAAATGTATTCAAAAGTAACTATCCTTGTTTTTTTTTTTAGGCTTATTAATAAGACACGGTCCTCAAAGAACTGATCAAATGAACTGTCTTCAAGTCAGATCATTTTCTATTTCTCTTTCAGAGAAAAAGTCCATAATGTGCCTTGGAAAATAATTGTGTCTTCTCACTATTGCCACAAGTACATAATGAAACTAAATAAAATCTCTCATGCTCCAACTTCAGGATTTAGGGAGAGAACCATAAGAATAAGTTTCAGAGAATGTTGTTCAATCTACAGTCTCTTGATGAAATACTTAGACAATGGATGTAATAATTTGTCCTGATAAATTATTAGTGTTGGGTGGGGAAACAGATACAGGAATAGGAAGTATAAATTTAAAGTCTGGGGTGTGGAAGAGGAAGATGGGGTCCAGTGGTTCATGATAGATATGGTGTGTCATATACAGTTATCAAAGTGTGAAACTATACACTTGAGAATTCCACAGTGTTGTAAAACAATATTACATTACAAAAAGAAATAAAAACCCACTCAAGCCCTACAAAACCAAAGCATCTCTCTACAGATGGTTTCGTTATGTTTTCCCCACAACTGGTTCAACTAAACTTCTTATTTTGTAGTCCTCTTTTTTCTCTATGAATATAAAGGAAACATTTACATATTAATGTTAACCATTGGATTCTACGTGTCACTAATGGTAGAAAAATGTGGAAACTGAATTGATGATTAGAAAAAAAACCCAAAACAAAACATCAAAGTTAGCAATGACCAACCACAGATGTCAATGACCTAAAGTTGCCCTACCAGAACTCAGAAAGTCTGATTCTAATAAGGGAGATAAAAATAAAGACTGGAAATATATCACAGAAAATAAAGCATTTGTTAACTTGAACTTGGGTTGGGGAAGTTATTTTAGATTTTCATGTTTTCAGATTTGTTCTCTACTACTGCAATGGCACAGAGGCAGGAAACATACTGCCTGGTGAGGAGACTGCAGGGACTGGTGAACTGTCAGATACTCCCAAGCTATTATGAAACCTGGCAGACTCTAAAGGAACACTACTAGTTGCAACCACCATGACTTAACCTGCTAAAAGGCCTTCAATGCTGTTGTAAAACGGAAACTAAGATTTAAAAAACAAAGGTCTCAGTTCATTGCCCAGGTTTATGTTTCCAGAGGGCATGCTTCCTCTTTCTTCACATCATCCCCACCCAAACCAATAATTGTCATAAGCGTGGGAGATACAGGAGAGCATCAGTGAAAATGAACACTGTAATTGAGGTGTATGTCCCTAAATGCGTATTGGAAGGCCCAGGACTCCATCCAAGATGGCACACTGGATAAAGGTGAATCACATCATAGAAAGTCCATGAGTGAAGGGACACCCCATCATGGAGCATCCACAGTGGAAGTCAGGCTAGAGTAGTAGTCCTCAAAGCGGGGTACATACACCCCAGAAAGATCAAAAGCTTATACATGTGTGCAGAAAGACAATCTTAAAATATTTACATTTTTACTATCTCTATTTTGCATATCTGTTTTACAGGGAACAATGTATATTAATGCAGTGGTACACATTTAATACATACATATATGTCCATACACATATATTTTGAGAGTAAGACTTTATACATTTTTACTAAGATGAAGTCAAAAAAAAAAAGTTTGAACATTAGTGATTTAGAGCTTTAGAATCCTTAACTCTTCTAGAATTCAAAATTTCATTTTCCAAGGCAATGTACAAAGTATGCAGTTTCAATAAAGGAACATTGTCACATAATATTAATGCTTTAAGCCCATGGGTTTGGCTTGGCAGTTTTTGGCACTAAATATGAAAACAGTTCTGGTTTTATGGCTGTATAGGAGCTATAAGCATAAAGAATTTATACCTAGTTATCTTTATAAATATTTAAATATGAAGAGATTTTTAATAATTTTGTTCATGAAAATTTATTTCCTGTTAAAGGGCTCTAAACATTTTTTAACTTTGAAAAAAGTGTCCTATATCTACATACAAAGTTGACTTCACTGGTATTGTAAAAGGAAAATCAAAACTAGAATTTCAATGTAAAATTAACAGGGAACTAACATTACTTCAAGGGCTGAATTTAGAAAATAAAAATTCAAGAATTTTATAAAATTTGAAGACATCAATTATGAAAAGTATTTCAAAATATTGACAACAGTGGGTTATGTTTAAGAATTACAACAGTCTCTAATTAAAAGTGAGCAGTAATATTAAAAAGCAAAAATCCTTTACTGTTATATAATCAAAAATATGTGTAAGTTATTGTACTCGGGTTATACGAGGACGAAAATTTTAGATTTATTCATAATATAGGAAAACAAATTTATCAACCAATAGTTTTTTTCATTGATGAGTCAAATAAATTTTAACTTGCATTCATTTTAAATTTGTGAAAAACTCATAACAGCTTGAAAATTTTATTCTGACTTTAAAAAAAAATTCCACCTAGCTGTGCGAGATATATATAAGTCAGACAAATTAAACTGTGTGTGTGAACAGTGTACCTATTGCCTGTTAGGTCCAAGCATTTTCTTAGTTCCCTGAGTGAATATGATACTAATCAAAACATGACTTTTCAGATTATTTCTCTATTTTCCTGATTCTAGTTTTGTTTCTTTTCCTGGTCCTTGTGAAAGTTTGGTTCTGATTCTGGTTTGCTGTCCAACTGGAGGAAGCAATGATTAGGAATACAGTTTTCCCTGTCCATTTTATAATCTCTGTTATGTAGAGATTAAGATCTAGTCTCTTACATATGAGAGATGACAGCCTTGTTAGTATCTTATTTGCTTGTTTTTACTGTTTGTTTCACCTCCACAAGATAAAATAATCTTTGAGATCTACAATTTGCTCTTATCAATAGTTAATGTTTTCTTCCACATCTTCCTGGAGGTTCTGTAAATTGGATCTTATTTTTTGCTGTATTACTAACTCTTATTACAACACTCTTTCAATGATATACTACTCTCCCTGATCTTTCAGAAGTTATGAACAGTCTTTTTTCTTTTAATGGTAACAGGTTTGTTTTTGTTTGTTTGTTTTTCAAAGGAGCAGAAAGAATATGTCCTCCATTTTACTAGAACTTAATTTGACAGATTGATTATACAATCAAATTGTTTGTCTTTTCTAATTTTCTATATATGAAGACAATTTTTCTGCTCCTCATTTTAAAAGAAGGGCTATAATTTGTTTATTAAACCAATGCCTATAAAGTCCTCCTAGGAAATGTCTGGTACTTGACCTATGGCTGTTAATTTTTTCAGGGCAAAGAAAAATCATATCATTTAAAAACTTAGATACTTGGGATAATGAAGAACACAGGAATTAATAAATATTGGAGTAAATAGAAAAGACTTTTTCTTCTTAAAAATTCATACAACTAAATCAAAAGTTACAACATTGCCTTACTGGATTTATGAGGTATGTAGATAAATACATTTAACAATTATGCCATAAAAGGTACCAGGTGGTGGGAAGGTTAAATGAAAATATACATTTGCAGGGTTCTGCCTACATAGAGCAGTACAACAATAATTCTAAATGGACTGTAAAAGCTAAGGATTTATAATGAAATTTCTAGAAATAATTACTATAAATAAATTATATAAATAGGAATATAGTTAAAAAGCCAAAAAGAAAAATTAAATAGAATCTTAGAATATTTAAATATTTTTAAAGGTAGGAACACTAGAGGGAAAAACCCAAAGAATCAAATAGAAAAGCAAAATAATAGAATAGACATAAATCCAACCATATCATAATTATAAATTTAACTAAATAAGAAATTCAAATAAAAGGCAAAATTTTTAAGAATGCCTTTAAAAAAGCAAAAACATATGTTGCCAAAGAGAGACACACTTTATTAAAGAAATCAGTTGAAATTAATGTCAAAATGTGTACCACGTGAAATATCAGAATAAGGAAGCTAGAGAGTCTGTATTTTTTTTACATAAATTAAACTTCAAAGCAAAGAATATGAGATGAAAACATAATAAATATATGAAAATCATAAATATGCATAAATCTAATATCTTATAAACCTAAATACATGAGGTGAAAATGGGAAGAACTAAAGGGAGAAACAACTCCATAATCAAATCTGGAGATGCTGACAGTACCCAGCTCTCAGCAGCTGATAAAACATCTAGACAAACTCGGTGGAGACACAGGCAATCCAAAAGCCCCATGACTCCCCCTGACAAAATTAATATCAGCAGAAGCAGCAAACGCAGAGCACATATTATTTTCAAGTGTACATATGCATGATTTTTTCACTAAGATACAACACATTTCTCAATAAATTTAAAAAGATCATAATCCAAGAGCACGTTCTTTGACCACTAAAGCTGGAAATCAACAACGGTGAAACTGTTGGTACCCTCTCAGCATCTCTAAGACTTGGGTTTAGGCCAACGTCTCTTAAACACAGGCAGAAACCATAACAACTGATCAATCAGACTTTATCAAAATCTAAAAACTTTTGTTCTTTGAAAGACACCATTTGGAGAAAGAAAAGATAAAGTATTGATTGGGGAGGAAATTTGGCAAAACATATCAGGGAACTTGGATGTAGCATATTTAAATAACTAACTCAAGAAAACAAAATCCAATTTGAAATAAACAAGTGTGAATTGACAATTCACAAAAGAAATATGAATAAGGCATGAAAAGATGCTCAACATCATTCATCATCAGGGAAATGCAAATTAAAATTACACTGGGGACAAGTCCATACTCATTAGAATGATTATATTAAAAAATAATCTTACCTAGTCTTGGTGAGATGTGGAGTAACTGGAGTACTCATAGCCGGGTGGGTTGAAAGTATTCAACAGTCACACTGTAAAACAATCCAGCAGTTAAAAAATAGACTTAGTTGCCATATACCTGGTAAGCCAACCAGAAGTAAATACTTCTAAGTATTCACACAAGAGAATCTAATACATACAAACTTGAACATGAATGCTCATACCAGCTTTATTTTAAGCAGTCAAAAACCAGAAACAACGCAATTGTCCATCAACAGGTAAATGAATAAACAATTGTGATATACCATACAATGTGACCCTAAAATACTGATAAACACAATTATATGATGGACATCAAAATTATGTTCAGTAGACAGCATCCTAGTAAGGAAAAAGAATAGATACAGTGTGATTGAATGTATACAAATTTCTAGAAGATCAAATCCATTCATAACAGAAAGCAGGTAAGTGTCTGTCTGGGGACAGAGGCATAGATTACAAAGGGGTAGAGGAAATATTTGAGGTGGCTAAAATGCATATATCTGGATTTTAATGACTATTTCATGGGTGACTATGTACATTAAAATTGGTCAAAAAGTACATTTTAAACATACATATTTTTTTATTCATTTGTACCTCTAAAGACATAAGAGATTTATTATTTCTAATATATAATACAGAACTGGGGGGGAATGGGTTGACTACAGAAGAAATGAAATTAGCCAGTAGTTGGTGATTTTATTGAGGCCAGAGAATAAATAAATACAGGTGTTTATTACACTGGTATGTTTACTTTTGCATATAATTGACATTTGCTAAAAATAAAATCAAGCTCTCTGGATAATGCCTACTGAAAACATAATCTTGATTCCTTATGAAACCGGCAGAAAGAAGTTAATTTTCTGGCCTTAGTAATCATTTAGCTCTTGCATCTCTAATTGCTGACCATGTAGCTTATACCTGGTCAGTTCTTTCTTTTGTGCCTTTATGAATGAATTAGACAATGAGACCAGGGTTTCAAGATTTTTTTTTGGATATTATTTGTAATTACAGATGGAATTATTAAAAAAAAAATCCAAAATCTGAAAACAGGCAAAGAGATGACTACATTTTTTTCACTGCTGTATTAAAACACATAGCAGATATATTTGAGGAGTATTTAATTCTCTATGTATGTACCTTTATTTGATTTACTATCTACTATTGATTAGGATATTTGACAACTCTGAATAGATAATAACTTACAGAGAACCTGTAACGATGATTTTTGTCCAGTATCAAAGAAAGTAACTTCGTCTAGTAGATATTTTATCTAGCAAAGATGCAAATAACTTCTGTTGGTAAATACACACAAACACACATACACACACACACAAGTATTACACTTTAATATTTCTTTGGAATGATAGCTAGGTTTGTCCTTATTTTAGCAATATTTTATTCAGTTTTCTTTCAGTGATAATTTTTTTCTGCTATATTCTTTGACTCAGAATCTGAAATTTTCACTCATTAAAAAGTTAGGTAAGTCTGTGTAACATGTGCTCACTTTAAAAATTAGTCTGGAAATGTCTAAATCCTGCCTTGCATCAGACACTATCTCTTTAAGAGTCTCACGGAGAGAGAAGCAAAGGTCAAATCAAAGAACAATGTGTCAAGTTTGGCTGAGTATAGAACTCCAGGGTAAGATGAGTTCAAGGCCTAAGAGGAAATTTCTTCCACCTAGCCCTGAATCTAAATTATATTACCAGGCCTCTCTCCCAGCTTTTACAGATGAAGGTGGTCAAATGTGCCCTCTGGGTCAGCTTGACCCCTATTAAAAAACACATTCAAGGGTGACCTTTATAGATATTAAGTCTTTGGTAAATGTGGCTTAATCAGCATCCTGGGTCCTGGCAGATCAAATTAACCACAAAATCCTTTCTATGGTTGTAGTAGGAAGGATTAGAAAGGACAAGAGCTTGAATTACTAGTCACTTATGTAGAGATTCCTATACTTGGCAGCAAAACTGATGTGCATACTCCTGGGAAAGGTTACAATGGAATTGAAGAGGGCAGACCTTGAACATTAAATAGTAACCAAAGAGTTATTGATACAGATGTTCTAGGTTAGAGGAAGGAAAGATGAACTGAAGCATTCCAATGAACTGATGGGTGAAATTGTAAGATTTTTTTTTTTTTTTTGAGGGGAAAAAAGCAAACACAGAATAATAAAATGATTTCTGGCCAGGAAAGACAGTTCTTTCCTGGGATGCCAAGTCTAATTTATTAGTAAAGGTGTAGGAACAAAGAAGTAATACATTTATTGCAAATATATTTAAACAAAATATAAGAAGATGAAGGGGAACAGCAAGGTGGCAGTACTAGAGCATGAAGTCAAGTTCTAGCACAGTGACAGCATATTTGCAATACCCTTGGGTAAGGGAAGACCTAGCCCCAGGCCCAGCCCCCAGAACTTCTTTCTCGGCAGGTATACCCTCAGAGCACCTGTGACAGATGGTGCTCCAGACATTTCACTGCAAGTCTGACAGGTCTTCTAGACGTCAACATCAACTCTCCAGAGACTCGTGTTTATCTTTTTTTGAAGCAAACTGAACCCAAAGAACAAAAATTAAGGAGATATTATGGAAGATAAGTGTCTTGGTTGGAAGGAGAAAAGTGTTCCAGAGGCTAGACCCCCAGACTGAGCACACATCTGGTATTGTGCGCAAGGTAGAGAGTCAACAGAGGAAAGTCTAGAACCGAGGCATGGCCTTGTGGCAGTTGTCTTAGGCAAGCCATTTCAGCATTCTGACCTTATTTCCATTATTTGTAAAAATGGAAGAATGAAAGAGTTATTTCATAATTTCTTTCCAGCTCTAAAGCGTTAAACTCAAAGTACTGTGAGTCAAAGAAGTTAACTTTAACAACAGATTGACAGAGTGGGAAAGGAGTAAGATTTCACTGTACACCATGAACTATCGTTAGAGCTATCCCTTTACAAAGACTTTTTGCTTTTGACTTTCTGAATAAAAAACAAATTATCTTAGGGAACAGGACAATTATAGTCATATGCACAATGCTGAAAGAAAAAGGATAAATACCACAGGGCCTGGTCATTGTCTTAATAATGAGATGCCTTCTGCAATGTAAGATACACAGAGTGTGTCCTAATGACAAGACCAAACAACCATGTTGTTTAAATACTCTTGTTTTTTAAAGTTATTTTTAATTAGAGTATGAGGGAGAAAATATCATTTTTAATAAATGGCAAGTATTTAAATGAAACCGTTTCCTGACTAAGTGCAAGTGCTGCTTTCATAGTTCTCTGGAGCCCAGATTTCTTCTCTCTGCTTCATATCACCTCATCTGCAGGCGAACAAAGAACAATCTCTTCATTCTGCATTAGTTTTGCTTGAAGAGTTCATAAGAGAACAGTGATACCAAATGTGGCAGGTTCTCGAGAAAGTGTAATTACATAGAAACAAATAGGGTATGTGCTAGCCTTAATATGTCTGAAGTGATTTATTATTTTTGCTACAGCTCAGTAAGTTTTTTTCTTTGATGTGGAGGTTTTTATTGAGGAAAATGTATAGTGAATTCTAGCTAAAATAAGTATTATGAAAGCATGGACTCTGGAGACAGACAGCCTGGATTTGAAATCCAACTCAGACACTTCCCAGCTATGTGGCTTGGGTTAGTTTGCTTAACCTCTCTGTGCCTTGGTTTCCTGAGCTATAAAATAGGGGAAATAATAGTATTTGCTTCCTAAGTATTTTATAAGTTCATCATTGTAAAGCCCTTAGAATGATAGCTGGAAAAGAGTTAATACTAAATTAAGTATTTATTAGCACTAATAAATTGCCGTTAAATGAATAAGCCATGTGTTGGGAGTCTTCTGCATCCTTATATTCTCTTATTTTTACTTTCATAACTACCATCCAGCTCTCCTCGCTGCATCTTTCTATACTGTAATACCTGCTGTCGTTCTCTTATTCTTTTTTCTCAGATAAACTCTTTCTTGTTCCCATACCACATACAGAACAAATACAAGAATCAAGAATCAGAGTGGAAAAGTATTTCTAATGAAGTTTAGCACTTACATCTATAAGGAAAAGTAACTGAGACCCAGAGAGATCAAGACATGGTTAAGGTCAAATGCTGAATAAATGGTCACTTCTGATCAGACATTCAAGATCTTTTTCTCCAAAAGCATATCATTTCTGATACTGAACTCCCAGTTATTCCTCAGACCTCTCTGTTTGAAGACCACACCACTCTCCAATTGAGTGCTGGGAACTGAATATCTTTCTGAAGCCTATTTTTAAAGATTTCCTAATTTGGTTGCTTGCATTACTTTTCAATACTATCTATCACATACCCCTAGTTTTGCAACAAAAATGGAAACACAGGTAAGAGCTTATCTTTTTTTAAAAAGTGATATATACATTTTTTATACACAGAATGAGTTAAGGAAATTTAACATTTAAATCATAGGTGATATTGCATTTTTTAGACAATTTTCTCTTAAAGAATGAAGTTACAGGAAATTGATACTACTCTAAAATTCAAATATATGTCACTCCATATGTACAGATATACACCACCTTCCATTAAGACAACATGCCTATTTAAGCCTCTTGATTCTTTCTGGTTTCTATATTCTAGCAGCTCTTTCAAAGAGCATACACTCCGCCACCAAGGCATGCATAAAATAATAATTACATTTTAATCATCAATTACTAACAACTTTCTGTGATGAATTTGGTGATACATTAAACAACAATAACAACAAAAATGTCCAGCGGTGTAGCTTATAACTTATTGGAGTAAAACTGAAATACAGATAATTTAATAAGCTTAAGTGTTAAGACGGAGAACACACAAAACTGTCTCTCTATGGGGCCCTAATCCAGAGTTATGTGCAGAGTAAAAGATAGTCTAATCCACTGTGTTTGGGAGACATATTAGCACCTAATAAACAAATATACATAATCCCAATAGAAATTACTGCTATAGAGAAAAAGATTGGAATACCATCATAGGTGAGGACAGGTGAAAAGGGGAGACTACTTTATTTGGAGTACCTAGGAAGGTTTCTCCGAGGAAATGACTCAGCTGCAACTTGAAGATGGGGCTGAGTACAGTGTTCCAGGCAGAGAAACAGAATGAACAAAAGTTCATCTCTGTGAAGAACATAGGGCTACTGTGCTTCAGGCTGAATGGAGGTGAATGGAAACCACTTATTCCTGCTGGTTGTGTACACAGAGATGGTTCAAGATGAGGACAGTGGAGAGGCAGAGCTGGAGCCTGAAGAGCACAGAAGGATCAGCTCTAGAAATATATTTTCACTATGATTTGAGATTTCCAGGAAGAGTCTCAGGTGCCATGATATCTCCTAGTTACTGTGACTTCACTTCTACCAAGAGGATATTCATTTGACCCTTAAGAACATTTATGCTTCTCTTAAATTTCTGATTGAAATGCAAATATTCTAGGCAAGGTTAATGCCTTCTTGTTCATTCACTTTAGAAAGAAATAGTTCTGCAGAGAGCTGGTAGGAAATCTGAGCTGGGTTATATCAGAAGTTCTGGAAATGTAAAAGAAAAGGAGAAAAAACAGAAAGGGAGGTAGAGAAGGTCAACTTTCAGTACTTTCAGAGTTTGGCAGATGACCACCCTTGGCTGTCACTTACTGATTAAAAATTATTTTCTTGGAATTTGGAAATATACATATTCAGGTGGATAATTACTTAAATCAAATAACAAAGGTACATGCCAAAAAGGCTACAATATAGAAAAGACTCAGAGAGGAAACCATGCTGTGCCTGCAAATATGACTGAAGCAATATCTTATGATGTTCTTTAATCTAAGCATCAAAAGAAAGATCAAGAGTAAAACAAATTGTGTGGGAAAAAGCACATCAAGTTAGAAATCTGGAAAAATAAGATGTTTGGAACAATTAAAAGCAGAGTCTTCAATGGAAAAAAATAATTAAAAGTTGAGTGAGAGAATATCGCTAAGAACAAAGACATGAGAAACATCACTACAAGACTGATTGTACAGCTAGAACATGACTCGACATTGTATAAATAGATCACACAGTACAAATAATTGAGAAAATGCAGTACACACTTGAAAACTTCAAAGATATTATACTGAGACTTAAATAAAACAAATTATTTCATTCATTTATGTATAGTTCAAAAACCATTCTAATTAAAAACCATTGATATTCTGTTATATTGACATCAGAGACATTTTTATTTACTTGCTACTCATTATTTCAGCAACTAGTTTTTAAAATTTATTATTTCTAGGAGCTATGGATTCAGAAGTGAAATACTTCTTTGTTGAAGATTGCATACTAATGGAAGAGTCGGACAATAAACAGGTCAACAAATGAATATGTAAGAATTTCAAATAGTACTTGTTTATATATGGGTAAAGGATAGAGTATAACTGAATAACATAAGCGAGGAGATGGCTGTTGTAACTAGGGGCAGTGGAGATCACATAGAGGATGGGACATTTAAACTGAGATTGGAATGAGACGAAAGGAGCCATGTGCACATTTGGGGAAGAGAGAAAAGCTTTGGTAAAGACCCTGAAGTGGGAAAAACCATGTGTTTAAGAACAGAAGAAGGCAGCTTTATTCACAATCACCAAGGATGGCCATGTGAGCATACAGTGAGAAGATGGTCATCTGCTAGCCAAAATCAAATCAGTCAGCACCTTCATCCTAGAAGTGGGGTACTGGAAGGAAGATAGTTGCTGAGGTTGTTCCGTGATTAGCATCTGAGAAAAATAGCAGGGCTTTTCTGGAAGTTGTTCTAGTGGGAGCTTGTGGCACCACAGGAGCCCAGGAAAAGTAGCAACTGCATTGGTAGGATGAAAAGAAATGACATACACCAGGGAGCTAGAAGGTGGGGGTTAGAGACACATGGATAGCTGTGGGTGGAGGCAGCAGCAGACACAGCCAGCAGACTGACTGACAGGGTGGCAGGCCCAAGTGAGTCCCAGGGAATGAGTGACGACTGCTGGTAACATAGATGCTTGACTTGAAAGAAGCCTGAAGGGGAGGGTTTGACTCAGGACCCTAAGCTCCACATGATAACAAGGAGCACAGTGAAAAGGACAGCACTCCTATTCACCCCTACTTCCCACTTCTTGGGTCCTGAAATCCAGCTGAGAGGTAAAGAGCTCCAGCAGAGCAGTCTTTGGACTGCAGGACTGAGTTCATGAGGCTCAGAGAGGAATGCTACCCAGGTAATATCAGCAAGAATGGGCTCCCCATTCATGCCAGATCACAACAGCTACGCCTTCCCAAACCCATGTGCCCCTCTCCCACTAAGCAGCCATCCTTCACTCAATGACAGTAAAAACATATATACTCTGGAAGACTGTAAGGGTGAAAATAGCAACTCAGCAATAAGTATATATACCAAGGAGAAAACAAGACAATACACTTTGAAATTTCAAGATATTATTGCAACATAAGAAAATGAAAGTCCTCAGAAACTAATTTCAAAGACATAGACAACTGGTTCTTTTTAAAGAATAAAGAATTCAAAATTACAGTCATAATGAAATTCAGAGATGTAAAAGAAAACTCAGAAAACAAGTCAGTGACCTCAAAAATACAAATTGAGGAGTAGAAAGGCAGATATTGAAGTTTTACAAAAGAAAGTAACAAATTTCAGGAAGGAAAAAAGGTAACAGTTGAGATGAAGGGTATCTAAGAAAGCCATGGATATAGAAGTGACCAGAGGGAGGAAAGGATAGATGATCTGGAGGATAGAAATGTAGAAAAGAGCCATATGGAAGAAGAAAAAAAAATGGCATTTATTAAATCATTTGTTCACAATGCTACATTCACTTTTTAATACTGACATTGTATCTCAATCTATAGTTCACAACACCCCATCCACCAGAGTTCCAGTGACCTATTCCTTCCCTCTACTAGATTTTGGTTTCATTTTTTCTTTGTTGTCTTCGTTAGATGTTCTGTTACGTGAAGGTTTAGGTTTTTCATTTGTGATTCTTATTATTTCCAGAGGTAGGATTGTATTGCTATAACTTTTCCTCTTATTACTACTTTTGCTGAATCCCACAGATGCTTACAAGTCATGTTTTTATTTTGACTCCAGATAGTTGCATTTATTTGGTTAAGTTTATTCCAAGATATTAAATGTTTTCTAGCATCCTATGGATCACAGTGGAATCAAACTAGAAATCAACCAAAAGAGGAAGAAGGTAAAAACTGCAAAGCGGTGGAGAATACACAACACTTATTGAACAATTACTGGGTCAGTGAGGAAAACAAAGATGAAAAATAGCAGGGCTTTTCTGGAAGTTGTTCGAGCGGGAGCTTGTGGCACTACAGGAGCCCAGGAAAAGTAGTAACTGCATTGGTAGGATGAATGGAGAGCTGATTTTGTGAAAGGATAAATAAAATAGATAAGCCATTAGCCAGACTCACAAAAAAGAGAGAAAACACAAATAAAATCAGAAATGAAAGAGTAACAACTGATGTAATAGAAATACAGCACATGAGAGAACACTGTATATAACTTTATAGCAGCAAATTGGATAACTTAGAAGAAATGCACACATTCTTGGAAACATAACATTTTAAGACAAAACCAGAAAGAACTAGAAATTGTGAAGAGATCCATCTCAAGTAAGGATAGTGAAATAATAATTAAGATTCCCGCCCCCACCCAAATTGAGCCCTGAACCAGAATGTCTCACTAGTAAATTCTGCAAACTTTTCAAAGAACATCAATACCAATCCTTTTCTAACAGTTCAAATAATTGAAAATGGCAAATTTACAAATGCATTTTATTATGCCAACATTACTCTGATTCCAAAACCAGATAAAGACAGCATTAAAAAAGAAAATTACAGACCCAAATCTTTGATAAATATTGATAAAAAATGTCACAAAAATACTAGGAAACCAAATTCAACAACTCATTAAACAAATAATGAAGTGGAATTTATTCCAGAAATGCAAGGATGGCTCAACATATACAATTCAACAAATGTGATATACTACCATCAACAAAAGGAAGGATAAAACCTACATGATCATCTCAGCAGATGCAGGAAAAAGTACATGCTCTGTTCTAGCCATGCTTATAAGTAAATGACAATTATTCATTAAATACACACAAAAATCTTATAAAAGAAGATCTATCACAATCCCTATTTTACAGATGAGAAAACTGAGGTAGAAAAAGTCAAGTAACTGACCTATCAGTAATGGAGCAATATGCTAATAAAGCAAGTAAGAGGAACTATTGTAGTGAAGATGAAGGGAACAAATTTCAGAAATATTAAAGATACAAATGCATGTATGTATATGTATGTGTGTGTGTGTGTGTGTGTGTGTGTGTATATGAAAAACTTGTTACATTTTGTACATAGAAGAAAAAACTACATTTCCAGCTATGCCTTGGGTGCCTGATGAGGTCATTACATAAGACAGAAAACTGACTAAGGAGCCAGCTGGTCTTGGGGGAAGGATGATTCAGTGTGAGATGTGTGTGGTACCCAGGGAATATTTAAGTGGGCATAATGCTCAGGCATTTGGAAAAGTGAGTTTAAAACTGGAGGTGATCATGTTCAGTGAAGTAAGTTAGAAAGAAAAAGAAATACAGGATGGTTTCACTCATATGTGGAATATAATGGAATGAAACAAATGAATCTATAAATCACAACAAAAATAGTAGAACTCATGATTGGTTATGGGCAGGGAGAAGTGAAAGGGAAGAGGGGAAGAGTGATGGTAAAGGACACTGGAACTCTGGTGGTGGGTGTAGTGTGAAATATGCAATTTCAGTATCCTAAAATGAATTTAGCATTGTGAATTAAAGAAATAATATTACTATAAAAAGTCTTGAGAGAGAAGTTTAGGGCAAACATATAAAATTTCAAGGCACTACTATGTAAACAAATAAAAACTATGAAAAACTTTAGCAGGAAAGCTACATTTATTAATAGAATAAATCAGAGAGCTGATTATCAAAATTCATTAAGTATCTGACTCTTTCCCAAGGAATAAGCAGTCTTTACATTTCCAGATATGTTCTTAGGTCAGATGAAAAATAAAAATGAAAAGTTTTATGGTAAACTCAGAAGAAAAGTATAGTATTTTAGTTGCTTACCATTTATAAAGGGAACTTTATTATCTTAATGCCAGTTTATAACTTTGAGTTTAACCAGCTAAAATATTTCAAGCTGTAGAGCTTGTTGAAATTGAGGATAAATTCTTATTACAGATTTATTGAAGAAAAAAATTGATGGAAGTGTCAAGTATGGAAGTATTATTTTTCTGGGAACTACCAATCTTCTAGTCAAGGTGATAAAGACTAATAATAAGGAACAACAACTGAAAAGCTAATATAAAATATTTTTCATTAGGGGATTTTCCCTACAATGTATGATTTTGGAGCCTTGTCCAGAAATGTGACTCACCATAATGTGCAGAGAACTAGGAGACAGACATCCAAGGTAAAGCATGAGAAGGAAATTAAGATCTAATGAAAAAATGCTGTTCTTGGTTTGTCAGGAAACTAAAGTTAATTCAGGCATGTTCTCTAATCCAAAGCCTCCATCTCTTAGACAAAAAATAGAGAAGAAAAAGCAAAATGAAATTTGGGATATAATGGTACTTAAATCTGTCAGTCTACTTCTAAATACACCATCCACTTTATAAAGTATCATGGCTGCAGGATGCCTACATCTCAATGACCCATTGCCAATCACCAATTGATAAATAGGTAAGTGGGTGGGTAGGTAGGTAGAAAGGTAGGTAGGTAGACTGATTGATTGCACATAGAGATTTACAGATATAGATACACTTTCTAACTAGTTGCTGTCCTTTTATTCAGGTCTCTTGTCAATTCCTACTCCCCTTTCTTCATTTTGACTGAATTGTTTCTCCAAATTCAGGCATTGAAAATTAATTGAATATCTACTATTTACCTGGGAATAAGATATAAATATCACATAGTCTTGGCCTTGTAGAGACTCTCAAATCTGCTGGGTGTGAACAAATTAGGCTTTGCTAATCTGATGACTATAAACTTCTTTTTCACTCTTTTTTGCTTTCTTTCACAGAAAAGGCAGACCTTGAAAACCCAATAACGTGCCCAGATTATATTCTCTTAAATTTCTATTGCTTTTTGTAATACAGAAATCCAGTGACCCTTCCACTGAATCATTGTGCTTATTGTTCAGATAATATATTTGGGTATTACTTGTTCCTGACCCCAGAATATCTTTTGTCTCACAATCTTTTAATATCACTTTTAGATTCTATCATTTGTATATATCTCCAATAGGATTATAAACTGTTATCACAATCTTGTTTTATTCCTGCTTATATCTCTATCTGTAACAAGGAATTACTTGTATCCAAAATTCTCCATAATTAACTCTTGATCAAACCATTTTTGGTTAACCAAAACTTATTTAATGAAAACATTGATTTCCTCATTCATTCAATCAAAAATTGACAACTACTATTTGTCAGCCATGCACTGGAAATATAGCAGTGACTTCAGTATAGACCTTGGCATCTTGGTGCTTATATATCAGGTGGGGAAGGGGTGAGATAAGTAAATACCTCAATAGAAAATATAATGTCAGATAGTGTTAAATGTTGTGAAGAATAAGTCTAAGAGAGTGATAAGGATGATCGGGGAAAGTTTTTCTAAAGAGCTGATAGAGAAACCCAGGTCTGTCTACCTAGATATAGCAAGCTCTAAGTACAAAGACTAGAGAGAGAGATAGCCTTGGTATGTTCAAGACTCAGCAAGAAAGCCAGAAAGCCTGGATCAGAATGTGCTAAAGAGAGAGGGGGTAGAACAGACTTGAGACTGATTCAAGAAACTCCTTTTCTTGGAATTGACCCAGACATTTGTGATTGTTGTTTTTTAGTATCATCAACTTTATTTAAGATGCCTATCTTATTTCATAATCTGATAATTATAAGAAGGTAGATATATAAAATAAATATAAAATATAAAAGCAGTTTCAACAATTATAAAGGATTATGATTATCATCTTAAAACCTCGAGCTCAGCTCTGAGGTTTCCTAGTGGGTTTTACTAGACAATTAACATTTCTTTTTTCTTTTTTTACCCTAACCTCAGGCACTTATTTCTTTTCTTCTGTAGTTTTCCTATAACAATATGGTTTCAAATATTTAAGGCAAAACTTAACAGAATAAGAAATATAGATACATCTATAATGTATAGTAGAAAATGTTGGCATGCTTTTCTCATTAACTGACAGAACAAGTTTGTAAAAATTAATATATAACAATAGGACAAGGAGATTTTCATACTTGACTTAATTGACATATATAACATTGTATCTATTATAGAATATACCTTCTATATAAATTTATGTGGAAATTTAATTGACATATTTTGAGTCATAAGGCAACTATCAATACATTTGTAAGAAAGTTATACAAAGAAAATGTAAACACAACATATTCATTCTACAAATCAGTATATTTCAATATTGGAAACTCTTCATGGATTAGAATCATGTTATAAATCAGACAAGAATTTAAATAAAATGAAAATATGTCAAAATTAGGAATCTTTTTAAAGAAATTTTCATCTTAAAGGCATGTCTTAAAAAGAAAATAACTAGAAAAATGAGCATTTACATAAGGAACACAAAATTAAACTTCAAAAAAAATAGAAGACTAAGCATTCAGAGAAATTCCTGAACAAGAAAGCATACCTATAATAAAGAGAATAAATGCCAAAAGCTTATTCTTTGAGAAGACAATACTGATAAACCACTAGAACAAGAAAAGGAGGGAGAAGACACACCCATATTAGAAATGACAAAAGAAACATCTTGCAGACATTACAGAGATTAAGAGGATATTATTAACAGCTTATGACAATATAAATAAGGAAAAATGGATAAATTCCCAGAAAAATAAATTATGACTCAAGGAGAAAGAGGAAATATGAATAATCTTAGAGTCATGAAAGAAAGATAATCAATAATGAAAAGTCTTCCCACAACTAAACTCCAGGCACAATGGTTCCCTTAACTAATTATCTGAATATATATATATATATATATATATATATATATATATATATATATATATTCAAAGTTAAAAGAAAATTCAGAAAAACAAGCCAATGAGCTCAAAAATATAATCAAGGAGCAGAAGGCAGATATTGAAGTTCTACAGAATAATTAACGGAGATGCAGGATATAAAGGAAATAATAAATGAAATTAAGAATAATATATAAAACAATGAAACTAGAATAAATGGAGGAAAGGATTAGTGATCTAGAGGATAGTAAAGCAGAAAGGAGTCAGGTGGAAGAAGAAAGAAATTAAATACAAAAAAATGAAGAACCACTCAGAACTATTTGACACTATTAGAAAAGGCAACAAAAAGAATATTGGGTATACCAGAAGGCAAAGAGAAAAAGAAAAGAATAGAGAGCCATATCCATAGAAGTACTTAATAAAAACTTCCCACACCTAGGGAAGGAAATCAACATATAAGTCAATTAAGCCAATAGAACTCCCAGTTTTATAAATGCAGAACACCTATTCAAGACATATAATTGTGAAAACTAATGAAAGTCCAAGAAAAATAAAGAATTCTAAAAGTGGCCAGGGAAAAGAAGCAGGTAACCAATAGAAGTACTCTCATCAGATTAACCTCAGACTTCTCAGC
Organism: Solenodon paradoxus; assembly: GCA_004363575.1. Taxonomy (NCBI): domain Eukaryota; kingdom Metazoa; phylum Chordata; class Mammalia; order Eulipotyphla; family Solenodontidae; genus Solenodon; species Solenodon paradoxus. The sequence goes on from RJWH01000501.1 coordinate 195,342, forward strand.
AGAAGCTCTACAGGATAGAAGAGTTTGTAATGATGTCTTCAAAACACTACAGAGTAAAAAGTGGCAGCCAACAGTACTATTTTCTGCAAAATTCTCTCTCAAATTGAAGGGAGGAATAAAGATTTTTTCCCCAACAAACAAAAGTTGAAAGATTTTGCTACATGAGACCTCCTCTACAAGAAGTGTTAAAATAAGTTCTCCTATCTGAATCAAAAAAAAGAAAATTTACGAAACTCTAAACAAGGTAATGAATAGACAAAACCAGAAAACAAAAATCAAAATGGCAGTATCAAGTCCTCAAATATCGAATCACTCTTAACATAAACTGACTAAACTCACCAATAAAAAGACATAGAGGACTAAATGCAATAAGAATAAAAACGCTACAATATGCTATTTGTAAAAAACTAACCTAAGATCAAGAAACAAGCACAGATTTAAAGTGAACAGATGAAGAACTATACCCTAAGCTAACGGTGAATCTAAAAATGCAGGAACTGCTGTACTCATCTCTGATAAAGTAGTATTCCAACTAAAGAATTTAACAAAAGATAAAATGGTCATTATAAAATGATAAAGGGGTGACTACAACAGAAAGACATAGCACTTATTAATATATGCACCCAATAAAGAAGCACCCAAATATATCAAGCAAATATTAACAAATATAGAGATTTTGACACAACACAATAATAGGAGGGAACTTTAACACTCCTCTTTCAGTAAAAGACATAATCCATGCAGACTCAAGAAACAAACGAAAACTTTAAACAACAAAATAGAAGACATGTATTTAATAGATATATATTGAGAGAGTACTTAGTCCTAAAACAATAGACTACACATTCAAGTACTCCTGAGACATTCTCAAGGATAGATCATATGTTGTGACACAAAACAAGTCTCAATAAATTTTCAAAGATTGAAATCATATCTAACATATTTTGGATCACAATGACATGAAACTAGAGATCAAAAGGAGGAGAGGAAAAGTGCAAAACAGTGGAGAATGAACAACATGTTACTGAACAGCTATTGGGTAAAGCAGGAAATCAAGAATGAAATTTAAAAAATACCTGGAGTCAAATGAAAATGAAGACAACATATCAGAATCTGTGGGATGAAGCAAAAGCAGTAATAAGAGGGAAATTTATAGTGATACAATCCTACCACAGGAAACAATAGGAATTACAAATAAAAAACCTAAACCTTTATTTACCTAAAAGAAATAGAAAAAAAGGAAGGAAGGAAACAGTAAAACTAAGGACAGAAATCAATGATATAGACATTAAAAAGAGTGTCCCCCAAAGTCAATGAAACCAAAGTTTGTTTTTTTTTAGAGAATGAACAAAATAGCCATACTCACAAAAAATAGAGAATACACAAACAATCAGAAATGAAGGGGGAATAATCACAACAAATACAGCAGGAAAATGGAGGATTATAAGAGAATATTATATCTAATTATATGGCAACAAAATGGATAAACTAGAAGAAATGGACACATTCCTGGAAATAAACAACATTCCAAGACTAAAATAAGAACTAGAAACCATGAACAGATCAATCACAGGCAAGGAAAATGAGGCAGCAATTTAAAATCTCCCCAAAAGCAATATCCCTGAACCAAATGGTTTCACCAGTGAATTATACAAAATAATTAAAGAAGAATTAATAGCAATCATGCTTAAACTATTCAAAAATTGAAGATGACACACTTCCCAGCACTTTCTATGATGCCAATATTAAACTGATTCCAAAACCAGATAAAGACTGCACCAAAAAAGAAAATTACAGACCATTATCTTTGATGAATATTGATGCAAAAATTCTCAACAAAATACTAGCAAACTGAATTCATCATTGTATTAAATGAATCATACACCATAATGAAGTGAAATTTATTCCAGGGATGCAAGGATGGTTCAATATATGCCAATCAATAAAGGTGATAAAGTGCAATTTAAAAAAGAACAAAACCACATGATCATCTCAATAGATGCAGAAAAAGCATTTGACAAGATTCAATACCCTTTTTATGTTAAACCTTGCCTCTCTCACCCCAAATAGGTATACCAAGAATGTACTTCAATAATGAAGACTATCTTGACAAACCCACAGACAACATTGTACTCAATGGAGACAAACTGAAAGTTTTTTTTTTATCTAAGATCAGGAAAAAGGCTAGGATGTTCACTCTCACCAGTGCTATTTAGTATAGTGCTGGAGGTACTGGTCAGTGCAATCAGACACTAAAAAGAATAAAAGTTATCTAAGCCAAAAAGAACTGAAACTGTCACTATTTGCAGATGACATGATAATATATAGAGAGAATCATAAAAACTCAAAAAAAGCTACTAGAAATGATAAACAAATATAGTAAAGTGGCAGGCTACAAAATTAATATTAAATCTGCTACATTTCTTGATGCTAATAAGGAAAAATGCAGAAAGAGATCTCAAAACAATCCCATTTACAATTGCATCAAAAAGAATAAAATACCTTGGAATAAACTTAACCAAAGAAGTGAATGATCTGCATTATGACATTGCTAAAAGAAACAGAAGATGATACATAGAAATGGAAAGATATTTCATGCTCATGGATTAGAAGAATTAACGCAGTTAAAATGGCGATACTGTCCAAGGCAATACATAGATTTAATGCTATCCCCATCAAAATGCCAAAGACATTCTTTACAGATATATAAGAAAAAAAAAAAAAAACAACAAAAATTTATTTCAAATTACAAGCAACCCAGATAGCAAAAGCAATCCTGAGGGGGCGGGGGTTGGGGGTGGGGTGGGAAAACAAGGGAGGAGTCATGATTCCTAAATTCAAATTCTACTAGAAAACAATAATAATCAAAACAACATGGTATAAGGATAAAAACAGATCAATAGAAAATAAGTGAATGCCCAGAAATAAACCCATGCATAAATGCACATTTAATTTTTCACAAAAACTTGCAATAAGGCAAGGATAGTCTCTTCAATAAATGGTGCTGGGAGAACTGGACAGTCACATGCAAAAGGTTCAGAGTAGACCACTACTTAACCCCATACACAAAAATTAACTCAAAATTGATTAAAGAATTAGATGTAAGGCCATAAAATATGTAGAAGAAAATACAGGAAAAACACTACTGGGCACTGACCTAAGATGTCTTGGGAACTCAACCAATAGCAAGGGGAATAAACTCCAAAATAAACAAATGGGATTACATCAAGCTAAAAGGCTTCTGCACAACAAAAGAAACTCATATCAAAACAAAAAGACATCCAACTAAATAGCAGATGTCCATCTTTCACAGCTCTGGCAAGGGGCTACTATCCAAAATTTACAAAGAACTCATAAAACTCAACAGAAAAATAAACAAACCAGTTAAAAATGGGTGAATGATCTTAAGAAACTCTAAAGACGATATACAAATGGCCAATGGATTCTTGGAAAGTTCTACTTCTTGTCATTAGGGAAATGCAAATCAAAGCCCCAATGTTATATCATCCCAAGTTCTGGAGAAGATATGGAGAAAAGGAACTCTTACGCACTCTTGGTAGGAGTGTAAGACGGTGCAACCATTTTGGAAAGCAGTATAGAGATTCCTTAAAAAACTGAGAATGAAAATTTCATATGATCCAGTTATTCCCTTCTGGCTATTAACCCTAAAAGCACAACAACATTTAATCTCAGTGATACATGCTTCCCCATGTTCATCACAGCACTTACAATAGTCAAGAGTTGGGAACAAGCTAAATGCCCATCAACAGATGAGTGGATAAAGAAGATGTGGTAATTATACACAACGGAATGCTGCAAGGTCACAAAAAGAGAGAAATCCTGACATTTGCAGCAACATGAATGGACTCAAAGAGAATTATGGTTAGTGAGATAAGCCAGAAGGAGAAAGACAGACATTGTATGATATCACTTATATGAAATATAGAGATAGAAAGCAAATGTATGAACTAAATTAAACATCAAAAAAAAAGAACTAATCCAAGCAACAATAGACTTTTAATGGGAGAAAAAAAGCAAATCAGAGGCTGCAGGAAGAAATGGAAGATGGGTGTGGGGGACAAAATGGGTAATGGGGACTAATTGCAAATTGAAGGGAAAAAAGGAAATACTGGTAAACTTAGTGAACTATAAACAGATGTAAGTTTGCTATCACGTATACCTCAAATTGAGTTAATATTAAGATGCAATATTCCTTCAATGGAATCAACTAAAAAATGAAAAATAGAAGAGTTTTAACTAAGCATAATGGCACAAAATTACTCCAAATGGTAAATAAACATAAAAATGATGCTCAATTTCATTAGTAATCAGGGACATGCAAATTACATACTATTATATATCTATCCAACTAACAGAAATTTTAAAAGTTGAACTATATTGAGTATTGGTCAGAATGTGGCAATGGGATCTCTCATGTACTTCTGTGAAACTACTTGACATTATTTCAAAAAATGGTGGGGATGATAGAATGACCATCTTCCTCAACCCCTATCTTTCAATGCTGGTTAAGATGAAAATCAAAGCTGACATAAAACACATAAAATGACAGTAAAAAACATGATTTGTGCAGATACCAGACCAATTGCAAATATACACAAAAGGTTTAGAGCAATCTATCAAAAATAAATACTCAAAAAATGTTTTTTTAACATCTACCAATGAAACATTACACAAAAATATAAAAAAAAATTAGAGTTTCAAGCTAATACTGGACTTGTATCCATTTTTAAAACATCACTCTTACTACCCTATGAGCTGCAGCAACATTCAGTGCCATAGAAAGGGCTCACACTCATGCATTAAAAGTAAGAATTAAAAATGGTGTAGTGGACACATTACAAAACCACTGAAGTAGTAATACTTTTAAAACAGAGTTTTCATGAAGCTATATTTGTCTGACATTCCTTTGTGCCTAGAATCTGTCTTTTCAATTCTATTTTGAGACTTTTGGTCATTTTTCTGTTAGTAATGCCAATACGGCCGCCAGTTGCCATTAATCTCAGTTCCATGAAAGAGTAAATCATACCCCCAAGCAATTAAACAATAAATACATTAAAAGACCAATTAGAGCTAAGTCTAGACATCCACCACATAGTTATAAGACAGGCTCATTATAATTGTTTCAACTTTAACAGAAAATGTCTTTAATAATTCTTTCCACTAGAACTAAGATTGAAGGTTTAGTTGTGGGAGTAACCAAATTCAGTAGAATTTAAATTGAAATACTCCATCAGGAATTTCAGTTGTGTGTCTGCAGAGCTTCCCTGAAACATTAATTTGTATGACCAGGGTTGCCTCTAAGATTTCTTTGCCAATATTCTGCCATGTACAACATACTCTGAGGTTTCTGACTGTACCAGCTCTTGCACAATTCCTAGCTTCTAATACATTGCTATGTAAAGACAAAGATCTCATACTCAACGAACGTATGTGAGTTTTTGCTTTAATTAGTCCAATATTATATAGAAAATTAATTGCAAGGTGTTTTACTAATTTGGGTTTTTGTGGGAATAAAAATATCTGAAGTTTTCTTGAATTCAGTGGGTGATATTTATATATACATCAGTTACTGTTTCATAAATTAGGCACTACTACTCAGAAGGTATGAATGAATTTAATTTTTTTAACTTTTATTTTTAAAGGAAAGGTACAGGTCGAAAATGAAGGTGAGCAGAGATAGGCAGGCAGTAAGAGAGAGAAGGAAGAAGCATCTTTATTTTATTTTTACATTAATTAGTCACACTGCTGGCTTTCTTCTGGGACTGTGACTCAAACCCAGGAGTATGTGGCTTGCTCTTCTGGAGGCAGTTGACCTAACTGCTGCTCTACCAGAGCACATCAAGTATGGGTGAAATTAGGTGATTTTTATAGGAATTGAATACATTAATTTCTAGGTTTCTTTCTTTCCAAAAAATTGTTCTTGTCTATTTTCGTGTGCCTTAATCTTGTTCACATCAAAAATATATTTCTACCCTAAGGACATAGCAAAACAATATAGTCATTGTTTTTTTTTTTAATAGTCCTTTAATGACTATCAGCACAACAAATTCTAGTTTCTTTCATTCTCTGATATAGCAACAGTTTTTATCATTAAAGTAATAAAGGGATAGAGAAGCTATAAATATATCTGGAGAATTCCAATTGTGTTGGCAGGAGAGAGACATGAGGGCTGGGAGAAGGTGCTTGATGGACCAAGAGGAGTCCTCTCTGAAAACCCATGTGAAACCCGACATGCAAGTCAGTCAGAGGTTATGCACAGCCATGCACTGATTTATTGTCATTCATAAAATGTTTTTCTATAAGGGCAATGGTGATGAGGAGTAATTGAGGATTTGTCCTGTGCTGACGATCAGCGAAGCAGTGTAGAGGGAACATGGGTGTCTGCTGCAGGTACAGAACAGACACAGGTATCCCCCCATCTCACCTCCCATCAAGGTTAAGCCAAATCCCAAACAGGCATCTAATATGAGTCCACTTTAAGGACTTAAAAATAGGCACTCCACAATTACATAGCAGTTGCATCCATCATATAAGAAGGCCGTGGATGTCTAACGTGGATCCTTACAGGAGCATTAGATGGTTCACAAACAAATCATAAGCAAAGCATCCAGTGCATGTACATAGATAACACAATTTTCTAAGGAGAGAATCTATAGTATTTGTAAACATAATTTAAAAATACATACGATCCTGCAGATTGTAATGTCTCATTTAATTCTGAACAACATCAAAATAACCTGTACCTATGTAGCAGAAGAAAATGTTTTATTAGGGTTATGTAAGTAAACATTTCAAGACTTTTCATTTTTGTGAAAAAAATATTTGAGTGGATTTTTCTCTTCATCTAACCATCTGAAGTGCTATAAACAGTGTGCTTTAAAAATAACTAAGGAAACTATGCTTCTTGAATTGTGACTTTGCCAACACAAAGAAATAGCTCTTATTTTCATCTACTATTGCTGACTGGTTCTAGGAAATAGGAATATCAGGGTAGGAACACAAACTTTTAACAATGGTTGAACCATACTCTGGTCTTGCTGCAAGTCTGCTGTCACCCACTAGATTTTATGATGACAGTATTAAATGTCTTTGATAGCAGCATTTGAGAGACTGATTTAAGATGAAATCTGTATTTGCATGTATACATAATAGGGGCAGGGTGAAAGACTAATAAATGTATATTTATCATGGAATAAAAGGACAAATGGTTTCTATTGAGGGAAAAACAGGTAAGAGGAAATATATATGTGGCATCAATATATGGCATCAATATAAAAAAAACTCAATCTACTCTTTCAAATTAGTGTAGGCTCAGTCAAATATGCCCTGAGATAACTCAGTCTCTAATCAGGCTAAGATATCTCAGTCTCTAATCAGGGTAAAAAGTCACTAGAAATTAAAAATATAACTTAGCACCATACTACATTCCTCAATGCCCTTCGAAGAGAGAATTTGCGGGGGGTGGGGGGGAATGTGTGTAAAATTATTCTGAGCTCTAACATTTTACAGCAATACAGTGTTATGCACATATTAAGTCTAACCTATAATTTGTGAATATAATTTACCTATATATCTCAGCATTAGCATTAATATTGGCTCTCTTTACATGTAAAGAAAATAAATTAGATTGAATGTAAATAATTGGGAGAGCACACCTTTTAAATTGTGAGCATATACACTTAAGTATCTTTAAACAGTCTGTTGATAACATTAATTATGCTAGATCAGACTCCTCAAATTCCAGCCTACATATTCATGATTATTTTCTTATATTCCTTCATCATCAATTCTTTACTGAAGAATGCCAGCATGTGGTAATGAAAGAACTTGCTCACTGCAGTGAGACATATCTGAGTACTATTTGCTACTAATTGACTTTAAGTAACTTGATAGCTTCTCCTTTTCTTTTGTAAAATAGAAGTGACAACATCTCCTTACCAAAGATGTAGGAAAGCTGTTTTACAGACAGAAACATGATTCCCTTTAGCCCATACCTGTCACTGTTTGTAATCTTTTTATTCTAATGCTGAGTTCATATTCATGATGAAAATACTCAGAACAGTGACTAAAATGTAATGGCCTTTAATACACAAGGACAATTGATGGCTGGTGGAAAAATTATCCTAGTCACTTATATCCATGAATAATCTCAGTTTTATGTTTCATATTAAGGACATAATTTATTCTTTTAAAGGAAATCAAAAGGCTGAAATGAAGGTGAGCAGGCAAGCAGGGAGAAGCAGAGGAAAAAGAAGCATCTTTATTTTATTTAGCTGTTCATCTAGGTTGTTTCCCCCAGCCCCAGGATGCGAACCTCGGTCCTTGGGATGTGTGTGGACTTTGCTTGGCTCAAAGTAGTGGATGCACTTGCTACTCCACCACGGTGCACCAAAGATGTAAATATTCTAGAACTTACACCTGGAATAGAGAATTGAACTGATTCTATTTGTTGTTGAGAGTTAAAAACAATGTAAGTCAACATTAAACCACATTTCTGTTAACTTTTGGATTTTTCATTATAATGCATTTTGACACCACTGGAAGATCTGACTCACTTTTCTTTACAAACTACCTCACCAAACATGGAAGTAATTTACAACCAATCATGCTGTATATTAAAATTGCATAATAACCTTGTCATCTGTTGTTGTCATCAAGGAGACCACTTCCTTTATACTAACGTCTGTTTGTATTTAAAAACTGACAACACAGTTGTCCAACACATAAAAAGAGAGTCTCTTAAAACAATTTACTTGAAGAGGAATAATACAGTGAAATATGTAATGTGTGGAAGATTATTTCTTCTCAAGTGATGTGCAAAATATTTTTGTTGGTTTGACTAAGCACTAATTGTCAAGGCTTCAACTCTGTCTCTGCCAATTTTTTCATTATTAATGTACCCATTATGGTAATATCCTGTAGGTTCATACAAGTAAATAAAAAACCTTTAATTAAAAGCACATCCCTAATGGTAACAAAGGCCTGTGTCTGAAAGACAAAAACAGAGCCACTGTCATGGGCTTCATTCATGAGCATATCATCTTTTCATGCTTACTTGGATTCTTCAGTTCCTAGAGATTTGGAAGCCATACAAATATTGACCTGGACTCTAGGATTGCAAGTAACAGAATCGCAAACTAACTGAAGCACACATGAAATAGTAGGTAAAGTTTTATCCCTGTGGGTGGCATCTTACCACTGTGGTTGAGATTATGTACTGTGGGTTCATATCTTGGCTTTTAATCTGAAAGTGATGAAGCTTTCCCTTCCTTGATCCTATAAAATGGAGACAGAAATAAGAACTATCTCTTGGAACTATTTACATGACTTAATACATGTAAAACACTTAGAAAATTGCGAAGCAACAATAAGTATTTAACACATGTTTTAAAAGCAGAAGTGAACCTAATTTTAGAGAGATCTGGAACCAGAATATGAATGCCATCAGGATTCACTTGTTCTATTTTCTTCATTTCTATCTACATTTCATTATTTCCCAACTTCAGACAGTTTTGTATCAAGTTTGAAAGAAACTTCTTTCCTCACATCACCCAAAAAATCCTTTCAGGAAAGGAGTCTCTTGGCCCATTATGGGTCATGTCCTCTCCTGGACTAGCTGTTGTGACTACAGGGAGAGTTCTCTGATGATATAGGCAAGTATTCCTGTTTCTACCCGCTGTCTCAGCATCACGATTAGTAGTGCACCTTCCGTTCTCAAAATATTCCTCTTTCCATAACATTGTGTATGTCCTTGTCTATTCTTGCCAACATGTTTTATGTGGGACATTCTAAATACAATCATGAATGTTTCAAAAATGTCAAGGTTATATTTGTAAAAGGAAGACAGAACAAGATAGAAAACACGGTAGCCTAATGAAATGCATGATACAAGGGAGTCAGAAATACCAATAAAGAACATTTGGAGACAGTTGGGTATGATAGTACTACTGCACTTAAGTAAAAGTGTCCTGTGCTGTTACATACACACTGAAGGATTTAAAGAAAAAGTGTCATGCTGTCTATATTTTGCTCTCAAATGACTGGGGGGAGGGGAACTATTAAGAGAAAGCAATACAGAGCCAACATCACAAAAATGTTACTGTTGAAACTATATAATTCAACAGATTATATTCACTGTATTATTCTTTTGAGAACTTCATAGTTTAACATTTTTTCAAAATAAAACTTCAGTGGATAAGTGATCACATTTGAATCATAAATTATAGTCACCCTATCATCGAGTCACTTGGTCAGTGACTGAAAAGCTTGCCTAGAAAGAGCTTGTTCAGAACAAGTTCTAAAATATGGAGAACATCGTCTCAAGAAATTTAAAACACAGGGCAAGTCACCATGCATCAGGTAGCCATCCAGTTCATGTACTCAAATTATTCTAGTCCAAAAGGCAGTATTCTTGAATTCCATCTATGAGACATAGTAAATCAAACCATCATCCTCTTAAAGGAAATGTCTTTCTCAATTGCTTCCTTGAAATCACACAATCGTTTATTTGTACCTAGTGGTCAGGAAACCTCACTGAACACACTTAGGAATTCTTCCAAATATGATTCCAAAAGCTGGATCCCATCCAATCTGTTAATCATTTATAGTTATGCATTATTACTAATTCTCTGGACCCCACTTCCCTTCATCAAAGCCTATGAGAAACTGCAAATTTTCGTGCTGCAAAGCCTTTTATAAAAATATTCAATAAGCATTTAAAGAATGCCCAACATTTTTTATTTCATAATTTTGTAAGCAATTTGAATAGTCAGACCAAAGAGCTCTTAGTTTGAATCTCAAATCAATCATTTCTAAAATGTCACTTTGGGCAAGTTAGTTTACAATTCTGATCCTCAGCTTCAACAACTGTAAAATGAAAGTAATTACATTGCCTTGCAAGGTTGTTGAAAGTATTGGGGAAAAAACAGGTAAAATAGTAACAGCTGCTTTCTGTAAATGAGGATGATGATGACAATGACACAGCTCCAATTCCCAAGGAACTCATGTGCTAATAACCCCTGTCTCTTCTTGGCCTGTTGCTGCAAACCCCAACCAATTAGAATTTTTATCCAAGCTAAGTGAATTCTCCTCTGGATGGGTGAGTGCAACCTAGAAATAAAGACTTTTTGATATCTGGAGCAATCCAATTACATAGCATCTTATTTTCATTTGCATCTTGTTTTGTTTTTTTATATATGACCCTAAACCCAATTCATTCCAGTACATCAAATTAAAAAAAAGTATTTCTTGCCTTTCAGATCTTCCAATTAAAATATTACTGTTTCTTTGCATAAAAATAGTTAGCATTCTCTTAATGTAGATTTTTCCCATCACTGCACGTTTTTGTGAATAAATAGAAACTTGGGAGAGTCATATGCCTTTAATAAAACTGAAGACACAGCTGGTGTGTTATCTGGTACAAATCCATTTTTTCCAGATTATAGAATCTTTGTTAGCAGTAAGTGTGTAACAGATGGAAAGAATGTGGTTAAGCTATCTGGTATGAGGTTTGGATTCGCAGAATTAAAATAAAATTATTTTGATTAAGAAATTTAAAAAGTGAGACCTGAATATCTGTGTATGAAACAATTTGGGATACTAAAAGTCACAGGTACTTTTCTGAATTGTACAGTAACTTCAAATATAGAATGCGAACTAGTTAATGCTGAAGAATATAACGTTTCATCTTTATAACAAAACATAACGTGGAGACAAAATAGGATAAAATAGATATAGTGATATACGAAAAAATAAATTAACATATGCTAGAATCAATATGTTCAAATTTAATAGGTGTTTAGGGATATAATATTGTGAAGAAATGAGTAGAACTTCAATTATTTTAGAAAGAAGTCCTGATATTTAATAGAGCCACATTTCATATATATTCTAGAAGGACGCTGTGTCTAGATAGGAGCCTATATAATAAGGTTTCAGAAACTAATAAAGGTCTACTGTAGTTTTGAATGTGATTTCAAATAACTAAATTTCCCTATAAGTTTCCAGGGTTGTGAAGCATTTTATCTAAGGCCGTTAGAAGTAGAATCCAAAGTTTACAAAAATCGACAATGTCTGAAACTCCCTATACAGTTAGAAATTAACTTTTTTCTTGCATCAAAAACCTCTTAAACTCATGAAAAAAAAATGATAGGAAAGGAGGATCTGTACAAGGCCATGAAGTGCTGATAAAAACCCTCAAGACAGTTGAATTCCTCCATGTAGCTTTCTATGTGTGCCTCCAGGGAGATATTCTCTGTAAATCTGCCCCAATCTGGTGTATCTTTCAGTGTTTCCAACTCAATTCACAATTATCCACATGTTTAGATAATTGGTCCCCATTTTAGAACCCTATTCTAATATTAGGGACTTAGTTCCCTTGTGTCCAGAGAATGGCCTCTCTACCAGCATTTTCTGTACTCTGAACTTGTATGTGGTGTGATTACTCTCCCTTAATGTTGCAAAGTATTTCCCCCAGCTCTACCTCAACATTTCCTTTGGCTGGTACATAAAATGACTAAATATTTAGTAGTTTCAATAGTAACATCCAGATACTTGGTCCTAGTTCCATACTTGGGCAGGACTGAACGTGGAGAGCCTCCCCTTATCTTCACATTAAGTCAGCAGGAGCTCCACGAGGACTCAAGGTTTCCAGGAAACTTCACACATGTCTGCAGCCTCATCTGAGACTGGGAAGAGTTGGGTGTTGATGTGTTTTCCCCTTTCATGTGGTCTCTCCAGCAGGCAGTCTATACTTCCTTATCTAGTGGCTCAGGGCTTTGAATGAACAACAGAGACTTCAGGGACTCTTAAGCCTCAGAACTGGCCCATTTTATTAAAAAGCAAGTTACATGGTCAACGAATAGATCCCACCTTGGATGAGTGGAGCAGCATGCAAGATGGGAGGAACTAAAGCTGGCCATCTTTGCAAAAGATCAAATTGCTGAAAGTAGAACTTTCAGCAGAAAGTAGAACTTTCAGCAGAAAGTAGAACTTTCAGCAGAAAGTAGAACTTTCAGCAGAAAGTAGAACTTTCAGCAGAAAGTAGAACTTTCAGCAGAAAGTAGAACTTTCAGCAGAAAGTAGAACTTTCAGCAGAAAGTAGAACAAGGACAAAGTGGGAGTTGGAAAACCATCAAAGAACACCAGACCCAGAGCACTGGGTGAAGGCCACAGTGGGAAAGCACTGAGGTAGTGTTCCTGTAACTGTTAACTCCCCAAAATAAGACAGATACAGTTTTGTAGTTAGGAAAAAAAAAAAAGGCTGCATAAACAAATCCATTGTTTGCATAAGCTGCTGGAAGTAATTCTGTGTATGAACTCAATAAATAGGTGGAAGGCAGAGTATTCAGGACTCTAGTCCATGAGGCTATTGGCCCCCTGACACACACACTCACTCTCTCTCCCCTCTCCCCTCTTCCCTCCCCTCCCCCCCCTCTCTCCTAAGTTTCTGTGTTATTGATGACTATTACAAATTACTTCTTATTTCTTATTTTGTTATTTTCACATAATGTATAATATAATCTAAAAAATGTTTAGAACTCTGGTAAATTGAAGGTAGAATCATTATGAAATATTCTGGATACATGGAGTAAGTCCTTCAAAAACTATACCCAATTCACCATAAAGTCTTCCCTCATTCTGTCACAGTCCCAAACAGACCCACCATTACATTCCTTCTTTATAGTAGGATATTAAATGGGAATGAAAATGAGCACATGTTGCATAGACCCAGGACCACAGTACATTATCAGAGTGAGCTTAAGAATTACTCATACCAGGTCTTTGTATAAAGACACAGGAGGGAGGGAAAAATAAAGAATATAAAGAAGATGTGCAAGATCAAATAAAAATAAACCAAAAGAATTTGGAGCAGATGTTACTTTTTAGAAAATCTCTTAGAGACAGCAATTTACCTGTGGTAATTTGACCTGGGCAGATAATTCCATTTGACTTAGCAAGGTTCTATGAGAAAAACAATGGATTATTAATGGATTTTTTGCTTCATCCACAACACAATTTTTTTTTATCAATGTGTTATTCTTTATGGCTTGACAGTTAAAGCATGATTATATACTGATATCCAAATTTCTCTATAATAACCATTGCTGAATTAGTGAAATTTCTTTTGCACTAATACAAGGAAAATATATAATTTAGTTGCCAAAGTAGACACTGCTTCAAAGATCAGTTTCTACTTTCATTAGTACACCAAGGAATGAGTATATTACAGCAACAAAAGCCTGAATATACACTCAGATTAAATAAAAAAACAAAAAACACCTTTGTACTAATGAATCACATTAATTCATGCAGCAGATGTTTCATAAAAAGATAGGTGGCAGTTCAAGATGGTAGCACAGGATGATCTTGAACTTACCCCCTCACAAGGCAAATCTACAGATACAAATAGAAAAATTCCTTATAAAACAGAACTGAAAACTAATAGTATCTTTATAGTGAAGACTAAAAGTGGCACATGGAGAAGGGCAGGAGAGGCAGAGAAGGCCTCACCAGGCAAGCCTGTCCAGGCCACCCATAATTGGGAAAGATTTTACAACTACTCGCTGAAGAGTAAAGGGCTTATATCCTACCTCTGACACCTCATCTCTGGAACCTACACTGGGGAGACAGAGGAATCTTTCCAATGAAAAAAAAAACGACAAGATAAAACCCCAGAATCTTTAATTGAACAAATTTAAGTCATTTACCTCATAAAGACTTTAAAGTAATGGCTATAACAATGTTCACCAGGTGCATTAGCCATAAAATCTACCAGACACAGTCCACATACAACCCAGGGACCCAGGTTCACTACCCAGGATGTGGGAGAGCAGGCAGACAACCAAAAGGAACAACTAAATAAAATAAATGCTTCTTTCTCCTTTCTCTACCTGCCTACCTCTGATCACCTTCATTCCTGCCTGCAACTTTTCTTAAAAAAAAAAAAAAAAAAAAAAAAAAAAAAAAAAAAAAAAAAAAAAAAAAAGATACTCACCAAACTCAGAAGAACGTATGAACATAGCAAAAACTTCAAAGAGATTTAAAAATGAAGAAATTTCCAAAAAGAAGTCACAGAACTGAAGAATACAATAACTGAATTTAGAAATAAAATACAGGGATTAATCACAGACTAAATGAAACAGAAGAAAGAATTTATGATATGGCAGGGCAGTGGGAATCACCCAGTAGAGCAATAAAAAAGAAAAAGTGAATTTAAAAAAATTAAAGATGGCTTCAGAGGCTTCTGGGACAACATGAAGCAGAGTAGCACTTGTATTATGGGCATCCCAGGAGAAGAGAGAAAGTACAGAAACTTAAAGAAATAATGACCGAAAACATTTCTAACATGGAGAATGAAACTCATTCATATACAGGAAATTCAGAGTTCCACAGAAAAGGAATTCAAAAAGACCCCCACTGAAACACATTATAATTAAAGTTTCTACAGTAAAAGATAGAGAATCTTAAAAGCAGCAAGAAAAAAGCAACTTGTTCCCTACAAAAGGACCCCTTATATGACTAAGAAAAAATTTCAGCAGAAATTTTACAGGCCAGAGGAACAGCATTATGTAGTCAAAGTCTGAAAAGGAAAGATTCCAACCAAGAATATGCTACTTAGAAAGATTATTCAGAATTGAAGGCGAAATAAAGAGCTTTCTGTACTAATAACATCTAAAGTTATTCATTACCACTAAATGTGCCTTTTTAAGAAAGGTTAAAGGAAATTCTTTACTGGGAAAATAAACAAGAAAACATATCAAAGTAACAATATCATGGATAAAGGTAAATATATTATGGTTGACTAAGTATTTATAAAGCTAAAAGACGCTAAAAGACAAATACAATAAAAACAATAATTATTGGCTAAAGAATACACAAAAGGATGCAAACTGTGACATTAAGACATACAGTATGGAGGGAAAGAGTAAAAATGTAATTTTCAAATGCATCCAGACTTAATTTGCTCACAATAGACTGTTATATATGAACCTCATGGTAACTATAAAGCAAAAATCCCTAGTGGATGCAGAAAAGATGAGAAAGAAATCCAAGTGGTAACAGTTAAAAAGTATCAAATCACAAGCAAAGAAAGCAAGAGAAGAAAAAATGACCAGAGGAGAACCACAAACAATCAAAAAATGAAAACACATACCTATTAACAATTTCTTTAAAAATAAATGAATTAAATTATCTAATAAAAAAGAGTAGCTGAATGAATTAAAATACACATATGTGCACACACACATCCCCCACCTATATGCTTTTAAGAGACTTACCTCAGGTCTAAGGATACATACAGACTGAAAAGGAAGGGATGGAGAAATGTTCCATGAAAACAAAGACAAAATATATTTTAACACAAACCTGAAATAAAAGACAAATAATGATAAAAGGGATCAACCTGGCCAGAAGAGATCATTTATAAAAATGTATGCACCAGCACAAGAGCACCTACATATAGGAAGCAAATATTAACTGAATTAAATGGAAAATGTGGCAGCAATATAGTAATAGTAGAGAATTTTAATACTGACTTCCAGAAGGACTTAATAGGTGGGTACAGAACATTCCAACCAAAAACAGAACACACAATTTCAAGTACACAGGGATATTCTCCAAGAAAGATCACATGTTAGGCTACAAACTAAGACTCAATAAAGTTAAGAAGGCTGAAATTATATCAATCATCTTTTCTAATCACAATGATATGAAATAGCATTATAAGAGCAAAACTGGAAAAAAATCCCAATTTATGGAGCTTAGACAAATGCTATTTAACGCCAAAAGATGAATGAAGTAATAAAAAGAGAATACAATATACAAATACTAAGGGATGCACCAAAGGCAGTTCTGAGAAGGAAGTTTATAGTAATAGAGACCTATTTCAAGAAACACAAATAGTCTGACACGAACAACTTAATTTTGCACATATAGAAACCAGGTAAAATGAATAAATCTCAAAGTTGGTAGAAAGAAGGAAATAAGAAAGATCAAAGCAGAAAAAAACAAAATAGAGATTAGACAAGAAAAGATAACGAAAATGTTGGCTCTTTTTAAAAAGAAACTGATAAAACTGACATCTTTAGCTAGATTCAGTAAGACAGGAGAGAGGGCTCAAATAAATAGTCAAAAATGAAAGAGAGGCACACCCTGGTGGAGTAGTGGTTAAGTCCACCACCTGTGACTGACATAGCCCACATACATCCCAAGAGCCCAGGTTCCCATCTTGTGGTGGGGGTGGGGGAACGACCAAGATGAACAACTAAAATAAAAATAAAATAAAAATGTTTCTTCTGCCTCTCCTTGCCTGCCTACTTGCCTTCATTCCTGACGATGCCATTCCTCTAAAGGGAGAGAGAGTGAGTTACAATTATACCAAAGAAATACAAAAGGTCCTCAGAGACAACTATGAACAATTGCATGCCTAAAAACTGGGCAACTTCTAAGAAACAGATAAATTCCTAGAAACATACAATCATCTATGACTGAATCATGAAGGAAACAGAAAAGCTGATTAGGCTGATTACTACAGTAAGGAGATTAAATTTGTATTCAAAAATCTTTCCCCACAATTGAACAACAGGAAGTGCTTCCAAACTTATTTTATGAGACCAGTATTTCTTTGAGGCAAAAACTAGTCAAGTGAACCACAAAACCCAGATGATTACAGATCAATATCCCTCCTACAAGAAGTAAAAGCCCAACAAAGTATTAGCAAATCAAAATAAATACATTAAAAGGATTATGTACCATGACCAAGTGAGATTTATTCAAAGGATTCAAGGATGGCTAAATATATACCACATGATGTGGTGCATCACATTAACAAATTAAAGAATAAAACAATAGATGCAGAAAAGCATTTGACAATATTTTACATCCATTTGTGATTTAAAAAAACCCCAAAGAACCTCTCAACTAAATGGGAATGAAGGGACTGTATCTCAATATAATCAAGACTATGAAAAATTCAAACCTACCATCATACGATGAAAAGCTGAAATCTCTTATTAAGGTTCAAGACAAGGACGAACCCTCTTTCTGTTTTTATTCAGCATAAAATTGGAAATCCTAGTCAGAGAAAGTGGGCATAAAAAAGAAAAGGTATCCCAGTTGGAACAGAAGAAGTAAACTGTCATTGTTTATAGATGGCATGAACTAGTCAACATTAAACCTTAAAATTAATGAAAACAACTAAGAATAACTTCAGTAAAGTTTCAGGATACAAAGATACAAAATCTACATACAAGAATCAATTGTGTGTGTTGTTTTTAAGGAAAGTTGCAGGCAGGAATGAAAGAAAGAAGGCAGTCAAGCAGGGAGAGGAAAAGAAGGACTTTAGTTAGTTAACTGTTCATCTTGGTTGTTCCATGTGTCCCCCTCAACCCTTCAGACTCAGAGACACAAACCCGGATCCTTCGTATATACATGGACTATACTCAGCTGGAGGTGGTGATCAAACTGCTACTTCACCAGAGTGTGCCTGTTGTATTTTTCTGTGCAAACAACTTATCAGAAAGAGAAGAAAGCAATCCCATTGGCAATGGCATAAAAATGAATGAAATATATAGGAACAAATAAGGAGATCAAAGACGCATACACTGAACACAATAAGATACTAATGAATAAATTGAAGACAAAGAAATGGAAAGAAATTCTGTGGCTCATAGGTGGAAAATTATTGTTAAAGTACTGACATTATTTTAAGCATCTATATTCTATATAATCTTTGTCAAATTTTCAATGACATTTTTCACACAAATAGAACAAAAAACCTAAAATGTGCATGGAACTGCAAAAGATCCCAAATAGTCAAGGCAATCTTGACAAAGAACAAAACTGAGGCATCACACTCCCTGATTTCAAACTATATTACAAAGCAATGGAGATCAAAACAGTATGGCTTGCATGAAAAAAGGTATATCAATGAAACAGAATAGACCAGTAATAAACCCACACATATGTGGAGAATTAATTTATGAAAAAGGAAATAAAATGCAATAGGAAAAGTCATGTCTCTGAAATAAGTGATGTTGGGAAAACTGGACAGCCACATGCAAAGGATGAAACTGAAGCACTATCTTATGACACACTCACAAAAATAACTTGATTGAAGATTCTAATATGAAACCACACACACACACGCCCCCCAACCTAGAAGATGGCAGGATGACAGTAAGCTCCTTGACATCTGTTTTAGCATTTTTTTCTGGCTCTGACTCCAAAGGCAAGCACAATATAAACAAAAATAAACAAGTGGGACTACATCAAACTAAAAAGCTGACTACAGTAGCAAAATGAAAAAATAAAGACTGCTTATTGAATGAGAGAAGATAGTCACAAACCACATATCTGGCAAGGGATTAAAATCCAAAATATATGAAGAGATCATACAATTCAATAAACAAAATAAAACCAAATCAGTTAAAAAATTGGGCAATAGATCTGAACGAACACTTATTAAAAGACATACAGAAGGCCAAACAGCACATTAAAAAGTATGAACTTCATTAATCATCAGGGAAATGCAAATCAAAGCCACAATGAGCTATCACTCCTAACCTGTCAGAATGAGTATTATTACAATGACAAGAAATAACAAGTGCTGGCAAGGATGTAAGAAAAGAGAATCTTTGCGCACTATAGGTGGGAGCTTAAATTGATACAACCACTAAGAAAACCAGTTAAAAATGAAACTACCATATGATCCAGCAATTCCTTCTCTGGAATATTTATCCGAAGAAAACAAAAACATGGATTCAAAAAAATACCTGTATCCCTAAGTTCATGGCAGCATTATTTACAAGAGTCAAGATACAGAAGCAAACTGTGTATCAATACAGGAATGACTAGAGAAGATGTGACAGCACGCCCTGGTGGAGTGGTGGCTGGGTCAATTGCCCCGAAGGAAGCACAGGCCACATACTCCTGGGTTCAAGTGTGGGTTTTGGAGGAAGTAACTAGTGTGATGACTGAACACAAATAAAGTAAAACGCTTCCTCCTCTTCTCTCTTCCTGCCTGCCTGCCTAATCACCTTTATTCCTGCCTGCACATATCCTTAAAAGAAAAAAAGACATGACATATACAGATGAAGATATCTGCTATGCCTGTCTACTTCCCTCTGAACCCCTTTCTCCCTCCCTCATTCCCTCCCTCTCCCCCTGATACACATAAACATACAGGAATATTATTTAGCCATAAAAAGAAAGAAATCTTGTTACTTGTGACAAAAAGCATGAATCTTACAGGCATTATATCAAGTGAAATAACTGCAAGAAAGAAATGCCCAGTATGATTTTGCTTATAGGTGGAATTGAAAAACAAAGCAAGCAAAAGTAAAGAAAACCCATAAATACAGAGAACAGAGTGTGATTACGAGAGGGGAGGGACTTAGAGGAAGGGTAAAATGAATGATATGGATCCCATGGTACCAACCTCCAAATATAAAATAAGTCTGAAGAATATAATGTACAGTATGGGGACTATTGCTAATATTTTACTGCAAATTTGAAAATTGCTAGGAAAAGATGGTAGATATATTGGAGTGATTATTTCTCAATGTAACAAATGATGAATCATTATGCTTATAGTGCAAACTAATTTAATATTGTATGTCAATTATACTTCAATTAAAAAAAATCATTATATGTAAGGAAATATCAAGGATTCAAAGAAGAGTACCCTGTGCTATTAAGGAACTTAAAATGTAGCAGGGGAGTTAAGATATGAAAACCATTTGTTACAATATCAGATGAAGTGTAAAAATGCCATGGAGAAATGAAAGAATAAGTGTTTTAGAATACTACAGGATAAAACTAGGAACAGGTGCAGGGAAGAGAAATTTTTGATACGTGCTTTCAAAGAAGGGTAGGACTTTTAAAGAGGGAAATAGGAACAGAGCATCTGACATGAAGGTAGTGGTACAGCAGCAAGTATAAAAAAAGAGTTTAGGAAATCTGTAGGGAAAGTGAAAAATAATAGCAAAAAGTTGACAATTGAAAAGGAATAGGGACTGTCTCCCACACTAAACATTTTGGATTTTATTTCAATGTATTTATATATTTTTGCTTAAGTACCTCACAAAGAATTTTGAAAACTCTATATTTCCTTGCATACTTTTTCTTCAGTTAGGAAATTTTTTTCTCCTAAGTTGAAATAGCCACAAGGATATAATTCTCAGAAGTATTACAAATACTGATTTAAAAAACAACAACTTGTTACATCATTCTCTTCAGGTGTATCTTGCCATCCATACATTTTTCTAATGAATGTTTATGAATATCTTCTTAAATAACAAATTCTACATTTCTTTTTCTTTCCTGAATTCCTGATTAAATTACCTTTCTCTCAGAATTTTATCCTAAATTTCTCAAAATATTTGTATCAATCAACTCTTGATACTTCTCTGGAAAAATATTAACAAGACAGATGAGACCTTTTTAAAAGATCTTAGATCATGCATCAGTGAATGAGTATTACTTATTACAGAAGCAGATTCATCATCAATTATATTTTGGTTTCATAGATGTTTCTAGATGCATGCAAATAAATACCATGAGAGTGAAAGTTCTGTTATGGAAATAACACTCAAAATTTGAACTCTAATCAAAACAGCACAATGATCCATCATGAAAAATTAGTTTTAGCTGCATCTGACAATATTCAAAGCAAGGCATTAGATATTACTTGATCAACAAGATGTTATTAGAGTTCAGTTAACATCAACTGATTCAAATTGCCCCTTTTTTGACACTTTAAACATTTCACAGCCCAAGCCAGTGTACAAGGTTCAAGGTGAGTGAGGCAGGCTTGTTCTTGGGAAGGAGAAGGACAATTGTCAAAGGGGAATCCTAGGAAAGGAAAATCCAGTTTACATGTCACTTTTCCAGCAGGCAGCTCAATTAGAAAAAACTGAGAATCTAAAAAATGATGCTGAGCAAAATTACCTATGCCTCAAAATCCCTTGGGAAGTTTTTGTGTTTCCTTTGAGCTAAGTGCATGCAGTAAGGCTATTGCAACAGGAGACAACTGATGCTTCTTGAGCAGGTAAGTACTATAGTCTAACCATGCTTTAGAAATATTAAGCTAGAAACGACACATTGATTGAACTAAAAGGACACACTGCTCAAAGCAAAAAGAAATGGAGACCTTACAAACGCAGATCAGGCAGTATTAGGAGCAGGTGATCTAGAATATTGGTTCTAAAGCAGAAGGAGGGAAAGAATAAGAACTAAATGGATTTAGAACTAAAATTGGGTATAATAAATTGATCACTTCTGTCTCAGTGATTCATTCAGGGAAAAAGTGTTCAAGTAAATGACATATGGGTGCTGCAGAGGCAAGCTTAGAAAGATGGCATGCAAGATGAGAGTTCAGTAAATTTATTTAGGTGCCGTGATACAATATAGGAACAGATTGTGTCCTAAAGGCTAGGGGATGCCATCAGAAAAGGTGGAAGCAGAAAGGATTTAGAGAGAGGTGAGAAGAGGAAATGTTTGGTGAAGAACGACTGCCTTGCTAACTGCACAAACCTGACAGATGAACAACTTCTTTCTGCTAAGAGTTCTCTTTCTACCTAGGGACTCTCTATGTCAATTTCCTGTACAAAAGAGTGAATTTCTTATTTGCCTGTAGTTTCCCAAAATAATCTGTTCAAAATAATCCTCACACCCAAGAGTCATATTTTGGGGTGGCAGTTTCTGCTACCCTTCATATGACTATGCCTTTAGTTAAATAACCCAAGAAAATGGCATAAATTCATAAAATTCATAAAAAAAATTCATAAAAAAACTTTGCCTTCCATTTTTACAGACAGTTAATACTCTCAAGTTTCCCTCTTACAGAAAAGGTAGACTTTAAAAATACCACCTGGAAATTCACTACTGGAATTATCAATACTCAATCTTCACCAATCTTGTGAGTTCAAAATCTTACCATTACATTTTAAGAAATCCCATTGCTTTAAGAAAGACAGCTCAATTTTATAGTCTAAATAGTCTGAAACAAAAACATTTTATTATTTACACAATCCTATTCTTAACACCCTCAAATGCAAATGAGCTTAACAGACGATCACATGGCACCTACGTGGGAAATTCAGGGAAAAAGGACAAAAGCAAAGATTATTCTCAAAATAGAAAACAAAACAATGTCTTGAATTCAGACACATGTTTATACCTTGATGTGCTATTTCGCAATATTTCAATTAGCAGTATTCAATAGAAAAGAAAACAAGTCTTTTTTTTTTTAAGGAAATCATTGAAACAGAAGTCATGTATCCTAAATTCCTAGAAGAGATGAATCATTATCTAGAACAGAAACACTGAAGTGTTGAAGACTCTTGCATAGATAGCTCTTGAATGTAGTTACCCCCAAACCATGTTTTCCTACTGTAACTGAGATGGTCAAGATTTTAAAAGGCAAAGGAAGATGGTCTAGAAGAATCAAGGGAAGCCTAGAAGAATGATTTTGCAATTTCTAAAATTTTTAATGTTTTCATTTTTCTACCTGCTGCAGAATCAGGGAAATCAGAGCAGACTGGCCTCATGCAGTGTATATTCTAGGGCTGTGATTCTCAAGTTGGGGCTGTTTAACCTTCCAGGGGACATCTGGCATCATCTGGAATCATTTTTAGTTGTGGTGGGCAGTGCTATAGGCAGGCACCTGGTAGGTTGAGGCAGGGATGCTCTTAATCCCCTTTGATGCACATGACAGTCCCCCAAACAATAAATGATCCAGCCCAAAAGGCCAACAGTGCTGATGTGAGGAAATGAGGTCCAGCAGGAGAGAGGGCTATCACTGCTGGGGGCACTTTGGAAACCTGCCTCCGCCTTCAGGTTCTTGAGGGGTCTGGAAGATTTCATCATGGCCCCCCCGACACACACCCCTATGTTCTGAGACTAAAGAAAGCAACACAGCCAGTAGAAAACAAGCGAGCTTTATTAATGGAAAGTGAAAAGGTGCCTGTAAGAGACAGAGTAAGTGTTGAACTGCCTAAGAGGAAGCAACCTGGGAGGCGGGGGGTGAGGGGGGGGGTGGGGGGCTTTGGGGACCTGAGTTTTTAAGAGTCCAGCCACTATCCCTCTGCCCTTATCCCTGCCCAGGGGAGTTCTGAGATGGGATAAGTTTCTGACTGGTCTGTTAGCTTCTTCTAAATTGATAGGAGAACTTCAGATTGGCCTACTTTAATGATAAATTGCCTTTGTTCTCCTTTCCCCCTGCACCTGGATTGTGTTTAACTCCTACCGAACAGGCACAAAGCAAGAATGCACTAATTACTAAACAAAAGAAAACATGTTTTCTTTTCTTCAAAGACCCAAATTCTCAAGTGGGTTAGGCAGGCTTTTCTGTATGAGGTTACGTAAACTTCTTAATTGTCCACAACTAAATTCTCTCCATTCAAACCTTCTAGTCATCCAAAGACACTGACAATACATATGATATGGAGCTTTCAGCTCCTTGGAGGCAGGCAAAGTTTGAAATCAGGGTATCATTGTCTCTATAACTTCTACTTATTTAATTCCTGTAAAGGAACTGTAATTAGAGATGTCATGGTTTGAATTTTGGTGTCCCTCCAACCCCCCTCCCAAAACACAAATGTGTAAACCCTAATCCCCAAGGTGATGGGATTAGGAGATGGATTCTTGCAAGGTGAATGTATCAGAAGAGCAGAGCCTTCAAGATGGGATTGGCGCCCTTCAAAAAGAGGCTCTAGAGAGAACCCCTAGTCCCTTTCTGCCATGGTGGTTACAAGGGTAAGTCAGACCCCTGAAGAGGGCTCTCATCTGACCATGCTGGTGCCTTTATCTCACACTTCCACAATCTCTAGCACCCTGAGAGAAATCTCTGTTTATAAGCAACTCAGCTTTTACCATTCTGTTATAGCAACAGGAATCGACTAAGTTGAGAGGTTTATTTGCAAAACATGTTGAGGGAAAATACTCTTCAATAACAAAGCACGTAACTATTAAGCACAATTCTTACTGCCAGCAAGTTTAGTGGTTTATGAAATTTCAAAGTTAAGTATTTCATCTGCTGATGAGGTGACCTTTTCTCCTTTCCTAATAACTGATAACACATGTACATTTTTAAGTTTAGAGAGTAAATAGAAGGGAACTATGACTACCAATATTATCAACACCAAAAGCAAAAGTCAACTTCTAGAGGTATCCCAAAGAACGAGAAAATGATAGCAGGTGTCTCCATGAGCAGACAACACAGTGGAGATATTTCATAGTGTGAGGAGGCGGTTGCATGGAGGAGCACCGGTGTTAAAATGTATCATGGGCACCCTTACATGTGATGTGCTTCACTTTGGAAAACTATTTGTAAGCTGACCTTGTTTCAGTGGTGCTAAAATCCATTTTTTATTTGAGGCTAAGACCTTCAGTTATTATAATGGTAAAAACACATGGGTTCCTCATTGTTTTATATACCAATGATACTCATGTTAAAACTGTCACACTCTTGAAACTGGAAGGGCTATCTCTGTCTTTCAAAGCTCAGAAAAAATGAGCAGAAAAGTCACTTTTGTTATAATGACTGTGCCCCAAAGTGTTGTTCACCACCAAACAGAATCCTGGAAACATCTATTCTGAATCAAACGTTGGGGTAAAGAGATGGAAGTATTTTACTATAAGGCATATCTTTTTCAAGTTTTCCAAAGCTACCTTCCAAGACCTTTGAAGAACTAAAACACAGGCAAGTGTTTAGTGGTGTGCTTTTAAAAGTCCAAGTACGGACATTAAGTATGAAAGACAGACTCAGCAGACTCAGCAGTATCAGGATGTTGTTTGCTACCAGACATGGGGGAAGGGGTGTTTGGAAGGGAGGAAAGAGAGGAAGAGCTGAGATTCTTATCTTCAACTATAAGCAGAGATTGTTTAGGTATTAAAAAAGCTAACACTCCATCCTCTCATCTCCAGAGATACATGGTAGAAACAGAAATGTGGGAAGCATGGAAAAATGCAGGGAAATGGCGACAAAACTACCCCATAAATGCATCAACCTCAATGCAGAAGAAACCACACTGGAATAATGAACTGGGAAACTTGGCGTCAGTCCCAAATCTGTCACTGCGTAGCTGTGCAGTTATCACTTAATTTCCCCATTCGCCACTTCTTTATCTATAAAAGGAAGAGGTAGAATGAGATGATGTATAAGT
This sequence comes from Solenodon paradoxus, assembly GCA_004363575.1. Taxonomy (NCBI): domain Eukaryota; kingdom Metazoa; phylum Chordata; class Mammalia; order Eulipotyphla; family Solenodontidae; genus Solenodon; species Solenodon paradoxus. The sequence continues at coordinate 221,528 of RJWH01000501.1, forward strand.
CCAGCGATTCCAAGTGCTCCGTGTCTCCGTGAATTATACTATCTCCTACTGTGTCTTGTTGGGCTCTATAATTTTTTCTATTAGAGAGAAGAAATGTTTCCATTTGGCACAGAAGGTTGTCAGTGTTTATTTTCATGTCTACCGTAGCAACATTCAAACAGGCCAGATCACAGAGATATCTGGCTATCTCCCAGTGTTCTCTGCTGGCATGCTTTCTAAAGAAGCAGACTTGAAACAATGAAGAGCACACTCAGGGATTTCTCCTTCTCCCCCGAGGTAACGCATCACCATCGAGATTAAAGATTGGCCTACGGCAGTCTTTTGGCTAATAGCACCAATTTTCCCCCAGGCCCTTGTGTCAGAATTCAAGGTGATTATCCCCTGGCAATATACACTGTATTTTATGGAAGGTGGATACCCCTAAAATTCAGACACTATTTTATTCCAGAGACAAATCTGTTGACTGTGCTGAAACTGCATGGCTAGCAAAAGCCCAAAGGTTTTAAGGGTGAGTTCTTTTCCATATATTTCAAAGTAATGCCTCAGAAAAGCAACTTTACATAGGGTGAAATGCACTTTGCAATAGTAGAATAACATCAAGAAAAGGACATAAAGGTTTCCAAGTTGGAAAGAAGGAAAATTATCAGTATTTGCTAATGATATAATGGTATATAGAATTCTAAAATCTCCGGGAAGTAACTGTTGGAAATAACAAACAGATACAGTGAAGTGGCAGACTACCAAATTTAACATACAAGTCAGTTGCATTTCTATATATAATGCACTGACAGAAAGAGACTTCAGGAAAACAGTAACATTTACAATTGAATTAAAAAGAATTCAATATCTCAGAACAAATTTAACCAAAGGAGTAAAAAAGACCTATGTACCAAATAGAATACTGCGAGACATGGTTAAAATAAACAGAAGACACGAAGAGATGGAAAGATAGTTTGTGTTCACATTTTAGAAGAATTAGCATTGCTAAAATAATTTTAGCTAAAGCAATATATAGATTAATGCAATCCTAATGACATTCTTCACATAAATATAGAACAACCTTGTGAGAAAAAAGAAAAATGAAGATGTCACACTCCTGGAATTCAAACTATATTACAAAGCAACAGTAATCAATTTAACATAGCGTTGGAATAAAAACTGACACACAGAGCCATGGAACAGAACTGAAAGTCCAGAAATAAATGCACATTTATATGGACAATTTATTTACAACAATAGAGCCAAGAGCATATGATGGGGCAGGGACATCTCTTCAATGCATGGTTCTGGGAAAGCTGGACAGACACATGCAAAGATGGAAATTAGACTACTCCCTTAATACCATACACAAAAATTGATTCAAAAATCAGTGAAAGACTTTAATGTAAGACCTGAAAACATAAAATACAGAGGAGGAAACACGTGTTATGCATCTCTTGATAAAAGCCTTAGAGATGTCTTTAGGAACTCACTCCAAAGTCCAGGGATACAAAAACAAAAACAGATTCCATCAACTAAGGCTCTTCTACAGAGCAAAAGAAACTATCAGCAGAATGAAAAGAGAAACTAATGAATAGGAAAAAAATTAAACATCGTATGTCTGACAAAGGGCTAATATGAAAAACATATCTAGAACTCATGGCAACAAAAATAATTAAAGCATTAAAATGATTTAAAAATGGGCAGACGATCTGAATAGACACTTCTCTAAAGAAGACACATAGATGGCCAACAGGCATATGAAGAGATGTTCATCATCTCTTATTTTTATTTGTTTATTTCTTAAGGGAACGGTGAAGGCAGAAATGAAGGTGGAGGACGGAGGGAGGAAGGCAGGCTGGCAGGAGGAAGAGAGAGTCACTTCCTCATCATGGTTTTCATCTGCATTTCTTTAAAAACAAGAAATGAGATAAGTCCTTGTGGAGCAGCTGTTAGGTCTAGCGCCTCCAAAGGAGCAAGACATATATGCTTGGGTTCAAGTCCCAGATCTGGGGGAAAACAACCAATGTGACAACTAAATAAAAATAAAAATGCTTCCTCCTCCTCTCTCTTCCTGTCTGCCTGCCTACTCACCTTCATTCCTGCCTGCACTTTTCCTTTAAAACAAACAACAAACAAACACAATGAGATATTTCCTCACACTTGTGAGAATGACTATACTCCAAAAGACTGGAAATAAGTGCTGGTGAAGGTGTAGTCATAAGGGAACCCTATACACTACTGGTGAGAGAACAAGATGATGTATTCATTATGGACTACAGTATGGAGATTTCTCCAAAAATTAAAAAATAGAAATTTCATTTGATCCTGATATCCAACTTCAGGATATTTATCCCAAAACAAATTTAAAGAGATATAAATGTCACATTATTTGTAATAGCTAAGAGTTGGAACAACCTAAATGCCTATTGTCAGATGAATGGCTAAAGATGTGGTCTGTAGACATGACGGAACACTACTCAGTGATTAAAAAAAACCTGCTATCTATCACAACATGAACTAGAGGGAATTACGCTTAGTAAGATAAATCAGATGGAAATACAAACACCATTATGATTTCACTCATATGTGGCATAAAGAAACCAAACCAACAATTGGATCTAATCAAATAATAGATGTTGGTCTATAGGAAAAAAAATAGTGGTTACCGAAGGGAAGGGAAGGGAAGGAGACTAGCAAATATAGAAATGGAGATCAATTATAATAATATAAGGTGTAGAATTGAATTATCAGTGGTAAATTTCATGTATTAGATACAGATGCTGATTTATAATGAGACCCACCTTAAATATATAGCTTTAATGCAATGTTCCTTTGTTTAAAAAAAATATGGGCAGACCTCCTCGCTCCGTGGCTCAGGTAGCTCAGGTGTGGGTCATGGAAAAAGGCCAGAAGACCCAGGACCCAGTGGTATTAAAAAAAAAAAAAAAAAAAAAAAAAAAAAAAAAAAATCTGAATACAACAAATATCCGCCTCTTCAAAAAATAAATAAAAAACAAGTCATTTAATCCTTACAGCCTTGAATAGAGTACAACTGAATACATAATATAGCCAATATAATATTGTGGCCCTCATTTTATAGATGACGAAAATCAAAGCAAAGAGCAGTTAACTTGTCCAAGTTCACACAGCTGACAGCAGAGTCAGGTGGTCTCACTCCGGAGTCCCTGAACTTGACCCGGTGCTCTCTGCCTCCCAAATTCTGCTGTCTTCATGCATCAGTACGTGCAAGAAAACATTGGACACAAAATGATGCTTGATATCCTATTCATGCAAAAATAAAAAGTCACTAGAAGTGACACCGAGTTGAAGAAAACAAACTAAAAGGAGAATTTTGGATATTTTTTAATTTTTTCCTTGATGGTTTAGGATTGCTTTCTTGAATTCAGTAGTTACCATACATTGTTCTTGTAAAAAGAAAAAGATGAGAGCAATGCATGTATGCAACTATGCTGTAAAGTGTTTACTTTCTTGAGTGTCTTTATGAAGTGTACACAGATTAAATGAAACACAGAGGGAGGGAGGGAAAGGAAGTTCGAGACTCAGTGTCTATGATAACATGCAGTGACTTAGAAGATGCAAAGTGTAGGGATCTTGGCTACAACTAGACTCTGGCACCATCACAGTAACCCAGACACACAAGTATATGCGAAGTCAAAACTTGGCATTGTTCGTGCTCAGAAAACGAATATCGAAGGGTCTTAGGGACTGTGGCCATCAAACACAGACAGGCTTAGCAGGACAGTTATACTTTATCCCTCACAAACACAAACCCCTCCAGGGCTGAAGTAGACAGCAGGGAGAGACGAGAATGACGAGGTGGTTTAAAATAAAAAAATTTGGCTGTAAACATGAATCCAGAAAAGAGAAAGAGCCCCCAGTTCTCTTTATCTGGACTCTGCTGCAATAACTAGACCCTGAGAATGTCGACCAAGTCTACCAGAAGAGCAAAGTGGAAATGACTATGCCAGCTGCTCTGGGAACTAGTTAATATTCGGTTTGCCATTTTCATTTGTGTTTTCACAAAATTAAATTTTACTACCCAGCACACCTGCTAAAAATAAAGCATGGTTTATTAACAAGCTTAATTTCAACTGCATATCATTCTGATTTCTATAAATCTAATCCTAAACAACCCCAATTTTAAATGAAAAGTTCGCTCTTCTTTTGATGTAATTCCTAAAAATAGTGTGCTTAGCTAAATATGTAGGTCCTGCAGAATTGGCTAGATTTATGAAACATTCTTTAATAAACCAAACAATGGCTATATAAAAAGCAGATGCAATACCTTTGTAATTCAATTTTATAGTTTAAAAATATTCTACATGGAAGTGCCAAATTCTGCCCTGCAGAGACTCAGGGCTCCCAGTGACGTCAATAAGAGCCATGCACCCACAGCAGAGGGCAAAACTCTGCCCCGAGCACTTAAATTTAGTAATCCATTACACGCAGCCAGGAAAAGAAAGATCAGTTCAAATACCATCTCATCAGCATTTCAATCCACCGATGCTAACTGCTATTTGAGTCATGTTTAAATCTACAGTGCTTAGAGGTGTAAGGAGAAACACAGGAGCAAAAGAATAGTCACATTTCATACAACGAATGACCAGTTTTTAATGGGAATTTTCTGTACACTTATATTCCCAAATAAAATTATGCCTTTATACTTCTAAATGCATCATTTACCACCTTACGAGTGTGTGAGAGGTTGATTTCCTGAGATGAAATACAGAACTGGTTTTATACCCAAGGAAAGACCTCTTCTTTCAATGAGCAGAAAGAGAATTTATAAATGAACTGATGACTGCCCTGGGGAGGCAGCACTCTATTCCTAGGATACAGGTTCAACCAAGGGGAGCCCTGGGAAGAGAGAACCTCTCAGAACTGCCAAGTCTGGGTGACTTCCAGGGAAGAGAGTCACTCTCTGTGTTCCTTTGGGACCCTTCCTAGGGTCAACCAATTAATTAGGAGCCACTAGTCTCTTAACTTTAAATGCTGTTGAAATGAGGTGAGGATGTGTCATCTACGACAACATGGATGGAACTAAAGGGGATTATGGTAAGTGAAAAAAATCAGAAGACAACTACCAGCTAATCTCACTCATATATGGAATATAAAGAAAGAAAGCAAAGGAACAGACAAAAGAAAACTCAACACTTGGACATTGAAAATAGAACTGAGGTTACCAGTAGGGAAGGCTGAGTCACAGGTTAGTGGGGTCCAATGAACAATGGTGAAGAACTTTTGGTGATCTGGTGGCTGAAAAGCAGTGTTACCATTTCTCTGAGTGGGGAACCTACTCATATAGATTTATATGAAAGAGAGGAGGGAAGAGGGAGGAGGAGAGAGAGGAGGAGAGAGAACTGTGTAGTCACTATCCTAATGCTTACAACTCATCTGAATGCGGCATCTCACAATGAGAATCATGGTAGGTTTTATAAAGACATACTCACGAGAACGTCTAGTAGAAAATCTACTTCTTGAACAGAAGCAAACCAGGGGGTAGTGTTCTGTTTCTTGTCTCTAATCCCTAGGCCACTGAGGAGCAGAGACTTTTCCAGGAGGCAAAAGAAACATGTTTGCAGTGTAACTGTGGAGACTCCATTTATATGAGATCCCTTAACCTTCACCTGCTGTGTGGGCCAGATCAGCAGGCTCACCTGGGCACTGAGGCTGGCAAGGCTCCGCCCACTCCAGGAGTTCTGATTGAGTGAAGCCGGCCTGGAGATTGTATTTTTATTTTTAACCAGCACCCAGGGCACTTTCAAATAAGCTACAGAGGAGAATTCAAGTTCTGTTTAAAAGTTATTTTCCTTTTTCAATGTTGGTACCCCCATACAGTAAAACTCTCATTCTGGCAACAGCTTAAAAAGACCGATTACCCCTGCTACTACATTAATCAAAGAAGCCAATCAGAATCTATATACATATTTATATATATAATATGTATTCAGATGAAAATATTTTACATACTGTCTTATTGCTTAATCGATCATAATCTCAGGCGTAATTTGTAGAGGAGGAAGTGCATATATAAATGTCAAGAAGAGCTTGCCAAATCAAAGCAAAACCACATTCTTTAGCATCTTGAAAGGAAATAATCTTTGGCCAAAACACAACAGCATTTGATGGATGTAATCAATATTTTTTTTTTCAAAAAGACAGTTTAAGTAGGTCAAGACACAGATATTCACCAGTTCCCTGGGAGTGTCTAATGTCTCATACAATTATCTACCTTCTCCAATTGCCAGCAATGCCAAAGTAAAAAGTTACATGTAAGACTTATTTTCTTCTGGAAATTCTTACTTTTTTCTTTCTCCTCCTATATTACTCCAATTTATTTTTTTTCTCTTTTACTATTCGAAGCAACAACAGAGTCTCAGCATTTGGAGGGTGTTGTGAGAATAAGAATCCACTCTTTGCATTAGAACTGGATCCAATCCATCTGAAATCTCTGAGTCTCAAAAATACTTGGCTGGAAATCACCATCTCTCATGAGCTATTTAGTCCTTTCTGATGCATCTTTTCTGCTTGTCAAATTACCTAAAATTAAAGCAATGAAAGATAAGATGGTAAAAGTTGTTCATAATTAAAAATCTTCTAAGAGGTCATATTTTAGATTTCTTAGTTATGAGTTTCTGGTTTGGGCTTATTTTGACTTTTAACTATTTTTTCTTATCAGATCAGAATTCCCAACCATCATCAATTTTTCTTTATTCCATAACTCAAAATGTTTCCAAGTTTACTTAAAACAGATATTCTCCAATTAACTGTATTATGAAGAAGCCAGAGAAGCCTACAATAAGCATAAGTAAAGTCTATTAATTATGGGAACAGAGAGAGGTTAACCTTGTGTTTGCTTTAGCAAAATTAAATAAATTTCTCCTCGCTCAGCCCAAGTAAAGGCCATTAGACTACTTTAGGAAACAGCATCATAAGTCAATGGGAAATAAGAACAAAAAAGAGAACAAAGAAACACAGTATCATCTAAGAGACACCAATTTGCATAAAAGCTTCATGATTCTGAATCTTTCCAATATCAAGTTTTCTCGACAATTTCTGGCCCATGGGAAAGATTTTTGAATAAGCTGCCAAGTGGTTTAGTCCAAAGCCAACCCTACTTTAATAAGAAGCGCAAGTCAACTCCAAAAATACTGATGCAAAAACCCATCTTCAATTTTAAAGTCATCTTTGGTTCTTTTCTGGTTATTAACTCTTTCTGAATCAAGATCCAAATGCCAAGGCAGAGGAAAAAAAATCATATGAGGTTGGGAAAATGAGCCACACTTAGTTTGTAAGTGAAAGAAAGAAAGCCGGAAAGGAAGACAATCTTAAACGAGCTCTTTAACTTCATTGCAGTGGATCTCTTAATAGTCTACTCCAGAGAGCCTGATAATCTACACCGTACCACCTATGTCAGGGGCAGGGTTGCTAAGTCTATCTTTTCCTTGTAGGAAACTTAGCCCTGCTCAGTTGTATGGATGTTATAGCTCACAAATGTATAGTAAAGACATAAAAAAGCATTATTAAGAAATAATAGACATGACTATGTTCATTTTCCTCACTAAATTTTATGTTGGAGTCTTTTCTCAAATACTCAGTAGTCCTTGGCTGTCCGTTTATTTGAGTAAAGAGCTAAGAAGCTGGTTGGAAGGTTTCTGGAAAGCTGGCTTATACACTGGCAGCCTTCATTGTAGGGTAGACAGATGGATAATTAGCTTTCTCATTAGGGGATCCCCAAAGTTAGCATCTGTAAGTATTTCTCATGAAAAGGAGCTTGCTCTCTCCTACCTGGAGGCAGCAGCCTGGCTGCCGCATTCTGAAACCAGGTGAGAAGGGTTGGGGTAATATCCTGAGTTCACTATGGAAACTACTCACAGGTTTTCAGAATAGTCTCTCACACTGGCCTCTCTACTTTCTCCCTAGACCATGGGGCTACTGTTGTTAGGTATCCACAGAGCACACATTTGGTCTCCTGCTCTTCTTCCAGACATTTTATATTTTCAGTTGCAGATTTATTTCATGTACAGATTTTTGAAAGTCACCCCACTTGATACCATTTGTTTATTCCTGTTTCCTGGGCTGACTGTTAAGGTTTTGTGTATTGACACCAGCATTGTTATTCTGAGGACCCTCATCTGATTTTTCATTGTGTTCCACCTTTTGTAGTCACTGAGGTTTAACTATTCTCCTTACCAGCCTTTGACTATTTTGTCATCTATTTCCATATTTATATAAATAGATTATATTGCACTCCTTGTATTAGAGATGGAATTGATTTTATGTTTCTTTTTCACCTTATTGCTTCAGGGTAACTTCAGAGAGAAGAAAAATGAAAATAGTTCTATTCTCCATTGTGAAACTATTCATCTAGTTGATTTAAAAATCTAATGAATGTAATTACAAAAAGGAAAACATATGTTAATTATTTCATTCCCTTTGTCAAAACAGTAAAATCACTAAAATATTTTCATCATATCTAATATTAAGGAATAAATCTGTAAACTGTAAATAGAGTATAAATGGGATTTTTTTCCAGTGAGTCATGGAATGACTGATACATGTGGTGATCTTGAACTTGTTAAGGTCCTAACTCAACAGTGGTGTACATTCTTATTCCTATCTATTTCTTGAATTCAATATTTTGTATCCATGTTGTCTTTTTATATTATATTTCACATAGGTAAGTAGTTATATAACTTTTACTTCTATAAAAATAAGAAAGAAACTGTTAACTTTTTAAGGAGTTATCAGGCGGCAAAAAAGGTATGTTCTACAATGTACATGCATTTTCTAAGACAACCACTAGGCATTATTTTCTAGCAGTTTCTAAGATTAATCTTGTTTTGTAAAATGAGTTCCTTATTCTATCATATAGTAAAGTAATTCTTGAACTATTTCAAATATGTTTCCACTCTACTGGAGAGTTAGTATGTGTTACCTTTCAAATGTGCTATAAATCAGTTTAAATTAAAAATTACTTTTAGGCTCACAACTGTATTCCTTTTCACAATTTACAAAAGGAAGAGTCACTTCTCTCTTGTTCAAACAATTTACTTAAATGTTAGTTGGAAGCATGATTAGTGACTGCCTGGGACAATGGTATGAATTATACTTTTCCTGGGCCATCAACCTTTTCCTTCCCTTTCCTTGTTCATTAAGAGAGTGATCTGACTTTCAGGATTTCTGAAGACTAGAACCCTCGAAATGTCTTCTGCAAATAACAGAAGCTGGTAGGGTGGGAGGATAAGCAGATCGTTGCTGGAAACTTTTGAATGATTTAGAAAAAATGCAGCTGGAATCTTTAACATCTTGGCAAGCTTATATTCTGTCATCAGCTTCTAATCAATCAAGAGGGAAGATAAACTGGCTAGAGTGTATTAAAAAAAATACGAACCCCCAAAATAACGAACAAGCCCAGCATCAGTCGCAGACCTAGATTCCACCCCCATTCCTTTTTTTTTCCTACGGTGTCTTCCTTGAAACTAGAAGGCAGAGTATGGAGACAATCCACCTTTACAAGGAAACACTGCAAATATGCTTGTGAAGAACCCATGATCCAAAACAGAATTAGGTCAACTGTATTTTTCTTGCTTGATGCAGGTTAAAGAAAAAAAAAGCCTTCCGCCAAAGAATGATTGAACTCACCTTAATAAACATATGGGATGGATCATTAATATGCTGTGTCTGCAGCTACAGCCATAAACAAAACAAATGAGGTTGGAGAGAAGATGACGTGTTGAAGAAAAGCTGGAGATAATTCAAATTAAGCTTACAGTATTGTTAAAACACACTCAATATCATTTTAGCCAATTTTTATACTAGATAACCGTGTTTATTTTATTCTGGAACATTAAAGAAAGTTTTCTTTTAAGCTTTTTTCATATACCCAGCAGTTTTTCAGCAGATTAAGTGAAAGCTGGTTCAGTTCTCTACGAATAGTTTTTATTTTATTTTTTAAATTTTATCACTATGTGAAGAGAAGTCAAGGTAGATTGATATTTTGTAGTATATTTTTTGAAGGTTTAATTTTTGCTTCTGTATGTGACAGGACAAGAATGCTGAATGATCTGTGTGTGGGGACCATCACTGTGGTGACTCCTTAAATGATTTGAAATCAAGCTTTAATTAAAGTATGATAAATGCATTCAGTAGTTTTCCAATCTATTATGTCCAGCCATTGAATTTGGTGCTGGGAAGGTAGCTTTTCCTCCACATGCTCTACTGGATATTGGGGGAGGTGAACTGGGCATTCACATGTCTAAAAATTCTCCAGAAAGAGAACTATCACAGGTAAGAACAATCATCTAATTCTTGCCACTGGCTTTCATTCTCCAAATTCAACCTTTCTTTCTCTGACTTCATTTTGCCCTCCTTCATCTTAAAAAAAAAATGAAGCAAAAGTGTATCAACAAAATTATGTTGTTCTATTCCTTGTTTAGGACAGGGTAATCATCTGCTATATGTCTTTCATGTGCCAAAATCACATATGTTGGCATGTAGGCACTCAAACATACTTGTTGAAAACCGAGAAAGTGAATGAATACTCTTTACCCATGTGCAGCTAACAGTCCGGTGGTGACTACCACCACATATCTCATGAGGAAAAAAAGAGATTAATAATAGCATGAACATAAAAATCCTAATCTGACCACTTAGAAGTCCTGATATAGTTGGAGAAGGCCCAAAGAGATAGGAGGGGTGAAGTGAATTCTAAAGGAAAAGTATGCGTTTATCATATAGAGAGTTTATTTAGACGCAAAGAGCCACAAATATCACATTATGTTCTGGAAAAGGCTGAGAATCTGACATGTTTCGAGCACAGGGGAATGTGGATGAAGACTTGCTGAAACTCAATCTTGCTTGACATTTACCATGGCTCCTTTGATCTCGGAAACTGACTTCTCTGTCACTGTCCCATTGCCTTGAAGCTGCAAACATCAGTGGGTAAAAATTTTAAGGATGGTGTGAGGTTTATAATTTGAGAAAATCAATATAATTGTTTATTAGAGACTTGATTGTAGGCTAGAAAGGGAAGATTCAGGAGGACTATTTCACACTCTGTATGCAGAAGAGGCAGGTAGCCTAGTGGGAGGGGGTGTGTGAAATCGCTGCAGACACATTTGGATAAAACCAACAGGGTTAGTGTTGAATAAGATGTGGCGGTTGACAGCAAAGATGCCTCTTAGGACATGGTTTCTGGATAAAGCCTAGAGGGGAAGGAATCGGTTTAAGAAGAACTTAAGTATTGAATGTGTTAGTTTTGATTTTGAAGTGTTTTCTCTATCCTCAGAAAGAAGTTTGTTAAGTATCACACTTCTGATGGCAAAGCCTTATGCTCGGAGCCAGATTTTTATAGTATGTACTCGTTATGTAAGGATTCCCAGTCAAAGCGTTTCTTTTTCTTTTTGCAAAGAGAACAGTTCTTAGCACTGGTGCTAAATTGTGGTTCCTTTACACTGGGACTTAAACATTTGCTAATTAAAGTATTTTAAATTTATCATAAATTATTGATACATGCTGGCAATTTTCCCTTTGACTTAGCTCGTCTTTTCTATATTTCTTGACTGGTAAAAATAAAAAAAATGAATGACAAAAACCTGTTATAATTAGGATTCACTTAAGATTCTGATGTAAGATTTTTAATTAGCAAGGACAAGCGAAACCTTAAAAGTTAGGGTGCACTAATTAGGTATTTAATCTGAGCTTTTTTTTTTTTTTTTTTTTTTTTAGCAGCCGGCTCTTCATTTACACAAGTTCAAAAACTGAGAAGCACAAATAATGTTGCAAACACAAGTGACTGTTTCTCTAAAGAAGGCAGCAGGACTTTTTCTGCTATTGACTGCCTCTCTGTGAGGAGGGCTAATCTTTTACAGATCCAGAGACCACAGTTCCCAGTGACGCAGTTTGAAGATACACAAAGGCATTCTAAGCCCCAGGAAATCAATCACACAGAGGTATCTTCTGGTTGGCAAACAGCAGGGACATTCAAACATTTGTTGCCAAGTTAGTCACCTGACTCCTTTTATGGGTGGCTACCTGGTGACTGATGTAATGACAGGAGTGCCTTATTTTTATTGACACTGTGCTAAGAGGCCACAGGGCACAGACACTACTGACCTGATCGGGAGTACTAAGATGGGTGAAGTGCTGCTAAGAGAAGGGTGACAAGGGTAAAATGATCATTGATTCTCTCTGGGGAAACGGACACAAGGAGATTCTTGATTGCAGCAGCCACTGTTTTAATTGTGGCATCTATGCTCATCACAGCATCACATCTTTCACCCGCGCTCCTGACCTGCATCTTCTCAAACTCTGAGCAAGCCTCCATAATGCTGTTGTCTTTTCTTCACTGATACCACAGGGGAATGATTTCCTGTGTGACCTGTGGATGTACATGTATTGCCTTTCTCTTCTGATTGCCCTAGTCTTCTATCCTACACAACCCTGCTCTTTACAAAAAGGAGCCATAGCTTTGACAAACAACTGGGATGATGAGTGGACTTTAATTTATGCTCCATTCCTTTAGGGTGAGTCCTCTGGGGCCTTTCACCCCCGCCTCTCCCATAGCATGTTCTGCTTGACTGACCCAACTCCCTCTGAGAAGCTTGACACTGAAGGTTATGTAAGCATCCCGCTGATGTTCAAATATTCATCACAGGATTGGCCACGTGACAAAGAAAAAGAAAACAAGAATGAAAGGAGGAGTCTGGGGTAAATAGCTACTCAATTACTAGGAGAAGCTGCCCAAAAGAAAAGAGTTTGGAGATTAATTTTGAAGGAGGGAGTTCCTCCCTGAGGTGACTCATGAAATAGATTTGAGCCACCTTTAGAGTGCTACTGAATGACCTTGAGCCCAAGTTGATTCCAGCCCTTCTTCCCTGCTACTCAATAAAACCAAAGAAAATTATTTTATTTCATCTTAGAAAAACAATACTTTCTTCTTTTATAAAACATTAGCTAATTACTGTCACATGACCTATATTTTTCTTTCTTCCTAACATATTCACTCCTTCATATGTGAATAGCTAATTATCCAGGAAAGTTTTGCCAATGATTGGAATCGGAGAAGACAACAAATACCCATCTGTGAGCACTAAAGAATTATTGAATAATTCCAGCCTATCTACAGAGATAATTTAGGAAAATGAATATATTTTACCCATTTTCCTAAAAAGAAAAATAATATAGCTAAGAGACAAAACTTGACAAACCAACAAATTAACAAGGATCTTTAAAATGAAAAGTTTTAGTCTATCACAGTTTGCATTAATTTCACTTATAATTAATGTCACCAAAGAGTCACCAGTATAATGAAGAATTATAAATGACTTGGTATTTTAATTTTCCTCCTTCAACTGTTTGGGAAATATAGACAAACAATATTATACTAAAAGCTCCATGGCTACACCAGCACTGACATTTTCATTGCAAGAGAGGAGAACGGTGCTTAGTGAATTTTAAATTTGGGAAACAGCTTCAAGTCTTCATTTAACTTTTAAATTTGGGCTAAGTTTATGCTGTTGACTTAAGAGTCATTTTCCTGTTCAGATAAAATGATATTTAGTTACAGGACAAGGGAGTATAGAAATATGATACATTTTCCAGTGAACTACAATGACAATGATTCGCTCACTATAAAAATAATTTATTTTTTCAATTAGGGAAGATAAAGGTTGGCTATCTTTGTTCATCCTTTAATTTATTTATTTTTCATTTTTATTTATTTAGCTATTCATCTTGGTTACCCCTGAACCCAGATCCTCAGGGGTGGTATGGGCTATGCTTGGCTGAAGGTGGCAGACACAACTGCTACTCCTTTAAAGCGCCTCTTTGTCATTCTTTTAAATTTCACATATGCACTCCTTATGAAAAAAGTTTACTTGGAAACAAATAATAGCAGTGTACAATTATCATATTAGAAATACTATCTATTTATATAGATAAAGAACTATGAGCAAAATAGAGGGACAGAAAATAAGATTATTTGCTAATAAAAAGGTAGAATTGGGTATTTTAAGGACAGAAATGGATCAGGATACCTTCGTTTCCACTGCTCTAGTTTGGGTGTCCCTTCCCTCCTGCCTGCATCGGAATGACAGATGATTTAGAATTATTCTCCCTTCTTCTACTTTTCTTTCTCTCAAACATTCTCTACCAAAGACAGTGGTTATTTTTAAGACTAAAAATCTAATCTGATTATGTTATTCCCTACTTTTAACTCCTTCAATGAACTGCACTTAGAGTAAAATTCAAACTGTCTCTGCCTTACAAGCCCCTCATGCTCTAGGCTTTCTCTGCTTCTCCAGCTTTGTGGTTCCTCTCCAAATCCCTGGGATCCAGTGACCCCAATCTTTCACTTCAGGGAACAATTCAAACTTTTCTCTTTAGGACCTCACTGTAAATTTTTTCCTATTTTGAAAATCAGCTTGTTTTCAAAGTTACTGTCTTCAAAAAGCCTTCTATAACCACTCCTGAAACAAATTAATTCCTGCTTGTCTTCTCTATCCTCCACTGCCATTGTTCTCCTTCATGTCAACTATCAGATTTTGTAGCTCTTATTAAAATGATATCATAGTTGCATTTATACGTGTGTGTTGTTTGTTCCATTAAATTATATATGTGAGGCCCTTGTGTAACCTTGATTGTAGGTATTCAATAAAAAGAGGAGAGAAGTGGTGAAGAGAGAGCAGAGAAGAGGTATTCACATGAAATATGTGGCGGATAAATATTTGGCCACAGGTTTCTATATGTCCAATACACTCAGTTTTAAAAGTTTGCTATTAGAATGACACCTTTAAAGGTCACTAAAAGAGTCATTAAATATATAGTATTGAATGTCTTCTTAGACATGAAAGAATGAGAAATTATAACAAGTGAAAAAATAATAATTATTATCCAAGGCACATTTAAAAAAAATGTTCGAAAACATTCAACATTATGAATGCTTATCTGATTCAAATGTGCAAACTTTTCAGAGTCCAGTCATCACTCACAAATAGCCTGAAAACAGAGTTCCCAAACAACACTGTCTGACAGCCATCTGGAGCAGCAATTTCAGTCACCCCCTGGAATTTCGTCAAGTGCTTCCAGGCATTTCAGTGGGTTACTTACTCATTTCTGCAATTCTGATTTCAAATAAATTACGGAATCTGATCAGTAGATTCTGCTAAAGGAATTTTCTCAGGGCAAACTAGGAACAAGTATTGTGCCATTTTGTCTTTTTTTTTTTTAAAAAAAAAAAACAACACATGATAAATGTCCCATTGAATTTAGCATTATCATGTAGCTGCTTTGGCAAACATGTGTGCTACGTTCTCAGACTCACCACAAATAACTCTTGGTTTAATGCCAATTCAGTGGATTTTTCATGGTAAGAAAGGGCTTATTAAAATGAAGTTTCCCGATAAATAAGCAAGCAATTGCCTCTTTAGTTCTGCACACTGAAATGATTTATCATTGCAGAGTATCAAAAAGGCTTTATTAGGTAACGACCCTGTGACTGTCTTACTGAGTCCTAAGTAGTAGATGTTAAATAATGTGCTAACATTTGATTCCTAAATTAAGATTTTAAATAATCAATATTTTTGGATTATTCTTTTTCATAATGCAAGAAACATTAGTCTATTCGTCCCTTTAAAAACTGGCAAACACAACTTTCATGTGTGTATCAAGAGTTGTTATTTTCTTGCCTCAGAATGGATTATCTTTTTTTCACAGAAACTCAGCTCCTTATTTTCACTTAAATCATTATTTTTTAAATTTATTGTGGTTAAAAAATTTGCCTTCTAGGTGACTGAGTAGGCTCTCAAACTCTGTTTCTGGCACTCACTCTTTCTGTATATCCCTCACGTATTTCTATATTTGTCCCATAACATTTTGAACATATTTCCAATTAGCAGTACACTGAACAACATCCCTGAGCTACCGATTTTTCATATTCCTCAAACCTAACTGACAGCCAGTCTTTTCCAACCAGAGTTGAGTTACACTCCACAACTATATTCAAGATCTTTAGTTTATTTCATTGATTTGCCCTTAAGCTATACCTATTCACAAACTCCCAACTTTTAAAAGCAGTCCTCTGTTCTTACTGTGGCTGGCAGCACCAGTGGGGAAAAGTCACACGGCTGTGTAAATTGGTGCCAAGAATGTCCAATCTCAGTTAGACCTGCATTTTGCATCAATAATCTGTTTACAGTCTCTGGTCCTCTCTGGTCTGTTCCCATGCTCATTACCTCAGCTAATTCCAAACCTTAACTGTGCTTCTACACCCTCTCTGGTCTCCTCAGTGAGGGAAAATGACCTTGCCTACTACCTTCAAAGAAAAAAAAAATTAGTCCACAAATTGTTATCTTTCAAGTTTGTTTCTGTACTTCAGTATAATTTCTATTTTGAATTCCTTTTCCCCTAAGGTGGTGAAAAATTAAATCCATCAGCCAAATAATGAGTCCCACTACCTCCAACCTTTTACGTAGGCTGTGATGCAAAGTGGGGTGTGTGTGTGTGTGTGTGTGTGTGTGTGTGTGTGTGTGTAATAAAGATTTTTTTGCTTTTTATATCATCTGGTCACAGAGGCATCTTCCCAGCCATCTATTCTCAGAAGATCATCCTCACTGCTCTGCAATTCCCAGCCCAGGCTGCTGGCATTTTCTTGCTCCCCAGCAATAAGCAGGAACACCCAGGGGATTGCTGGAGGTTCCATCTCCTCAATCCAGCAGTTGTCAATCCTGCTGGACAAAAGGGTTCTCCAGGAGCCTAAGCTTCCTGGGGCGGTGGTTCTCAAAAGTGTCACCAGGAGCCAATCAGAAACTGAAATTCTTGGCACTCCCAGACCTACCGAATCAGGAGCTTTCTGGTGATATGGATGGAAAAAACTGTAGATACAGATTTTTAAGACCTCTGGAGGGGATTCTTATACCTGCTTTGAGAGCCCTGCCCAGGTAAGGGTTAGAGTACTAGTAAGGTTTCCAGTGGAACTCAGTGTCTGGTCGGGGTGGGGGAGAAGTACTGTACTCAGCAGACCCCAGGCAGATACTTTCCTGGTTTTTGCCACTCCCCCAAGTCTCTGCTGGGAGGATGAGACAAAAAAACACTCTGAGTTTAAATTCACAAATATGCCTGTGGTTTTACTGCCTCTCTGGATTGACTAGGGAGTTAGGATACGTTCTGTGTTCTACAAATGACCTAACATTTTCTTCTTACTCTTCTCCTTAGCCCTGCTAATCTTTATCTTCTCTTGCAGTGTGGGGGTGAGGAGAGGGCATATCGCCCTTACTCATGATGTTATGCTCCAAAACGTAATATGAGCCACACATCCTTCCTTTCTGTTCTCCCTAAGACCTAGGACTTTGACATTCAAAAACTGTGGAATTCCCTCCCTTCTCCACCCCTCCATTTTCTGCTGTCACATCACAAACTCAAATGTGTTCAGGAAACAGATTTTTTTTTTAGTTTTTTGAAATGTTTTATATTTCAGTTAAATTGTTAATTTGTGCTTCTATTCTCCTAAAATGGTAAAAAATGCCCTCAATCAGTTCAGAAATCCTTCCCCTATCCTTTCCGTCTTCTACAGTTTTGTTTCCTTCCCAACCGGGGTCCATGGCTTTCAGAGCCTGCACCTTAGCCGCCTAATCCACAGGGGGCAGTCTTCCACAGTTTTAAATAATGCAGACTCTATTTTGTACTTATCACATGACATGTAGGCACAGCCCTGGTGTCTCTGTGTTTCCTCTTCACTAGACTGGAGAGAAGGTTTTCTTAGCAGCGATACCATAGAAAGGATGCTAGCACATCTGGGGGCACACAGGGTAAGTTACCTTCTCACCTGGTCATGTAGAAGAGCTGTGAAGTCTCCAATGTAAAGTCACCATTCCTCCTTTTGTATACTAATAACAATCTTTGTATTTCTGTGGGAAATGTTCCAAGACTACATCCATATACTATTGTTATTAAACCTTCACCCACCACTTTTAAGCTCTCTGACAACTCTGACCTCTCTATCCACAACCACGAATCATGGTTGCTAAATGTTGGCTTCCTCTTACCATCTATATTTATTTGATGGCATTCTAGTATAAAGCAGAAAATTTTCATTTATTTTTAAATGTAATGAGCACAGTCTTGTGGATTCCTATTTTATTCATTGATTTATAATGCTACTATAATTTTTAATTTTTCTATTCAAACATGTTCCATGTATGGTTTTATTCAAGGTGACTCCTATGTCTTTGGCTATGTCCTCGCTATTTTTTAAGCACATTATTGAATTCTGGTACAAGAAGATATTCCTGCCTTATCTTATATATCACTGCCCAATCCCAAACCCAAGAAGTACTGTTTCTCAGATCAGGGCTCTCACTTTGTTCACTATTATTTTGTTTTCTACCCTCTGCACCAGGTCTTAAACCCAGGTCTATGACTTACATAGCCTGAACCTTAGATGACGACATCACAGAGGAGGGGCGGGGTTGATCACTGTTACTGGGAAGTCATCATTGCTTCTCAGCCCTATCAGCACATGAAACTATGAAACAAAAATATATGTAATACATATATACACATAAATATATATATATGGCATATTGCATATTCTATATATACTATTTCAGTATCTATTTGAATATATATATTCATGAGCTCATAAGGATACCTCTAATATCCATAGTATATATTACTAATCAATTATTATCAATTACTTATCAAGTCCTTCCTCCACCTCCAACTTTTTTTTTTTTTAATGTAATGTTCCAGATAAATACTACCAAATAAACGTGATACTCAGTTGAAACACTTTGGTGTGGCTGCCATCGGATTTTAGAGCTGCAAGTTTCTGCCCCATCAGATGCAGAATAAGTATCACTAAAAATTCGTGACTCCCAGGATCATCTCACTTTTCTTTTACAGTTAAGTTCACACTAACACGAACTTTCTAATTTCTAAAATTTCTAGTTTGGAAAGTTAAAGGTAGCCCAGATTTTGGAGTAAAAAAATAGCATTCTTTCTCTGTCCCCATTCTCTCTTTGAAAACCATCTTTGAAAACTCTCCCATTCTGGCTCAATACAAGGCTTTTCATACTTAATCAGTCCAAAGGTTGAGATATGATAGATCTTGACTGATGGTATTCACAGTGAGTTTAAATGTGTATTCTGACCATTGAGCTGAAGTTGCAGGTATAAATAAAAAGAATGCTTAAACATGCTATGTGGTTTTGCCTTTTGCCTTGCCTTTTGCTAGCATCTGGGATCAATCAAACCAGCATGCAGCTGGGTAGAGGTAAAAGTAAAATATGTATGAAATCTCATCTTTTGTAATATTCTATAGAAATGTCTCTTTCATCAGTAATTCTGATCCAAGAGAAAGTCAATTTCTCAGAAATGATAATGTTGACTCTTGGACCATAATAAAAGTAGGTTATGGCACAAAGTATTTGTCCATTTTGGTCAGGCTGACCCATCATTAGTTAAAATCAATCCGTTGACTTGTGACTTGTATTACATGTTTGCTCAATTGAGCTTTTAAAACTTTTTCTATATCAATGGTTATGCTTCCCAACTGGAGGCTAGTTGTAATCAAGAGCCAGAACGCTGTTCCACTTAAGGGTGATGAGGTAAATATAATGCCCAGCATCTACTTTAATCAGGTTCATGACGTTACAGAGGAGACAGGCGCTCACAAGAACATCTGGCAACCAGAGTGGTAATGTAGGTCAGCTTTAGATGTGAATGTTTGGAATTACTTAGTTGGAACAACACAATGTGTCAGCATTAGCCCACATTTAATCAGAACAGTTCCTGTTTTGCGCAGGGAAACAGAATGACAGAACCACATGTGAGCCACCATTTCTGGCTAGAGTCACAGAATGCCAGTGGAGCTGACTGCACACGCTGACTGGAAGAGGAGATGGGACCTTGCCATTGCATTTGGGTTCCAAAGCTTCCCTTGGTTGTTCTAATACTCTTTAATATCACACTGTGTATCAATGAGAATTTTTCTTTCTTTAAAACAAGAAAAATGCTGACATTTGATCCATTTTTGCTTTCCCCCAAAACAAACAAGTAAATATGGCTCTAGATGACCTTTTTACCAAAACTAACTTGCCACCTTAAAATATTTTGATGACACTTGCTTTAACAGGTATTTTTGAGTCAGTGTTTAAGGGAAAATGATTGCTTCAGATGCTATAATACTTTCTAACCACTGGGTATTTAATTTACTGGGTACTGTAAGTTTACAATGAAGATCATACATAAGTCCCAGGACTGGTTTACTCCTCATACTGCATTGGTTCAGGAAATTAAAAAAAAAAAAAAGAGTTAGATTAAGAAAATATGGAAGTGTTATATTGAGGCTTTAGGAGATATAATTCACCATAAAAAGCTTCAGGGGTCTTTTCTGATTTATTTTCTGCCTTGAACCACATTTCTTTGCTCTGCTTGTTCACTATTTAATTTTGGTGTTTGTTTGCCTTAGACTTAACTCACACATTTTCTTTTGTTAGTTAGTTAGCGCTACTTTTGCCTATACATACTAGAGATCTGATGATAGTGTCTTACTAAGTGGAATTAATTTCTTACATGTCAAAACAAATCTGGAGATAGGTAGGTTGGCCTGGAACAATGTCTGCCATGAGCCATCATGAGTCCTGATTCCTTTATCCTTTTTTGTCTGTCCTTTGTGTGTGACTTATCCTGAGGTTCATAATATGGCTGCTTCATCCCTAAGGATCAAGTTTCAGGCAGAAAGAAAGGCTAAGACTGAACTGCAAGGCATGTGTTAACTAGGTATCTTTCTCTTGAATCAGGAAAACAACAAATTTCACAGAAGCTTACATCATATAGGACAGAACTATAGTCCTCAAGTTGAAGAGTCAAATCAGTCTTTGAGGGAGATGAGCATTTTTAATTTAGCACAATGCCATCTCAAGCAAAATTGTAATTCTGGAGGTAGTGATGATGGAGTGAAATAGATGACAACATCTGCCCCATTCTCGCTTGATTCCCCTTCAGGAAAACAGCAAATATAATATTGCAATGATCTCTTAGCCCAACCTAATCGTTCTTGATGAGTCCAAGAGTTCTCTTTCTATACCACAGGTCTTATTAGATTGCCCCCAGTGTCTTAGGAAGCAATCTGGATTCCTTTAACGTAATATACAAGAGTTGACTCTCCTTCCTAGTCTTTCTACCGCCCAGCTCTACATGCTGTCTCTGCACCAAATCTTGTGACCCACAGCAGTGCCCAAAATCCCAAATATTCTTTCATCTCTCCGTGTATTTGCATTTACTGCTTCGTTAGTTAAATAGCTGTTCCTCACAAGTCTACCATGAAATAAAATAAGTACCCGTTTTTTGTTTTTTGTTTTTTGCAAGGGTTTGCACCATAGTCATCCCTGACACGTGGACTGAGTTGGCTTCCTCTGTCACCCTACAGTGCTTTGAGCAGTATCTATTAAGATTTCTCTCACTCTTTTAAAGTTGTCACCCCAACTATACTGTGAGTTGAAAAAGGATGAAACCTTATTTGCTCATATGATTAATTCATATGATTAATGCTGTACCTGGCATAAGGTAAGTTCTCGATAAATAAATGCCTCTTGCATGAGTGAATAAATCAACTAATCCGCAGTGCACATAACTGTTCTAAGCAACTGTGCCTCCATTAACAGCCTCACACTTTATAATCAGATCAGAGTAAATGATCTTTATAAATGCGCTCATTTCTGTATCATTGTTATATCTTAATATAAGTATTTTTCTATAGGGGAAACACTTTCTGCAAATATTTAATACTTACAACATCTACTTGTTAATATTTTTTATAGTACATGTCTGAAGATGTTGGCTGTAATATTTAGGATTTACATTGGTCTTGTAAAGCAGGAGAATGCAATCCAATGACATCGCTGATATCAGCAAATATCCTGGGTCCACACTTCACTAGACACAAGAGCTGAATAAAGATTGACTTTTCTTATAGGAATTCTGAAATGAAATAGCAGAGATCAGGTAGATGGTCACAATTCATAACTCCATTTAGAGAAAATCAAACGTTTATTAGGTTTTCATCTGGTAGTGTTATTGATGTACATTTTTTATATTATCAGAAAATGTTTTTATGGAATGGTGCCCACAAATTATTAGTCTTTCATCTCAGTTATTACTTGAAATATTTTTTTACCACTGTTGTTTTGGAGAATAATCTCATATGCTTTTTCCTTTTTCTTTTTTTAAAGAGGAATTAAAAAAGGGAGAGGAGGAAGAAGCATTTTAAGCAGGGAATGAAGAAAGAAACATATTGATCGATTTTTTTGTTTTTTTGCTCAGGCTCCAGGCCCCGAACCTGGGTCTTTGCACTTTACATGGTCCACACACCAGCGTTTCAGCTGCCCGAGCTGCAAGGATGGACCACCTCTTTTTTTGTTTTTTAATATTCGCATTTATTTCTTCTGAAAAATAATTATCTCTGTGTGCAGTTGTTAGTGTTCAGTTTAAGGAGTCACTTCTGTGTTTTCCATTAGGGAACTCTATCTCTTACATAAATTCAGGTGAGACAGTAAAAATGAGATTAAAGTTTCCTGATTTACCAGAGGAGGGCGTTTGTGTAACCCATCAGAGGAAGAAAACTCCAAGGATTAGTGGCAGGGGAAGAAAAGTCTGTCTTTAATAAATACAGTGTTGTCCTTTAGATTCTCTCTTTTCTGGTGACACTAGATGCAGATGACTCATATGGCCCTTGATATATTTTCTCAGGAGTCAAGTTTTGGTATGACGCATGATATTCAGTGCTCAAGTGTGTGAGTTGGATGATACTGGTCTTTCTGGCACTGAGCACAAACTTGACTTCAGAAGAGGCCATGGGATAGAAGACAAAGAGATCTTTTTCTTTTTCCACACACAAGTAGTAGCACATGATACCCAGAAAGAATGAATTAAGCAAAATATTTACTGCTTACAGTTTTGCCCGGTTTCAGAGATTTTCTTCTTCTTTCTTCTTTTAGTACTATCATTTAGTGCTAGCCTCATTGATTTTCTTCCTCCGGACTTCTATAGTTAAGATGCTCCATATCACAAATCTAGTTCTTTTAAGGATGCTTTATATTATTTGCTAGTTGTTTCAAATTTTGTCTTCCTGATGCTTTTGAATGTCAAAGACACAGCAGGGTCTGTTTCATGGTGGGCTTCTTTTCTCAAGCATATTCACTTATAGGAATTAGACAGAAATTACAGAATGATTTCATTAATATCTTTCTATAGTTCTCGTGTTTCACCCACTGTCTTTCCTTTTTCCATCTCGGAATGTTTCCCCTAGAGAAAACAGACTCTGCCTGTTATTTCTGCTCCTTTGATTATATTTCCATGATCAAATGCCCTTTTTTCTCTTGACATTTTAATTTCCTCATGCACTAACTGCAGGTAATACTAGTTCTTATCTCATAAGGCTACCTACCAGAGGAGGACATTAGACAGATATCTGAAGCAGTGAACACTGGAAGACTGTGATTGATCCTACATAGTCTTCACACTCACACACACGAGGTACACACAGGGCAGGCAAAGAGTGCATGCACACACGTGCACACACACGAGCAGCTTTGGTGCAACTGTAGCTGGGTAGGATCCAGCCTCAGTTCACCCACAAGAAGTAAGAGCACCTTCAGCAGCACTTCTCAAAGATCTTGTCGCGAAAGCCCTTTACAATCTTAAAAAAATTACTTATTCCTCAAAGACCTCTTTTTTTTGTGGGTCCTAGTTTCTGATATTATATATTGAATATTGGAAATGAAAATAGGAATGTATAATAGGCATTTATATATACTGTAAAGTAACAGTAATAAAACTATTACAGGTTAAAACAGACCTTTTTTCAAGATAACAATAGTTTTCAAAACAAAAGAATTAAGGGAGAAAATCTGTCTGAGGCTTCGGAAACTGGTTCTGTCCTCTGAGGGGAGCACAGTGAGATTTGCCTTGGCTGTGACACAGTCAGACATGCAGAGACAGAGATCACCTGCACACTCATTGTGTGACTTATACAAGTAGATAAATAAAACAAATGAAGTTTGTAAATAGCACGGTAAAATTTATTTATTCTACTAATTAATCACTAGGGAGGCCTTCCTTTGACCTACTTTTAATATTTTAACTGAATTTTAGATTGGAATGGTGATTAAAAGTGATGAGAAAAGGTACTCAGTAAGAGGAAAAATGGGACAAAACTATAGAACTAGAAAACATTTTATGGTAGGAAGCTATATTTTAAAGGAAGTGTCTTATCTCCACGTGGCATCCTAGTAACAGCCTATATTTACCTAAATATACCAGGCACCACTTTTTAAATACTTTCCAGGTTTTAACACATTTTACACCTTACAATAGCTCAATGAATTAGGCACTATTATACTAGTTTTATAACCTTGGATCATTTCTTTGATCTCCCTGTGGATCATCAGAATTGCTTACTTTGCAGAATAAGAAATGTGGAGTTTAGCAGATGTTCTAGTGCAGAATAGATGCTTAACAAATGGTAATCATTATTATTCCCTGTCCCTTCCTGGTTTTGCAGGATAGAGCTGTCCAAGCATTGCGTTCTCAAGAAAGCAATGCGTCCTTACTTGCATTGAAAGGAAATAGAAAGGAGAGGAGAAAACATGGTGCAGCTTTTTTTTCAAATTTCTTTTTCTTTTTTTCTGTGTAGGTCTTTCTTGATTCATTTTAGGTCTGTGTTCCCAGCATTGTGCTTATTTTCCCAACTCTTTAATATAAACATATCTTGACATCTGTGCTGCACAATCATGAGTACTTTAAAAAATCCCTGCATTTATTTCATTTATAGAGATCAATCTTTCCTTTGAGAATATAATTGCTAACGTTTGGAATAATTCTTGAGACTTTCTGCAAAGCTGCTTGTGTTTAACATATTTTTCAAAAACATATGTGCATGTTTGCTTAAGCATATGCTGTATTTTTCTTTATCAAAAGCTGTTGATTAATATTTACATAAATATATCATGCAAAAGGATCTTTTTTTCTGTGCTGCTGATATGCCTGGAAAATAGTTTGTTTCCGCTGGCGCAGACTAATGGTGGGCAGAGGGATAGTGACACTATCTGTTGGATTTCTCTGGATTTAGGTGCATCCTCTGGTGGGCAGTGCCCACCACTGGAGGACCTAATTTAGACTGACTCTATGTTGTCAAAATATCCACTTCCCCAAAGAGGTGACTTATGTTTGGAGTTTTTTAAATAGCCAAAATTGCATAGTCCTATTATCTATGGAGAAATGACATACTAGAAATACATGAATATGTACATAGATGCATAGAATTGAATGAGGGATTTCATTTGACATTAAGCCTTGGTATCTCACAGTTTCAGGTTCAGAGCTCAGAATCAATCTTAGTGTCAAAGCCCTATGACTTTTTTTTTTTTCTTTTTTTTTTTTAAGAGTTCTCAATTTCCAGTGCTGGGTGGAGCACACTATCTCCGGCTGACTCTATGTCTTCGTTCCTTCTGCCCATCTCTTAGGTTCTCTACCACACAATGTTCACTGGTTTAAGTCTCCAGCCTTAGCAAAAGCTACTGCCTCAACTGTAGCCAAACAATGCTACTCAGCAAATCTCATCCCAAGAGTAATTCTGTCTCTGTTCCTATGCATTTTCTGCTTCCCAATCAGATTATACTTTTGTAAAGTCCATCTGAAATGAAATAGAGTCTTTAAGGCTTTTCCTCACTCCCCCTCATAACCTGATATGATTTCTCCTTTCTTTAAACATCCAGATCTATTTGATAGAACATTCTTATGACATTTTTATATTATGCTTTATTGTATGCTTTATTACTTGTAGTTTTCTCTTATTAAATTTCTAATTCTTCCATAATAGGAATGACAGGTTGTCTCATCTTTATATTAGCTATAAGGTGCAGTGCAAATCTATGCATAGAGTAGAACACTTCCTTTTTTTCATTAATTCAGTATTGCCCAACCTTCTGCAATAATCACCACCCAAGCAAAAACTCAGGTATATCTCTAAGTAATTCTGATTTATTAGATATAGCTGAAGGTCCAAGAATCAATACTTTCAGAAACTTCTCTTTTGATGACTAACAAAATTTGAAAAACATTGGCTCCATTGAATACAAATTATTATTTACATCTCCAGACTACTATTTGAAAAGGAATATATCCCAGAAAGACTGGTTCCTTCATGTGTTTTTTGAGGAAAACCTATTGAAGTAAGTTCTCTATAGGTAAATAAAGTGCTATAATTTGTTAACATCTTCACTTTGAAATTCTCTAAAAACTTTTCTTTGATTTTATGTTGTTTCTCTTGGTGTCTATGGGATGGCATTTTTCCAAGATGGCGTTTGACCAGCTTGCTGTCTGAGCAGAGAAGGCAAACATATGAGGAAGAATGTTGGGGTTTAGAAGAAGAGATGATTGGCTTCTGAAGACTGTTTCTCTAGAATCTCATTTGCCCTGGGGAGTAGGGATCCCTTGAGTGAGCTTCCCTAGACCTCCACATGATGGTTTTAAGCTACAGAAGAGCACTTTGTGTAAAGAGCCTGTATGTTCTGTCCTTGAAGCGATTCCTGTGGGCTTTTCTCTTGATGCTACACCAGCATGGAGAAGATGCTGGAAGCTACACCTGCTGATCCTGGTACTGGCAAGGACTCTCATAACTAAAGACATGACAAGGAGAAATATTTTTCTCCCGTGTACAAGAAAAATATCTGATTTCCTATACATAAAAATGTCCAGTATTTCCGGACAATGAGAATATCCTTCATCGAAAAAGATTGCAAAAGAAAGTTCTAGGATTAATTAGCATAAATAGCTTCCTAGCAGTAAATTTTCTGAGTATAATTTATTTAATATATTTGAACCAAATCTGTTGGGGGGAAAGGAGACCGTCTTAATTTAATTGGCCCTACTGGCATGGATACTATTAATGAAACAGATGGCCTACTCTCAGCTTCCCTGAAAGCTTTGATAGCAAGCAAATTTTTTTTTCAGAAATGGGACAGTGAATACATCTTCAGGAATTGGCTGTTCAATTTTTGACAAAGTTTTAAGGATTATTTTGGTTAACGGAATTTGTATGTGGGAAAAAGACTTGTGTGGTATGTTATGCCCTGAACAGTTTCTTATTCTCCTCAAATACTCCTAAGTAAAGGTAAATGGTCTGGAACCCTAAGTGG
Source organism: Solenodon paradoxus (assembly GCA_004363575.1). Lineage (NCBI taxonomy): Eukaryota > Metazoa > Chordata > Mammalia > Eulipotyphla > Solenodontidae > Solenodon > Solenodon paradoxus. Next base: position 248,728 of record RJWH01000501.1, read on the forward strand.
GTGTCTCCTATTTGGATACCTATGATAAAGTCTCCAGGAGTGATGGCCTAAGGTGGGGGTAAATGGAAAAGGTAGGAGCAAAATTTAGAGCCAGATAGAACTGGGCTCAAAGCTTGAGTGACCTTGGACAAGTGACTTCTTCTGTCTGGGACACAGTACAAAAAGATAGTGCTTGCTTTCTTGAGTCATTTTCAAAAGTCAATGATCTACTATTTACAAATCTGTTTGACATATATTTTATTCCAAACGATAAATAAGATAGTCCTTCTACTCAGAACCTCACACACATGGGGGAAGATCAAGATAGAAAAACCCACCAAAGTCTAGAGAAGGTAACTATAGGTTCAGAGTTGCCATGAAAGTTAAGACCAAGTCTCACTTGAAACGAGCAGAAAGCAGTCATAAGACCACCCAGAGCCATACAGAGAAAGGTCTGGTGTTTTTACCCAGTCAATAGAGGACTGAAAATCATAATTTTAAGGTGAAACATTTGCAGTGCTTAAAATAATTCAATAGTGAAAAAGAATTAATAAAGTAAAAATTTTAGAATAGAGTCTGTTGTTTATTACACAGAGAAAAAGTCATTAATGTTCTAAAGAAGTGTTCTAGCTTTCCCACAGCTTCCGATATTGAAACACTTTTTCCTCTCTATGTAAAAAAAAATTTATCATGATGGTTTTGCCATCTTTAGATGACATATACTTCTGGGTCACTTTCAGAACAGCTTGCTTAGTGACCCCTTTAGATGTTATAAGGGTAGGGTGAAGAGAGTGGTATGAGTTCAGAAAACTCAGGACCGAAAAATCACAATTCATCAATAACAATGCAGTAGGGCCAGAATCAGGATGTGGAGAGTGAGGCAGAGGCCTGCCCACTCAAGGCTGGACCTTGTCTAAAGTAAGCAGATTAATTTGTGCCCCCCCCCCCCATCTCCACTCCACCCTAAGGATGTACAGGATGCCATCTCTGGAGTCTGCAGTATGTTACCTTACATGACAAAAGAGCCTTTACAGATGTGATTAAGTAAAGGATTTTGATATGGGGAGACTACATTGGTTTATCTAGGTGGATTCAGCTTAATCACGAGTCCTCATAAGTGGCTGAGGGCAGCAGGTCAGAGAGATACACTGGAAGAAGGGCTCCACCTGCTGGTACCCATTTTGAAGATGGAGGAAGGGGCCCTGCAGGAAGGAATGCAGGCAGCCTGGGAGTTGCAAATGTCCAGGAAGTGGATTCTCTCTTAAAGCCCTGATAACATTTAATTTTAGCTCAGTGAGATCTAGGTTGGACTTCCAATCTAAAGAACTGTAAATTAATACATTTGTCTTGTTTTATCAACTAAGTTTGAGCTGTAGGTAAAGGAACCCATGAACTTTATTTAAAATTTTGGAATTTTGTTCAGCATGGGTAGCTTGCATTCATGTTAATATTTTAATTAGCAGTACGTTGTATTATAATTGACCTTGGTTACTAAGGTTTCTGTCTCTGAATGGATACCTCACCTGACTTTCCCAAGTCTTGTTTTTTCATTTTTGCACCCAGGATATAATATTGCTTCAACACGGTAATGTTGGTGCTGACCTCTTCCAGAAGAATGATCAGCAAATTTGTAGACTATGTCTCTTTTATCTTTCTCCAACCTGAAGAATAAATGTCTGTGGTCTTAACTGAGATTACAGAGTAAACGGTTAACTTTGACAAGTTGTCATGAATGAATATTAGCAGCAATAAAATAAAGAGGTATATGGTAGACTAGTTCTGTGGAAAGCTTTTATTATTCCCAAATTTCTTAAAACTAAATAATCTGAACATGTTTTCAACATTGAATTTTTGTAGCTCTGTTGTGTCACCTTTTTAACACTAAATCCATTTTACCGTTTGCTTTCTTTGTCTGGAAATAGTATCTTCTCCTACTTGGGTGACTCTAAGATTCAATTCCAGACTCATGTTCCAGGCTGCCATCCTATAACTAAAGAAAGATCCAGGTTTCCACCCCCCCCCCCAGCTAGTATTAGTGTATATGTTACCACAGTACAATGCAAAAAACCCCTAACTTGCATAGAGAAAAATAATAGAGCAGCTGTTATAACAATGACAACAGGAAAAATAATAGTACCATTTAGAGAGTGACTATTGAATTTCCACGTACTCCTCCAAACAATTCTGCAAGGTATGTTCTGTGGTCCCCATAGATGAGGACCCTGGGGATCAGAGAGATAATAATAAATAAGAATACCTAACACTAAATAGGGTTTACCTTATGCCAGACACTATTTTAAGGGCTTTACATGTATTAAATGATCTAACCCATAACAAGCCTAAAGCATTTACAAATGAGGAAATCAAAGCATAAAAGGTTGAGGTAACTTTCCTAAGTCTGTATGCCTAGTATACGGAGAAGGTAACCTATTTGTTTCAAGTCATGCTGGTGGGAAAGAAACTGAATAAAACTTGGAATTTAGATCAGTTCAATTTAAAAGGGCCATGGTCTTTTTTTGTTAGCCTCATTGCCCCTACACCCAGGACTCTTCAGCTGGAGTCATATATTAATCTAACTGATCACTCTCTCTTTTAAGGAAAAGCACAGTTAGGAATGAAGGTTAGTAGTCAGGCAGGAAGAGAGAGGAGGAAGAAGCACTTTATTTTATTTTTATTTAATTGTTCATCTTGGTTGTTCTCCCTGACCTCGGACATGAACCCAGGTCCTTGGGATGTAGGTGGACTGTGCTTGATCAGAGGCAGTGGGCCAAATCACTACTCTACCAGGGTGCACCATCTAACTGATCTCTGAATCTTAGTCATACTCTTCCCCTTTGTCACCACATCATGTCGTGCACAGTCCTGGTCAGTCCTGGAAGCAGTTTGAGAGAGAGCACCACTGGCCCCGCTCACAGAAATGGATGTGCACACCATACCTCGCCAATGCCCCCGGCCTAGGAGGCCTTGCTTTCTCTTAATCCTAGCAGCCCACATGGAAGAGGGGTACACATATTTTCTCAGAGAGGATTTATGGTAGTAACAGCATGGCTTAGGTGAATCTTTATGGCCCTAGTGCCTTGGGAAAGGTATTATCTGACCAGGGTGGGGAGTGATAATGATGTTACATCAATAGAACCTATCACAGTGTTAAAGTACAGTCTGTAGAATTTGCTTTACTCAGCTAAGCAACACTTCAGAGATTGTTAAAGGGACACTTCAAAGAGAAGGTCATTTTTGAAATTAAACTCAGAATTTTATGAGTTAACTACGGTTAAGTTACATTCAAATGTGAAAGACTGTTTTGTGTGTCTTAAAAATAACTGATTAACAAAACTGTGGTTACCAGATGGGACAAAGGGAGCAGGAGAGGGAAGAAGGGGTCAAATTGATATGGTGAACAGGAACAGACTGTTGGTGAGCGTGGTATAGGATACACACTGATGGAGGTGTGTCTCTATTCTCTTGGAATAGAAAGTACTGTAAACTAATAATACATTAATAAAAATAAGTTAGGTGTGCACTGGTGGTTTAGTGGATAAGATCATTGGACATAGTCCACATATATCTCAAAGACACGGTTTGAGACCAGGAGCCGAGGGGACCAGCCAAGAAGAACAACTAAGTAAAATAAATAAAAACAAATAAAAATTCTTCCTCCTTTCTCTTCCTACCTGGTACTCACCTTCATTCCTGTCTATACTTTCCCTTTCAATTAATTAATAAGTTTAGGTACTTTATTCAATGACACATTTTTAATACTTCCATTCCTACTTGATTATGACTTCGTTTTATTTTGAAGTGTATATTGTAAAAATTAAAAATTTGTCAATTTGGTTTTTTTTAATTAATAATAAAATTAATAACAGTTATGAACTTTTTTCCTGAGGTCAAACTCTTGATAACACGTATCATACTTTTTTATTTTTATGTCGCTTAACTCTTTAACCACAAATTTAGGCACATATATTACAATAAGTTTTAATATTATCCAGTAGAGGGAGATGGTATAACAGCTATTGCATTGTCATTTGAATTTATTTTTTTTTCATAATTTCCTATAGCATCCTAATAGATAAAATCTGGGAGAAGCAAATGTTTTGGTGCTTTAAAGACTATGGAAGAGAGATAAACATTATCATTATTATACAAACTTAGTTCTTACAGAGTTAAATGTACCTACTTTATTTGAATAGAATAAAATTAATAAATTATTTCAGTACTTGTAGATAAAAGAGAGTCTAAAGTAATTCATAGGGAAGTTAGAAAAAGATCCTCAATGTACAGCATGGTGACTCCAGTAACATAATGAATTGTATAAGCAACTGAAAATTGTTATGAGAGTAGATATTAAAAGTTCTTACCCATGCACAGAAATAAGCTGAGGGATGGATGTGACAATCTTATTGATAATCATTTCTCAAAAAAACATATGTATCCACTTATCACATTGTACAACTTGAAGTTACACAATGTTATATGTCAATAAAGCTGGGGAAAAAGATATTTCAGAAAAAAATAGGTTGCATTCAGAATTATATTTTTTCTTTAGTCTCATGTAGGATATGGCAATATTTGAAGGCTTATAGTATGTTATCTCTATTTATTGGATTTTTCTTTATGGTTTACAAAGACAGATTTATTTAACAGATGTATAAAATTCAAGTTATGTTAAAAGGGAAAAAGAAAAAGATTCCTTTACGTTTTACAAACAAAAACAAAAAATCATCACATTTATCTTATGTTATAAACAAAGTGGAAAGCTCCTCTCTGGGGATAGATTACAAGCACAGTGGCCACATACTCATGGATGGCCGACAGGGTTTCAAAAACCTTCACTATCTGGAAAAGTCACTCTCAGTCAGGATGGAAATCAGCAATTAAATGCAATTAGTAGGAGGTGTTGGACTAATAATACAATTTGTCCACTTTCTATGCATAAAAGTCTAAATTAACAGTGTACCCTGGTGACTTGGTGACCTAGTCCACATACATCCCACAGACTGGGGTTCACAATCTGGGGATGGGGTGAGGGGAGTGGGGCAGAGGGGGGAACAGCCATGATGAAAAACTAAATAAAATTTAAAAATGTTTTTACCTCCTCTCTCTTCCTGCCTGTCTGCCTATGCAGCTTTATTCCTCTCTCTTAAAACAAACAAACAAACAAACAAAAAAACATCTAAATAACACGTGAACGTTGCAGCTATTCTTGAAGCAATGGAAAACTGATGTAAAAGGACCAGAATCTGAGATGTGGACAAAGACAATAGCAGTTTTAATAGATAAAAAAAAAACTATATAAACCATGAAAATAGGTCTCATAAGCAGGAGTTGGGGGGGAAAATCTTTTCTTGAAGTAAAAATACTACAGGTGGATACCTGCTAAGCCGGAGTTTATAATCTTTTTTACCAGCTGAATTGTTCTCATTTTTATCATTTTCTTGATTTCTTACTCAATAGTATATATTTAATATAAAGTCAAGATGAATAATTTAAATGCCTACCTGAATGGCAGTGAAAATATCATTTAAGAAACTCCAAACCTACTCACCTGAATTTCAAACATTGAATTACTTAGTTAACGGAAATAAATTCTCCTCAGTTATCGCCTCTTTGGAAAGTGCCCTGACACCTTCAACTCTAAAATGCAGCAAAACAAACATTATCAAAGAACAATTCTCAAGGTTGATCTCCAACTGACTCTGGTACAGATTGCTGATTGTCTCTGACCAGTGGCCTATGTAACTTTTTTAGAACAGTCTAAAAACTCTTGGTGGGGATGTACTGTTTATGAAGGATTCTCAGCAGAAGGGATTAATGAATTCACCACAGCTTGCCCAGTACTATAGCAGAATATTTCATTATTCTTGAGTTTATATTTCTGTACAAAGATTCTCAAATTGAGGTCCACTGCCTCTGGAATTTCACCAAGCTACTAAGATACTCTTTTTTTTTTAAAACATAATCTACATAAATGTTGTCCCCCTTCCTTCCTGGGCAGATTCTACTTTATCTTTGCAGCAGCAGCCACACAATTTGGCATGGTGTGATATTTGATGAAAATTTTGGGGTCACTGGTAGCAGTTAAGATTTCAAGCATGATCATCAAACATACTTCTTTCAGTCTTCTTTGTTTTAAATTTTGTATTTCAACATCAGAAATTCTCCTCATATCCTTTACCCCAAAGGGTTTATGTTTTGTTTTGTTTTTGCATCAGGTACAAAGTGATCCTTTTCCTTCTTCCTGAAAAACCACTACTTTTTTAATGCTGTGCATAAACTTTTCATAAATGTTATGGTTTTCATACTAACAAGTACAGTGTTTCTGGTACTTCCTGGTTTTAATCAATAGTCCAATATAAAATATATGCTTATATATGTAAATATTTATTATATATACATATATATGTAAAATGGATTTGTCTATTTATTGACTTGGCTTAGGGTGACTAGAAATGATATAACTGGGAGGTTTAAGTCAATATCCCAAGAAAATCACACCAAACAAAACCAACCAAATTTAGGTAAATGCTCTTTGTGAGATTAGTCATCTATTCCTTATGTGCAAATATTAATTATTCCCTCCTTTTCTATTAAATTTTGTTACATAAATCTTGTTTTAAATTATATCAAGTTACTTTATCAATTTAAAATATGAACTAGAATTTTTTTAAACTCAATTATACCCATTACAGTTTTTGCAAATTGGATTTATGACATGTAATGAAAAATGTTTGGAATGTATTGGATTATTGTGGAAGACAATTGGTAATAAAGAGGTTGGCATATGAAAGAAGACTTAAGAAAATGTTAAGACAAACTCCTGTTTAAATTTTGATTAAAAAACTCGGATTGTAAATGGCTTTTGGCCTTTTTGTTACTCATGAATTCCTCTTCCTCTTCCTGATTTCACACTTTTTGTAGCCATATTGAGTTGCATAGAATAACCTTCTCAGAGCTCATTAGTACCATTCTGCCAAGACTCAGGGTCTAGTGTTTATTCCCCTGGGTCCGAGTTTCATGATATGGACCAAAAAACTCTGCCCCTTTTTGACTCAACCTTCTTTTCTATGAGAATGAGAATAACAATGCTTAGCCTGTCCTCTTAATTTAGGCTCAAGTGGAAAACGTCTTTGTAAACTCTAATGCTTTATCATAACTTTGAAAGAAGGGAAGCATATTTTTCATGCTTCTCTAGTCAAGATAAACTTACAGAATAATTTTACATTCTTAATGAAAGTCAAAATGCATTGCTCTGCATATTTATAACAATGTCAGCTGTGTTGATTTTACACCATTTAAGGATTTTGGTCATCACATTTGATCCTGGAAGCACTTTGGTGTTATAAAATTTGCAAGCAGATATGACCAATTTAAAATCCTGGCTTTATCATTTATTGGGTATAAGACCTTGGAGGAATTTTTAAAATCTTGTTAAATCTCAGTTTTCCTTAGGAAGAGGATAATAGTCAGAGTTCCTTGAAAAGGTTGTTGTAAGATTTAAATAACATATGACTTTGAAAGCACCCAGTGTATGACAGATCTCAATAAATAAATGGTGGTTCGATGATGATGATGATGAAGAATAAGAGGAAGGTACCTAACTATTGACTCCTGACTCATGTCTTACATTTTTAAAGCTGTTATCAACAACTCAATGAGATGGAATGGAGACAGGTTATGTCTCAGTAACGGGCACCTATCTATGCTATTAGAATTCTATACAGTTTACATTTTCCATTCCAGATACATATAAAATAAGGAACGTATTCCTTTTTTGGCAAGGACAGCTTTCAGCATGAACAAGTATATGAACAGAATTATTTTCTGACTTTTTCAAAAAGGATTTTAAAAACGTTTTACTTGTTTACATTGTATACTTGATAATATAATATATGATGACAAAGATCTGTTTCTTTCACAGGCCAATACTTTTGTGGTCATTCCTAAATGAATTTATTTAGAGATGAAGGTGTTAATCTTTAAACACTACATTAAATTGCAAATGACATCATGAACAGAGCATTTCATTCTTATGGTCAAAGGTTATCTTTTTATCCTCTGGAGATTATCAAAATGCTCAAACATTTATAAACTAACTCCAAATCATTTTTCTCAAATATGGGCCACATTTGCTCATTTGGGAACTTGTGATCCTCTGGTTCTTGTCTTTGTTTTCTGTGTGCTTGCCGTTTGGGACTTTCAAAGTCATTAGTGTGACAGTGACAGGGCGGGAAGAAAACATAGGCAATCAAAATTAAAATTAGTCTGACAGTCTCATACATCTGCCCTAGGAAGTGAATCAGTATTAAGTTTTTGATAAGAAAATGTGAAAGTCCAAAAATTTCTGAACAAGTTCTCTAATTAGTTCTAGATGTAAAATAGATCGTGTGTGTTAAAAGGCGAACAAGACGGGTGTGACTTTTTGAATGACATCGTCATCCTCTCCAATACAGAGAATTTCAGGGCCAGAAAGAAAACAAGGAGAGAGATATGTGCAGGCCTTTGGGGTGTTCTGGGGCATGATCTTCCTACAGACACCTTCTCACGAATGCTGTCTTTCTTTTTCCAGACTAAATCTCAGGATTTCCTGAAGTAGAGCGCCAAGCATAGCAGGACTAAGATGAATAGCAAAAACCATTCTGGACAAGTAAGTAGAGAAAAGCAGAAGAAAATTCACATTGTAGGGAAAACTCACAAAGCAACTCAACTCTACTCCATAGATAAGTGTTCAAAGTATGGAATTAATGATTTTGCAACTCCAAGGAGACCACTTAGAAAACAGAGAGACAATGAGAAGGAACTAACAATTTCAGAAGAAAAGGACAGAAGGGAACGAGAGACATAAAGGTTGGCATTCTAACCTATAAAGCCGCTGTGTGGGAGAGGAGAAGAATTCATGAATCTCTGGCAAACACATACCAGTGAGCATGGAGGAACAGAGGAAAGGCAAATTGATGGAAATGCAGGGACCAGGAACAGACTGAGATTCAGAATTAGCCATCCAAGGTCAAAGAATATATATGAGATGTGTCAGTGATTGAGAATGCATATGAAATTAGTGATAAATATTTAATCAAAATATTTAGTAAATTCATGTATTATTTTTTGCCCTTATATATTTAAGTAGCAATAAACTCTTTGTTTCTTTAAATGTTATTGATGGATAAATGCATCCTAACGTTATGTAGTTTAAGATGTTCATCATCATAAATCAACATCTGTATATAAGGCATTTAGTTCACCACCAACAATATTCCTCATATTCTAATTATCTAAGACTAAGCATAACGTTATCTTGATTTTCTGTCTTTTAGATAGGGCTCACACACTTGCCAACAATAAGTTATCAGGGCCTAGTAAGCAACATCCTTATTTATTTCCAGTCTTGACTTTGTTTGGTCAAGGAGGGGTCATGTCGCAAGAAGATTGATTTTGCTCCAAGGTTCTTTTTACCATTGATGGATAAGGGGCGTGGTCCAGGGAGAGTTCAAGAGAGTGTGCTTTTAAAAATTATTTACATGAATCCTTTAAAAGCATTTTAAGAAACTTAACAAAGGTTATGAGTTACGTACTAAACGTATTTACGTGTTAGCATGGCTCATTACCACAATTTGCTTTCTTGTAGAGTTGGAGTCTTTTTATTATTTCACTCAAGAAACTTTATTATATGGTTACTGTGCCTGGAGTTTTTGAGCTAAATAGTAGGGATTACAAAATGAAAAGAGGAAGTCAGAAGATATCTTCCACAGGATCACACAGTCAAGTAAAACATGATGCTTCTTTATTTCCTACCTCTTAGCATTCAACAACTTACCAACTCTGTATTTTACATGAATGTTTTACTTTTCTACCAGTTTTCAATGAATTAAATGTATATAATTCTACCAAAGGCTATTTTGACTCAGTTTTCTTCCTCTTTGGAGGAACTTAGCTTCTGCTCTCACGCCCTCCTGAATCACACAGTTCTCTCCTCTTTATCTCATGCCTATTAGTGAACAAACGTGATGCTCAAGTGTTCATTTCTTAGCCCATTCTAGACAACTGGTCTTTTCCCACCTGTTTTCTAGCTTGCTAAAAGATCATTTAAAAAAACAAGGTAATAGTGTCTCTTCTACAGAAACAAAGTGTTTACTCATTAGTAATGAGAGAATTGATAAAATACTACAAGCAAAGAACTTGACCATCTTGAGTCCTTAAGGCTATTATTTGAAAAAAAAAAAAAATCAGTACTGTTGTTGAGGATGAAGAATGGTGGAACTCCTATCAAAAATAGAATGGAGTTTCCTTTAAAAAAAAATAGTTATCATACAATCCACAAATCCCACCCTAGGATTAGAATAGAAAACAGAATCTTGAAGAGATATATTGTACACCTAGCAGCATTATTTACAATAGCTAAAAGGTGGAAGTAATTCAAGTGTCCCTCTCTGAACAAATGAATAAAGAAAATGTGACCTATGCATACAATCAATTATTATTCATCCTTAAAAAGAAAGGAAGTTTTGATATATGCTACAAAGTGGATAAACCTTAAGGAATGTCAGGTGAAATAAGCCAGGAATGAAGACACAAATATTATGATTCTACATATACGAGGTACTGAGAGCAGTAAAATTCCTACAGACAGGGGAAGAAGGACTAGGAAGTCACTGTTTTAATACATGTGGAGTTTCAGTTTTGTGGGATCAAAGTTCCAGAGATGTATATTTACGATGATTGCAAAACAGTGTGAATGTCCTTAACACTACTGAAATGTATCTTACAAAGAGCTAAGGTGGCAGGTTCTACGTCATAGTTAAAGTGCCAACTTTCATGGTATCTATATTTTACAAAAATGTGAAATAAATTCTAAAATGTTAAGAATAAAAGAAAAATCCAAAGAACAGACATCTATAGATTAAGAACATTTTAATGAATGTGCAAATAGAGGCAAAATTGGCTCTAGCTACAGTGGAGGAGGGAAGTGAAGTGAATGTGCAGGGACAGAATTCCTAGGTAGGTTCTTTGACAACAGTCCTTTTGAGGGTTTATTTATTTTTTTGAGATGTTGGCTGAGGTAGTTAGCTCCCTGCTTCATGTCTAAGGGATACAACCAACCTTTTTCCACTGAAATAATGCTGACATGGGGCCCAACAACACCCAGCCACTTGGGAACAACTGCAGTTCTATTGAGGAAATTGCTTGAGGAATCGCAAACAACCGAGTGACTGGTTGAGAGGTGACAGGTTGGTTGGGAGGGACAAACACAGCAGCAGAGGGGTGGTTGAGGCAGCAGTGGCAGTGGTAATGGCCACTGCTGTAGAGTCAGCCAGCAGGACCAAACTAACAGGACAGCAGGTCCAGCCTTGAGTCCTGAGGAGGGAAGACCAAAGATTGGTATCAGATATGCTTGGCTTGAGTGAAGTCCAAAGAGGGGAGTTACAGCTGTGACCCCAGTTCCCACCTATGCGAGAAATTCCAGAAAGTGCACAAACGAGAGGACTGCATTCCTTTCCCACCCATTGGAATCAGCGTGAGATGGGCTTAATTAGAGAAGAGCTCCGTCACCACAGTGAACAGACAGGCAGACTAAATCTGAAGTCCCTGAGATTGACTCTGATGCCACCCATTCCCTGCAGATCACAACAACAGATACCCACCCCGCCAACCCCACCTGCCCAGCAGCCCTTCTCAGTCTCCCTGACTCAGCAAGACATCCTTATTAGAGAAAGTTGCAAGGGTCAAAAATAGAAAATGTGACCAGAGCACCACTTGCTGATATAAAATAAAGAAAATCAGCTGTAAGGTTCCCATGGGAAAAAGAGAGTATAAGATTTTTTTGAAGCCTCAAGGTACTATAGCATTACAAGGAGAAGATACTTTGTCAGAAACCAGATTTGAAGACATGGAATATTACGACATTTTAGCGAACAGAGAATTCAAGTATCAATCATAAAGAAACTCAAAGAGATCAAAGAAAAACAGATCAAAGAAGTACAAGAAGACTAAAAAACAAATCAACAAACTCAAAAATAAAATTAATAAGAAGACAGAAATTGAAGTTTTAAATAAGAAAGTAACAGGATTTAGGAAGTAAAGAATGCAATAAACAAGATGAAGAGTACTATAGAAAGCTATGGAAACAGAATTGATCAAGTGGAGAAATGGATCAGTGAGTTGAAGGATGGAAATGCAGAAAGGGGCCAAGTGAGAGAGAAATTAAATATTAAAAAAAGGAAGAAACACTCCAAGATCTACCCAACTCTACTAGAAAAGATATAATAAAACTAGTGGAAGAGGAAGAAGAGAGCGAGAAGGGAACAGAGAGTATATTTAAAAAAATAATAGCTGAAAACTTCCTAACCCTGGGGAAGAAACTGAACATACAAATTAACGAGGTCAACAGAACTCCTGGTTATCTAAATGCAAAAAGACCCTACATTAAGATAATGACTTGTGAAACTATCAAAAGTTCAAGATAAATAACATTAAAATGGGATGCAGGGTGAAGCAAATACCATATAAAAGTACACCCTATCATCAGACTTCTCAGCAAAAACTCTTCAGGCCAGAAAAGAGTAGAACGACATATGTAAATACTTTAAGATGAAAACGGACAGTCAAGGAAAGTGTATTCTATCCTACCACATTCTCTTTCAGATATGAAAGAGAAATGAAGGTTTTCCCTGACACATGAAAGCTAGAGAAATTTGTTACTATAAGACCTCCCTGACACATGAATGCTAGAGGAATTTGTTACTATAAGATCTCCCAGACAATAAATGCTGAAAGATGTTCTATGGAAAAAATTTGAAAACGGAAATCCCATACAAGTCCATCATCCAGATACAAAAACACTAATTCATAGAGACATATGCATTCCCGTGTTTATTGCAGTATTATTTAAAATAGCCAAGAATGGGAAATTTCCTAAATGGCTACCACTAGATGAATAGATAAATTAGATGTGGACTATATGCACAATTAAATACTATATAGTCTTCAAAAAGATGAAATCTTGCCATTTGTGACAACATGGATGGAACTAGAGGGGATCATGCTAAGTGAAATAAGTCAGACAGAAAAAGAAAAATACTGAATTATCTCAATTTTATGTGGATTATAAAGAAACAAAGTGAAAAAAAACAGAATAAAAAAAACCAACCCTAGGACTTTAACAATAGAAGTGAGGTTACCAGTAGGAAATGGGGTAGGGGGATGGGAGCAAGTGGAGGTGGGGTCCAATGGACAATGGCGAAGAACCTTTGGTAATTTGGTGGTGGGTAGGATGGGTTGGCATATGATTGAGGAATCCAGACTCTATACGCAAGCCTTTATTTGTAAATTAAAGTTACCTCGACAAACAAACAAACAAAAAAATGTATATATATCTCCCAAACCTGACTACTTCTCAGTACATTGGTTTGTTTTAAGAGTTATATTAAAGAAACATAAAAATAAAGGCTATTATGAATCAGAAATCTTATCCTTTTACTTTAAATATACATATTTGTACCAAATCTAAAACACAACATTGCTCCATAATTATAAATGTCAATTTCTCCTGAAGACTATGAACATTTAATGCTTAGCAACCACATTTTCATTATTCAATCACACTACACATTTTATTTTTGTACTGGGGGTATTAGGCTAGTTACATAATAGGCTCTCAAGGAGTCTCTGCTATATGAAAGAATAGTTTAACATAAGTGATGAAAGATGAGCCAAGTAAAAATTAAAGTCTCATTAAATTATATATATTCTCAACATTGATTTTCTTAAAACTAATAGTGTTATACAATCCCTTAGAAAGTTTTTGTATAGTCCAAGTTGTATTCTCATTTCCTTTCCTTGCTTTCAGTAGTGTTTTGAGTACATGTGTCTTCCTAGTTTCTACACTCCTTCAAGGTTTCACCCTTTTATCTCCTATGTCATTCAGTATACAGTATGTTACATAAAATAGGTATTAATAAATATTTCTTGAATATCACTGAATTTAACTCGAAAATATGTATCAATGAGGAAAACCTTCACTAAAAAGATAAAAATTACTATCCAGGTACATCCTAGTGGCTTACCAGGTAAATCCAATGGGTGTAATCCACATATATTTCCCAAGGACATGGGTTCCCCACCCAGGGCTAAGTGTAGCAACCAAGATGTACAACTAAAATAAAATAAAATAAAATGCTTCTTTTTCCTCTCATCCTGCCTGCCTGCCTGCCTACTTGCCTTCATTTCTGCCTGAAACTTTCCTTTTAAAAAAATTAGTTTCAAAATATGAAAGTCTTTTTAGTCAAATATATGCACATACACACATGGAACAGAACAAGCTTGCAATCAGCAAACAAGCAAAGCCTAAGAAAGCAAGCAGATATATGTTTTAACTCAGAGAATTAAAGCATTTTGAAATATGTGGCTTCTTTGTACATTCCAAATACATGTTCTTAATTAACATGTTTGTCTTCTTGTTTCCTCATCTCCAGAAATGATACCTCAGTCAGAATTCATTTCCCTCATATTAGAATTTCCTGGGCTGGGTTAGAGACTGTGTCGAGGTCAGGAACTCCTCAGTGTGTGGGATGAGTAGGGGAAAGACTCCCCAGCAGCTGAGGGCCTCTCTCTTCCTCCTGTGCTCTCAGTGGGGCTAGTGGTTGGTGTTTCCTACCCTCGGAAGTCCACGGGGACCATGAGGTCCACCACCCTGCTGCTGTAGCCAAATTCATTGTCATACCAGAAAATGAGCTTGATGGAGTGATTGTTGAGGGTAATGTCAGCCCCAGGACAGAAAGTGGAGGAGTGAGTGGAGGATGCTCGGCACTGTTAGTCACAGAGACCACCTGGCTCTCAATGCAGACCAAGATGCCCTTCAGGGGGCCTTCTGAAGTCTAGTTCACCTTCTTTTTTTCTTTCCCTCTCGTATGCTGTATAATAATGCCGTTTTTGATGATAGCCCTCAGTCACATATCCAAAGAAACAAGCTTCATTTGCACAGATTTCTGTTAAGAGGAATATGACTGGGCCTCTTCTGATTTTACCTGCTTAGAACAGCTGTTGCAATTTTAATAGCTAGATAAGGTTCACCTGACTCCAGTAATAAACCAAAGGGGTCTTCCCCTTTGTTTAGATACGGTACAATATGGGGTCAACAAAAGGCCTTGTTTTAGTGTGAATGACCTCACATTGTGGCATTAGAACCATATACATTTTATGATATTGCTTATGCAAACATGGACCCGATATGACCATAAATTCTCTACAGTGGCATTCTGCTGTCACTGCCCAGTGGCTCCTCATTAATAACTGGTAGGAATTCTGAGCAGTGTGACCAGGATAGGGATCGAGTTGATTCTCGTGGGCTCCTTTCCTGCCACATCCTGCTGCTCCATTGGTCCCATCACTCACTATCCCCACACTGTTGCTCTTGGAATTAGGTGCTTTCTTGTTTCAGGGCCCTTATTTCAGAGTGGTTTCAGTATCTCCTATGGTGATTATGCATTGTTTGTTTCAGCATTAAGATCCCCCTCTTCTTTGTTGGGGGATATATTGTGTGGTAAAATATATCCAACTTCTTGATGTCATTGTATTTGGCAATTTTCTCTAGGTGGTAGGTCTGGTCCATGACAGTCAGTGCCAGTGAGCTTCCCCTTGAGCTCGGGGATGACCCAGCCCATGGCCTTGGCAAAGCCAGTAGAAGTGGGAGTGATGTTCTGGGTAGCCCCTCAGCCATCACACCAGTTTCCCAGAGGGGTCGTCCACTGTCTTCTGGGTAGCAGCGATGGTATGGACCATCATCATGAGTCTCTCCACGATACCAAGGTTGTTATGAATGACCGTGGCCAGTGAGCTCAGCTGTGGTAGGTGGCACTGCTGACAATCTTGAGGGGGTTGTCACACTGCTCATGGTTCATGCTCATGACAAACATGGGGGCATTAGCGGAAGGGGCAGACATGATGATCATTTTAGCTACACACTTCAAGTAATCACAGCCTTTTCTAAGACACCAGTAGACTCCACAACATATCTGCCACCAGCATTGCTCCATTTGATATTGATGGTATCTCCTCCTGAGATATGGAGATGACCTTTCCATTGATGACAAGCTTCCCATTCTCAGACTGACTGTGCCATTGAACTTGCCATGGGTGGAATCCTACTGGACTATGTAGACTGTGTAGTAGAAGTCAATGAAGATACATTTTTCATTGAAGATATTGTTGATGGCAATGACATCTGACAGGGTTAAAAGCAGCCCTGGTGACCAGGTGCCCAGTAAATTCAAATCTGTCCACTCCGATCTTCACCATGGTGTCTCAGGGACATGGCCAGTCCTTCATGAGAAGAGGTGGCTGTCTGCCGAATGGGGAGAAGCAGAGAGCTGAAAATTCTTTTTGATAGATTTTTGATAAATATGAGGTTTTTTTGAAGATTTTTGGTAGATTTAGAATCGTAAAGTGATTTTTAAATTAAAATGTATATTTTAAAAGTACATCATGATAAATGGAATGTAATTTCCCAAGTTATGCATCTTATAATTTAGACTGCTCTAGTTAATACATATTTTCTTAAGTGTGTGAGCTTCTGCAAGCACCAAGGTTTCTGGAGAAGTGGTCTCCCTGTGCATGACCTGTATTTCTGTATTCCATGCAGAGACTTTCCAATGGCTATGCTAACACAGAGGATTCTAAAGCAGTCAGTGTACTCATTTTCCATTTCCAAGTGTACTCCCTCCTAAAATTAACAGAAAAGACTGTGCGTTCTGTGGTAGAGTACACATTATCTCTTTCTGCCACCTCCCTGTTCACAATCTCCTTTCTCATACCTTACAAACAGTCCTCTCACCCATCCTAAACTAGAGTATTCTCCCAGGGTATAAAATCCAACTGAGGAACAAAGGACTAGAATTATTGGGGCTGATGTTGAAAAAGTAAATGACTCTAGTGATTAGATAACACACTTCCTTTAGCAACATGGAGTAGTTTTCAGTTCTTCTCCATAAATAAATGGAAATAAGTAATGATTTCTTACTCAAATTGTTAACTGATTAATCTATATGACTTTTTAAATTTAACTCAGAGGTTCAATGACTTGACACTACTCTCATAAAAATTCTTCCATTTCAACTACTTCAGAAAAATGTGACATATTTAAAGCATACAATATGGTTACTTAATATATGGGAACATAAAGTATTTCCACCATTAAGTTAACTAACACATCTATCACCTCACATATTTATCTTTCTTATTTCGTGAGAACTTGAGTTATATTCTCAGCAGATTTTAATTATGCAATACAGTAGGATCAACTATAGTTACCATGTTATATCACTAGCTTCTCTTGTCTTCCAACTATTTGTAGATGAACAAGTTTTTCAGTGTTTAAATTTATAAAAATGAAAAATAGGAGTAAAATTCATTCTAAATCTTGTATTGCTGTAGTTGTTAAAATTTTTTATTTACAGATAATAAGCTAATCTTTTTTAAAAAGAGACACTTTTCAATAAAATTTAAGTTTTAGATTTAGTGTTACTTAATTTGTAATATATGTTATTTTGATTGCATACTATTCAAAACTATAATAATGCAATTCAGTACAAAATTTTAACAGAGTAGATAGAGGATGTAAAATATTATATTTCATATACATACATGATAAAGTTATAAAAAAATGTTTTAAGTTTAAAATATATTAAATAGAATGAAATTTGGTGGAATATAAAATAAGTTCAAGAACTAAAGGGAACACTTAACGCTTCTGTTAAAGAAATAATTTTTCAGGTATTTTTTAAAAAGGATATTGGATATTAGATTGCAGTGGAGTATTTCACAAAGGAATCAGTTGAGTGGAAACTAAAGCTTCAGGCTTTAGTTCAGTACAAATCTGAGAGTTTGGGACAAGGTTGCATCTTACACAACTTTGTTTCCTCATACCTGGCAGAGGATCTGGTGCGCAATGTAAAATACAATTAAAACATTCCGTCACCAACATCATCTGTTTCCTACTGCTCATGATAGGTCTGCCTGTCACTACTGGACAGCCGTGTAACAATGGTGTGTCATCCCTGAACTAGGGCAGTCTTCTTCCAGCTCTAGCTCTAGGACCTGCATCTCAACTGGTCCTTGCTACTGATGTTTTATTCTTTTACTTTTTCCTCAACATTATTATTTTCTGGGTCATACAAAACCAAACCAAAATCCCCTCCATTACATGCTTGGTAAATAAACAAATTGGAATAAATAAAAATGAATGATCAAATAAAAGAATGAACAAACAGCAGAACCTTCAACAGAACTCATTAAAAAAGGACATTTCCATAACCCAGTTTTAAGCTGGGTTACATAAGTCACTTCAGAACCAGCTTCATTTAGAACTTTCAGTTGTATGTTGTATGGGTTTTCATCATATTTTGCAGGGTGTTATAAAGACTGCATTTCAGAAAAGGTTAGATTATGCAACTCTGATTCAGCTTTATAAAATTAATGCAAGTTGCGGGAGCGAGAAGAGATGTTGAGTCTGGAAGTAAGTAATTTCTTTTATAATTAGGAAAAAAATTCCAGTTCTGTTTAATAACAACAAAATCACACATGGGGTAGAAGAGTGGAAATAACAACTCTGTATTTTATCACGCAGTGGTTGAAACTATATTCTACCAAAAATTTTATCCTCTAAGAGAACAATGCACATATAATAATTGTTTTCACTTGCTACCAGAATAACAATTTTAAAAACTTTTCTATTTCTTTACTATAGTAAATGTAATATTCTTAGAAACAAGATTAAGAGGAAATAAGTCTCCCCTGTAGTAATAAGGGAAATCAAGATTAATTTAATTAGGTAAAATTATTTTTTAGAAAATTAATGACAAAAGGACAACTGACAGGATAATCCAAACTGGCCAGTTTTCTCTGTAAAACAATTATATCCAGAATGATACATAGAAAATCTATTGCTAGCTAGTAAAAAGTAAATATGTCAAAACTTTTTTGAAGTTTTTAGTGAGAAATTCCCTAATTGATGAGTATAATATTTTGCTATCTTTTGAAAATATAAAGCACAGGGCCTTAGTCAGTCTTCCAATTCAGGAGGAATGTTGACCATTGTACTCAATATATATTTAATAAGGAGCTATTAACTTTCATCAATAAAATGTTTTCATTCACTGCATCTCATTGGGATAAAAGGTATTTGCAAATATTGATTATTTGTGTCAAAGTTGTTATGTGGGAAGATTTTTAATGGAATGATGTTGGTTGCCAAACTTGGGGGTCTTGGAAAAATTGTGGACGAGATCTATTTTCAAAATTCCTTTCTAAATGCCTGCCCTGAAGATAAGCAAGACAATTCCTTCTCATTCATCAAATTTTCCTTTGCTTTATGCAATTGATTTAGGTTACATGTCAAGGTAAAAATGTGATTTTAAAAAGGCATCTCCATTAATTTTGTGAAACCAGGACAATCGCTTTCATTAAATACTGTGATATAAATTATTTAAAGGATCATTAATCTACATTGTTATGTTTGTATATTTCTTTGAAATCAGGTTTATTGAGCTGTATGTGTAAGAAAATTCATCCATTTTAAGGGTGTACATCCTGAGTATTGACAAATATATACAATCCTATAATTCCCACTAAAATACAATATTAACATCACCCCCAAATTGACTTGATACCCTTGACAGTAAATCTTCTCCCTTACTTCCAATCCTTTGCAATCATTGATCTGCTTCCTGACACTATGGTTTTTCCTTTTCTAGACTGACCTATAAATGGAATCTTATTGCCTGTAGTTGTCGTATCTGGTTCTTTTCACTCAATATAATGCTTTGGAGATTTATCTATATATGTCAGTAGTCTGTATCTTTTTACTGATGAGCAGCATTCTATTGTATCTATATCTGTATCTATATAGATATACATAGTTGAACTATTTGATTGTTTCGAGTTTGCAGCTATTAGCAATAAAGCACATGTAAACTTGGCTTATAGGTGTTTGCACTGACAAGTTTCCATTTTTCTTTAGTGAAATCACTGGGTTGCAGAGTAAGTGTATATTCAGCTTCATAACACATTCTAAATACTTTTTCTGTATATTTTTTAACTTTAAAAAAGCAGTTTCTTAGATTAAGAAGAGATTAAGAAATTTTTTTAAGAAAATCTGTGCTAAAGACATTCTTGAGGAGAGAATCTTTACCTTATTTCCAATGAGCAAACTTCCTTTATGTGGTGATTATCTAAACAAACATACAAATGTCCTACTAAGAGAGACAACCAATATAATTTTGAAGGACTGCCAATATGCCTCTATGAAGACATAGTTAATGGGATTCAGTGTATGCAAAATAACATTTCGAGGCTAGCCAGAGCAATGTAAAGGAAAATAGTCATTTAAGATTTGGTTAGGAATATCAGAAATTTGGGGAGAAATGTGAATTTTATCATTTAAAGAAATATAATTTTATCATAAAATGCAATCTTTGTTTTTAAAAATTCATGCCTTAATCCAAAATTTGGGAAAAAGAACTGATGAAGATAGCATGGAATATTTTAATAAATACTTTACTGATCAAATAAAAGATTTTCATCATGAAGTAATTATTCACATAGTTTCCTAAATATATCTAGTGCCTACTGGATAACACAGTTTTATCAGAAAGCATGTCCTCTGAGGATCTGTGGTTTTCATTTTCATATTTGTTTGAAGTGACTCTTCTTACCGCTTCTTTAACATATTTCATCTTTAGTCAACTTGCTCAATTTCAAAAAGGGATTAAGAAAAAGGCATATATTAATAAATTTTCTTCTGTATCCTTAAAATAACAAAGGGTGGTGGATTTCTTCAATCCAAGTAGTAATTAATTTTCAGTGTGATTACTTCTCTACTTACTTGAGGATATTCTTAACACTAAGTATGTGCTTAGGTACACATATGGGGTGGATTTGCTCCTAACTTTATCTTAACTACAAGAATCTCTATTTTGTTTCTCCTGCATATCATGGAAACCAGCTGATGGCAATTGCCAGCAAGAAAGGCAGACACTGCTGCAGTCCAACTCTATGCAGTCCTCTGGAAGGCCTTCTTCTGTGAGTCCACCTGGCACCCCCAGTTGAGTTAGTACTGTGGCTTAAGGCTTTTCTGTTAAAATGTTGTATCTCTAAGAACCTGCACCTCCTTCATCTGGTTAACACACTTCAGATCTCAGTTTGGGTGTATGCATAAATCATTTTGTACAGAAATGATTTTAAAGTTTTTATAGGAAGATGTACATAGATATACATTTACAAATACATGTATATATAACGTTAAAGAACTGGCCTGCCCAAGATGTTCAGAATGGGTCTTCCAAGATGTTCAGAAGGGATCTTCTAAGACCTACTGCTTTAGTATATGGATTGTTTCAAACTGAGATCAGGAGAGGCCTGCAGGAGAGAAATTTTTACCACTCCTTTAACTACTAGAAGATTGAAGATTTGGGGCAATATCCAGACATAGGATTATCTTTAGAGGTGACTTTCAGAGAAACCTATATATATGGTAACTGTCTAGTAACTGATTTTATCTGATTTTTGTTACATGGTCCCCCTCCTTTCTTCTTCAAGTTCCAGGCCCCCATCTCATGCCTTAGTTCAGGATAAAAGCCCTTATTTTATTCTATTTACTCTAGAATTTACAGTCATACAGTTTCTTTATATTGATGCCATTACATTCCTCTTTTCTCCTACTGATCTACCTCAACTGGGGAGGAGGAGGGGGAAATGGTCTCTTTGTCCCTATAAAGTCACCCCAGGAGTCATGCTCCTGAGGACTGTAGGCTTTCTTAGAGTGGGAGGGGTTCTTGTGTGACCATAAATAGAGTCATCTTAGCATTATTGAGTTTCCTATGTCCCTTACTAACATAGGGATAATACCTGCATTTGGCCCAATTTATTCCTCCTGTACAAATCTGCTACTGCTCAAAGGCTAAAGTATTAGATTCCTTTTAGTTTAAAGCCCATCAAGTAACTTGTCATGAATAGAAAAAGTGCCATCAAATAAGATACCATTCAATTAAATAGTTCCTGTGAATTCAGGGAGAAATGTCTAGTCAAAGCCATTCAAGTCCTTACCTATATACCACATCTCCCTTCATCGTGCTTCCTCAACCTCAACCCCCATTTTCCAGGGTGTTATTTTCCGTAAGCTTGTTTCTGTAGTTAGTACTAAGAAAATAAGAGCTCACTTTCTCCTCCCCC
This sequence comes from Solenodon paradoxus, assembly GCA_004363575.1. Classification (NCBI taxonomy): domain Eukaryota; kingdom Metazoa; phylum Chordata; class Mammalia; order Eulipotyphla; family Solenodontidae; genus Solenodon; species Solenodon paradoxus. Next base: position 270,925 of record RJWH01000501.1, read on the forward strand.
AACTACAATATTGTCTTATCATGCATATGCTTTTCCAAACTGCATACACTGCCTGGAGAGTCTGCTCTATAACCCCCTGCTCCACCCACTTGTGCAGCGCTAGTCTAACATAAGCGTAGGTGGCTAAGTCATTATTTCAGGAAAAAGTTTACCATTGCAGGCATGGAAGGAATAGGCAAATGACAGTAAGTGTAGTTAATGCACAAAGTTAATTCTAAACAGGTATCCTGATTAATGTTACATTTTCTTCATCAAACTAGCAGATGGCAAAATGGAGGTTCTCTTGATGTTTGTTAAGAGATTTCCCTTGGTAGCTATTGAACTAAGATGGTTTTATAAATGAAAGAGCTGCAGAGGGACAGTGGGGTCATAAACGCTGCACCTTTCATGGACCATACAATGCTTTATTGATTGGTTTATATGTAGGGATTTATTGGAACGATGGTTTAACACTCCTTTGAAAGTCTTTTTTCATAGCGTTATCAATGGAACAAATGGGCTAAAACAGGATCAGAGTTTAATCATTTACCTAGGTAATGGGGGAGGTGTGAAAGGAGGTTGGGGCATTAAGAATGGTACTTCACGTAGAAAGGACGACTGACTAATAATATCCTTACATTTTAATGAGCAGGCCGACAAACTATTGTCCATGTTTTGAACTGCACAATTCTATATTTATAATGGCGATTTTCTAACAAATGTCTGTACATTGTCTTCAGAAAGTGTGATTCTTCTAATTTTTTCAAGGATGCTTTTGGGTTTTGTTGAACGATGGCTTGATTATTGTTAGGGAATCATGCTGCCACTGCATAATTATTAAATTCATGCCTGAGTTCCACATGTGGTTTTTCTATATTCAGCTGGTTAAAAATATTGTAATAGTTTGTTATATTCACCTTATTAGGAAGGATGCTTTCATATCCATCTCATTATGATTACTATGTGTTCTCTTCAGTATGTAGGGCACTTACATAATCTATAGAAATTAATTTTTAAATAAGCTTTATTACCTACAAAAGATTACTTGATTGGGCAAAAAAGAAAACTGTATTTCCAGTCATCTTAGCCCTACCCATAGGTCCTTAGCCTTTGCATATCAGGGGACCCTCCCCCCACCAATCCCAGGTCACATGTTTATTAGTGATACAGATTACAGTTTCTAATAGAGGAAGACATTTAAATTTTTTCTAGTGGTGTCTGGATCTTCACAATGTGAAATGTGGGAGACCATTAAGAATAATTTTTATCCATTTTAAATGCTTAGTTGTCTTTCCCACTAGAGAAGGAACTGTTGTCACCATTTGCCTGAAATCACATCGTACAGAGGTACCAAGACTAGGTCCTATGTGGCAACATTTATAAAGTACATGATAAAGCTTCACGAACTTGCTGAGTAGGAAAACTAGTTCAAAGAATATCTTTTTTTATCCACTATGCACTGAAAATGTAGAACCAACAATTCTCTTCTGGCTTACATTTTACTTTATAAAATTCAGTACAGCTTTTTAAAAACTAATTAATGAAGTGATTGCTCGTATCTTGCACTGTAACTCTGAGCATCAAAATTTGATTATGGGAATAATAAAACAAAGAGCCCTCTTTTTACAACAATAAGTTAGGAATTAGACCATGGATGGATATTGTAGCTGAAAAATAGAACAGACCTTGTCCTGATTTGGAATTCAATTGAAAACCACTGACTACATGAGAGTGGAGGATGCTGTTTTCATTTGGACATCTTTAATGAAAACCATATATTATGAAGGCCATACATTGGGTAATCTGTTGATTATCCATTGCTTGTTGATACTTATTTGTCTCCTGCAAAAGGAAATAGAAATTATACATGTGGCACTCATTCAACCTCTCACTAAATGCATCTACTACAGGGTAAAAGAGAGCAGCTGCTTGACATCTGCTCAAAACTTAGCTGAAGCAGGAAGCAAGGCTTGGATAATTCAACTGGAATAGTCAAGCCGTCTGTCTAGTGGTTAGGGCTGCAGTATGCTCTGCCTTTATCAACACAGAATAGACTCATATTGCTGAATCCATTTGCCAAATCTTTTGTAGCTAACCTCATAATAGTGGGATTTTATAGACTTTTTTTCAGACTATCAATCAAATTTTGTATATTTTATTTAAAGTCCTTGAATTAATTTTTTTGCTTTCACAAAAAGGAGAACATAGGGAATCTGAAGAGAAAAACAAAACACAACACCAGTTTTTCTATTACAAAGATAGAGTAAAATATAAATAAATATATAGAAATCTTTAGGTTCACTGGTCCACTAGGCACAGTCCACTTACATCCCAAGGATCCAAGTTCAAGACCAGGGACCAAGGGGAACAGCCAAGAGGAACAACTAAATAAAATAAGTGTTTCTTCCCTCCTCTTTCTTTTTGCCTGCCTGCCTATTCACCTTTATTCCTGTGTGCACCTTTCTTTGAGAGAGCGACAGAGAGAGAGAGAGAGAGAGAGAGAGAGAGAGAGAGAGAGAGAGAGAGAGAGAGAGAGAAGAAAAGAAGAAAAGAAAAGAAAAGAAACTGTGGAGTTAACAATAACAATTCAATGATATGATAAAGTGGGAAAACATTGAAGACAGAAACAATCATGGAACAACTAAATGGAGGATTCCTATATTTCATTAAAATAACGGTGAGAATTTAAGTTCGTATTTGAAAACAAAAATGCATTTAAATCCATGGTCAGACATCATTGAATTACTTAAACCAGCCTCATAATTTTACCTTGCTTAACTCTTACTAATTTAGTTTCTTGAGGGTTAAATATTGGCTTTACAGAGTTATTTTAATGAAAAACAAAATTACATCTTCCAAATGCAGAGTAATTCACATTCCTCTCAGGATGTCCTGACAACTGGAAATTCTGGCAAACATTCAGTAAACTCCAGGAAAAGATCAACAATAATGAGTATAGTAAATTATCTATAGGCAAAAGATGCTTCTTGAAACACTTGCTCTTAATTTGTCTGTTTAAGTAATCAACTCATAACTTCATAACCTCTAAAGTCCTGTAGTCTTGTTTAAAACTGTAAATTATGTGGGAAATGTTGTATAGAGTATACAATAAAGTATACATTCATATCATATCAAGTTTCAATTAGTGGAGATGTGTTATCCAGCATTACTCCAGTGTAGTAGTCCAAGGCAACAGGCAGAAAAATAAATAACTGTCAAGGTGAAACGAAAAAAGGACAGCTTGTTGATTTATTCAAGGTCATTGAATATCATTCTTTTATCTTTGCCCCTGCTTCTCCAAGGGTTCAATTCTGATCAGTTATCACCATAAAGCCACCCTCCAGTGGACCTCATCCTGCAGTTGAGCAAACCTTTGTTATTATAAGCCACTGTTTATAATTTGGTATGAGATGTATAAGAAGTCAATTTTTTCTAGATTCCCCAGGTGTATTTAAATACAGTACAGCCACTTCCCTTCTAATAATCTCTAGACTGTAAAACATATTGAATTACAGTAATAAAAGATTTAATTTTATAATTTAATAATTTATAATTTATATTATAATTTATATTATAATTTATAATATATATAATTTATAATTTATAATTTATATTAATTTTATAAAAGTTGGGGTAGTGACAGAGGAAGAGAAAATAATGATTTTTTTTTTTTAACAAGAAGAGAAAGAAAAAAAAGAGAAAGCTAGCAAACCAGAACAAAGTCATGCCAAAGAGTGAAAACAAATTTATCTTGCTGGCTGAAAATTAACAGATATAATAAACCCAAAGGCAATTTTCTTTGATAATGTATCAACTCAAGCCCAATAAAAGTAGTTGACCATGTCATGCTTCTGCCTTTTTTCTCTCTTACCCTTTTACGTAATGCCATTCTTTCATTGTGATAGTTGAAAAAAATTTATGGTTAAATAAACTAATTAATGTTAACAACCATTTTGTCATGTGAAGGTTGAGAACTGTAAATAAAATCAAAAGAGGCAATTGTTCTTTGGATGACGTCTGTTTATAATAGGAGGTAGGGATTATGCAATGCATTTCAAATAGAAAATGTTTTATTGCCATCATTCCACGTTACCTGTGTAAGCAGTGTAAAGTTAGATATTTGGGGAGGAACATTCCATATTGGGTCTTAATAGATGATGCATCCTGAGCTACCACTTGGAAAAAAGAAAAATTTAATTGTTGACCTGTTTCCAAAGACACTGATCCATGTTTGACTGTAGTGAAAAAAAAAAGTCAATATAATGGTAGATGTAACTGGGCAAAACGGGAAGCATTATAAGTATGTTAATGTGACTATGTATAGTAATTTCTCTCTCTCTCTTTTTTTTTTTTTTAAAGAAAGGTTCAGGCAGGAATGAAGGTGAGCAGAGACAGGCAGAAAGAGAGAGGAGGAAGAAGCATTTTATTTTATTTAGTAGTTCATTTTGGTTGTTCCTCTGGACCTGGGATATGAACGCAGGCCCTTGGAATGTATGTGGATGGTGCCCAGCTACTACTTTACCAGGGCATGCCTATATGGTCATTTCTAACTTGAGTATTCTATGACACTGCTAAAATTTCTAATGACAAATCTGCTTATTTTTGATTATTAGTCTTGCCAGATAATCAATTTATTTAATATTTAGTTTGAATATGTACCATTAAGTCTAAAAAATTCAGAAACTTTTGTTAAAAAAGAAAAGATAATTTCAACTGGCATGTAAAACAGTGACTAGTAAGCAATTCAAGTGTGCAGTAGCAAAGGAGACTGTTTTAGAAGCTAAATTTTTAAAGAACAAAACCAAAATGCCATAAATACTATATTTAAAACTTTTATTGGTGACTGATTTTTTTTCTTAATCACAAACTCACAAATTCATATTCATTCTTGTTTAGTATATATTTTATGTACTAACTCATAGTCATTTAAAAACTTTTTCTAGCCAAATTATGTCACAACCTTTTTATCAATTAATGGGACATTTCATACAAATTGATTTTCCAGATTCTGAAAAAGCAGCAAATTATGAAAACTTTTACCATTTAAAACATCATTCTTTCAAAAATAAACCATGCAGTTCCTTGACAAAAGGATATCTGAGAACATTTAAATTTTATCATGTAGGCCAACAGATTACAGATATGCCGTGAACTTTTTGTTGTCATTTAATGTTCGGATTTGCATTTGAAATTTCAGTTTCATGTCACATCCACATAAGGTTGTGCCTATTCCCTTGAGGGCAGTCACTGTAAGTGGTGTAAATGTTTATGATTGATATGTTATGGGCAGAACTGTGTTCCCCTCAAATTCATATGTTGAAGTCCTATCCCCTAGCACTTTAAAATGTGACTTTATTTGGAAATAGGGGTTTTAAAGAGGTAATTAACTTAAAAAGAGGTCATTAGGGTGGACCCTAATCTAACAAGACTGGTGTTTTTTTGTTTTTTTTTAAAGGAAAGGTACAGGTAAGAATGAAGGTGAGCAGGCAAACAGGAAGGAAGGGAGAGAGAAGAGGACAGAGAGCTTTATATATATATATATATTTATTTATTTATTTATTTATTTATTTATTTATTTATTTATTTATTTATTTATTTTTCAGTTGTTCACATTTGTTGTTCACCCTGACCCTGGGTCTTGAACCCTGGACCTTGGGATGTATGTGGGACTTGGGACTGCTCCCAGGTGTACTAGACTGCCAGGCTAGCAGGGCGCACCAAGACTGGTGTTGTTTTAAAAGGGAATTTGGACACAGGCATGTCCAGGGAAAATCCATGTGAAGATAAAAGGAGGTGACCAGCTCCAAGCTAAGAGAGTGACCTGAGGGAAAAAACCCCAACTCTGTGACCCTTGACCTTAGACTTCCAGTCTCCAGAATGATGAGAAAGTAATTTGTTATTGTTTCAACCACCTAGGCTGTAGGATTGTGCTATGCCTTCCTCCGAAACTAATAGATGACTAGACCATGGGGCCCCATGGCAGAACAAAATTGGTTAACTAAGACTATCCTTTCACCATTCTTTTATTCGTTTTTGGTCTTTCCAGTTTTCAGTGGTGACCTATAACTAAAAAGTGCTTGAATATTAAGTATTCAGTTGAGGAAATATTGAAATGTTAGAACCTGTGCCCTCATTTGAATTTCTGCATTTCAAAAGAGTTGTCTTTCAAGCTTTCTCCCTGAGACAATTCATGGTAACTGGAATCAGAGACCAGAAAAAGGAGAGCAGATAATACTTTACCAGGTTTCTGAGAAGTTTAAAAGAAATAATGCCTATGAAAAAATCCTTTGTAATGAAGCAGTGTTTACACAGTCATTATCATAAGCAGAAGTGTGACCTCTGGACAAATATTAATTGGCACGTAGAGATGTGTTATACCAGCTAATCTATCACTGGCCATTCATGTTAAATCAAGACAGTATCGCATGTAGTCATTTTGTGGAAGATACACTTTGATCAATGGAAGTTCTAAATTCATGCTAAGAAAAGGACCATCTATGTTTTTTGTAATGTTTTCAAAGCCTAAAGGGACATGATTTTTTTTTCTTTCCTCCTTTAACTAATAATTTCGTTATATTTTACAGTGGTTGATAACAGTAATCACAAACCCTTATTAGTTCAAGTGCAATTGTTTTCATTATTGACAGTGTCTAGATTCGATTTTATTTATCTTCTTGGCATGTAAATATTAGCTATGACTCAAATGTGAGTTCACTGCATAGAATGTCTATTTTTTCCTTTGATCAGTATACTTTGTGAAGCAACTAGAAAAAAATTTAAATATCTCCAAAATCTACAACCAGTTATATCTGGCTTTAAATATAATTATTTTCAAATGTGCTGGTGTGTGTGTGAGAATCAGCTACACAGTGGCATAGCTGATGGTGATTAGCCACCACGTTCATTGAAGACTTCATTACTAGTTCAACACTGGTATGATCCACTCCAGTGTTATCAAAATGGGCACAATCTTTGCTTTGAAGTCTGCTTCTGTTCTCATAACCTTTCTGCTTGCCATATCTCTTTTTCCATTTTAGCTTTATGCACATGGTATACCTAGTTTTAGATTTTTACCTATTTATATACATGTAAACCTCTCAATGAGCAGAGATTTAAAAGGTTGGGATTTGGCTCCTTTAGTAGTTCAAAACTTTTAAAATGATACACACTATACCCAAACAAAAGCCCTCTTTGCTTGTGAGTAAAAGTTGAGGAAACAATATCACAGTCAAAGTATCCTTCAGGGTGGATTTACTTTGGTGAGAATCAGATTTGGGGGTTTTGATGGTTATTTTAGAATCTGAAATACAAGGTATTGCAAATATCTTGTATTTTAAAAATCCTTCTTACTATTTTTTGTATGGCAAAATTCACATAACATGAAATTCCATATCCTTCTACCATTAAGTGTTTTTTTTTTTTTTTTTTACTTGCAAATTTCCTGTGCTGTTAAGGAAACCATCTTTATCCAAATGACAAACATAATCTATATTCTAATCCAGTTAAATCTCGGGTGAGTGCTCCTGTAAAGGCCCATTTTCCTTTCCTTGTGCTATGATGAGCCCTGTAAACTCACACTGGATTTCGGCTACAGTCCCATATTCAGAGCTCAGCCAATAAATGGCTCCATGCTCCAAGCAGATGTTTCCCTTTTAGGTTAATGCACCACAGTGGACCATTTTTCCTGCCCTAGAGAAAATCTCTGCAGGACCATAAAATAGCTTTTTTCTTTTTTTGGAGTGTCCAAGAACACACCCAAAAGCTGCCACAGAATGGGCAGGGCGTGAGGATGGAGACAGTTCCTCCTTCGTGTTTTCCCTCCTTTCTGCTTCTATTTCAGAGATTGCTTAAGACAGCGCTAGAGTGCTTGCTAGAATTTTTATTCTTAAAAATGCTGAGCGGCTGGTTTATTGAACATGTTTTCCTACAACACAATTTGAAACCAGGGCAGGGCATCTCTCCAAAGTGCCGAGGGGAGCACATTGAGTGGAATGGACAGTTCAGAGCATCGAGATGAGAAAAATACTATTAACCTGGGGAATGTACTAAGGATTTTTAGGACGAGAAGAGGCACTTATTAAGAGAGTATTATTCACTGAGAAAGAAGAACAAGCAACCTATGACGTCGGTGAAAGTGAAATGCCAAAAAAAAAAAAAAAAAGTCTCCTTTCTTCTCTACAGATATTTGCTTTCCGTGAGGAACAGGGCTGTTCCTTCTTCTCATAGAAAATAAGTCACAACCTTATACAAATGGAGGTTCCTATTTTTGGGTGGTGGGCCTTATATTTCTGCAATGTGCAAACACAATTTATAAGACACTGTTTTTCCATCCCAGAGTGATCCTGCCATCCATAAACCTCAGAAAGTGAGCCTCTCCACGGAGCTGTTCGACTTTGTGCCCTTGTGAGTGGCGGAGGGGGGAGGGTAAATCTGGCAAAGGGAAAGATTTACAATTTACCAAAATGTGGTCATGTGAACAATGTTTTTTTAATAAGCATTATTTATATCTCTTTTCAAAAGTTTCCCATCCCCCGATTGAAAACAGAGAATTTTATAGAAAAATAATTTTAATAACTTCTATGGCTAAAATGAAGAATTTGGGACTTTTCTTTTTGTTTGATGACCAAAGTTCTTTATAAACTATTGTCTGTTTTGGTCATTTGAAGAAAGTTGCCAAAGTGTTTGTTCAGATTATGCTAATTTTTCCAAATGCTACCTAAATTCAAGACTCAGATTTTATTGAGTGACTGAAAATATAATTTAAATTTTAAATGAACAAAAATTAATGTGACTTGGATATTTAATCACTCAGAAATTCATTCCTTTTCTTTTTTCATCTTGTTCAGTCCTTTTTATTAAAAATACAAAGTATAGGCCTATATAGAATAGGAGAGTCTGTTATAATTAAACTGCTTGCTTCTGATTTGCAGAAGGAAAGAGTGAGGCTTTTTATAACTGCAGCCTTTCTGCTCAAGTAACTGTCTTAAAAGGATAATTGTACAATTAAATGCATGCAATTCTATTTGTGATATACATATACATATAATTTAATTTAAAACCTTTGTTCTTCAGTTCAAGACATAGAGATTACTTTTTTAAAATAATCTTTTAGAATCTGATATTTATGCTTTTATTTCTATTATCATCCCACCATTCTAATTGATCTATAATCAGCTTTTGCATAAACTCTTGTAACAGCTTAGCTCCCCTGACTTGAGCTTTTCTTTCCCTGAATTCATCCAGCATACTATTGTCAAATTAATTTTCTCAAACACTACTTTTCATCATCTATACAGTCGACAGTACTAAGTCACATGAGTCAGGCCTTTCCATATTGTGTACTTGCCTTTTCTTTTACCTCTGCTTTGAATTTCTTTATCACTAATTATGTTTGTCCATTTTCCTTTCAGAGCTTCTATCTGTCCAATGCCACCTTCTTGAAGAAGCAGTCTGATATTGCTAGCTTTTTCATTGCTCTAGATCTTCCTCTCAAATGACAGTGAAAAACTCACAATCTTGTTGTATTCTCATGGACTAGCTTGGAATCAGGAGCAAGTTCTATAGGCAAGAGGCAGGAGTGAGAACTGCCTTTGTTAAGCAAAATGTCTTGAGAAGTGATTTTGGTTGTAAAAGAACCTCCAGGGCGTATCAGGGATGAGATCCAGAGACTACTAATTCAAGTTCTAAGTATGAATGGGAATTTGCCAGAGTGTGGAGCAAAGACAAAAGGAGGTAGGTGGAGACGGAAAGTTTTAGGAGGGAAAGGATTTAGAAATATAAAGCCTGTCTGAAGCCTACTAGGAGAGATGAAAATGGAATTTCAGGAAAGAAGACCATGATTAAAAGGCTATTAAGAACAGAAGTTGATACTCAAGTTGTACTGTGTGCTGTCATGTAATCTTCACTATAATACCTTAAATATTCAGGAAATATCTATTCTTCATGTAACGATTAAAGATCTGGCAGGAAGAGATGGCTATCAAAATTGGTCACTGAGGAGAGTTGACAAAAAGGATTATATTTATTAAGAGATGTGGACAGGGTTTCCGAAAGCGTGAGTGATAGTACAATGGTCTAGGCCTCAGAAAATGAGGGAGCGATTGATTACCAGTGGGAGCTAGTTGAATGGGAAGATTAGTCTCTGGCATGCAGTAACCCATCGGGAATGGAATCAGAGAAATAAAATGCTTCACCTCATTTTACCCTCATGCTCTGATCCTGCCAGCACCTTTTATCTGCTAAACCCTCTAGAAGTCAGTGGACACAAAAGAGACCATTGAGAAGAACATATATTTCAACCCGCTAGGCTACCAGGAACATGAATACGACAGAGTGGATTGGAAGTACAAACAGGAAACACTCAGCACATACAAATTGGGGGCATTGAAGGGAAGGATGTTTGCCTATGTTTGGATCAATACATAGCAGAGAGAAGGAACATCATCAAGAAGCAAGACAGAACTTTGAGGACATTCCCAAAAGCAGAATTAGAAATGACTAGGCACAGTGCTTACCATCCACAAGGCAGGCCCACAAATTCTCCTTCATGTGGATGGGGTTCTCATTCATTCATCTGAATCTCAAAGACTGAGTAATTTAGCTAAAATAGGAGCTCTATGCTTATTTGCACATTTTATCTTGCCTTTTTTTCTTGACTATAAATCTCCCTGAAGATAAGGAACACAAAGGAATAACTTTGCTTTATCCCGAAGCACCTGAAACAATGCTTTCTAATTATATGCTGAACGGATTAAGAAATGAATGCAATTTACTTGCTCAAAAAGCTAGTAGGGCATTCTGAGCTTGCCTTTCAATGTCTCTTACAATATTGTTCCAACCTGCTTTTTCAGATACAATCTTAAGACATTCCAAGTACTTGATTCATTATTTTTTTTTTACCTGATCATGCCTTGATCTTGGATATTTCTCTGTTTCCTCACTTGCTCCCTACCCAGTCCTGACCACTATGTGAGCCTTTAGGCTCTGCTCAATTTCAGCTTCAGAGGCAAAGCCTCTACTAACTAACCTTGCTTGTGGCCTCCAAAGTCCCCTAATCTTTGATAACTGTACTGAACCTGTGGAATCAATACTCAAAACTCTTGTCTTTTATCTGTTGAAGAAGTTAAAACTCAGATTGGTTAACACAATTTTTATTTGCCTGAGGTGTCTAGCTGACTCCATTCTACTTTCCCAGAGCTGCATACATCTGAAACAGTGCTCCATGTTGTGCTTTGCTTAACTTAGTAATAGTATTTGTACCTGAATACTTCCTTCCATATCTTTGACCAGCCCACCTGAGGCCTGTCTCTGGCCCTGGCACATAATCTATGCACCAGTTAGTTTCTAACTTTTGGGTTAGGTATCAAAAGCTTCCAGAACAGCTACTAATGAAAGTATGAGTCACCTTGACAGTCTGTAAAAATATTTTTAAATTCAATGGTTTCTGTACAATAGGACCCCCACCTACTCATCTCTAACCCATTAGGAATGTTTTAAGAGTACTCCTTGATCAGATGTCTTATCTACTTACCTGGAGTCCCTCTATAAAGACAAAAACACTCAAGATCTAGGGTAACAAATCTTGAGACCTGTTTTTGGAAGAAGCTAGTACTTTCTATGTTGCTTAAATAGAAAGACAGAGAGCAGCTAAATTCTCTTGATAGATTTGGATGAACCATTGCTCCAGGTTTGTGTGATCTCTTACCAAGCCTATGTAGATTTCTAACTGGTTCAGAACTTTAATGTTTCCCCCATAGCTACCGAACTGCATCTGTTTACCCAACCAAAGGCTGCATGGTATAAATGAAATAACCAAATTTCTATTAAGTCAGTGTTGTGTTAATTATGTACACATGTATCTTCGATTGATAAAATGGGCAGATAAATGATTAGATAAAACATTTAAGTTTATAGCACCAGATTCAAAACAGGGGTAATTGTTCTTGAATGATACGATTTGGGAAGTAATGCCCTAAAGTTTGTAAAATGTTTAAACTGAAGAGAACTTTATAATAATTTGATCCATTCTTTTTTAGTCAGAAAAACTATGGAAGTGAGGCTGATTATGGTGACTTGATTTAAACAGAGGTAATACTAGGTCTCTAATTTTACTACATCCTTTGTATTACTTCATGTTGGTTTTTTAGTTGCTTTAACATAAGGGTTGTTGTCTAAAATTTCCAGACTTGTGAAGGGCTGTGTTGTATGCATAAGTTAGGCAGTAATGCTTGGCTCTATGCCAGGGTGATTTCGTGTTATATTAACACTCTATGATTGGTGAGACCAATATTTCTAGGTTCTTGCTGCTTGGCACACAATGCAGATAAACTCTTGCAGTGATGTAAGTTGGAAGCAAATATCATTGAGCTGGTGACCAGCCCTATAGATACACTTGAACTCTGCTTATCTGCTTAGAGAGATAACACCCACCTCCCATACACTGTTGATTGTTTTAAAAACGATGATAGTCCCTTTTATTCCCAAGTGAATTTATATCTATTACCATGTTTACTATCATCACCAATAAAGCTTGTATTTTTTTGTGTGTGAATTCTCATAAATTTTAAGACTAGTTAGATTGTAAAGGCATAACAAGTTACTACAAAATTTTGTCCTGTCAATGACTATTTGAGCATCTACTAATTAATAATAAATATTTGAGATCATCCATATACAAAAAATTAAGTAAACTATAGCTAATATATGCTAATGAATGTGGTTGGGAAATTGCTAGAAAAGGTTAGGGAAAAGGAGTCATTTATCATATTATGTAATTCAAAGACAAAAGAAACACCAAGTTCCAGTGAGATGAAAACCTCCTGTTAGTTTTCATCACATACACCTGGTTTCAGCTAAAACATACTACACACATTGAGCAAAACACGAGTCTACTTTTTCAGATTTATGCTTATATGTCTATAGTTCATATTAGAAGAAAAGAAAAGAAAAAAAACCCAGGAAATAAAAGTAGTTTGAGTCTTGAACAGCCTGAAAAGAAATGGCAAAACTACACAATTTCGTATTTCATGGTTTAGATAAAAGAAAACATTTGTTTTTTTAATAATATCTTCTTAAGAATATTTAAACAGTTGATTGAATATTGTGTCAGTGTATGCCCTTTGGATATTTTAGATAACATTGTTGAATTTCCCTTGACTTAACTTGAGGAAGGCTGGTCAATGGGAGAGCTGCAGGCTAACCCTCCTTCTCTATCCTGACAAAAGCCATTTATGAAGCAGCTGTTGTATCAGTTTACGAAAGATTTTTCAACACTATGTTTTGACTTCACCTCTCACTTAGTTTTGAGGAAAACCACGTTCCTTAGTGCCTCCTTACTTAACTCTCATTATGTCAACTGGGTATATTTAGATGATACTGTTTTGAAAAACTGGACAATCCATAGTATAAACAAAATTTGCAATACTCCTGGCTACTGACAGAACAATTTTTATATTGTAATAGCAAATCTATGAAATCTGAAAATACAGGAGCTTTGTGCAAAGTCATGTGATTTAGGTAACTCTCTGTGAATCTCACAAAATGTAGAACCCCAAACAACTTCTGTGACCTGAATCTAAGTCTACTGGGTTTCCTTTTCAAATTGGAAAAGTAGACACCTATTCAGCAATCAGATATTGTTGGGGTCAGATAGTCTATTGCAGAAAATCAAACAGGTCACCTCTCATGCCTAAGAACTGGAGCTTGCAGGTGTATATTTCCAGAGTCTGTCAAATCAGTTTGTATCTTGATTTGACACCCAGCACATTCAATCCAGAACAGAAATAGTTTTATGAGAAAAGATAAACTGAGGAAAACAAGCAAACAGGTACACAATACTTGGTATCCTATTGTGTTTTTAGTCCCAGATCATATGGACTTAAGTTAGTTTTATAAAAAATATTTCGATGCTGGCCCGTGTTGGTGGAGAAGCAGTCTGAAGACTGTAGCACAGTTCACAGACATCAAAAGGACCCAGGTTTGCATCCTGGGGCCTGGGGAACAACCAAGATGGCCAATTATATAAGTAAACAGACCTGCCTGCCTGTTCACCTTCATTCCTGCCTGCATCTTTCCTTAAAAAAAAATGTATGCCATTTATACTCAGAAAAGATTCAAGTTCCCACTGATGGTAAAATAAATTACATATTATAGAAGCTCTACTGTGTATGTATCATTCTGAAGAATGTATGCACAAGATATATTCATGTTTATAAATGATAATGTGCTAAACATTACTGTAAAGTGATTCCTTCCAGCATGCAGTGCATGTCACCATAGAAAGAACATTATAAATGCCACATAGGTCATCCCGTCAGCCTTCCATACCCTATTGAACACAGGCTAGAGGAACAAAGTGCTTGAGTATGATAATTAACGTCACTTTTTCTGCAAGAAAACAGATCCTGGGTTGCAAAAGTTTTAGGCATAAGGACTATGTCTGCTTTCAGAGTAGCCTGGGAAATGGGACCTCTTTTCTGTAGCCCTTTCACCAGACTCCTTGAGGACTGAACTATTGTGGGGTCCAGTGATAACAGGGAAGGAACAGGAAAATGCATGCTCAGATACCTCTTCTCATGGCCCCATGAAAAGTTTGTTGGTTTTTAAGTGGAAATCATTTCCAGGCCAAAGGAACTGTCACACTTTGGTGAAGTTTCCCTGGCAAAAATGCTAATTTGACAACTAATATGATATATTAGGAAATAGTCACCTAGGAAACAGTATGAAAAAAAATAGAGTATTGTTACAAAGTCTCTTTCTATTTATGCCCTTGATTTTCATACGTAGAACTTAGGACACGAAGTTATTACAGGATCTGACATCCTCCATATGCTGCCCCACCTCCACACCCAGTGAGCTGAAACCATCAAGAACAATTCATGGGTAATGGGAACTCTAGAAAGTATCGTTGTAGTTGCTGACTTGGTCTATCAAAAGTCTCCTTTCTACCAAAGGATTTGAAGGGAGACTAGAATACTTCATCAAGGGTCAGCAGAATGAAGGCACAAAGAAAATATGATAGTGATCACAGTAAACAAAGGAAACTATGTTATGGTGCAGAACTGCACTACCAAGCTAACTGAACTATAGTCACTTCAAGATAATATAAGAAAGCACAGACCTTTGTAAATCATTTAAGACGGAAACAAAACTTCCATTGTAATAGACACATATTAATTTCCACATCAAGTTAGGTTAAAGTATATAAAGATAGTAGGAGTTCCTATCATGGGAATAAGCATAGTGCAAAGAAGAAATGCTATTCTAGTGGAAATCTACAATGGATAAGAATTTCTTAGGGTACACGAATAGCAGAAGGAAGACCTCTAAAAATCCACCCAGAGAATAGTCCCTTAATTCACTAACCAAGAGGCTGACTGGGAAATGTATACCAGGGCTTCCTTGGAGGTTGCAGTGCTCATTTATGCTGAAGTTAATTAATTCTGGGTTATCACAATCATTCTCACTAATCTTTTCTCATCAAATCCCAGAAATTCAGACTCCTAATGAAATTGATATACGAACTTGATTACTTCTTATGTTTCTACTATGGTTAGGATTTTGAGACCCAGAGTAGGCAAAGCCAGGTGTGTGAAACTCATATAGAACTTGGTTCCACCAAAATTTGTTTCTGGTGGTCTATAGTACCTGGTACGTTTTTTGGTTTCTTTGTTTGTTTGCACTATCAGAGCTGTATTGATTCCTGAGTATGTTCTTATTACTGTGATTGTGGACTCTTAATTAACTTGACTTATTATTATAAATCTGAAGTTGTGATTATATCCCCACTCCCTTTCCTACTTGATTTTCCGCAGCAGCAAATATTCAAATAATTTAACGATATCCTCAACAATTCTTGATTTACCTGGATATTATAGGAAAGAAGATATTCTTGTATTTACTTCTATATTTAGGTCTGAATCATTCAAACTAGCTGAATCTAGATAGTCAACTATGAAAATTTAAAGAAGTCAATAGAGATCTTAAAACTAGTCTAATTTCCCATGAGATGGGGAAAGTTTTCTATAGGCTCTGACCTGGTTGTTCAGCTGCTTTGGGAGTTTCTGTGACACAGGCTGTGTGGTGAGGCTGCTGGCTTTCTTGGGGAAGGTGCTTCCTGTGCTCATGATTACATGCTTTCTCACCATGGTCCATGTCTAGTGTCTGGGAAAGTCAGAAGAAACTTTTCATGAGATAGGACTTAAAATATTTGTAGATAATTAGTGTGATTATTCTTTTCTTCTTTAGACTGAACATTTAGTAATCCAGAAATATTGGGTCTCCAGTCATTCATGAGTCTGTTTAATCTCTATGGAATATAGTTCAGATGCCAATGTTCCTCTTCAGGTGGGTTCATCAAGACAAGTTCTCCACAGTGGTCTCAGTTTGGAGGATTAGCATGGGACAATCCCTCCCTACCTCCTGCAGTACTTGGTTTCAGACCCTATTCAGACGATGTAACTTAACAGTTACTCTTGAAAGCTTTATTACATTGTGGTCAAATGTCTGGTCATCTTTCAGAGAATATATTTTCATGCCTGGACTATCATATCCTGGGATATGTAATTAAAAAAAGCAAAAGCATCATTTAAAATATACATGATAAAGTGCATCTGTTGGTTTCATCTCAGCATTCCATTTATGGGAGAGCCTACGGAATCCAGATGCAGTGTGTTTGCTCTCCTCAGCTCAGTGTCCTTTACAAAGTTGATGAGCCTGCCTCCATATCTTACTTCTAGCCATTGGTCAGTAGTGCATGGGACTGACTTCTCTCTAGGTTAGCAGTCTATTAATGTGGCCCATTGACTTAACTATTAAAAAAAATATATGTATGTGCTATCACTGATACTTCTTTATTTCAAAACAAATGTCAAGAGAGTTTCTTTCAAACACCTTCCTTAATTCAAATTCTGATATATTCATGGCATTTTCCTATCCTCTGTTTCACAACCTTGTTAAAAAGTGAAGGAAGTTAGTTTATCATGAGTTTTCCTTTGGAACACATGCTAGCATCACACTTTTTTTTAAACTCTAAAACTAAAACATTTATATCAATGTATGAAAATGTAGTTTGTGGAATCCATTCTTTCTGTTCTTAGATAACTAGGACAAGAAAATTACTGCTGGCCATGTTCTCATTTTCTCTTTTCAAAGAATCTAGATATTGGGCCTCTAGTCACAGCTGTACATTTTTTCAGTTCTCTGGGAAGCAATTCTGGGGGTCCAGAGATGGATGTTTATTTAAATTAGGCATTCTCTGTTATTTTACCTTCATGCTTTAGTTCCTTTTAAAACATCTGTTATTTATGTTCTGGATTGAAGAGCATTATTTTGATATAGGAGGTCACAACAAAACAGAAAGCAGATGATGAATTTTCTGTCATTTATTAATGCTATAGCTCCTGTATATAGGTCACCTCTTTTCCTTGAGCATTAATTACCTTGTTATAAATTTTGGATTGCCCCTAGTTTCATCTTAACTTTTCTTCCATGATTTCAGTTTTTCTGGGTCCTTATAATTGTTCAGAAACCATTTTGGTGGGTTTACAGCAAATTTTTGTATTCATTCTTGCTTGCATGTTCTCCTTTAAATATTTTTGCAATGCCTGAAGAGATCTTCCTTTTTTACTTTAAATATCCAAAATTATGTTCACCGATTGTGTTCT
The DNA here is from genome assembly GCA_004363575.1 of Solenodon paradoxus. Taxonomy (NCBI): domain Eukaryota; kingdom Metazoa; phylum Chordata; class Mammalia; order Eulipotyphla; family Solenodontidae; genus Solenodon; species Solenodon paradoxus. Next base: position 288,567 of record RJWH01000501.1, read on the forward strand.
ATTCATTTAAAATTTCTGGCAACTGCATTACACCTATTTTCCTATCATTTCTATTTTGTCATCAGTTTATAGAGTCCAGCATATGTATAACCATGTACACTGCTGTATTTCATTTGCTTTGCTTTTTTCTGATAGTATTCTCACTTTCAGGTAACAGAAGCATGGATGCCTAGGGATTATGTAATTTCCCCTCTTTTTTATTTTTCAGATGTCAATTTACTCCCTTGCCCCTGAGGCATCAGCTTGGGCAGTGTTCCAAGCAAAGAAGTGTGGGATTGAGCTCTGAGGAGCTCAGTGTCTCAAGTACTGACACTAATCAGAGAGCAGTCCCTCTTCAAGTCTCTGGGCCCACACTCTGCAGGGTTCCTCCTCCAAGTACTTTCATTTTAACAAACTTTCCCTTTTGCTTCCTCAGATTCTGGGATTGATAGCTGTCTCCTACAGTTTCTACTGCTGTAACATCCCACAACCCTTTATATTATATTCTCTCTATTAAAATAAATGGAGGGCTTCTATTTCCTGACTTGCATTCCACCAATTCATGTTCCATTTCTTCTTTATCCTAAGTCACAACATTCAAGGGAAAATAGAAATCAATCATCACCAATTCCCCTAGGTGATTAGCTTATATATAGAATGTTTGCCTGATTCTTAGATTTATTCTCATATCCACGTACAGTGACTGTGAAAAACATCACTATAATCAATAAGTTTAATAATGTTTGTTAAAGTCCATTGGTGGAATTTCTGCTCCTTTTCTCCTTGCCATCTTCTTGTCATACTCGCTATACTGACTTGCAATCTATGAATTACTAATTCTTTTTTCTTCCTATCTTCCTTGACTAGTCTTCTATTTCTTCATTTAAAACAAACACAATTCTTTTTAAAATTTTTTTTATTTTAAAGGAAAGATGCAGGCAGGCAGGCAGGAAGAGAGAAGGAGCATTTTATTTATTTTGTTCAGTTTGGTTATTTCTGTCAGTCCCTAGATGTGAACCAAGAACCTTGGGATGTGTGTGGACTGTGCCAAACCACTACTATACCAGGGTATAGACTGAGGACAATTCATTTTTAAGATGATATAAGAAAAAGGTATATTTCATTAAATTTGTGTCATATTGTCAAGCAAGGAGTGCATTACGTGTTTTTACTATGATTGGACATCAGCTCAGGAGACACCCTAATATGGAGCGATATGTAGATTACTAGAACAAGATATGCATATCTTCTAACTTTCAGAATCCTCTTCTTAAGGATTAAACTCCATAATGCTTCTCTGGCTACTTTCAACACTGCGTCTCCAATGTGTAACCATCAGTGTTCCCAGAATGAGAGTGAAGATAGTAACTCTAGGCTGGGGAGATGGCTCTCAAATATTGTTGTTTCATATACATTTTATTTTTGAGGACCTCACAAGCTTTTGTTTATATAGAGTATACTTATCAATATTTTCTGGGTTAGAAGTTATCATTGAGAATCTAAAAATATTTTAGTCAATTTAGCAATATTAAAGATAAATATTTTATGAAAATAGCTATGCTATTAAAACTTTTGGCAAGTCTCTTTAATGTCTAGCTTAATAGAAGACAGCTGATTCTCTACCTGCTTTCCATTTTAATCTTTTGTAATAGGTGGTTTAGGATGAAGTATATAAAGATACCAGGCTCACACTGTGTGAAAGGAAACGTATTTGAATAACATTTTGAGATAACTATGGGCATTCTCTTTTGATACTATACCAAACTTTGACAAGCGGGAGTTTCTCAAAGTTTAGTTTTAATGTAGAATCTGAAAACATATGAATGGACTTTATTGTACTTTATGTGTTATAATTTAAGTCTCTCTTGTCCATGTTTAAGTTTGCAAAATGATGAATTAGTCATTTGGAAATTCTTCATTAACTGAGTTCATGTAATCCTCCTAAATGTTGACATAATTTTATCATACAATATAAAAATTACTTTCATTAAAATAATTACCATACTCATTTGAAATCTCAAGTATTAAGAAGTTATTAATTCAAGATGAATATTTGACTATGTTTTCAAACATTTAAGTTTTTACTAAAAACAAATTTTATTATTGGCAACAAGTATATCAATTGTTTTCCCTGAAATACTTGGCTCACTTAATTGATTTTGAAAAAAGCTACCAGCCAAATGACTAAATCTGAATAATGATAGCTTGCCTTTTATTTATTAAAAGAGTTAATAAAAGTAAAAATTTCATTCTTTCAGATAAGAGTGATTTTCCTTGGGGGAAAATAAGTTAGCTCTGTTTGTGATGCAAAGAAATGCTCATGTGCTCATACTTGCCAAGACCAGTGTACTTCATTATGGAACAGAAGAACTTTATGTGAACTACTCATTATATCCCATGAAGTATCAGAAATGTAGAATAAAGGCTTGAAATTTAGGAAAATAATTTTTAACTGTTCCAACAAGGAAATTATTAATGAAACTACTTTTTAAGGTTTGATGCAATGGCCTTCAAAGTTTTGCCAAACTTTTCTTTTGCAACATCAGTATAAATGTCAACACAATGGAAGAGTTAAATATTTCTTAGGATAATAACTTAAAAAAGGTCTTCTTACCTTAGGAATCCCTGAATATTTTTCAGGAACCCCCAGCTCCGTGGAACATACTTTAAAACAAATGTTCATTCTACCCACTACTGGAAATTCCCCTTAAAATACTAATTTATATTATTGATTTAAACATTCACGCAAACATACTTTTTATATTCCAGTGAGCTAATCTGAAATTACTTTTTAGCAATTGTGACATTTAATGCCATATTTCATGACTAAAATGGCAGGAAATGAACATAAATAGCATAGGAGAAAATAGAATATGGATTTGTTGCAGTCTTGCCCTGAGAAAAAATAATGCTAGAAAGACTTTCTTTTCCTAGTTCGCATATTGTATACTTGTATCTTGTACTGGATATTGGAGCATTTTCTCTTTCTCTTTTATATACATATATTCTCATCATGTTTGACTCTTTATCCTGTAGGGACTGGACTGGAATATGTATTATGACTAAAATTTTCTGTCTCATTAGCACCATATCTTCATGTCCGTAGATGGTAGTGCTTTAGAGTCTAAACAAAAAGATATAAATTCTTCTTTATTTTTTTTTGGTAGGTGGGAGACTCAAGTAATATGTTCCCATTCTGACAAGCACAGCCAGACCTTGAGTTTTTCTAAAAGAAAAAAATTCTCTTTATAAAATATAGTAAAAACTGAGTATTATTCTAATTTTGCAAATCATCCTCTTGACACAGGTATGAACTGCTACTATTTTAATTCTTATTTTCCTCAGGAAAGCATGCCAGCTCACTATCTTCCTTTATTTTCTTCCTACACATATAAATCCAGTCTGTTCATGCCTTCCAGAAGTGTCTACACATTTTTCAAAATAAGAGTGAGAAACAATAGACTAGACTAATGAAAAGATGGGGAATGTTGGTATAGTAAGCTGTTATTTCTACAATGCTCAGCACAGTATAGGAAAACGCAATCTTCCCACAATCAATTTCATTCTAGAGGAGAACAATCTTAGTAAATCTGATAAGTTAACAAAAACAAAAACCCTCTTTGGTTACTTCAGATAAACTGGGAGGAAAACAAGTTCTTTCAATTTCCTCTTAATTTAAGGAAAGTTCAAAGGGGAATCATTTGCCATCACAGCTTTATGTTGTGCTTAGATGAATTTTCAGTACTTATTTTCATTCTTAAATTTTTAATCATTGTTAATGAAGAAGTAAAATGTATAGAGCACACATGGAGAAAAACTGTCTAGAAGTGTGTAACATTAATAATTGATATAATATATATATCTTGCAAAGTCTTGGAGAATCATTTTAGGAACCATATCCTGGGATATAAAGTTCCAATGGTAGATTTCACTGAGCAAAGCTGATCACTCTTCATTACTACCATTGACCCCAGCAATATGCCTCATTGTCTAAACCTGCCAACATGCATCCAAGAGGCCAGCCAAGAGGTTTACCTAAGATCTAGCTAACAGTGCCGTGGGCTGTCTTTGGGGCAACGGCATCAGAAGACCATCAATTCTAGAAACAATACCACAAAACTCTGGCAAGTCACAGAGAGAATGATTATGGCTGACCACTCCAGAGACAGCCTGTATCATTTCCAAGTGATGGGAGACCTCTTTGTTTATTTTTCTTTGGGGAAAATCTCAGAAAATAGTGTTTGATATCATCATCAATAGCATGATAATATGTACAAAGATAAGGGTGTTACTTTTTATTAGTCTCTATTCACTCCCTTACATAATTGTACTTGGGTCTGCATCTTGTGTTTCCCTTCCCTGTTTGGAGAGGGAAAATAAAGAAAAAAATGTTTCCTTACAAAATTCTTATACTCTCGGGTTTTTCTGCTTTGAGACAGCAACCAACCCAGCTGTCAGCAGAGGCTGCTTGGTACATTAAAATGTGAATCAGCAGAACTCATTCTGTCCTTGTGTGCCAGGGCAAATTAAAGGAGAAGACAGCTGGGTGGCTACTGGCTCTGGTAAGAAAAGCCCAGTCTGCATCAGCTCTCCCTCCCCTGCCTTGCCTACTGCTCCTTTCCTTTGTGGCTTCCTCCTTTTACAGAGCCTCCTTTCACCTCACTAAGACTGGTACTGCAGAACTTTGAACTAATGATCACTTACTCACTGTTTTTCAAGTGTGAGGTTCCAGTGCATTGCTAATCTGAAAGAATTAGAACCTCCTTCTTGTCTCTAGAGCCACCATTTTCAAACTTTGTTGTGGTTGTAAATAGCTTGAAACTTTATAGGTCCTGGGTGAAGCCAGGGATTTTTATTTTTAAAAAACGTAATTTTGACTGAAGACTAACTCAAGAACCAACTGAAGATTTATTTCTCAAGACTAACTTACAGAAACTTTTGACAATTGTATTTCCACTTACTGGCCAGGGCATGCTCTAAGATTAGAAGGGGGTACCTAAGAAGTTCAAGAAGCTTTCCACTGAATTCAATTCCAACTCCTCCTCTGGGACAATCATTCTCCAGACCTGGAGCTCTCAATCTTGGCGCTATAATAGAATCATGTAGAGAAGGCTCTTTTAAAAATGTAACTACTTAGAAAAAAAAAAAAAAAAAAAAGAACTTGCAAAAAGAAAAATTCATTTGCCCCAACCCGCCACACACAGATTCTAATTTATAAGACACTGTTTTTTAAAACCAAACCAAACCAAACCAAAAAACAACTCCCCAACTCTAACATATTGATTTAGATGTTCTCAACAATCACCTCTGATCATGTTAGAAAGATAAAATTTTAGACTCAACCCAGACCTATTCAGTGAGGAATTCTGGGGCTTGTAACCAAGCAATCTGTCTTAAAGGAGACCTCCCAGGGATCTAATGGCTGCTCAAGTTTCAGAACCACCATCCTAGACCAAACTTCAAGTGCAATCCCAGTGATGGATAAATCAGCTATGCTTTCCTTTTTCTCCATATAAACACTTTCTTACACATGTACCTTATAAAGATTCCATTTTCATTTTAATCAAAGTTTTGTTTACTATAATAGGACATTTAGTGAGTTGCAATGACTAGTAGAAACCCCTAGAGCTATAGAGTCCAGTTAATTTTGCTTGCTGCTAATTACTATATCGCTTTGGGGGTCAGTAAAGAGTTTCTGGATCCAATTCCAATGGGTATATGTGTGCTGGAGGGTGTGGGGAGAGGGGTTCCTTACACCAAAAGCAATATTTAGACATTAGCAAGTACCTGAATGTTCAAGTCCAGTATGATACTGTCTATACAGGGATGGTCTCAGATCCCCATATGAAAAGCTCAGTACTGCAGACTGCAGCCCACCTTCAGATGCTAGTCATGAGTCCATGTCGTTACTCTACTTCTGACCCACTGGCCATAGGCAGAGGTGACCTGCTAGAAAAGTTCACAGAGTTTATAGAAACATTTTACTTACTGAATTGCTGCTTTATATAAAAGGATATATAGTTCAGGAACGATCAGACAAAGAGTTTCCCTGCCCTCTCCTGGTCTATCACTCTCCCCAATTTCTGCATGTTTATCAACGTATAAGCTCTCTGAACCCTGTCCTTTGGATTTTTATAAGGCTTCATTACAGAGGCATGATTGATTAAATCATTGACTGTTGGTGATGAATCTCCAGTCCCTTTCCCCTCCCTGGAGGTCTGGGGTAGAACTGGAAGTTCTAACCCTCTAATCATAGGGTTGGTTTCACCAACAACTGGCCCCCATCCTTATATGCTTTCAAAAGTCACCTCATTCACATCACAAGCGACATCTTTGTCACTCTTAGCACTATGGTTTGGGAATTGTAAACCAGGAATCATGGACAAAAAAAAAATGTATTTCTCATATATATCTGTTCATCTGAATGAGAAAATATATCACTGTTTATAAATCATTATCACAGTCAATATTCCTCCAAAATAAATATAAGAAATCAAAGATGAGTAAAATGTTGAAAGACAGAGGACAAGCCCAGGTATATAGTATTTCTCCTTTCCTACCCCAATATTCCATGGAAAGGGTGCAAAATGTGGAATGAAATACATTAAGATTTAGAAATGAAGTGGAGTCCTTTCAAATTCAAGTTTCAAAATTTAATAATAGTGACACTTTTTTTAATAGTAGTGACACTTCTGGCAATTTACATGATCAGATACTTTTATGTCCCAAGCAAGGTTCTCAGAACTTTAAAAGTATCACATTATTCAGTCTTTATAGTTTCGTGTCATTTGAGGCGGCACAACCAACGTGCAAGAGGGAAACAAGGTAGGAGAGGTGAAGTAATTTGTCCCAAATACATAGCTACAAAGTGACTCAACTTGCACTATTAACATTATGTTGGGGTTCACAGCTGTGATGAACGTTTTGATGTCTTGAAACTTTGTTGAAAACCACTTTTTCTCTGCGACCTCAATTTTTCTTCCTTTCTCCCCAAAGTCTCATTTTGCCTTGTATTTTTTCTCCCCTGGGGGAAAACACTGCATATCACTTCTGTTTATGAATCACAATATGATTTTTTTCTGTTTTTAATCATCTGGGGAAGAAGAAGTAATCTTTGCTTTCAACCATAAGCTGTTTTGAGTCCACTGCATTAACTAAGTTGAGATATTTGGATAAGTAAAGAGAGGTGGACATGTTTCACTTTCAGATTTTCCAAGGTGACACTGACAGCTTCCTTTGCTTCTTTTAAGATGAATTTGACTCTAAAGGAAGTCTCCATCACATTTAGTATCTTTCCCAGGATTGGTTTTTCATATTATGTATCACATTGATTGGTTTCTACATATTGTGGGTTTGGCAAGATCTTCCACAGAAGGGCCAGAAAACTAATCTCTTGATATTTGTGGGTCAAAAATAAGCAAGAGAAATTCAAGCTGTCAGGTATCAGCAAAAGTGCACACCTTGTAAAGTCTTGGCCCAGTTTAGTAAACACAGTGCTTGTGAATGTATTTTCAACTTCCTCTTTTTTAGGATTAAAAGTACGATGATTTTTGGCCTCACAGGCTAAATTTTTCAGGAAAGGGAAAGATGAGAACAAAAGGGAGGGAGAGAAGGGTGCTTTTTTAAACCCTGCACTGAGAATACAATAATGATATGCTATGTAGAAAAAGGAAAGAGGATGAGATAATATCTAACAGGTTATAAGACTGATAGCTGTCTATTTAACATAGGATTGAAAATGGAGAAATTTATTTGGATCTCTGATTCCAGTTAGCAAGAGAGCTGACTCATATTATGACTTATATTTTCAATCTCCCACTTGTTATCCCTGTAGGTTTTAATGATTTTTATCCCCTTGGGCACACAGGGCAGTCTAATGGAGACTAGACTAGTTGAAGGACTATTGAGACAGATCCTCAAGTGTTCACTACTCTCCTGGGTTATATCCCATGGTATTTGTGACAGGTCATTTGTACATTTGGTACAGTTGAAAAAGCTCAAGTCCTGGGTGGTTTATTAGCTTGAGTGTAAATCCTGACTGACAACTAGTTGTATGACTTCTGGAGAATGACTTCACTCCTCAAACATTTATGTTCTTCATTCATATTTCTTCACATACCCACTTTCTAAGGTTGTTGTGATAGATCTGTTGTTAATAACATCAGCGGCCACAGCAGTAACAGAGCTTCACAACAACCAAATCCTCTCCTGCAATTCCAGACACAGCAGGCAAGCTGGCATCCTCTTGGAAGTCCCATGCTGCCAGCAGAAGAGCTGATCTCTGCCTGTCTAGAGAAAGCTTGTAAATGATCAGCTACTCAAGAACCATCTTTGAATCTCTAAGCTGGCTAAACTTAACATTTTACCCAAATGCATGTTTTTGCAAGTTCCATTAATTATTTTCTTTAAGAAAAGTTCAGACAGGAAATGAAGTGAGTAAGCAGGTAGGAAGAGAGAGGAGGAAGCAGCACTTTATTTCCTCGTTCATCTTAGTTGTCTCCCTACCTCACCCCCAGGATGCTAACCCGGGTCCTTGGGATGTATGTGGACTGTGCTGAATGAATGTGGCTGACCAAATTGCTACTCTACTTCTACTAATTTCTAATGGGAGTTATGCAAAGTTCTCAAAGGACAAAATCTGTCTTTAAGTCACAAGAATCTGGGGTCTATACTCCTTTAAGCATGTCTTAGTTTGACATAGAACTTTTTTTTGGCTAGATGGGTGCTTCTCAAGGCAATTTGAAATACATGCCTAATCTCCATGAACAAAAATGGCCAAAGCCCTGCCTTCATGTGGTAGGAATTCTACTGGATTTTATATGTGAAGCTTTTTATGATGCTATCAGCATTTCACTGAACCATCTGGTTCTTATCAATTCAGATACACAACTTAATCTGTAGACAGTCAGAAAGTGAGAAGCATGTCTCCAGGAAAAAAAAAATTATACTTTCAGATGAATTCTCTCTTGGAAAACAAAAATAACAGAAGTTAGTAATTCATGGGTCAGGAACACAAACACTAGAGAATCAGCCTTATTGGGAAGAAGCAAAAAGAAAGTCAATTAATTGCTTTCTTTTATTGCAAAATGGCACTTGATAAAGGTGTGTCTGGGCAGATTTTTATTGGACCTTTTTTTGCATTCAAATGATGGGGGAGAGAAAAACAAAAATTCTTCCTTGACCTTTTTACTACTTATTTTCCTATTGTTTTGAAGTGTTAGATGTTAGATAATATCACACATCTGCAAGTGCAGAGTATAGAAGATTAGCTCACTTAGATCAGCCAAAAAGTCAGCAGTGCACCCTGATGACCCACATCTGTTCTCTTCTTTGAGCCAATTCCACATAATGTGAATGAGTCAGAGAAAAACATGCTGTTTCCATCAACAGCAGCTCTTTTTTTTCATTTCAGTAATGGCTGGAACTTAGAGCTGGAAATGGCCCGAAAATATGTATCTAGTCCACTCCATGCCCAGAGGCAAGCATGTGGTAGGCAGTATTTTTTATCATGAACCATCTCCTAGAATAATTTTGCTACTTATTTGAACACATTCAAGTGTCCAGAAACTTCACAATATAATTTATCCATTCGTTTGTTTGCCACTTCATCTAAACTTTGACTGCTGAAACTTGCACTTACTTAACTTCACCCTGCTCTCAACTGAGAGGAACTGCTTCTCTGTCATTTAATACTGCCATTGGCTATAGTGTCTCAGATTGCATGCATTTAACATATCATGGTGGTATATTTGTGGTAGTAGGGATATGGCTCACATCAACAGTTATCTCTTCACAATGATATACAGTGTCTGTTTCTGTGCGCTTTGATGAGTCCTTGGAAACTCTTTTATGTGTATGGGCAAAAATGTACACAGTGGAGGAAAATGGATTTTGCTTTGAATTTTTTCTGCTCCCTGTAATAAATAGAGCACTTAACTAGAGTTTGTATTCCTCAATGTGATGAATCCCAGGGTGTAGGAGCGTTGTAGTCTCTGCAATGAATGTGCCCAACACTATTCCTAAGGGCAGAAATAAACACTGAAGTAATTTGCTTTGTTGTCCAAGACTATCTTTTTTGAGAAGACTTCAAATTGTTTAATGAAAGAAAGAAAAAAAGAAAAAGTTCAAATGTGGATATGTTACAATTATATGGAAATAAAGGGCAAGTATACATTCCTAAAGAGAGTTCCTACATTTGATAACCAACATTGGTAGCAAACTTGCATTAACAAATGCATTCAACTTGACAAATGTGAAAACCAAGAAACCTTTCTGGGGCTGAGAAGGTAAGGTCTCAGTGACTTTTCCCTGTGTCTTCCAGTTCCTGTGTCCAGCCTCCTTGAGTAAATTATGAGAAATGTTAATGAAAATAAAGAACAGATTGAAAACGAGGCCAGTGTACCAAGAAAAGTGCTTAGACCAGATTCCATTCTCCTGAGCAATCACAATGAAGCCTTTCTTTGCTATTGGGCCTTAAAACTTGTCGTATCACAAGAACAAAAGAACAGATATATGTTTAATATAGAGATACTTAGCTGTGTTTTAATGGATGTAACTTGTAGATATCGTTCTTGGTAAAGTTACATAAGAAATTAAGGCTTTTTGTATTTTCAAGTGGCAGAAATTTAATTCCATCTTGAGCTAAACATTAGTTTATTGGCGCATATGACCAGGTGAATACGAATTTAATTAATGCAGATCCAGATATATGTCTTCCAATAGAGTCTCTCTCTCTCTCTCCCTCTGTGTGTCTCTCCTGTATGAAGTTTACTCTCAGGAAGGGTATTTCTACAAGTCAGAAAAAATGATAGCTATTTGTCCCACATATATTATTACAGTGTCACAATGCCCAAGGAATGAGATTGTTCATTGCCAGCATTCCTAGAAGGGGACCTACGATTGTAACTCCATTTTTCTTTCTTGAGTCACATAACAATCCCTGAATATTTCAGTGACTGTGGACTATATCTGAATGAGCTCGGCTTCTCTTGTCCTTATCACTCAAGATGAAGATGATAGTTGACAACTTCTGCTGATAAGTTTTATTATGTACTAGGCAGAGTTTTCTAGGGAAACATACTGTTAGGATGTATATATGTAGGAAATACTTATTTTAAGGAATTGACTCACACAATTATGGAGGCTGGCAAGTCCCAACATTTTAGAGGGGGTCAGCAGACTGGAGACCCAGGGAAAAAGTGATGTTGAGTTCAAGGCCATCTGCTTCATAATTCTTGTCCTTGAAGGAGATTAGTCTTTGTTCTTCTGTTGGATGAGGCCCACTTACATTATAATGGGCAATCTGCTTTACTTAAAATATACTACTTTTAAAGTGAATCTTAGCCTCAGAAAAATATCCTGAATGCTATTTCATCAAATATCTGGATATCATGGCCCAGAGTTAACACATACAATTAATCATCACATATTATAAAGTATTATGCTCTGGTAGATAAGGTTTTATGAATTTATGGTTACTTTCATAATTGAATGAGTTGTATATATTTAGGAATTTCATATTAGATTTTATGACTATGAAATCTTCCTCTCCATACTTGCCTACATAACAAATACATGGCACTTAATTTCTGTACTGTAGAAGTGAATTAAAATTAGTACTTTTGTAAGACTGTGTTGAAAGTATCATTAGGTAGGCTCCTGAGATTTTTAAAGAGAAACCTGAGATCTTATAAAACCAAGGTTTAGAATCTATTTTAAAGCACAAATTGTTCAATATTTTCCTGAAGCAGAAAATATTAAAGATTTTAAAAATACGAAGGAAAACATGTTTCACGTTTTATGAGGATTAGCAGAGTGTTAGGGAGAAGGTAAGCTTTACAATTCCCAGAATAGTTTGATAGTGGTTCACTAAACCTATTCATTTATCAACTACAGGGCATGATTCCCCTTTATTCTTTCACATCATTCTACTTCCTGAATATTTTCAGTAGAGAAATATCAGAAACAATATTTGCTGTTCTCAATACATTTCCATTCAAAATTCTGCAACCAAAACAATTTGGCCATTTATAACTTGGAATCAGTCCCAGGTCTTACACTTGTTTGTTTCCAGTTATCGATGTGAAAGAGAAAAGAGAAAACATTCACACACAAGTAAGCCTGGTTAAGGTGAAATGTCATGAGGGTTAATGAATATTTGCTTATGCACACTCTGGGTACCAGAATTTTGACTACAATAATTTGATAGTCCAGATATCCATTTAAAATAATCTTTAGATAGGTTTTGTAGTCCCTACACAAGGGAGACAACAAAAGTGTTGGGTTAAAATGCCTGAACACCGGCCTTTCACAAAATTTACCTGAAGAGCCACAGTCAATTTCCTCATGAAGAAGGCTCATTTCTCTATTACTCTGGGTAGAGTTTCAGTTATTAGTTGCATATTATCCTGGGAAGCCTCTTTTTGCTAGGCCTGTATATCATTGTCTGTCATTGATGTGTTTTATGCATGTCTTCCGAACAGCTACCTCCTGAGTAAGTACAATACTGTACTCCGACACCAGTTCTCTGACACCAAGTGGGTGCCTTCAATTCAGTTAAGCTCTTAAGGTTCACTACATGGAGTTAGTGCTGAAGTCACAACTATTCTTTCTTTAATAGATCAGGATCCTACTCCTTTAACCCCTTCATGATCTATTCTCATGTGAAAATAAAAGTACTTTTAGAAGTAAAGCCTTAATTGATATTAAATATTTATTGGTCCCCTGAGTGTACAAGGCATTTTGGATGCACACTGAAATGAAAAAACAAAAACAAAGTTTCTTTTCTCTTTAGCATTAAATAGGAGTTTAAGAGCTAAGTAATAATATGTCAGTGGTTTTCAAACTTTATTCTCTTCTAAACAGAGCTACTCCTGTTTAAGAAAATCACAATGCAGGATCCAATACAAGGTGTTTGCAATGTAACATGCAACTGACTAAAATACCTGGTATTGTAGAAGAAGGAAGCCACACCCCCATTTCTAGCCACCGACCAATGGTGGCCACCAAGCCATCAGGTGCCTGGCAATCTAGACTGGCTGGAAGCTACAGACTAGATAAAAGGATTTTATCTTTTCACCTGAAAATAGAACCTTATATGCATTTTACAATTATGTGAATCCTGTGTTTGCCCTTGTGAGGAACTCACAAATGACTGAGTTCCGTTTGTAATTCCTATTCTAATTTACACCTCTCCCTCTCCCTCACCAATAAAAGTGTACCCCAAAAGTATTTTAGGGCTCAGATTCTATATCTGGTCCACACGTAATAAAGCTGTCCTCACTGCTTCTAAAAGAGCACTGGGTTGGCTTTTTTGGTTGAGAGAGAGAGAGGTGTAACAGTATAGTTGAAGTAGTGTGAGATCAGAGAACGAAAGCTCACAGGAGATGAAGTCCCCTGCAAAGGCTACATTAGGTAAGGAAAATGAGTAGAAGAACGAAAAGTCTGTATGGAGAGGACTAACAAGCAAAAGAAGGGAAGTGGATATATCCTTAGTGACACCACAATTCTCTATTTTAGTTGAGCATACAGAATGCATACATTAGCAATAATTTATAGCACTATAATGTGTGTTTGGCAGAGGGAGGAGTTGAGGGTTTATAAGTGAAAGATTTGTAGGATGGATTGGGACAGACAAGGCCTGTGGGCCAGATAACAATTTCAAGAGCATTTGAGAAAATTTATGCAGATGATAAAGATTTCCAGGGGAGAATGATGATAGGACTAGAAAGGAAGGGATAGGGACATAGTACATGCAGGCCTTAGTGAGTGGAAATGAGGTGAAAATAGCAGAATTTTGAGAAAAAAAACATAAAATCACATTGGCTGAGATCAGGTAATACTTCTTCAGGCAAAAGAGGAATATATTCAAATATGGGTGGCTTTTGCAAAGAAATTTTCAGGTTACATTGGACTTGGAGAAAATTGCAGGAACTGGATAACTGTTCACCAATGTAGTTATGTTTGTGAGAATATATGATGACTTGAGAAAGTATTATAATTGTAAGTTCTTTGATAGTGAAGACAATCCAATGTAGGCTATCATTAATACATTAAATGATATTTAATAAACCAATATTTTGGTTAATGAATATGTACTGAGTACTTTGTAGAGTGCTTAGAGTACTAAAGCAACATGTGGACAACACTTGCTTTATGTAATTAATTATACAAGCAAACACAACTGAAATGGCACTCTAACAACTGAAAACCATATCCCAAATTAAAATGGAAAAGCAATTCTTGTTTTAAGATAAGCATTTTAAAAATAAACACTTATTTCAAATATTACACTGGAATTACCCAGCAGACTTCAGCCAAATGCAATCTTCTGCGAATTGCTCTATTGTTGGCTACTGTGTCACATCCTTCTCTAGCAAGGTTGTCCACAGAAAACCACTGACACAAGCACTTCGGTCAAACACTTTTCAGTGCTCCAGCCCAACGTGTTTTTGTTTTTTTTTTCCACAAGGAAAATATTGTGTAGACAGATCTACTGATGTGTTAAACATACTGAAGTCTGTGGCACCTTTTCTCTGGAGTCAGAATAAATTGAAGTGTCTGATCTATACATGATTCATTAGTAGAGACTTAAAGTGGACTGCTATGATTTTCTACTGTTAGTTTTCCTCACAACGATTCTGCAGGTTGATTTACCACATCTACCAATCAGTTCCCACCAGAAGCCAGTCAGTCAGTGAGCATAGGAACCAAGATAGACGGAGACAACCTTTCGTTTGTGATTACTTTCATCCATAGGGGCATATTTTTAAGGATGAAAGAAATGAGTCTTCCTAGAAGAGTTTGAGATGGTCGCTTACATACAGCCTTTGTGTTCCAGATGATTAAAGATCAATTTTCTGAGTTTTAGACTGGGGATTTAAAAAAAAAAAACTTCTTAAAGTTGAATTGGTAATTCTGAGTGACATTGCTGATGAGAGTAAGCGGAAAGCCAGTTTCTCTCTGAACAGCTCCTCATTAGCTTCTCCATGAAAACATCCAAACCAGGCTTCCCCTAAACTCCCTTCTTAATTTATGGAAAAGTGGCTTTCATCAATCTCTACTAGACTCCCTGGAAATTTCAACATATTGTGTAGAATAAGAAATTGAAATTTTATGAGGGTTTTATGGTAAAGCAGAGATGTATTACATTTTAGGAATAAAAAAATTGGATTCATCTGTGTGACTGCATGCACACATACCTCCATACACATACATGCATACATACACATATCTAGAGAGTGATCTCTCTGTCTCTCAGGCAGTTACATGTATATATTACATACAAAAAATGCAAAATTACTGGCTACTATTGTTGATAAAATAGAAACAATGTTGGCAGTAGATTAGGAGTCAGGAGGCCTCAATATCTATATAATTTGAAATGTCTATACCTTTATTTTGGTTCTCAATTCTTTCTAAACATATGGATTTATTTGATCACTTTTACTAAATTTCTTGCTATCATTTTGAATGACCTGTATTTGAATTTAAGGTAAAAACTCTAAGCTTTACCCTTTTCCATAGAGATCTATTTAAAGTCATCATATAAACTTAGCAGAAATACCTCTGGCAAACACAATAGCTGGCATGCAATTTTTTTTCCCCCTGAAGCTCATTAGAAGTTACATAACTGAGGAGAAAGTTTGGAAGTCATAGCGCTGGCTCACAAATTAACCTCAAGGTTGATTTTTTAATTGAAAAATATAACTTTATTCACTTATGCATAAATCCTTTTCTCATTCTAACTTGCTCTTTATTTACCACTCAGCAATGATTGCTTACTTGTACTGATATATCATGAAAACTCAACATGAGTAGTAATCAGTAGTTAAATAAGCAAAGTAGGAATCAAGGAATAGATGGAAGAAAATGAAAGGATTAGATTCAAAGCGAAGTTGCATGACCCACGTTCATTTCAATACCTACTGTGTCCTGGGATATTAGGTTTGGGGTAAGAATTGCTATATTTACTCATAAGATGCAGTTGCTGTGCAATGCACTTTTTTTTTTTTTTTACAACAGTTTAATAAAGAAAATGATAATGATAAAAATTTCAAATGCTTAGTTGCCTCAAAAAACCTTTATACTAGTGTAATACAAATTTTCCCAATGGTATAAAAAATTCCCTAGTTTGGTAGTTTGTATAAAGCTCTTTGCAAAAAAATGGTAAACATTTTGCAAAAAGGAAAGTATGTAACCATAAAATCTCAGGGAGCACATTTCTAATGTAAGCAAAGGCTGCAATGTTTGCTTAAAAGAAGCTCTATCAAAAAGACCAACAAAGTAAACACATCACAAACTTACTTTCCTGTAGTTGGAGTACAGTGCTTCTCTCTTCTTCATGATGTCAAATCTGAAGCAAGCCAATATATGTTACTTGAAAATTAACATCAGCTGGATGAAAAAGCTTCCTTTTCTGAAATTACCTGAATCTTTGGGGTTCATTTTTCGTTTGATATTTTAATTATGGAATCACAAGAGTATCTCAAGGCACAAAAGATAAAACTTCTTTTGTTCTGCTATTGATTTAATGTTATGACTCCTTAATATTTTTCCAAAATAGCAAAAAAAAAATGGATTTTGTGCTTGTTGGAAGCAATGTGTAACTTGCTAACTGGATGATTATAAGCCTTCCTTTAGACATTATATATTTTTAAATTTTAAGAAAATACACAGTAATAGAGGAATACATTGGTGTTAAGTGTTGAATAATCAGACATTGCAGAACAGGTGTCAGGAAGGCCTCATGAAGAAGTGTGGTTTAAGCAGTACTTTGAAAATTGAAAAGGTAGAGGATGAAGGAATAAAGTGACTAATGGTATAGAGCCTTGACAAGTTGAGTTTATAATCAAGAAACAGGAAATCTGGGTTTGGTTTGGTTGTTTTGAAGGGCATGAAGAGATATAATCAAGCCTGAAAAAATTGTTTTAGGCTAAATTCTAGATGGCAAGAAATGTCAGAATAAGAGACAAGACAGGAGGAAGAAGCATTTATTTTATTTAATTGTTCTCCCCTCCCTTCCCCATCCTAGGTTGTGAATCCAGGTCCTTGGAATGTATGTGGACTATGCTCAGCCAGAGGACATGGACTTAACCACTAAGCCACCAGGGTGTGCCCAAGAATTTGAGTTTATTCTTTCAGAAATGATTTCTCACTGAAATATTTTGAGTATGTGAACAGAGAGTAACGAAGGTCATGGTGGCTACAAACCTGGTTCTTAATGATCTCACCCAAATGCTGTTCTTATTCTTTCTAGAGCAGTTGTGAAATTTAACATATACACTGAAAATGCATACAACAAATTTATTTAATTTGTTGACTAATAACAAAGCAAATACATATTTTAAGAAATAGTATAATAACCGTACCCAGAAGTTATCTGATCACCTAAATATTCCCTGCTCACTAGAGATAACCATTATCTATTCTATGACAATTCTTCTCTTGCTTCTGATTTTTACTATCTACCTATAAATTACTAAACTTTATTGTTTAGTATTCTCTGTTTTTGAAATATAAAGGAATTTTAGTGTATTTATTCTCTTATGTCTAACATTTCATTCATGCTATTGTATATAGCACTAGTTAATTCTTTCCACATTAATGTATAATGTTACATTGTATGTATATGTCACAATTTGTTTATCTAAGCTAATCTTAATGGTTTCTTTCCAGGTTGGGTCTATTATGAAGAATGTGGATATGAGTATTTGTGCACATGTTCCTGAGTTTCTTTAGAGCAGGTACACAGAGTAAAACTGTTGACTTCCTAGGTTATTCATAAATATCCAATAAGTCGTTATACCAGTTGAACTTCTGGTCATCTATAAGTGTTTCCATTGTTCCTGAACTCAACAACCTTTGACATTTTCAGGTTATATTTACCAGCCTGCTCTTATTATGCTTTCAATCCTCACTCTCTGATTATTATCGAGGCTTAGCATATTTTCATATACTTTTATTGCCATTCGGATTGCCTATTTTGTGAAGTACATATTCAGGCCTTTTGCTTATTTTGTTTTATTTTTTGGATTGCTTTTTCTTATTGATTTTTGTAGCACTTGATTTATTCTAGGTCTAGTCTTTTGTTATTGTTTTGTATGATTTGGGCATATATTCTAGATTTCCTGATTTGTATTTTGACTTTATTTAAGAATCTTTTAATTAGAAGAAATTTCTTTAATGTAAATAAATTGATTAATGAGATGTTGGTCAAAGGATACAAACTTCCAGTTCTAGGAATCTAATGTGCAGCACGGTTATTACCATTAAAACTGTATTATATACAGGCAAGTTAATAAGAAATTAGATCTTAAATGTGCTAACTCCATCCCCCCTCAACACACACACAAAGGTAATCATATGAGGTGATGGATAAGTCAACTAGCCTTATTATGGTAAACATTTCCATCTATTTTCCTATATATGTATGTATGTATATATAAATCATCACACTGTATACCTTAAACTCACACAATGTTATCTATCAATTGTATCTCAAAACAACCGAGGAAAATATTTTTAAATTAAATTAATTTATTAAGTTTTTCCTTAATGATTAGAAATTTCTTTTTGTCAAGGAACTCTTCTCTACTCAAAGGTCATGGTAGTTTCCAATTTATGGTCATAATAAATCATCACAAACTTCATGGCTTAGAACAACAAAAGTGTGGATATTTTACAGAACTGCAGGTATCATTGGGTTAAATCATACTGTCAGCGGAGCTGTATTCCTTTCTGAAGGCTCTAAGAGAAAACCCATTTCCTAGCTTTTTCCAGCTACCAGTGGTTTCCCACACTTCTTGGCTTGTGTCCCCTCCCTCAGGAAAGCCAGCAGAGATTCCTGAGCAGTGGTGGGTTGAATTGTTTTCATATCCTTTTCTGATCTTTTCTGCCTCCTTCTTCCACTTTTAAAGACCTATGATTGCATCAAGCCCACCTAGATATTCAAGTTAATCTCTTTGTTTTAATGTCTGTTGGTTAGCAATTTTAATTTCAAATGCATCCTCACTTCCCTTTATCAGGTCAGCTATTAACAGGTTCCAGAGATTAGGACATAGACATCTTTGGGAAACCACTATTCTGCTACCTCAGTCTTGAGTGTGTTTTTAAAATATAATCTTCCACTATGTTCTTTGTCTTCTTCCTACTCACATTCCTTTCTTCAGCATACAATACTGAGTATCTACCATACTTGTGAGGCAAATTTCCAGGCACTGGAGATAGCTGAGAATAAATAAGACATGCCTTGGAAAGACTAATTACAGATAGAGACTTTCCTGTCATGCTGAAAGTCAAATAAATGTCAAGGAATAATAACCACATGTCAGTAAAAAAAACCAAAAAACAAAAACAAAAAAACATCTTAAAGATTCATCTAGTGATCACATCTGGAAGACTTTTAGCATCAAAATATATAAATGCAGAGTTTCAACTCATTCAATAAAATAGGAAACAATGAGTATTTAAACAAAATCATAAATTGAAAGCTTGTTGAAGAAAGGCATATTATGTAAGCCAAAAGCTTCTCCGATAAAATAATTGTTAATCAAAAAAGGAAAATGTATGCACTTTCAGTGGTCAAGCTAGGGGACACCACCTTCATCGCTGACACAATGCATGTGGTGATGATTATATGTATGTCAGGCTGCCTGAGTGATGTGATGGAAGGAGAAAGCATAACTTTGAAGATATTTCTTCCCCAAATGTCTCATCTGAAATTAATCACAAGGAAACAGAAGATTAACCAAAATCAAAGAATATTTAACAAATGACCCACTTGTAATCTTCAAAAGATTCAAAATTATAAAAGTCAAAGACTGAGCAACTATTTATCATAGAACAAAACTAAGGAGACAAGAAAATTACATGTTTGAGTCTGAAAAGGATCATTTATTACTAATTTTATTTGTGAAAACTGAGTGGAAGATGAAAGTTTGAAGTTAATTATTGCTATGAACTAAACTATAATCTGCTCCTCCCTGCCAATGTGTATGTTGAAGACTCATTTTCCAGAATGGTGGTATTTGGAGACAGGGTCTCTGGGACGTATCTGGGTTTAAATGTGGTCACGAGAATGATCCCCTCATGATGGAATTAGTACTTTTATAGGAATAGACATCAGCTCTGTCTCTGTCTCTGTCTCTCTCTATTTTCCTCCTTCCCACACCATGTGTGAATACACCTAAGGAAGTGGCTTTCTGCATCCAAGAAGAGAGCTCTCATCAGAACTTGACCATGCCAGCTCCCTGTCTTGGACTTCTGGTCTCCAGAATTCTGAGAATATAAATTTCTGTGATTTAAGCAACCCCTCTCCCCACCTCTAAAAGGATGTTCTAAACCGTCACTCTAGTGCATAAAATAATTCACTAGACATTCCCTACTCCTAGAGTAGTGTATATTTATAATAATTTCTCTCCATGGATTCATCATTCAAATAAATATAATACTTAAAGTTGCTTGGTTTTAACTAGTTATCTTTACTCTGATCCATGTCCAAAACTTCCAGCTGATAAAATGGCAATTGGTGTATAACACAAACACTTAATAGGGGTTTCATTCAGTCATGGCTCATGGTCAGTTAAATCCAGAAGGAAGTTTTTAATCTGAGATTTAAAAGGTTAAAAGTTACAATGAATTGAAGGTGCCAACACAGAAAGGAAAATACTTAAAGATGAGAAAGAAAATATGGGATGTTTGTGGCATTGCAAGTGATTTACTGAGATGGGATAGGGCTTAGAGATGTTTAATACGTACCTGGATGGGGCCAGATCTTAGAAACTTTGGGTGAAGATCTTAGAGACTTAGGGAAAGGGTCTTGGGCAAGTAGTTATACTGTACCCAAGGAAAATTGGGAGTTTTAAAAGGAGTGTTTGAAAGAACATTTCCATTATACTATGAAAGATATACCCATTAAGATATGATATATCCAGAAATTCTACCTTAGTAAAGAAAACCATTTTAATTGTTAAATGAGTCTTTGGGAGGGACAGTCTGTGTGGTAGCCAGAGTAATGCCAGGATATTTGAGAGCTGAAAGTCACATATTCAGCAGTCAGTGTTTAATAATCTGCTAGTTGAAGTCATAATAAAGGAGCCTAAGTGGTCTTTCTATTGCTTGTTTACACAGAACTTCCAGCACTGAAGAAATCCATCTAGTAAAGTCTATTTTAGAAAAGAACTTGTTTTCTAGTACATTTTTCTCAAATGTATAAAGTCAAATTTTTTCTTTTATAAGGACAACTTGAATCTAATTAATTAAATACATTTCAAGGCTGATACAATGCCTTAACAAAAAAGGCTGTTAGAAAAATCAGTATTTGGGGGGGTCTATTTCATCAGACTAAATACAACAAGTTATCATGTAAATTTTTACCTTTTTAAAAAGTTTCTTACATGACTCTTCATACAATTAAGTGTTCCTTCTGCAATTTGGTCATGGATATTATTTTGTGGAGTGTCCAGTATCTTTCTCTAGCTTCATATATTTGTTATATTCAATATATATGTATTGAGGACCTGTGTTTTTATTGTTCTATTGATTAAATTTCATTTACATAATAAACACTTAATTAACGCTATGTGCCTGAACCTCACTACTTAATTAAGGGATCAAGCATAAACTAGAGTGATAATAGGGATCGGAAAGGCATTCAAGAATTATTAATCATTCATTTAAAGATGTTGAAAGCAAGAAGGAGACAAACACAGCCCATTATCATCTATCTACCATCCATCTTCTGTGATTTATCTGTTACGTTCCTTTATCTCTACTATTCTTCCCTCCCATTAGCAAGTTTTGCCTCTTACAAAAATGCCGGATTGCAATCTAGTTGTATTTCTTTCATTAGGTAAAACCTTTAATGACTGTAAATTAAATCATGTTCAATTATAGGTATTAGTTTTCTTCTCTAAACTTGAAAAACTTCAACTCAGAATATATTTTAACATCTTTTTTTTTTTTTCTTTAGGGGAAGGAAGCAGGCAGGAATGAAGGCAAGTATGCAGGCCAGCAGAGAGAGGAAGAAGAAGTACCTTTTGTTCAGTTAATATTGTTCATTTCGGTTGTTCCCCCTGGCAGGTTGCAAACCCAGGTCCTTGGGCTGTATATGGACTATGCTCCAGCCACAGACTTAATGACTGAGCCACTAGGGCATTAATATAAGATGGTTTGTATAATTATATTACATAATATATTTAAAATTAAGTAGCTCAAAGCACTTTTTCTTATATAAAATGAATATTTAATACAATGTAATTGTTAAACAACTCAATTCCATTAATAACAATTACATATTAACATCATTTAATCCCTTTTCTCAGTTATAGAAGCTTATATGCACATATAATTTAATAATTTGCTTTAAATTGCACATTCATTATTTACACAGCAATATTACTTGGAAGCCTACAGGCCCTAAGGTCACAGTTTTAAAATGAAGCTTAAGTTTTAAGATTTTAAAAAGTTTTCTTTTATCATATTGAAGGAACATTGCATCATCACATTATGTAGGTTTAATTTGTGCATCATCATAAAATCAATATCTGTAGAGAATATATTAAGTTCATCATAAGAATTTAAGTTTCAAGAAGCAATGCCCTTTATTATATTGGACAAAGTCTCCCGAAGTTAGAAGAGTCAGATGACCTTTTTGTATACTGAGTTTCAATTACTTGACATTCCAGTGCATGAAATTTATAGACCTTTCAAAATAGGGAAGAACTGGAAGTATACTTACAATTTATGACTTTTGCTTGGCAGAACAATTAGTGTTATGTTCTCTGTCATGAATATACGTTGATAACACTGACAACACTTAGCTACACTTTTCCAATAAGGCATTTTGTTCCATTACTAAATGACTTAGTTTACTGGAAAGGGGGATGGGGGACAACAACAACAACAACAACAACAAAACAAATTTGTATTCCTTCCTGGGATATTACTGTCATTTACAGTCAGCTCAGTCTTGAGAAAAAAATGTAATTCTTTGTAACCATTCTGTCCTCTTTACTTAAAAATATAGACTGTGGGAAGGGGGAGTCTGTCTAGATTTTATCCATGTGCACAGAAAATACACAAAAGGAAAACATTTTAATCTCTATATCTAAATGTAATAGAAAATAAATCACTGGAAGAAACGTGAGAAGTATTTCAAACCCAATCTAAAATAGAGAATGGTCACAAGAAAACAGGAAACTGTCGGGCACAGGATTTAGTGATAATTCAAGATGTGATTTAAGACCTGTAGTTCCCAGTTCTGCAATGACTGCCTTTCTCTGCATGTAATTTCAGAACATTTAGTGAGGATTTCTATGCTTGTTTTTCTTATCTTCAAAATCTTAATAGTGTAGACTAGTTTAACTTCTTTGTGCCTGATGGAAAGGCAGTACCCTCCTCAGAACTGATCAATAAGTTTTACATATTAATGACAATAGTAGATGCTGTTTATTACATTGATTCATCTGACTGGGAAATACTCTGATCAGATTTCACTTTTTTTTATAGTTTAGGGAAAATGGAAATTTATACCTTAAAGGTCCCTTCATATTTTCATACTCTGAGAGATTTTCTTTACATTTTTACAATTTTAATAAATTCC
The DNA here is from genome assembly GCA_004363575.1 of Solenodon paradoxus. NCBI lineage: Eukaryota > Metazoa > Chordata > Mammalia > Eulipotyphla > Solenodontidae > Solenodon > Solenodon paradoxus. The sequence goes on from RJWH01000501.1 coordinate 312,148, forward strand.
CCATATGGAGTATTCTCTTCCATAGAGTCATTATCAAATAAATATGATATTAAACTAGTTTGGTTTTAATGAGCCACATTCACTCAGATAGCAATCATATCTGTAACTGCTCCAATGTCAAATTTGGATCATGAAGAACCAACCAATTAGAAAGATGGGAATTGGCCACTGAAAGACTATAATTTGCATGGTACTTTTTTATTTTATCTTTTACATTGGCTTTAAAAATCTGTTTTTACTTCCTTTTGGCATGTACACATAAACGCAATAAAAATATAAAATTCTGTAACAACAGAATAGTCCTTAAAAAAAGACTCTCACCACATATACACTGTGAAATGAAGCATTACACGTGCCTAGTATATTTTAGAAAGTGTTGTCACTAAGGTATGCAGATGTATGGTGAATATCCGTGGTTTTAGTTATAGATGCTATTAGATAGAATACCAAAATGACTGTGAATTCTATGCCTACAATCTGTTTAATGCACTTGACAATTCATGAAAACATTTTTTTGGCACTTAGGGTTCTTACCATAGGGCCTGGAGCTGTATAAAAATACAGAGGCTGGTTTATAATGATATACACCTGAAACTTACATAATGATATAATGTAATGTTACATTGATAAATTTAAAAACAAAAACAAAACATAATTTCCCCCTTTAGTCAATTTATAACACTTTATAAAGACAAAAAAATTAACAAACATTGCAAAACAATCTATTTACTAGGCTTTGTTTGCAGAAGATTGTCTTTGTCTTCCCTTGTATATTAAGCACCTCCTCCCTGAGATTAGAGCAGATTTGAATATTTTTAAGTATATAATTCTTGTTGGTTATTTTCCCTTATGTAATTGATATAATTTTGCCTTTCTTTGAAAGCAATATATTTCATCATTAAAGCCATCAAATATTTGAGCTCACTTCTATTTTGCATCCCAACTTATGGGATACTAAGATTTTGATAGCATATATCAGCTCTCTCTACAAAAATTTGAAATCAGATTTATAAGAACCGGTTTAATAGGACAAATAATATAATCCATAAATTGTTTAGTAATAACTTACTATTTTATAAAATCATATTTTATGATATGGTTCTTGGGCAACTTAATGTGTCATCGCTTTCCTAGGTTTTTAAAAAATTAATTGCAGATTAAATAATATAAAACTTTTTTCATCTATTAACAAGAAGAGATTCTTCTAGAATCTTTCATATAGAGATATTTAGAAAATATCATATTTTATATAAAGATTATATATAGATCTACATTTTATAGATAGTGTATTATGTATTAAACATTTTTTTTTCTAATAGGTAGATTTAAAAAGTGTGCTCATTGTATGAACTACTTCAGGGAATGCCAATGAAAATAACTTTCACCAGTAACATCAATATATTCTTCATCATAAAATCATCAAGAGCATCTTTTAATGTACTTCTCAATATGAGACTGACTTCTCCACTTAAGGCAGATGTCTGTCAAGTTGATAAGCTTTGCAGGGATTCTTTATAGCCAAGAAACTCATGACCATAATTGATATGTTTTTCCAAGTTTGAGGACTACTGTCAGTTAGTTCCAATATTCCTATTGACTTCAAGTGTTTAAAAGTTTAAAAGATTTCACATATCCTTATGTATTCATCTGAGGATAATTTGTCCTCCTCAAAATAAGGGGAACATTCCAATTTGCTTTAATCATCAAATATAGGTTTAGTCAATTATTCATAGTCTAATAAAAAGATAAAACAGCCTTTTCTTATTTTCAGATTTCTTCTGATTTAGCATTTCATAAAATGCAAGCTTCTTTTCTAGATACAAACTAACTTGGGCAGGAAAACATGAAGCTGTTTTTTTCTTTTTCTGGGTGAATTGGTTAATATTCTGTCACTTTCATATAACTTGAGAAATAGATTGAATTTCAGCTGCATACAACTTTAATTATGCTATCACTATTTCCATATTTTGCTATTTGACGTAAGTAAGGCTTGGGTGAAGAAACTTGGTTCCAATCAAAGTACTGTCATCTCTGGAGGTATCATACTGACTTCAAACTATTCTACAAAGCAATAATATTCAACTAAGAATGGTATTGGAATAAAAACAGACACAAGTCAATGGAACAGAATTGAGAAACTGGAAATAAATCCCCACATATATGGACAATTGGTTTATGGCAAAGGAGCCAACAACATAGAATCGACCACAACAGTCTCTTCAAATAAATGACACTGAGAAAACTGGAAGCCACAAGCAAAAGAATGAAAATACACCGCCATATAATATCATACACAAAAACTAATTCAAAAAAGGAATGAAAACTTGGATGGAAGTCCTGAAATCATATACTATATAGAAGAAAACATAGGCAAAATGCTCATTGACGTTGTCCTAAGATTTGTCTTTGGGAACTCAACACTAGTGTCAAAACAAATACCAAAATAAACAAATGAGATTACATCAAACTAAAATCTTTTGTATGAAAATAAATCATCATCAAAACAGAAAGACATCTTATTGAGTGGGAGAAGAAATTCATACATCACATATATAATAAGGGATAATATTCAAAATATATAGAAATCTTATAAAACTCAACAAAAGATAAACCAATTAAAAAATGAACGGGTGATCTCAATAGATATTTCTTCAAGGGGCACATGAAAAGATGTTTCATATCTCATTAACAGGGAAATTCAAACAAAACAACAAAATGAATTATCACCCACATCAGTGAGTATGGATATTAAATCTAAAACACTGGAAACAAGTGTCAACAAGGATATGGAAAGAAGGGAACACATATACTATTGGTGAGAATGTGAATTTTATAACCATTATGGAAATCACTATGGAGATTCCTCAAAAAGACTGAGAGTGGAAATTCCATATGATTCCATTATCCCAATTCTAGGTATTTACACACTTCACACCCCCAATATAAAAACGCTGATGTAAAGATTTCTATCTTTATCTACCCACCATGTTCACTATAGCATTATTTATAGTAGCCAAAAACTGGAAACACCTTAAGTGCCCATCAACTGAATGCTTAAAGAAGATGTAGTATATATACATAATACACAACGGAATTCTAATCACTTGTCAAAAAAGATAAAATCCTGCCATTTGCAACAACATTGATGGAACTAGAGGGAATTATGCATAGGGAGATAAATCAGATAGAAAAAAGACAAATTTTGAATTACTTTACTCACATGCAGTGTAGAAAAACCAAACAAATTCACCAACTCAAGCAAAAATAGACTTTTATTCTACAGAATCAAATTACTGGATACCAGAAGTGAAGGGGGTGGAATTAGGTAAAAGGAACAATTATTTGGTGAAGGATAGAATTAGATTATTCATGGTAAACTTAATATTACTTACAGATACTAATTCATAATGATGCACACCTTAAACCTATATAATGTCATGGTGCATTGTTCCATCAATCAAAATATAAAAATTAAAAAGGGGAGAAAAAATAATTACATAGGTCTTTCTCATATAAAAATGAGAAAAAAGAAAATATCAACTTAACATTGTGGCTACAGAATATATAAATTCTTTGAAAGCGTTTGCTACAGTTAAACTACATTTTATGTATTTTGATTAATACAGAAAAGGGTGTGACAAATTTAACAAAAATTTTAACTCAGTAGAAATGGCCATAGCGTGAAAAAAATAAAATAATCATGGGTCATTTTCATAAAAAACCTCGTATGTGCCGTATCCTTAAGATTTAAAATGTTGCTGGAACTTGCTGCACAATTACTTAAATTTTCGACTCTGCCCCCTTTGGTGGTTCCAGTGGTGGTGTATGTGACTGGAGACTGGGAAGGGAGGTAGTGAGGGTAAGGGAGCAGGTTCAATTACTGAGCTATCTGGTTTTCTCTCCAGGAAATTATTTACGTTACCTTTTTTTTTTTTCCTATCCTTTATCTTTTGTGGACGGATTTCCTTTTCAACAGCTAATATGTTTTTTTCTGGATTATGCTATTTATTATAAATCCCGAAAACCCAGGAATCACACATCTGAGGAGTCTGAGCACTGTTTCCCCTTTTGTCAAATGAAGAGATTCTTTTCTAACTTTTCTTTCTTGCCAAGGTTTGGTGGCTCCTATCCTTTCCTGTTCACACACTCATCACAGAGCCTCAAAGAACACTTGGTAATAATACATTTCTATCTAATAAATGAATGTCTGAATGAGTGGTTGATTAACTGTGAAGCCCATAGACAAAAACAAAAAACAAACAAGAAGAAGCCACCTCAGGATAAATATAACCTTTAGATGCCTGTTTGTTCAATCAAAGTCACATTGTTGGAGAAATTGGTTTATATTATTTTTCTCCAATCTAGTAACTTATACACAGGATATCAGAGTTCCTATTTTCAAAATTTACATTGTGTGAATGGCACTTTTTTTTTTTCAGGGTCATATCATTATTAAAGAATGTAGATGTGTCTTGGTGGCTCTGTGTTAAGTCTGTGGCTGGGGCATAGACCATGCAGAGCCCAAGGACCTGAGCTCCTGATGGGAGACCAGGAAAGCAATTTAAATCAACAGCTAAATAAATAAATAGTGTTCTTTCCTCCTCTCTTTTTCTTCCTATCTGCCTACCCACTTGCCTTCATTGCTGCCTGCTTCCTTCCTCGTTTTTTTTAAAGAGCATAGCAGATTTTATCTCCTAATATATATGATATTTATGTTTTTCTTACCATGTGGCAGTGACATTCCTCAAGTAGGAAGTGGGACCTGTATTGCCACCACTGGCCTTGAGCTAGCCAAGGTCTCACATCTAAGAGACAACACCACAAGAAAAGATTGAATAACTTCTGGAAAGCAAGGTCATAAAAGGTGAAACAGCATCCACCTGGCTCTCTCTTCTCCTCTGCTGAGATGTTTGTCCTTGGAATCTAGCCACCATTTGTGAGAAAGTCCAGGCCACATGTCCAGGCCATAAGAAAGTCAACACATCCAGCTAAGTTTCCAACTTACAGACAAACATCTACTGCCAGATTTGACGGGATGCATTTGCAGATGATTTTAGCTGCTTGAGCCTTCCAAAGGCCTTGGAGTGGAAAAGCAGAAAAAAGTCATCCTGCTCTACCTACTTATGAAATTCTGAGTCAGGAAATCCTTGACCATATAAAATGGTTTTTTGCCACCGCCTTTGAGAGTATTATTTTTAAGCAACCACAGCAACTGATAGAAAAAAATTAGTTTTTATTTCTGCTTTATTTGCTGAAGTTATTTATTTATTGAGATATAATTCATATATAAAACATCATTTTAAAATATACATTTTAGTATAATCACAATTGTAAAATGATCACCTTTAACTCCAGGATATTTTTATTATTCAAAAAAGAAATCCCTTATTTATTTGCAGGCTCTCCCCTTGACCCCTTCTCCCTGGCCTATGATGACATAAATCTGTGTCTAAGTTTTGTTTATTCTGAACATTTCATATAATTAGAATCATATATATGTAGTTTTTTATATATTGTTTCTTTCACTTAGTATGTTTTCAAAGTTCATTCATGTTGTAGGATGTGTCATTACCTCATAATTTTTAACAATATTCTGTTAATGGACATACCATATATTGTTTATTCATTCATCACTTAGGTTGTTTCAACTGTTTTAATTTTGAAAATAATGCTGTTATGAACAATCATGAACAAGATATTTTTGCATGAAAATAGTATTTTAATTCTCTTGGTTATATATGAGAAATGGTAACTTCATATTTAAAGTCTTGAGGAGCTGTTAAAATTGTTCCTAATACAGTTACACTAATTTGCATTCCTATTAGCAATGTTTTCATTTTTCTGCATCTTCAACAATATTTATCTTCTTCTTCTACTTCTACTGTTGTCAAGTAAGTGTGAAGTGGTAGGTATATCACTGTGGTTTTGATTTGCATTTCTTTAATCACTGAATTATATTCAACACATTTTCATGTGCTTATTAGTTTGCTTCTCTTTGGAGAAATATCTTTTCAAATCCTTTGCCCATTTTTATATTGGTTATATGTTATTTTATTGTTGAGTTTTATGATATCTTTGCTAATCTTATGATATTTATGATATTTATTTATTATGGATATCAGAATTTTATTCAGATTTATAGTAATTTTCTCCATTTTATTAATTTTCTTTTCACTTTGTTGTTAGTGTGATTTGATTAACAGGAGTTTTTAATTTTGGTGGAACCTGGTTTAGCTATTATTTGCCTTCATTGTTTTCATACTAGATGTCATATCTAAGAAATCATTGCCAGGAAGAATCACAAATTAAAAACCCTAAGTCATCACTTAAAGGAACTAAAAAAAGCAGAAAAACAGAAGCCTAAATTCAAAAGAAGGAAAGCAGTAATAAAGACTAGGTCAGAAATTAATGAAATAAAGATCAGAAGACTATTCAAAAAAATCAATGACTCCAAAAGTTCTTTTTTGAAAGCATACACAGACCATTAACCAGACTCACAAAAAAGAGGAGAGAGAAAACACGAATAAACAGAATCAAAAATGAAAAAGAGTAATCACAACAGATACAACAGAAATACAGAGGATTATAAGAGAATACTACATACAACTACATGGCAACAAACAGAATAACCTAGAAAAAAATGGACACATTTCTGGAAAGGTACAATATGCCAAAACTAAACAGAGAAGAACTAGAAACCATAAACAGATCAATCACAAGCAAGGAAATTGAAACAGTGATTAAAAACCTTCCCAAAAAACAAAAGCCCTGGATCAGACGGTTTCACCAGTAAATTCTACAAAGCATTCAAAGAAGAATTAATTGCAATCCTCCTTGAACTGCCCCAAAAAATAGAAGATGGAAAACTTCCAAACACTTTTTTGACACTAATATTATGCTGATTCCAAAATCAGATAAAGACTGAACCGAAAAAGAAAACTACAGACTGATATCCTTAATGAATACTGATGCAAAAATTCTCAACAAAATACTAGCAAATCAAATTCAACAACATATAAAAAGAATCATATACCATGATCAAGTGGGATTTATTCCAGGGATGCAGGGATGGTTCAACATATGCAAATCAATCAATGTGATATACTATATCAATAAAAAAGAACAAAAACCATATGGTCATCTCAATAGATACAGCAATAGCATATGACAAGATTCAACACCCTATTTATGTTAAAAACCCTCCAAATATAGGTATAGAAGGCACGTACTTCAACACAATTAAGGCTATATATGACAAGCCTACAGTCAACATTGCACTCAATGGAGAAAAACTGAGAACGTTTCCCCTAAGATCAGGAACAATACAAGGATGTCCACTCTCACCATTACTATTCAATATAGTGCTGGAGATCCTGGCCAATGCAATTAGACAAGAAAAAGATATAAATGGTATCCAAATAGGAGAATAAGTGAAACTATCACTTTTCACAGTTGATATGATAATACACATAGAAAATCCCAAAGAATCAAGTAAAAAGCTGCTAGGAATAATAAACAAATGTAATAAAGTAGTAGGCTACAAAATTAATATTAAAATATCTGTTGCATTCCTGTATGCCAACAATGAAAATTTAGAAAGAGACTGAAGAAAACAATACCATTTATAATTACAACCAAAAAAAAAAAAAAAAGAAAGAAAGAAAGAAAGAAATACTTTGGAATAAACCTAACCAAAGAGGTGAAGGACCTATACTATGAGAACTATTGCTAAAAGAAATAGAAGATGACACAAAGAAATGGAAAGGTATTCTAAGCTCATGGATTGGAAGAATCAACATAATCAAAATGGCCATACTACCCAAGGCAATATATAGACTCAATGTTATCCCCATCAAAATTCCAAATACATTCTTCACAGACATAGAACACAAAATAATGAAATTTATCTGGAACAACAAACAAACCAGGATTGCAAAAAACAAAAAATCCTCAATATAAAAACCAACAACGAAGGAGTCATACTCTCGATTTCAAACTCTACTACAAAGCAATAATAATTAAAACAGCATGGTACTGGTATAAAAGCAGAAAGCCAGATCAATGGAACAGAATTGAAAGTCCAGAGATAAATCCACATATATATATATATATATATATATATATATATACCTAATTTTTGACAAAGAGCCAAAAACTTACAATGGGGCAAGGACAGCCTCATTAATAAATGGTGGTAGGACAACTGATCAGTCACAAAAGGTTGAAAATAGACCATTACATAATATAATACACAAAAATTAACTCAAAATGAATTAAAGACCTAGACATAAGACCAAAAATCATCAAACACATAGAAGAGAATGGAGGCAAAACATTATTAGAAACAGACCAAAGAGATCTCTTTGGCAACTCAACTCCCATTGCAAGGCAAATAAAATCCAAAATAAACAAGTGGGATTACATAAAACTAAAAAGTTTCTACTCAGCAAAAGAAACTCACATAAAAACAAAAAGGCATCCAACTGAATGGGAAAAGATATTTGCTTCTCACACCTCAGATAAGGGGTTGATATCTAAGATATACAAAGAATTCAAAAATTGAACATCAAAAATACAAGCAACCCAATAAAAAAATGGGCTGATGACCTTAATAGACACCTCTCCAAGGTACAAACAAATGGCCAATAGGTTCATGAAAAGATGCTCTACATCTCTTGTCATCAGGGAAACGCAAATCAAAACAATGATGAGATATCACCTCATGCTGGTAAGAATGGCTGTTACCCAAAAAAATGGAAATACTAAGCGCTGGAAGGATGTGGAGAAGAGGGAACTCTAATCATTATTGGTGGGAATGCAAAGTAGTGCAACTATTCTGGAAAGTAGTATGGAGAGTCCTCAAAGAATTGAGAATGGAAATTCCATATGATTCAGTTATTCCTCTACTGGGCATTTACCCCAATGACACAAAAACACTTATCCAAAGAGCTATATGCTCCCCCATGTTCATTGTGGCACAAGTCACAATAGCTAAGAGCTGGAAACTACCTATATGCCTTTCAACAGAAGAGTGGATAAAGAAGATGTGGTACACTTACAATATGGAATACTATGCAGTCATCAAAAAGGGAGACATCCTGCCACTTGCAACAACATGGATAGACTTGGAGAGAATTATGCTTAGTGAGATAAGCCAGAAGGAGAAGGACAGACATCATATGATAGCATTTCTATGATGGATAAAGAGAAAACAAATAAATAAATTAAACAACACTAAAAATGGGGAGGGGGAGAGAGAGAAAGAGAGACAGAGAGAGAGGGAAAACACTACTCTAAACAACTATGGCCTCTCAGAGATGAGAGACAAAAAGGCAAATCAGGGGGTACCAAAGTGACAGGGAAGGATGAGAGAAATGGGATGCATCAACTGTAAATGAAGGGAGAAAAAAAAGGTGGGGGGAATATTAGTAAATCTACTATGCTATCTGTAAATGTAAAAATACCACTATGTATACCTCAAAACAAGTTATTGTCAAAATACAATATCCCTTCAACAATAATAAAAAATAGAATAAAAAATTAGCAATTATTCACCTAAAAAAAAAAAAGAAAGAAAGAAATCATTGCTTAATCTAGTATCACAAAGTTTTTCTGCTATGCTTTCTTCCTCAAGTTTTATCTCTTAGATTTTGGTCTGAGATCCATTGTGAGTTAATTTTTGTATAAAGTGTAAGGTAGGGAGTCCAAATTATTCTTTTGCCTGTGGGTATCCAGGAGTTTCTATGTTGAAAAGATTGTACTTTCCCCACTGTATTGTCTCAGTACCTTTATTGAAAATCTATGAACTAAAAATAAAGGGTTTATTTCAGGACTCTTCATTCTTTATATATTGATCTCTTGTCTAGTCTTATGCCAGTTCCACACTGTTTTGACTACTGTAACTTTATTGTAAGTTCTAAAATTTTAAAGTGTGAATTCTCCTACATTAATCTTCTTTCTAAAATTGTTTTGACTAGTCTAGGAGTCTTCTATTTACTTATAAATTTTAGTGGCAGCTTGACAATTTCTGCAAACAAGGCAGTTAGAATTTTGATATGTACTACACTAAATCAATTTGGAAAATATTTCCAACTTAATATCTTCCAACCCCTACAAATAAAATATCTTTTCATTTATTTAGTTCTTTATTCTTTCAGCATTTAAAAAATTTTAGTGTACAGGTTTTAGATTTTGTTGACTTAATTTATTCATTGATATTTCATTCTTTTTCAGGTTACTTTAAATGTAATTGTTTTATTAATTTCATTTTTGGATAATTCACACCACTATGTAGAAATACAACAAAATCTTTTACATACTGATATGTAATCTAAACATTTGGTGAACTTGCTTATTAGCTCTAGTAAATTATCTTGTGGGTTAATTGGGATTTTTCTATTTATAAGACAATGTCATCTGTAAATAGATACCTTTACTTCTTTAATTACAATTTCAATGTTTTCTACTTCATATTCTTGTCCAATTGCCCTAGCTAAAACCTTCAGTACAATTTTGAACAGGAATGATGAAAGCAGATAATCCATATTTTCCCCCTGATCTTATAGGGGAAATCTTTCAGTCTTTAATCATCAATTAAGATATTAAATGTCACAGATGAAGTTTATAAGGTTGACAAAATTTCCTTTTATTCCTAGTTTGTTGAATGCTTATATCATGAGTGTGGGATTTTGTCTAATGCTTTTTCTATGTCTATTGAGATAAACAAGTGGGCTTTTTCTTTTATTTTATTAACATGATATATTTCAATGATTTTTTTTTATAGGTTGCACTGATCTTGTATTACTGGAACATATCACACATCATCTATAATACTTTTATATACTGCTAGATTTGGTGTCTTAGTGTTTTGTTGACGCTTTTTGTGTTGATATTCATAAATTACATTGATCCGTAGCTCTTTTTCTTGTGATGTTTTAATCTGGTGTTGGTATTGGAGTGATACTGGCCTATAGCCTAAGTTAGGAACTATTCACTCCTAATTTTGGAAAAGGTTGAGAAGGTTTGAAAAATAGCATTAAAATCTAATTATCTCAAAGGGTTACAAAAAAAACAAAAACAAAATAAGAATAAGCTACATATTTGTCCTGTGACTGCTGTAACAAATTACCGCCACTGTATGACTTAAAACAACAAAAATTTATTCTTTCACTTCTGGAGATGAGAAGACTTAATTTAAGTTGTCACCGGGGCTCACTCCCTCTGGAGGATTTAAGGAAGAATTCATTCCTTGCCTGTTTTAACTTCTGATGACTGTCATTGACATGCCTCAATTTGCAGCTGTGTCTCTCCAATCTTTGTCAATGTGGTCACATTGCATTTCCCTCTGTCTCAACTCTCCCTCTGTCTTTCTCTTTAAGGTTACTTGTCATTGGATTTCGCACCTCTCTGAATATTCCAGGATAATATACTCATCTAAAGATCCCTAATTTAACTTCATCTGCAAAGACTCTCTCCCATTGCTTATTATGAGGATAATGTTTATATATTCTAGGAATTAGTACATGAATATATAGTTTTTGGAGGTGGTGGGCACTATTTAACTCTGCATTAGTAAGAGTGTTTTGTGAAGTACAAAGTGATACAAAATATACAATATTATTAGAATATACAAATATGAAAATGCGAACGTTTGGATTTTGTGTTAAAGGAAGATTTCAAAGTAATTAGTATGGCTTTTTTGGTACATGTTAGAAACTGCAAGTGCCTCTAAAATTTTCCTATTCTTTTGTGGGTTTGTGTCTTCTAATTTTTCCTCATACATCTTGGGGAATTCAACCCCAAAGTTAGCTCCTTATTTTATTCTTATTCAAATCAATTTTTAATATTTAATTTAAAAAATCAAAAGCAATATATTGTTTAATTGTAATAAAAAGGCCAAGCAGTACAGAAAGGTATTCAGTAAAAAGCAAAAGTGCATCCTTTGATCACCACGCACTTTGTCTTTCCTCATGCTCTTGCTCGTGATGACAGACTTTCAGACTCAAAAGTTTTTAGATGAAATTAGGTTGGTGACTATTATTCCAGACACAATCTTATATCTACGTCATTCATTTAAAGGATAATAGTTTTCCAAAACATTGGTAAACATATGCTTAAATATTTTATTATTTTAGATCCATAATTTTAAATTATACTCAATTTAATAAAAATCTATAATTTTTGGTATATTTTAGGTCAATGTTTGTATTTTTTTTCTATAATCAACCTGTTCATAAATATTGTCAGGATTTTACTCAGTTGTCATTGTATACTTATTAATGTCTAGGGATTTTTTAAAATAGAGTTATCAGTTCTCTCTTTAAAGAAAACACAGACTAAGCTTAAATTCTAATTCTGTCACTATTTCTGTATGTTGCCTTGATAGTAAATATGAAAATAAAGTAAAAGTTTATAAGTGTTTTAAAATTAATGAGTAATTATGACCATTTTGGCCAACTATACTTATTATGCATGTATATCAATACATATTTTGTGGATATAATTGATTAAATGTATGAATAATAGAGTTCATATTTTAAAATATCTGGATAGCTTGATCATTTAAGTCACATTATAATAATAAGAGGACAATTCAATGAGATAACATTGCAGTTTTATGTTGCAAATGAACTTGAGTATTTTCCTGAGCTGTGTGATCTTCAGCAAGTTATTGTATGTCATTAAAAAAAATATTGTATATTTCAAGAGGTGATTATGAAGACCGTATGAGATGCACCATGGAGAGAATTTTGCACAAAGCATAGCACATAGAGGTATATAGTACATGATAGCCACTATAATATTATAATTGGTAACTAATGAAAATGAAATCCATGTAACTGGTGACCATTTTCCATCTCCAAAAAGCGCAGTCCACAAATACTAAGTTTTCTCTCCATTTTTCTGTATCTAACTTCAGAAAGGGAGATTGACACATCTGAAACTAAATCTTCAAATTCTTATCAGCTCTATGCCAGGACTGTGGCATATCAAGTAATGTGTACACATACGATGACAAGCTCATGAAAGAAATACTATTGTTATTACTAATTAGCTTGGTACCAAATTCTCGCCTGGCTTCCTGCCTTGGTGGTTATAATAAAACTGCGATCCAGTTCCCAACTGGTTAGGTAACAATCCCTTAGAAACTGCCACAGATTCTCTAGAATTTGATTCAGTAGACTGGAGTAGGGAGGGTGGGGGTGCAGGGGTTTGGGAATCCATTCTTTTAAAAAACTGTCTCGCTCATTCTAAAGGACAGTTGCTTTTGGAAACCCTGATGGTAAAGCAAGCTAGACCCTGCTCTCTTGCTAAGCTTTGATACAGGGTTATCTAGAGGAAACCCCAGGAAAGAAAAAAAACGGGCCATGGGAAGCAATCTGAAAGAAGAATTAAGAGCATCAGGAGATCTTTTGCCTCTACTATTTTTCCTCTTTAGAATTTCACTCGCCCAATAAAATGTATCCATGATGTTTTCTGACCTTTAAAAATAGAATAACTTTTTCCTTCTTTTTGGTGATGGCACACATATGGAGAGCAGGGAAGAGAAAAGAGCTTCAAACTTCTTACAGAAAATTGAGGACCCACTTGCTTAATTATATGTGTTGCCTGTTCTCCAATTTCAAGAAAATAGAAATAAACATTAAGGTCGATGACTGAAATCCCTGTCATTCGTACATGTGCACAGAGAAAACAGACTCCACTCTGAACAGTCCCACCTGACTGGGGCTGTGGAATCATCCGTGCTGATTTAAGACTGACTTATTCTAAGGCCACTGCCAGACATTCAGCATTTAGAACACCTAGATAAGCACTCCTCTGTCCACTGTGGAACAAAATTGTTGGCAGAATAACACTGGAAACTGTGACTGATGAATCAGATAAAACCTATGAGATAACAAAGAGCTTCCTTTTTACCAGGCAATGATGTCAAAACTTTACATCTATTAACTCATTTAATCCTCATGTGTCTATAAAATAGCTCAATTTGATATACTTTTGAAATCTGTGAAAGTTATTGAATGTAAGAGAAAAGAGATATGAGAAAGAATGTAGAAGTTCATTAAGATGAAAGTCTTTAAATTTCAATGTGAAGGCATTTACATATCCTAATGCCAAAAGGATACAAAAGGCAAAATCACTTTTAGTAGGTGACAGACTTTGTAAGGAAAACTATTTCAGTAGAGTTCTCAAAGCATCAGTGAAAGTAGGATTGAAATCCCTGCCATAGACCGTCATTACGACTCAGTGTGTTCCATTACCCTGGCCAAAACCTCCGACCATTAAGCAGTTTCATTTGACTACCAAGGGGCCAGCCCTGTCCTCCATAAACATGCCAGATTGCTTGGAGGTGACATAATAGTTTCTTTGGTATCTTTCAACCTAAAGAAAATTTTGAATTATGTTTAGAAATACTTGTGAATCAAACTTGCAATATTAATGTTTGCTAGAATCTGTTCATATTTATAGATATTTAAGGTCATTTGAACTTTGAAGTAGTAGATTGGCCTTAGAATTCACATTTAAAATTTTTATGATGTGTTTAAGCTGTTTCAAAATATTTTGAAGGCATAATGCATATAATGTACCATATTTTAAAGTTTTCACTAAATTTATAAAAACTACTTTATAAGTAACTCAGAAGTTTCATCAGTTAGATAAATGAAGTACTTAATAAAGAAGCTGAACACATTCAATTTGCAGATGGAGCTTGAAAATATTTCATTAAGTTTTTTAAAATTGAGACTAAACATTGTTTAGTTATTATTCAAATTATTCAAAATCTGTTCTACTGCAAATAGAATAAGTACTGTAAGATATATTTAAGGCAAAAAAAAGTGACTGAGGTGAAAAAATGTATTCATTACTTTAAGCTACACTGTTCAAAACCAAAACAACCCTCTGAATACATTTTCTGCTACATTCTTAGGCATCAGAAAACTCACATTCAACTGAAATGAGGAAGAAACACTGATGAGAACTAAAGCTCCTATCCTTTCTCATGAAACAATGTTTAGGAAGAATAGGTTTTAGACAATCAGTGATGAAGAGCAAATAAATGCTGTTTATTCACATGGTATTTACAGTGACCCCAGCCCTCCTGCAGTCCCACCAGAACCACCTTCCAATGTCAGAAATATGTACAGTTAGAAAGATGTATAGCAGAATTTCCAGAACATTAAATCTGAGTAATAACTAAAGACCTTTAAACTCTGGAAGAAATGTGATATAAAGAAAAGGATATTCACACATTTCTTGCATATCAACTATTATAAGAGAATGTGCTTGCTTTCTGTCTCTTACAACTTTAACTTAGTCTTGGATTTTAATTCAATATAGTTAGTATCCAAACACAAGTAAATTAAAAGAGGTAAGTATTACTTATTCACCCTTTTCAGTCAACAAATTCAAATAGAAACAATAACAGCTCTAATATTTTGTGGCAGAATATAACTGTAGGACACTTTGGAAGAAAATTTGGCAATACATATAACAGATTAATATTTTGATTACGGGGATCAAAATCTGTCCTATGGAAATAATTCAAAAGGAATAAAAATCTGTAACAACATAGGTATAGCACCTTTCACAATAGCAGTCAAATATTAGAAAACTCCCAAATATATAACTATACTACTAGCTATATAAATCACAAAACACTGGCAAAGGAATATTAAGTAACCATTCAAAGTGAAAATTAGGAAATTTATAAACAGCATTAAAAGTTATAGCGGTATATTAAATTAAAAAGGCACAATAGAGAATCACACAGAAAAAATCCATATAATAAAGCTGTTAACTTTTTGTTCGAGTATGCTACCTTTATGACTGAATGGATACACTTTAAAGTCATGTCAATAGGGGAAGCTCACTTAAGCTCCAGATATGCCTTCAAGGAATCTGACATAATTTCATCCAATTGCAAAGGTTCAGCCCTTGTAATGTAGCAGGCATGTGTTCTGGACCTCATCCATGGAGAAAGGATTATGGATTGTACTCTGACCCTCTCTTCCTTTCCCATATGATATTGGGAAGTTCATAGGAAGTACTTTCAATCTTATTTTTTAAAGCTTTATATTTAAGTTTCTTAAACAGAAGAAAAACAAGAAAATAAAATCTTTTTCCTGAGCATAAGGAAAAAGATTTTATAAATAAAAAATAATATAATAAAATACAAGAATATATATTCCTAACACATACTTTCCTCCCCAGTTTTTATTGTGATAGAATCCTACAATATAAACTTTACCATTTTAACCATTTCAAGTGTATGGTTCAGTGTTACAAATACACTTAAAAGTTTCGTACTACAACGATTTTCTATGCCCTCAATACTTGGCTAATTACCTCAGTGAATGATTTAAACTAGAGAAAGGTATGAGTCAAAGGTTTGAGTCTGTAAGTAGCTAAATACTGAAATGGCATTTATCTCCTTTGACGTTGAAAACTTGCTAATTTTTTATAAAGAGTTCTCCGATTCTTACCAAAACAACTAAGAAAATTCTACCGGAGCAGTCATTATGCTTTTACTAACTCTTTCTAGAAGAGCCACGGCAGCATGGAAACTCTTCAAACATGTCATTTAAAATTCAAGTGCCTACTACGTGCCACATATTGTGATAGAATCTCTGATGCACAAAACGCTTACTAAGGTGGTAATCCTTGGATTAGGTAGTACCACTCACATTTAAAGATGACAAGACTAGCTCTGTAGTGCTAAGAGGTTCGGCAAGGACATGGTAGAACTACAATCACGTTCCACGTCTTCAAGTCTCCGTGCTCTGGTTCCTCCCCCCACAGCGCCTGCTCAGAAGTTGGTAACATCTCTCACATAAACTCAGGGGCAAAATCCACACAGACTGACTCCCTAAATGCTACCCAAAGATGACTATTGCAACACAACTTTTTATTTCGTCTTAACCATATTTAACATCTTTGCACTGGTCACCTCAAAAATGACTGATGGTGGAGGTGGGGTTACATTTTCAGGATTATAATCCAAACCCAGTTCCTTTCTGGATCATACTGTTGGCTCTAGTAGATATTTTTCCATTAACTGAATGTGTGTCTGTTAAAGTAGCACTTGAAGAGCAGATATGCAGTAAATATGCATAAGCAGAGTATAGAGAATATACGTATATGTGTGAGTATATATATATATATATGCATTATAATATAGTATATAGAGGTAGAATACTAATAAAGGGTTAAAATGTCCACACCAAGATTATAGTTCCTCAGATTCTGGAAATACCAAAGTCTTGGGGCCATAAGGATTCCTCAGAATTTAAATTTAGTTAAAGAAATAATGGAATTTTACATCTCTCTACATGTATACAAACACACACACATATTAGCAGCTTTGCTAACCCATAGCCCTTCAGATATTAATCATTCAAAATTATTCTATAGCTAGCTAAGGGTTTGATCCATTTAAAAATAGCTTTTATTTCCTTTTTAAAAAATGTTTTGAACAAATATACTGCACATTTCCTTGTTTTTAAAAGCTAACATTTTTCAGTTATTCTATTGTGTGAATCTGGTTTGTCTAGTTTCCCAAGCTGAACACACCACCCATACTCTTATTTAATCTGCACTCTGGACTTACATGGCACGTACTATCACCACCATTTTACAAAAGAAACAGAATCCTAAAAAAAGGCAAGGAACAAGGTCAAGTTCTTTTAATTACTAGGAAGTAGCTGAAGTTACTATTAAAACCCAGCTGCTTCTGACCACTCCACACCCCCAAGCTGGCTTAATCACCACTCTAGACTCTTGATATGAATAATTTAAGTCTTTGTGATGATTCTACCCACTAAATTTCAATATTAAATTGATGTGTATCATAATAGAGTGGGGGCATCAGGGCCCAAGACTACAATACTATTACGCATTAGTACATATATCTATATTAATTATATGCTCTATAAATTACATATTAAAATATGCATTCTAGTATTCTAGTCTTGAGCCACTGAATATAAATACAAATGTTTAACGTTTATACCTATATTCAGTGACTCAAGACTATATAATATTCTTTGCCACTTAATAGTTTTAAATCTTTGCTATGTCCTCTTTGGATGATCAGGCAGACTTTTGTGGTCACAAGTGTGTGTTTTGTAAAGCTAGAAATGTATTTGATCCCAGCTCGGACACATCCTGGCGGTATGGTCTTATTTTTTTCACCTGTAAAATGGGTGCCTACTTTGAAGAAGACAGGGAGGGATAATGTAGCTAAGTGTCTCTCACACTGTCAGGTGCAAGTTCCAGCCAATGGCAATCACTATTATTACAGCATATCACTGTTGTCAGGTGACGAGCCATAATTTCTTACTGCTATCAATGTTCCTGTTATATCTGGCTCTTATACTTATTTGTGGAGTCTAATCTGTTTGGGCTTAGAAAACAGTTCCTGTATTGGAAACATAGCAAAATGAACTTGTGCAAGATATTGGCACTGAAACCAGGGTGCAAAGTCAAGCCAGGGACAAAACAGGGGTGGAAATGCTGAGAAAACATGGACAACATTCCAAAGCCCAGTCCATGGAGTTGAAACAGAATCAGGGACATGATAGGGCCCGTTATTGGAGGAGCACAGAGATACCAGTGGGTGAGCCAGAGTCCACTGCTCAGTCTAAGCACAAGTTGCAGAGGCAACAGAAGATAAAGCACTGAGGGTAGGGGCCAGGCTTGACTGGGAGCACATTTACCCCGGAAACTTCCAAAGTTTTTCTTTCTTTTTTAAAACAATTTAATGGAAGTAACCTTGGCTTATATGTAACATAAGTTTCACATGTGCAGCTTTATATTTCAGCATCTGTATATGATACATTATGATCTTCACTAAAAGTCCAGTGTCCATCCAGCACTGTACGATGGACCCTCTACCATTTTACCCACCCCATTTCTCTCCACCTCAGCAGTTATCATTCTGTCCTCATAACCTGAGAGTTCTCTAGGTAGCAAGCAGACGTTTGTGCTAACACTCCTTGTGAAGTCCTGAGCTTTTGCATGAGTATACTTTGCACTTTTTTTTTATAGCTGCAGCAATCAAGATGAGTATCTCTCAAGCAGAAAATAAATGTTTTAGGTTCAAAGTTAGGTGCATAGACACTGAGTAAAGATTTAATGAATATTTCAATAAATAGGAATTTTAAAGTATACATTTTATTTGACTGACTCAGTTCTGTATTTACTATTAGGTTTTTGACTAAGTCATAGAATAAACAAATTTTCTTGAATGTATTCATGTATGAAATGGGGTTGCCAGATAAAATATAGGATGCCTGGGTTAATTTGAAATTCAGATGAACAGTGAATAATTTGAATAATTTGAAAGACTAAGTTGTTGCAAATATTACACAGGACAGAATATCCTAAGATATTTTGATTATTTATATAAAATCAAATTTGTATGTTCTTTAAATTTTATTTTTTTCCTTTGTTGTAGGAACATTGCATGATGGCATTATATAGGTTTCAGGGATGCATCATCATAAATCAACATCTGTATACAATTCTCTAAGTTTACCACCAATCTTTAATTCTATTCTTGATGATGAAATTAAGTTGTATGTGGGTATCTTGTTATCTGCTTTTCCTATCTGGAAACCATGTATATGACTGACTAGGATAACATAAATAGTAATTATTAATGATTGAGCACTTCCAGGAGCCGTGATATATTTTAAAATGCATTATTTCACTTTCAAACAAATGAAAAATTAGGGACAGCTATTGTTCTCACTTGTCTAGTCATGAAACTGGAGCTTGACAGGCTAATTTCTAAAAGTTTTCAAATGGCAGAAATAAAATTCAAACTCATAGCTGACTCCAGAGTCTTAAATCACACACATACCTTTTTTAAAAAATTAATTTAAACCCATAGTCATAATCTGAGTATGTAGCTGAGAAAACAAATACTGTGTACTGGCTTTCTGTGCTCTTTGAATATTGGAATACTGGTTACAATCAATACTTGTTATATTTAACCTTTGCTATGTTCCTAGAGTGCAGATATTTTGTCTCTATGTTTCCTGTGATTAAAAAGAGAAAGCCCATTTCTGAGTGCGCAAGTTCAGACCAGTATGTGACTGGGCCTCCTCAGTGGTGTTAGATTTCTGTGCTGTTTGAAGCTGTGTTCAAACCATGCAGAGAAAGCCTTTTTACCATTCTGTTGCTGGTGATGCCTGCAATACCTCAGAGCAACAATTTCCGTTTCTTATTTTGTTACTAACATAACCTTGGGAACTTGGGTGTAGCAATATCAGTTTATTGTGGGTAGATTGGCCACTTTCCAGAAGCTAATTGCTGGCAATTCTCCCTTGTCATTAAATATTAAGTATTACAAGTAGGTGAAGCTAATAAAACCACTTAAGAAAATGGATGTCATGTTATCACACTTAATGATGGACAGCTAAAGCTATGCTGCTGCCCAGCCTTTTGTGTTTGGGGATTTGGGGCTTTTTAGCTATTTACCACAAATAACCTCTTATAAATAGTTACTTAATCACTGCTGCCATCTAAGTTGGAAAACTCTATTGATTTTTAAAGAAAGCATTATCAAGGGTCAGAATTGAAAAATTACATTCTGCATGCCATCAGCTCTTCTGTTTGTAGTGACTTCTATTGGCAAAACACTTCAAAGGCATTTACTATTAACATGACTAAAGAAATTATATGAAAGACTTCCAAATAATGCCCAGCAAATGTGTTGTTTATTGTAATCAACATTAAGTATTCATGGCAATTCAGGAGTTCAGTATCTTTAAACAAAGTAGTATCTCAGGAAATACTTTAGAGAAACAATTTTGAAATTTTTTAAAAAAAGTTGTGCTAATTAATTCCTCAAAAAAGTGGAAAAACTTAATCCATTAAAAAAGGTCTCTGTTTTTCATCTGCAAGATTCTTATGCATTTATGTCCTTTTATACAAAAGTCAATGAGTCTTCTTATTATTTTATTGATATTTACCTGCCTTTCAATAAGCCCCAAGAAAAAAACCCAGAATTTTATGTTTTGAATTCTGGTTTCATATTTGAAAATATATGCATTATTTTTCAATTATATCATGTTATATAGAGAGACATTCAAATGATCCATTAGATTACTATTTTTTAATCTAGATGTTTGGGTTTTATGTTAAGAGTCATAGCTTAAATTTACTGTGGTAAACTTTGGAAAGATGCAATTATCGTATATGAAATTGAAGTGTTCCAAGGGAAATGAATGTGCTTTCTTTGAAGAAAATTTTTTTTACTGAATCTGAGAAAGCAACTGTGAAATTTTCCAAATGAACCATCAAACTATAGAATTTGGGATCTCCTAATAAAGGAAAAATAACTTCTTAAATTCTTTAGGTACCAAGTAAGTTAACGTTTTTTGAAACTTAGAGACATGATTGTCAGGAGACTGAGGATATATTATCATGATCCTCTCAAACATCATAGAACAATTTGCAAACTTCTCAGAGTTTCTCACTTGCATTCTTTTTAAAGAAAATGATAGCATGTAAGTTTAGTTTCATCAGGTTAACTTGACAGAATCCACCACAAAGCAACACTTTTTAATACTCAGTGTTTAAAGAAAAAGAAAATAATTATTAACTGGTGCCAACACCAGAAATTGAGTAAATAAAGAACAGTACTGATCACAAGTCAGTGGCAGAGTAATATTAGTGCTTTCGAAGAGCTCACCGTCTTTCTAACGTCCTTGTCTTCTATTTCAAACATTATCATTACAAAATTGCAAATTAAAGGACCATAGATTTTATTACAGAATTTAGAGAAACCAAAAAGAAAAATGAAAAGATATTCTAATCTCTTGTGATGATCTTATAATTCGAATGCAATATTTTTTAATAAGGGGGCATTAACCCAAAAATAGTGTTTTATTTGACACTTAATCAAGAAGGAGGCATGTATTTCTGCACCTTTACTTCAAATATCTTTATTGACTCTTTTTGTGTAATTAGAGTAAATTTTCTCTGAGACACAAATTTAAAATCTTAAAAATGTTTTATTATGGAAAATCTCAAACATACACAAAAGGAGGCAATTGCATAATGAACCTAACTTTGCCAGGTTTGGTCAGCTGTCATAAGAGACTAATTGTTGTATCTATTCTGTCAATGACTCACCTTTTCTCCACCCCCACTTTGTTGAATCCCTGAAATTATATTGATTCTCCTGTCAATATTTCAATATGTATCTCTAAAAGACAAAGCCTCTTAAAGAAACCTACAATTTTATGAGCATATCTTTGAAATAACATAATTTGCTGGGGTTTTCAAATATTGCATTCATATTTCTTGTTGTTTTTTCTTTCAGTCCATTTATTTGAGCTATGACCAAATGAATTCCAAACATCGTGGTCTGTCCATGTCTTTGAGTTTCTTTAGTGCAATTTCTAATATAAGATGATCATGGACATATTTTCTTATCTAATAACCTTCACCTTACTATCATCAAGGTAGTTAAAGTAAAACACAGCACTTTTGATGCATTATTTGTCTACGTCTAATACCAAGTAAAACAATCAATTTTATTATATTTGCACCCAAGCATTATTTACTAAAATAAAGCCTGGTTTCTTTCTTTCTTTTCTTTTATATTTAAATATTTATTTTTGTATACATCTAGAAATAAATGGCAATTTAAATAAATTTAAATATTAGGATTTTGTAAGTTTTGACATGGACAGATATCTTTTAAAAGCAACTTGCTGACTGAAAAACTTAGAACCACACTCTGTTACTGTTATTTTTGTATCATATTAAATATACATGTATTTTCCTCCTAGTTCTTCATATCTAGATCTTTAATTTACATTTAGTTGTCTTTATTTTGAATTGAGATTCTCTTTTCTGAGCCGGGGAAACTGAGTATAAAACAGGCAGAAGATATTTAAGTACTTCGTTTAGCTATAATTGATATAACTAATGAAAACTGAGACTGAAGTTGTTAGATAAAAATCAGTTAAGAACAAAATAACCCACTCATCTTATTATTTACTTTTGCAAAATTTCCTATTACATTTGATTTTGTCTAGATATGCATTTGTTTAAAAAATGCCTTTTCACTGTATAGTTTCTACTCACAAGGAAAGAACTGAGTTCCTGTCCCACTCAATTATTTATTTAATTCCCTTTTCTAGAGTGTTAATTAAAAAACTGGCATTTAACAGTATTCTTTATTAATGATACAACCTTATGGTTAATGAGCATGAAGAGTCAGAACTGACATAAACAACATTACTGTTAAAATTGTTTAACAGGGACCTAATTTACTGAGATCAACAGAATTTTGTGTTACTGAATATGTTAAATGAGGCAAACTATTTTTCTATCTTCTGAGTAAATATGTTCTCTTAATTATTCTGATTTGCCAATAAATATGAATTTTGCTTTTGTCAAGGACATAAAATGGCAGAATTACATATTCAGTGGAAATTTCGAATATGCTCAACAACTAATGTTGCTTTTGTAGGTGTCCTGTTCAATTCTGGACAGCAAATAATGCACAAGGAAAGAGGTGGACCATGTCATAGTTTGCTTTCTCCAGCTGACAATAGGTCTCTAAGCAAGGTTCCTGTGGGCAGTGGTTGGTCTTTAGGAACTCAGCTAAAGCAGAATATGTCACTGAATATGAGCCAGGCACAGTTAGAAGTACCTTATGTGCTTTCATTTAATTCTCATAACAATCCTAACAGGAGTTACCAACCTTATGACCTCTATATTGCAAATGAGGAAACTGAGGGATAGAAAGTTTGACATTAACTACTACACAATAAGCAATGGTGGGCTAGGATTTGAACCAAAGCAGTCCAGCTTCATAGATTTCCTTTTCCCATGATACTGTAGTACACAGTAAAGAGGAAATTATCAGAAATAGTTTTGTTGCTGCTATTTTCTTTTTGCTTGGGAAGAGGATTGATGAAAAGGATCATGAAGAAGTTAGTTTTTTGTAGAGTACCTTCTGTACCTTAATTGTGGTGGTGACATGAACACATTTATTTGTTAAAACTCATCACACAGTACATACAAAGTGGATATATCTTATTATATATCAATAAAGTTAATTTATAAAAAGTGTTGGTTCACTTTATGGTCATCACATAGCAAATTTTGAGTGCAGTGATTTCTACACGCCCTCACTGATGTACAGACAACATCACATTCAAAAACTACCAACTAAACATTCCTTTGAGATGCAGAGGAATGGTTTGCAATGTCTACCATATGGTGGATCATAAAGTGAGTCTGTCACTACAGATTAGCTTCACATTTCTATGTCCCTACTGATTTGTCAGCCTGTTCTATCACAACGAAGAGAGCTATAGCAAATGAATCGTGATTTTGTTTCTCCTCTCATTCTGTCACCTTTGGATTCATATTTTCACTGTTTTATTAGGTACATACGGATTTTTTAGCACTGTTTGTTTTGCTGCCTAACTGATCTCCTGATCATTAAAAATAGTCTGTCTTATTTTTAATCTTGATTTTTGATCTAAAATCTATTAAAATTATATTAACATTGCTATATGTTTTTCTCTTGGTTAATATTTAAATAGTCCATCTTTTTCTGGCTTTTGGTTTTCAAACTTTCAGTTTGCTATGTTTTATAAGGACATGCTACTGTATTTATTTTTGCTTTTCATATCCTGGGACTATTTTAATAGTTTTTATTTAATTACTTATATGATTAAGTTTATATGCATTATCTTTCTGTTTTTTAATTAG
Organism: Solenodon paradoxus; assembly: GCA_004363575.1. Classification (NCBI taxonomy): domain Eukaryota; kingdom Metazoa; phylum Chordata; class Mammalia; order Eulipotyphla; family Solenodontidae; genus Solenodon; species Solenodon paradoxus. The sequence goes on from RJWH01000501.1 coordinate 336,892, forward strand.
TTCTTTCTAAGTTCTTTTTTATAATTTTATTCTTTTTGATGAATCACTTTTTAAAAAATGATTCCTTCTTCACTTCTGTTAATTTGCTGGTTATACATTATTTTACTATATTTTTTTTTTACCGATTACTTAGAGATTATAAAACACATGTTACTTATTGTAGTCTAATTATAAAAGCAAGCACTACCTTTCTCCAAAATGTTAGTAATTAAGACCATTTGAATTCAATGTACCCTTTCTACTTTTTGTTTTATTGTCATAATTTCAATTCTCCATCTATATTTAAACTTAAAAGAAGTTACTATAATTTTGCTCAGTTAACATTAATTACATTTCCTACATATTTATCATTCTCATTGTTCTTTATTCCTCTCTTAATTTCTGTTTCCCTTTGGTGTTATTTTCCTTTTGTCAAAGAAAACCTTTTAATATTTTTTGTTTATTTCCTAGAGCTGGTCTTGGGCAATATATTTTCTGAATAAGTTTTAGCTAGTTTTGATTTTTGTGGTGTTTTCACTCCACTGTTATACAATTCTAAGTGGGCAGATATTTATTTTGATTATTTTAAAGGTGCCCTATTGTTGATTTTGTCTTTCATCATTTCTGCTGAAAATTCACCTGTTAATCTTGTTAGTTCTTTTAGTAGGGTATCTATCGCCTTTCATGTCCCCCAAGCCTTACATCTTTGGTGTTTCAAATTTTCCCTTTGCTCTTGACTTTTAGCAGTTTATATAAGAAGCATCTAGATTTGATCTTTCTAGTGTTCAACCAGATACTATGAAAAGAGCTTCATGATTTTGGAGATTTTCATTAACCCTTTTTCTTTTCAAATGTTTTTGCTCTCTCTTTTTGTATGCCAGACTGTCACTATTAATTAGCTATTTTAACTATTTTTCTTGTATATATTTATGTATTTTAAATCTCTCTTACCCTTTTGCTCTTCAGTATGAAAAATTTTGTTCATCAGTTTATTTCATTTAAATTCACTATTGTTCTTTAGGAGACTGTTAGGTCCCTTTATCATATTTGCAATTTTAATTCTTATATTTCTTATTTCTAGAATTGCTATTTGACTTTGAGATTTAAGCACTCATAAATTTTTTCTTTTTTTGTACCTTTTTCTTCATTCTTTATTCTGTTTTCTTGAACATTTTTCATGATGCTGTAATGTTCTTATTTCATAAATTCAATATTAAATAGCCTTTTAGTAATGATCTTCTCACTTGGTGTTAGGTCAGCTCATCTGTTTTTTTAGGCAAACCTGGTATTTTTTGACTCAATAGTTGAATGATGTTTACATGAAATATATATGAGCCTTACACCAACTTCCTCAAAATGTGGAAAGAGAGCATGCTCACCTCCCTCCCATTATCCAATTCCCCCCACCCCCCACCTTCCCACGGTCCATTTCCCAAGGGATTCCAGCTGAGATCCCAGAATATTCTTGCAGACCTCATCTTCTGCTGAGCCCATACTGGAATTGCTGTCTCCAGTACTCTGAGACCATCAAAGCCTCTCTCTCTGCTTTTCAGTGTACTTGACTTCTTAGATTTCAATCCGACACAGCCGAAAAAATCAATCATTGCCATGACGGAACCATGGGTTTTGATGTTGTTCTCTGTCCCACACTGGAATCCCAGCTCAAGCCTCTAATTTATTTCTTTCCATCTTGGTGGAACAATCAAAGTTTTGCTGTTTTTTCTACCTCTTAGGAAGGGACATCTGCTCTACCATTTTCCTGTATCCCTGGACTCCATGCACAGAACTGGCATGTACACAAAGGAAAAATGATGGTAAATGACCACTTGCCTCCCCAGTCTATGCCCCTTCCAGGGTCTTGTGCTTCATGCCCTTTGTGCATTTAGTAGTGACCTGATGCCCACAGATTTAGTCTCTGTGTAGGCTTTTCTATTTATGCTAAAGCAGAGACTTTAGTCTATTCTAAAATGTACATCATACCCCATCATGAATCCTCATGTCCTATATAAAACAACAAGAAAACCACAAAGAAATGCAGTGCCTTCCAGATGCTATATATGGAAACAAAAATAGTCAGAATCAATAATCGACCTCACATGACAGATAAAATGGAAAAAAACAACTAAAAGAAGACATGCTGACTCTAAATAACAGAATCAGTTAAATAGAACTGATAGATACATATTTAACACTATTTCGTAACAGCAGAGAGTGTTCCTTCTCATTAAGTATTCATGGTTTTTATTTTTTCTTAAAATCACTGAAAAGGGCACAAGGAGAATTTAATAAATCCCCCGAAGTAGAAATATTACAGACAATATTCTCCTGAATACAAAGCAATAAAAAATAAAATTTGTTACAAAAATTGAAATAAAATATTGTAATCTGAAGTTCTAAGTTATTTCTTAACTCTGGTATTGAAGAGGAAATCTAGGCCAAAATTTCATGGCTAAAATGTGAAAATAAGCCTGTAAGTTCAAAAACCTGTGGTATAAAACAAAAGCTATAATTAGAGAAAATATATGGTCATCCAAACTCAATTGCAATACTTAAAAAGAAAAAATTAAGGTCATTAGGTATTCAGATTAATATTTTACAAATTAAAGCAAAATGTATTTTAAAAGAAGGAAAGAACAGCTACATGCAAAAGAGTGATATTAGCCACTACTTATAGAAATAAGAGAAAACAGACAACTGATTCTTTGAGAAGTAATGCCAGTAAAATAGATAACATGTTAGCTAGCTCTCAAATGAAGAAAAATTGGACAGGTACAAAGACACAAAATTAACAATGAAGAGGACATAATCGATAATAAAGTCAATTACAACAAGGGCAAATACTTTGCTGACAAACTATGTACTCATACTTCTCTTTTTCTCTTATACACTATTTAAAGTTCACCATAAAAATGCACCTGTTAAACTATGCATATTCCTCCCAAATGCAATCGCTTCTCCCCACCTTCCCTAGTGTCTTTGTGAGGGAAAAGGCCTGGCTGCCACTTCCAGCAGCCATGAAGACAGCCATGAAAATCACTGAGCTAGTGTGATTGAGTCACAAGTACAATGGGAGTTATTTATGGCACCGTGGGAATTATCTGACACTGTGGGGGTTAACTTTGGCACTGTGAGAATTGCACTGTGAGAATTAATGAGCATTTCTGGTGCTGGGATGGTTAATTGTAGTGAGGACATTTAGAGTGGGGCTTATAAGGACTCCAAATTTGGTTTTCACCTAAAAAGCCAAAATTCCTTGCACTGACATTGGCCATTTGTCTGAAGTCTGACCAGTCTACATGACATTGCTATGTGCTCTCTGATTGGAATTGAATAGTATTTACTTGTTGCTGACCTGACAGCTCTGCTCCTGCTTGGATTGCTCCACCTCTTCTCACCCTTTAGCTGCCATTGTCCTTGTCCCATTTTTGCCATCTCAATGTCCGGTTTTCATCTCAAGGAAATATAGTCAGCCTAGTCATATAGAAATTTAGTAAATGACAGTGGTAGCATTTCAAGTTGATAAGGAGGGGTCAATAAGAGGAGAGACTACCCAACAAGTTAAACTTAAAAATATACTGATAAATTTATGACTTTTATCATTCCTATTTAATATTCAAATAAAAATCTTAAATCACCAAAAGAAAGCATAGAAAAAATTATGAACAAAGAAGTCATCTCTATGCATCATGAACTAACCAGGAAAGAAGGTTACATTCATTATTTACAAATGGAAGGTTCCAGTTTGACATCTCTTGTTTTTATTGAAGTCACCACTATGAGAGGAGGGTTTTCACTTATTTGTCCATTTGTTCATTTATTCAACCAATATATATTGAGTGTGTGCTTGTGCAAAGTACAGAACCCGGAACTAGGTATGCTGTGGTGAATCATAATCATCGTACCTACATTTATTGAGCCATCAGAATAAACCGAGCATGGTACATATATTATCTCATTATCTTTACAATTACACTGTGATATGGATATATTCTTACACCCATTAACAGAAGAGGAAATTAGGGGTTAGCGAGATTGAGTGAGTTGCTCAGGGTTACATAGCTAAAAGGCCAGGACCTTGGGGGTTGAACCCAGGAAACCTGATTCCAGAGCTTGTGCTTTAAACATTATGAGGTACTGCCTATAGTTAGCCATCTCATTATGAAAGAGAAACCTGCTGTTTTGTCATTCCTGTATTACAGTTATGAATAATGTAGGGCAATACACACCTTGTTCCTGCCATCAGTCAACTATTTTATTAAGTATCTACTGTATGCATGGTAATGTTCTAAGCCCTGAGGCTATAATAGTGAAGCAGATGTGTAAAATCCCTACCCATGAAGGCATTTACATTCTAAATGCCTTAGATATCCTAAACAATAAGCAAAGGGCAAAAATAAATCAACCAATAAATTGAATAAAATAAATTGATTACAAGAGTAGAATAAACCTGTTTGTGACTAAGCAGGGGACTGGTATCGGGGTAGTAATATGCACTTAAACCTATTCCCGTGCTTTCAGGGCACAAAGCTAAGCAACATTTCCCTGGCTCCTTTACCATAAAAAGAAGTCAATGTAATGGGCAAAATTGGCAAACCCTTCTCTGAGGCCAGAGATAGACATCAGCATTCCCCTTCATCTCCCTCCAGTGCAGTGGGGCCAGAAGAGGGAAGTGCTGACACACTGAAAAGGGCAGGTCCCTGGAGACTCTTCTAGAAGGAGTGGCAGAAATGCAACTTGAGCTGATTAGACTGTGTCATGACTGACGGATTAACCTCTATTTTTTTTTATTGCTAAACCACTAGATTTGGGGGTTGTTATGGCAACTGGTACATTCTGACATATAGAGTGCCATGTAAGCTAAGTGTCAGAGGATAAGAAGGATGTAGTGTGGGAAAGAGTATATGAGGCAGAGGAAAGAGTCTGTGCAAAGGGTATGAGGCAGGAAAGCAGTCGCTATGAATATCAGTATCCCAGTGACACTTGAGTGAGTGAGGGGAATGATGAGGCAAAAGTAGACCTGATAAGAATGAGGGCTTTATTTTAAAAGCAACAAACTTCTGATGAACTTAATGAAGTATATACAGATGTTGATTTATCAGGATGCACACCTTAAACCTACATCACATCAAGATGTGATGCTTTTTCAACAAATAATTTTATTGTTGAAAAATTTTGTTAAATGCAACAAAATGCCATCCTTGTCTTTTAAAGGAGAGTTTCAGTATTTAAGCAGTAAAACTAATATCCTGACATTTCAATGTAGAATATTAGAAGGAGCAATATAGAAAGAAAGAGGCTACACAATTTGTTAGACCCACTGCAAAATGGAGTGCATACATTGTGTGACTTCCTTTAAAAGTTCTTTTAAATTATCAAAAATTTCAAGATGGCAACAGCATATCATCAAACAAAGTGTAGGGCTCTTCTATGCAAGGGACCCAGGCAAACATACAGGTCTCTCGCCTTTGAAGCCTGTTCTGAATAGGCAGCTCAGTCAAAAGTCTCACTGAACACTCCAGAAAAAAATGACTTAGACTAGGCTGATGGTAGGGAAAAATGCATAGAAGCACATCATCTTAAGACCTACTTTAGGAGGACAAATTTTTTTTTCGAATGTATTAAATGGCGATGAGTAATAAGAGAAAAAGAAATTAGGAATGACTCCCAAGTCATAACAGAGGGAAAAGAAAGAATCAGGAAACTCCTCCAGGTGGCACGAAACTAAAAGAAGCAAGGGTTGTACTGATAAAGTAAGATGTGGATATGAAAATGGTTGGTGGTCTAGACCTCTATCACTTGTGAGAAGAAACAAAACTCCATTTTGAAATGGATGCAGGAATGTGCCCTATATATGCAATGGAACGCTACTCAGCTATCAAAAGAGAAGAAATCTTATCATTTTAAGCAACATGCATGGACCCGGAGGGAATTATGCTTAGTGAGATAAGCCAAAAAGAGGAAAATAGACATTTTATGATTTTACTCCTATGTGGTATACAGAGAAACCAAACAAGGAAATGAACTAAACAAACAAAGAAAGACTCTTGGTCTATAAAATCACTGTAGTAGTTGCAAGGGGAGAAGAGGGTAGGAGGTTAGCAAATTAAGTGAAAGAAGTCAATTATAAGATGAAGGAAGAACCAGATGCAGATGGTAAACTTAATGTAGCATCTATGGTTGCTGGTTTAGAGTTGTGCACACTTTAAACACATACGATGTCCTTTCGATAAAATTAATTTCAAAAAACAAAAATAAAAAAGTGACCTTGTCTCTTTCTCCCTATGAAAGAACACCCCCTGCAAAAAAAAGAAAAGGATGAAGAAGGTATGGCCATGCCACGGCTGAGATTCAGATTTCATTTTATTTATTTGTGTATTTATTTATGCCTACAGATGTTTAAAAATGAACTTTAACTTTAGGGTCATTTTCATGGGTTATTTTTTTGAAGTGCACATTCACTTTATTTTGCTTCGAACGGAAGTTTTGCTTTTTTCCTCCCCTACACTTGTAATACTGGGGATATGGTAAGTTATAGCTCAAACATTGTACAGCCATGTTTTGATGCTGACAAAGCTTTTTCAGTTACATGCTCTTGCATTTTTTTGAATGAAAAAATGCTAGAATCCCACACAAAGGTCAAAAAATATTTGTCTTTAACTACAAGTATTATGAATGATGATAAAAACTATAAGAAACTGTGTTCCTATCAACGGTGCTTGATGTCCAGAGTTTGAATTTGGATTCCAATTTGTCTCCTTGTTCTACTTTTTGATTCTCAAAATTTTTATTCTGGTTATTTATTGAAGTTACACTGCATCATAATATTAATAGCAGGAAAGTTTCAGATGTGTATGATTATAATCAGCATCCAAATGGGCTAAGTGGGTCAATGATCTGATGAAGGAGAGAGCTGGATTTTCAGTGGTGAATTTAATCTACAGGTCAGATGTGAATGAAGACAGGGTGTTGCACAGACTTTCATGGCAGAGATTCAGTCTATGCTGCTTGTTGATCAAAGTGTGAGAAGTCCAGAGGGCACAAGTGATGGTGATGGGGTGACTGACAAAGGTGGATAATGCAGGAAACTATGCAGTGGTCTCATCCCAAATCCTTCCCTCGTGGTTTGTCAGTGGTGATCGTGAGAGAGGTAAAGGGTGTGTTCTCTCACTTAATCTCAGTTCTGGTCCCTGTTAAATCCCAGTAAAGTGACCAATTAAACCCGAGAAGAGGAAATACTATAGAGGATGTGATTGCTCCCAGATGCCTGGGTAAGTAGCTTATCTAGGGTTACCCTCTTTTCTAAATGTTTTGGTATTTAGTGTCTCCTAGACCTGTAAGGAACATGTGTTTTCAAAAATTTAGTTTCAAATTGTAGTTTCAAATCTAATCTTAAAATATTTAATAATCTTAAAATAATTACAATTCAACTAATTTATTTATAATTTCAAACAAAACAAAATAAACGGGTAAGATGAAATTTTGAGATAGAGTATACCTATGAATCCATAAATTCTTTCACAGTAAGAAGATAAAACCACACCAAACCAAAACAAAATCAAATATGCAGAGAAAATGCTGGTGAAATGATATTTTGCGTAGATCTAAGTAATGTAATTTGCCAGTTTTGTGACTCAGGCAGATGCAGTTCATTTGGAAGCAACCTTTGGGTCTTATCACATGATTTGACTATTCTTAGATTTCTGAGTCAGCTTGTCCTCCATGCTAGTCATTTTTCAATTCCATATTCTCTCTTCATGAGAAGATACAACATTAACCAGTCCAAATCTGGCTGTATGACTTCATCCTTGGAACAGACTATATCTTCATACGTATTCTTCGCAATACTTTGGGACAAGTTGAATGTAAATAAGATATTGGTGTTATACACATTAACACTTCAGGGTTTCTGGTACATTGTGCCAGGAAATCTTGGCATGCACATTATTGCATAATTGTTTTGATTCAATTTTGTTGTCCTTTTAATGATGAAAATCCCAAAGCAGTAAAAATTAGTTACAAAAGGAACAGAAATGAGGATAACATGGGATAAGTCAAAAGACCCTGCCAATATTTAATCCAATAGCTGCAGCCTATCTTACAGACAAATGCAAAAGATCCATTGATAACCCCAGTAATAATTTCATTGGAAATGGAATTCTTTTGACAAATTGCATTTAAGGTCTTCATCCAGGGCATCATTATAGGAATGCAGAAGTGTTGATGAAATGTAAGAGGAACAGCGAGTGAAGGTTGAATTCCACATACAGAATATTACACAGGAGGAAGAAAAGTTCCCCAGATGAGTGAAGGATCCCTTGTATTTTATTGGGGAGTCTGATGCATCAGATAAAACTGACTGTTCACTAATTGTTGCTCCCTGAGGAGAGAAGCTTGCTTCCCTATTGTGCAACAGAATGCCTGGCACATGTTGGACACTCAGTGAATATTTATTGACTTAAAAGAAACTTCAGTGGGAGGGAAAGAATGTTCAACACTTACCCTTCCATTGTATTGCCCTAGAGAAGAGGTATTGTTAGAACTATCTCCTCAATCCCACCTGACTGTTAGCCCAGTCTCAACCATCACTTTCAAAATTCCAGTGGAAACAAAGAATTGAGTTCATTCCACTTTTCACCTCCTCTATTTTTATCTTTTATTTTTCTATGAGGAAGTTTTAGGGACCGATTTATGTCTCAATGGCAGGAGAACCCCAAATCTGGATAGGGCACCTCTTAGGCAGAGAAATACTAGGCTTTGCTGATGCTTGTCTGGTAAGGGCTATAAATCTCACTCAAACTACAGACCATCTTCTTTGTTTGCAAAAATGAAAACAAACTTGCAATGATTCCTGGCTCTCAACCAGCATCCCTGCAGTGTGTTAGAGCAGGTAGATATTTAAAAACAAAAGCAGTGTACCCTGGTGGAGTAGCAGTTAAGGCCCCTGGGCCACATGCACATACATACGTACATCCCAAGGACCCAGGTTGGAGTCCCCCGGCTACCTGGTAATGGTAGCTGCGGGACGGATCGACTAAATAAACTGTTTCTTCCTCTCTCTCCCTGCCTGCTTGTCTCTGTTTACCTTTATTTCTGCCTGCACCTCTCCTTTAAAAAACAAACACAACAGGAATTTACATTTTTTGCTGCTTTGTACCCGATATATAAGGCAACGAAGATGTTACAATTCATATGAAGATTCCTATTTTATGTTTTATGCACATTTGAGAAAATTTTCTTTAGTACTTAATGCCACTTTTTCCCACTAGGAAACAAGAGAAGTGCCATCACCACAGGAGATAAGCCAAGAAAGAAAGAGCAGTCTATAGGTCACAGGAATGTCACTTAATAAATTCTGAAGAACAGTCATTAGAGCTAGTGAGAGCAAAACGACATTCTTAAAAGAGCAAATTCCATGTGCTGCTGAGAACACCAGCCAGCATTCCAGGGGTTGTGAGAAAAAGAAATAGAGTCAGAGGATTGGTTACATTTTCAAGGAACTTGGCCCAAAAGAGAAAGAGGTTGATACGATTGATTGCTTAGATAGGGAGACTTGAATATTTTTTAAAGCTGTTAGAAAAGATTCAGTCTGGCTAATTCCATATGTGGACAAATGAAGTCCAAATAGGGTCAGAGAGGGTAGAGGGTGCAAGAAGCTGGAGGAGGCAGTTAGCTGGGTTGAGGCAGGGATGGCCTTGGGGCTGCAGAACAAAGGAGAGTCCCCTGAGAGGCAAGAGGAAATCAAAGGGCCTCAGGTGTCAAGCCTGGGCCTGGGGAGTCCTTCACATAGAGTCCTAGGACCTGGCTCAAGGCCTGGGACAGGAGGAGCAACTAAAATGAACAACTAAATAAATAAAATGCTTCCTCCTCCTCCTCTCTCTTCCTTTTTTGCCTGCTGCCTGCCTGCCTTTATTCTTCTCAGAAAACAAAGGAAAAGATGATCGAAGGTGGACAAATTTTTAACTCTAATAAACATAAAGGGAGACTACTGATTCAAGGCAATACGATAAAAATAGAGTAAATAAACTGTCATGACAGGCATTAAAGTGGACTTTAAGAAGTTAATCCTGGAGAAACTGCCTATGAATTGAGATCATACTCACTCTTCTTCTAGAGCTCCAATGCCCTGCAGAAGGATCAGTTAAAGGTGCCAGCTTGACAGCTGTTGAACATGCTAAAGAAAAAGTTTGTAATAGATAAAACGACATCCCTGAGGACATGAGGTGGGTTAGCATCTTGACCACAGATTGAGTAACTGACTTCATTAATCTCTTGCAACCCATACATGAGATTCAGAGGCAAGAAAGAGGTTTAAATTGAAGGCATTTGGTGTATGCACAGATATATGAGATCTCGGAAGAAAATTCAATTTGCTTGCAGGGAAAATGCATATATGCATTAACAAGTTTGCATATATTATTATTTTTTAAATCCCCATTTTCTTAAATAGTCCAAAACTATGGACAAATAGACTTCACATAATATTTGTACTTAAATGGACTTCAGGAGTTTTAATTGGTTACCCTTCTTCCCAATAGAGAGGGTATTTTTCAACCTGGTTTCCTTTGCACCAAACTTCCAAAGCGCTCTTCTTAATTTCCAGTGAATGTAAATCTCTACATTGAGAGGGCTGTATATTCCTTGAATTTAAACTAATCCTTCAAGAAAAGCATTAATTCTCTCAAGCTACTGGAACTCTACTTTTTGGAACTGTTATGTTTACTTTATGGGAGTGACTGTGGCACCAAGGAGAACTTGGCTCATTTCCTACTTTCTATTAATTACTAAAACAGCAAATTTGAAACAATATTTAAAATAAAAGTCTAGACACAGAAAATGTCTCACTATTTAAAGGCAGAATAACTATACTTGCAATTTATATTTTGCTATTTTAGTGTTTTCCTGAGAAGTGCTGGCTCTTTATTTAGACTGGTCCATAGTCACAGGGTTGAAATACAGTGTTATTTGAAAGCAAAATTTGTATACTGATGAAACTCTATGGTTTGGTTAAATTAAATATCTAAATTCAAAAAGAAAATAAAGAACAACAAACAAAATTTACACTAAGGATTGCTGGCTTTTTATTTTCTTCTTTTGGGATTAAAAAGTATTTTTTAAAACAGGAATTTTTCCTTAGAAAAAATGTCTTTTGCAATGAGTTATATATAATAACTTGGTTATTAGATGCTCATTTCCTGGAATTATTATTTTTTTGCAAATAGTAACTTACAAAGTGAAATTAGTGGTCTAAAATAGTTAATCATCTCTGAATGAACTCTCCAAAATTATCAAGTTTTATTCAAAAATTTTAGTTGCATCTTCTAAGTTTCTCCCAGAGTCACCAGTACTATTATTTTACTTTCGGTCTCTCTAGAATTTCTTAGATTTTCCTTACTTTGTTAACTTTGACATGTACATGTATAGAAAACATGTTGTATATATTTAATGCTATTTGCCAAAGTATTTTTATTATTTTATCTTAAAGTTTCAGTTGAGGCTCCAAAAGGAGATAGTTAATGATTGACTTTGAAAATGCTGCTATTTAAATAAATCTGAGCTTTTGTCAACAGCAAATCTCATTGATAACTTGGAAAATAAGTAAAAAATTTCTATTTCTATTCATTCTCATAGCGAATAAAATCTGATTTATGTTTCATGCTAAATCAACACTCCAGGGTCTTACACTGATTCCCAAATATACTAAATCAATGATTGGCATAATCACACTGCCTAATAATAATAATAAAAATAACAAAGAAGAATCTATTTATAAAAATACTTAAGAAAACTACAGTTACTGTGCCAATTAATTAATCAAAGTATAAAAAAATATAAATTGGGAACTAGTCGGCCTGATTTTCTATTTTCATTCGTCTTTTCCATTTGTCTCTGAGCGGAATTTTCCAGTAAGCATTAGAAGTCTACGAGGCTGTTTAAAGAAAGATTTATGCCCAACAACTTCCAAAGAATTAGGGGTAAAACCTGGAAGGAGAGAAAAGTTGAACATGTAAAGTGCATGAATCCTTTCTGGATAGATTTATTGATTCAGTCAAAAAATTAAAATTATCTACATGGCATTTAGCATGTCTTTAACTCTGTATAAGTAAGGCAGTGCATATAGGAATCATAAACTATTCTACCAGCAACTTATTTGGATAGATGTATGTGATAGGATATATACAAATAACTAGTGTATTTCTCATTTTGCTTTCACCTTCATTTGTATATTTTAGACCTGTTGTCTGACCCCACTTTTGTCTAACAGAAACTGTTCAACAGGAAACTCTCAATGAATTAGATGCGAAAAAAAGAGAAAAGTGATTGGGCAGAGAATCTGTCTGACCCACTGCTGTTTAAGCCAAAATTGCTGAACTATTCAGGGGAAAAGAGAGAACTAGAAGTTTTAGAAAACATTGGAAAGGGAAATATTACCATCTATCTTACTGCACTTAGGAATGCAGGCTGAGATAGAGGGAGTGAATACCTCTTTCCATATGGAATATTGGAAAATTGTAGCCTCACGAATGTGTCCTTGACATATAAGTCTCAATAGGTGTAAAAGGGTTGTTTGGAGAATACTAGTGGCAGAGAGACAACTGATTGGTAGAATAAGCTAGTTCAGACCATTTCTGCTGGTCTCACCTGGGCTTCCTCAAGCAGCAGCAATCACCTGGAGGTCTGACTGCAGGTGGGGTCCAAGGTGGCCTCACTTACACATCTGGAGTCTTGGTGTTGATAGTTGCCTAAGGTCAATGATCTATGAAATCTCCCATCTTTCTGTAGTTGGTTCCAAGTAGGTATGCTTACATGGCAGGGTCTTTTCCCCAAGAGTGTGAAGAAAAAAGCTACAAATCTTGACAATTATATTCTGAAACTCATACAACAACACTTCTGATCACATTCTGTCCATCAAAACAAGTTCAAAGATGAGCCTAGCTTCAAGGAGTGGGGAAAGAGATTCCACTACTTCATGGGAGGAACTGCAAAGTATTTATGGTTATGTTTAATCTACCACACTCTACCCTTTGGCTATGATATTTACATGATCCCACATGCAAAATATATGTATCCCTCCCATAAAAGTCTCATCTTTTGGAGTATTTAGACTTGCAACACAATTGGCCATATGTTGCATGTGGTTATGAATAATTGAAACATGACCAGTCAATACTGATATGCACTGTTATTTAAAATACACACAGAATTTCAAAGACTTAATAGGAAGAATATAAAGCATGCGTGGAATATTTTATATTGACTATATGGTGTCTTTTCCCTCTTTATGAAGACATGTTTGACGTATAACACTGTGTGAGTTTAAGGTTTGCAGTGTATTTACTCCACATTTATATGCATATATATGTCACAATAAGCTTAGCTAACACACACGACACCTCACAGTTACTATTTACATGTTGAGAACTTTTAAGCTCTACTCTTTCAGCAACTTTCAGTTATATAATAATGCATGTTAACTATATAACTTTGCTGTACAGAGCATCCCAGAACTTATTTATCTAAAAACTGGAAATTTGTATTCTCTGATCACCTTCATTGATTTCCCCCACAAAAAGCTGCAACCTCCATCCCTATCAACCACCAGTCTTCTCTTTCTTCCTATAGATTTGGTCTTTCCAGATTCCACATATAAGTGAGATTATACAGTACCAGTGAGGTTATATAGTATTTGTCTTTTTCTGACTTATTTTACCTTAACAAAAAGGTAAATCCACATTATTGGAAATAGTAGGATGGATGAATACTATTCAATTTCTATCTATCGCATTTTCCTTTATAACCCATTCATCTGTTAACAGATATTTGTACTGTCTCCATGTCTTGACTATTGTAAATAACACTGCAGTGAATGGAGGTTTCATATAAATTACAAATGTGGTTCCACATGACTTTTAAGAAGGCATTTTCATTTTCTGTAAAAAAATAAGTCATTGGAATCTTTATAGGAAGTTTTTCAAATCTATCGATGGCTTTGTGTAGTATAAACATTTTAACAATACTAATTATTCCAATCCATGAGCATGAAATATCTTTTCATTTACTTTTCTTCTTAGTTTTTAATCAAATTCGTATAGCTTTCAGCATATAGATTATTCACCTCTTAAGTGAAATTTTTTCTAAGTATTTTATTGCTTTTATAAATGAAATTATTTTTTAAATTTCTTTTTCAAATAATTACTGGCATACAGAAACATAACTGATTTATGCATGTTGATTTTGTACCCTACAATATAGCAGATTCATTTATTTGGTTGAATCATTTTTTGGCAAAGACTAGGATTTTCTATATATAACATCATGTCACTTTCAAGTAGAGACAATTTTACATCCTTTCCAATGTGGATATTTTTTTCTTTGTCTTATCCTCTGTAGCCAATACTTCCAGTACTGTGCTGAATGTGAGTGGTAAGAGTGGGCCCACATGTTTTGGTCTAGATGTTAGAGGACATTTTCAAAATGTCAATATTGAATATGACGTTAGCTGTGAGTTTGTCATAGACAACCTTTATTATGTTGTTGCATGTTCCTTCTATACTTGATTTGGTGAAGGATTTAAGTGGCTGTTCTGGTTTTTTTTCTTATACTCTATTATAGACTATTTCAAATATTTTTATTTAGTATTCCATTTTAATATATCTCCTGGATTTTTGTTTTATTTCTTTGTATTTGTTTTTAGCAGTTGTTATAAAACTATAGTATACATTTTTAAACTTTTATATGTATCTAGAGTTTAAAACACTTAGATTTTTGATAATGTACTACAAGTCCTTGATGGGCTATTAATTCTCTTTAATCTTTCTTATTCTTCATATGGATAATTTTTATTGATGTCTCTAAGTTCATTGCCTTCTCTGTTAACTTCGTTTCTGTCAACTTGAGACTCTATTAAAATTTTTAAGTATTGTATTTTTAGCCTCTAATGTCCATTTCTTTTTTACAGTGCACATTTTTCTGTTAAGATTTTTAAATATTCATTCATCTTATATTTTCCTTTATTGCATGGGATGTAGTTATTAAGCTGGCTTTTCATTTAGAATGAGTTTATGTTGAAAATTTGGATTTTATTTAGAATACTGTGAATATTATACGTATAGATTCTGTTTGCTGTGATGTATTTCCAGCAAATGTTTTTATTTTAGCAGGTAATCAGTCCACTTAGTTGCATATGGTAAACTTAGTTCATCTTCTGCGGATGATGTTTTAAATGTCTGTTCAGTTTTAAGCCTTTGAAGCACTAATTTGGGTTTTCCATATACATGTGTGGTTCAGAACATAGGACAAGACTCATGTGGATTCATACAAAGAATTAGGAAAGTACCCTGCATGACTGTGTCTTTTCTATTCTTGCATAGTGGAGCTCTTTTCAGTATTTATCAGGCAAAAAAAGATGGTGGAAATATTTCTGAATTTTAGATATTGCCACTTGCTAGTCTCTAATGTGGGGCCACTTTCAGAGGAAAGATATAAGGGGAAAATGTGAAATTGAGTTCTGTGTGGGTGCTTCTTCAAATCTGACTCCCTTCTCCTGTGTTTCAGAGTTCTCAGGAAGGTCTTCTTTCCCTTTCTTTTTTTTTAAGTTATCAGAGTCCTGATAGAGTTCTTTTTTACTTCTGAGAGGTGTTAGTTACCATCAGTAAGAAGGGAGGGATGCTGTAAATGACCCTGCCCTCATCAAATTTATATCAACTTTCCTTTGATTAGTTGATTTTTTTCCTTTTATTTTTTTATCAAACTTTATGCATTTTCTGTTATAGATGCCTCCTTTGTTAAAAATAAAAAAAAAGTTTAGATTTACCTTGAAAAAAATCTACCATCTTATTTTTGTTTTTAATTTTGCTTTCTGGTTCCTCTAAGCTGTCCTTGTTTCCTTAATTTCTTTCTCTTGGATTAACTTTTATTATTTCACTGTTATAGCTGAGATTTATTTATTCAGTTTCTATTCATTCAGCATTACACTTGAAAGTATGAACTATATTCAACTATCAAATCTATCATGAACTGGTGCTTTTACCACCCTTCTAAACAAGGAAAGTAACTTTCAATGCCCATTTTCATTGCTTTATAAAGTTTATATATCTTTACTGACACTTTAATGTCCTTTCATTAGCTCTGTAATCTTTTATAACATCTCTGATATTTCCCCTATAGTCTTTTTTACTGTGACTAAAGAAAATTCATTGGAATTTCCTACTGACAGTAAACTCCAATTTTTCTTGCTATAAAACTTTATTTATTTCTTTGGTATTGTTCAAGTATTCTTCAAAAGTATATAATTAAGACTGACAATTACTCTCATTTCATTAACAGTATCTTTCTGGCTTCATTTGTTGATATTGTGAAGTCAAGTTGCTATTGAGTCTTCCTGTTGCTTCTTACAAAGTAGTACATCTTTATTTCCTCTGGTACCTCTTAATATTTTCTCCTGTTTTGATTGCCATAGTTCCTCTATGTTGCATTTATGTACAAGTTTCATTTTCATTATTGCATTTGGCATTCTTGAATGTGTAGATTCATATCTTTACCATTTAACGTACAATTTGACCAACTATCTAATAAAATATTGCCTCTGACTTATTTTCTTTCTTTTTGCTGAGGCTCCTGACCCTTTTCTCTGTATTTTATATCACTTTGAATATTAACATTGCATAGTTCCGAATAGTTTCTTCTGCTTTGTTTTCTGTTCACTAATTCTTTCTTCAACATAGCTAATTGCTGTCACTAATCTATATTTTTTTGCTTGCTATCTTTTTCAGTTATTTCTCATATCTCCCAGGTAGGTCACTTTTTATATATTTTCCTCTTCAACCCAAAATTTTAATATTGGTGTTTATTCATGTAGGCATTTTAAGTACATTTCAGTATACTTAAGTATAATTCATTTAAAACAAATCTTATCATCTGTGGACTTTTGACAGCACTTAGCCATTTCCCTTGCTTTGGACTTGGTTAGTTCTTTTAAAGTTGCTGGATTGTATGTTCAAGAGAAGGGCTGTATATGAAGTGAAGTGCAATTATACTTAAGTACACTTAGAGTAGTCACTACTTTTGAATATCATATATGGTGAACTCCAAAAGCACTGTCTCTTTTAGCAATGCCTTACACAAGATTGTCTCTCATGGAAATATATTGTAAATGTTACATGATTCCCAATATAGCATCAAGCTGCAGTCCTGGAAGAGATTCTATTTATATCTCTGAGAAACAGCGTTTTTCAGGAAATGTTTTGCCCTCCTAACCAGCCTTTTCATAACCTTTAGAAAGTAACACTGGGGAATTAGGACTGACTTACTGGTTAAATGAAAATGAATAACTGATTAAAATAAATAACTAGGACATAAAATGGGAACTGTAGAATCACTACCAACTTTTGTAGAACTCTAAAGTGAGACCCCCCCCACATCCATTTTAAACAAGTCTTACCACACAGCGGTCTGTGGAGAGCACTTAACTAGTTTTCTCTTGCTTTGTTGTTGGTCAGTCCTTTATATTATGCCTGACTATTAGTTTTCTTAAATAAAACTAAAGTTAGCTGCTGAGATATAATGATAAATTTATTCCAAATAAATCATATTTTGACTTAATTATAGTGAGAAAAAAGTGCACCTGTGTGACAACTTAGTTGGCCCTGAACTTCTTTACTTTCTTTTAGAATGAATGATTCCAGAATCACAAGTCTTTGTGATTTGGGCATGATTTGAATGGAGTGCGAAGGAGTCTTAAAGTTTGGCATTTTGATTTCATCAAACATAATTTAATTGAAGCATTTAAAATATATCAAAGTTAAGGGTGGAAAACAGAATGGAAATATCTCTGTTTTTACTTTTAAGTCACCATGATTAAAAAGAAATCAAAGGAACAGAGTGAAATTCTAAGCCCAGTTTGGATCCAATAAGCACATGCTAGAGATTTCCCAGGCAGGATATGTGCCTTATGCATGGAAAAGGGTTGGGAAGAAGCAGTGAGCAAGAGAAATCCCCTGGGAGAAGGATTAGGCGATACATACACCAGGGAAATTTCAGCATTTGGAAAGTGCATCAACATTCTTAATTATCATGCAAAATGAGATGGGTACCCAGACTCATATAAACTCAGGTCTAAAGAGTAGGGTCAATAAAATATCTCTAGTTTTTTTACTTTCCTTTTCCTTTTTTCTGCCTGAGTGGTCTAATTGGACCATAAGGTTTAATGTTATATTAAGAGCTTTCCATGTTCCAGGTAAGCTACAATTCATCAGCTCTTTAAATCTTCCTAACAAACCTATGTTACAGAAACTATTAAAGGTGAGATAAGTGGTAGCCTTCTTTCAGAGTTTGTTTCTTTACAATTGTCATCAGACTTCTCAGGGACCCCTCTCAGCCTTAGTGATGCAAGACCATTTAGGGTCTCCTGTCTCATCTTCTGTAATTGCTTAGAATTCCTGGGACACTTAAGGATCAGAGAAACTTGTTGTTAGTGAACAAAAACTCAGTTGCCTTTATGTTTTCTGAAATAAAGATTCCTTTCATATGCAATTTTAAGGAAAAGCCGTTTTACAGAGAACTACAAAACATCTCATATACTACCATGCTCTAAGTACTCATCGATACATCATTCAGTTATTGAAGGGATCTGAGGTTAGTACTGTCATCGCCATGTTACTACAATTCAGAGCTGGCCTGGGATTTAAACCCAGTACTTTCTGATTTCAAAACAAGTGTATACAGAAGAGTTAAGATTATATTGATTATACTGGTTCATGCCCATGGCTCAGCAACTAAGGTACAGGTCATGTAAAGCCCAAGGACCCAGGTTTGAGACCAGGGTGAGGGAAAGAAAAGAAAAAAGATTATGTTTATTATAAACGATGTTTACAATATTGAATAACTCTGGTGGAAGCTAAATAAGGCTGAAAGGGCTGATGTAACTAGCAGTTTAGAGATGGAAGAATATCACGGAATTCTGTAGGAATACTATTACCACGCCTGCTTCTATCCTAGTAAGAGAACAAGCAGGTAGATTAGCCTGTCATTGACTCAATAGATAATTCTCTTCTACACTCCGGTATAGATGACATTTCTCATATCACTGGTATCTCAGTGAAGAGAAACTCCTATGAGAGATTTGCAGTGGTCTTAATTATGTACAACAACACATACACACACACATACATGGAAGCACTAAGGTAGCAAAAAGAAGAATGGAGGTAATAGTTAGAACCAGATTGTTGGGAGCAGACTCATGTACCTGGCTATAAACATGCCATTCTCTAGAAAGTCATTGGACAAAAATGGGGAACAATTCTGACTGATGGAAAAGAGTGGCATGATTGTATTCATTTTTATTTGGTGGTGGCAGCTGAACTCTTATACAGATGGAACAAAAATGAAGGTAAAAATAGAGGTGAGAGAATCCTCAAGGCAAAACTGAGCCCAAACTGCTAGACTCTGTGTAATACTTGTTGAAAGATCAGAGTTAGAGTCTTTCCGGATGGGTACAAGCCTAATTCTATCACAAATTCCTCGCACTGCATTGATCACAGGCCAAGATGTGATAAAGGCACTGTGTTCTGCCCTTCTCAAATGCAATAGTGAGACCTTGAAATAACCATATTTAGTCTTTTCAAAATATATGCTGTGAGAAGAGAGAGACTCTAGCCATTACTAAGCAAAGTTTTCTACCTGTGGGTAACAGCCTGGCATATGGGAAGTATTTTACTCTTTGTGAAAATGTTGGTGGTTGAAATGCTTCACAGTGGTATGACTAACTATAAACAAAGTACTGTTTCTCTACACTTACCCTTGATTATGGTAAAGGACTGAGTATCCAAGCTGCATCAACTAGATGAGAAAATGCACTAAGTTTTTAAGTATTTGATATTTACAGGGAACCTTAAGTAGCTTGTTATTTCTTTACTGCAAAGTGTAAAAAACAAGAAAAGGAAAAAGTAGAATGAGTGGAGAGGGGTGTAAAGAACAGGCCATGGAGGACTTTTTTGTTATGCTAGGAATTTTAAATTTCCTTTTCTTTTAAAGTAGTGAGAAACCATCACAGGGTTCTAAGTAATGCAGTTATCATTGCTAGTTCTGTGATCGGTGGGTCACCCTGGTTGTGGTATAGAATATATTTGAAAAGATAACAATGGATACTCTAAGCAAGAACTGGAAATATAAAGCAAGCTGATTAGCCCTTTCTTTAGGAGTCTAAAATGCTTAAATTGATTAATGTGACAAGGGACTCCACAGCAGTGCACATCTAAAGAGAGTTAATAGCATTCCATCTTTTCCGTGCGTTTGAGGCCTGGGAATTAGAAAAAAGTCACTGTCAACTTCTTGAATTATCCCTAAAACTTACATACTTTACATGAAGTGACACATATAAATGTCCAACAACAAGGCACTAGAATTTAGCCAGCTGGCTGATGTAAAAGCTGTCCACACGTAGCTATTGTCTGCATCCTGCTCACGGGAGTGTCTGTGCCTCTGATCATTTTGCATTCTCTACCTAAGTGTCCTACCTCCTTTTTCTGTCCAGAAAATGCCATTAAATTTTCAAGTCTAACCTCATGTGATGCTTCCTCCATAAAGACTTCTTTTTCCTCCCTGGACAATTCTCTTCCTTGTGCCACCAGAATGCCTGTAAATACGTCCATTGTCATATTAGCTCTTACCGACTCCTTACTAAAGGTCAGGCACAATGCAAAATACTTTTTCACAGACGTGCATTCTTGTAATAACACTGCAATTAACTCCAGATGGCAGGTAGAGAAACTGAAAATCTAACAGACGTGATTTACCTTGCCTAGGTCTGGAGGTCTGAAGGTTAAGACGAGGGTTTGAATTTTCGTATGTCAAAGTTCAACATTGATGTGGTTTTACTAACACTAAACTTATATTTCTTTCTCATCCTTTACACTGTAAGAAGTCTGAGAACCAAGGCTACTATGCTATGTAGATGTCATAGTAGCTGGAATTCCACTTAATGAAATAGGGAAAGAGTATGTCAAATTCATTGTTTCAAAAAACCACTGAGGCACACACCTGTGGCTCAGGTGTTAAGGTTGCAGGCTCAGGGTGAGGGCGAAGGTATAGGCTGTGTAAACCAGGTTCACGACATGGGGCCTGGGATAAAAAAAAAATAATAATAATAAACTGAAGCATGTCTTTCAGGTCTATCCATATTTGCTATAAGTGATAAAAAGAAGAGCACCCTACTTTTTAAGACTGAATACTATTTGCATGCACATTTTATTATCCATTAATCTGACAAAGGTGATTTGGGTTTTTTCCCATATTTTGACAATTGTGACTAATGCTACAATGAAAATGGGAGCGCAGAAAGTTCTTCGGTACTCTGAGTTTAATTTTTTTGGATTTATGCCCTGAAAAAGAACTGCTGGATCATGTTTTAGTTCTGTTTTGAATTTTTTGAGGAATCTCCATACTGTTTTCCATAGCAGCTACCATCAATTTACATTCCCACCACAAGCGTTATACTAAGTGACATAAGTTAGTTGCAAAAGCAAAAGTACTGCGCGAGTCCTCTTATATGAAGTGTTCAAGATAGTCAAATTTCTAGAAGCAAACTCAGAATGGTGGTTGCTAGGAGATGGGATGGGGCAGGGGGATAAGGTGTTGTTATTCTGTGGGTCTAAAATTACAGTTATTCAAGATGACTAAGTTCTAGAACTCTGCTGTGGATCGCAGTGCCCACAGTGAACACGACAACGAATACTTAAAATTTGTTAGGAGCACTGTCATATTAAGATCTCATACTAAGTGTTCTTACCACATAATTATAGAACAAAACAAAAGCAAAAATAAAGGGACACAAACTGTTGGAGGGGATGGATATATTTATTACCTTGTTTGTGCCAGTGATATCATGGGTACATGCTTACATCTAAGCTCATCAAACTGTATACACTAAGCTTATGCAGTTTGTATATCAATTACACCTCATAAAGCTGTAAAAAAAAAAAAAAAAAAAACCACTGAGGTAAATGCACCAAAAAAATCTGATTTAGCTAAAAAATTTCATGAAAGGAAAGAACTGCATAATGACCTATGATTGAGGAGATCCTTTTAAGGACAGGGCTGTCTGAAACATGTTTACCAAAAGTAGTCTTAAGACCTGAAATAAGAGAAAACACCAAGTAGGGTAATAGTATGGTGTAATTACATTATGCTGAAAAAGGTTAAAATTAACTCATACCTCTATATGACTTATCATATAAATACTATTAAAAGATACATTTATTACGTCAAAATTTTATTATCTACTATACGACAGGTGCAATTATGACTGAGTCTTCCACAAGACAGTCTATTATATGAAAAATACAAATATGAATCTGCTTACTAAATGACAGTGCTGACCTTAATTACAAATATAATATGACTATATTATATGTATGCATATATACATATATGTATATATAAAACCACTACAAAGAAGAAAGTGATAGACTGCCTACCATTAAAGAAATTAAAGCTTTGTAAAAGATATCCGTCTTCTAAAGTAGTAGGGGAACTAAATTTGTGTCATACAGTAATCTGAAACCATCCAGATTAGAGGAATGAGATTATCCTGATTTAAGTCAATAACTTGGGGTGAGATTGATGTTGGACAATGAATCATACTGTCCTCGAATGAGAGTTCAGAGAAGGCATCCCTAAGGAAGTGTCATCAGATCCCTGGAACAGCTGGACAAAGTTGCAGCAACACAGAAGTACTTGACATACTCAATGAAGAGTGGAGAGGTTTAACCTGACTGGAGAATCAAGTACAGGGTGTGGAATGTAGGAAGGGCTAGAGGGAACTAGGCAGAGATTGGACAGCAGAGCACAGTACATAGCACAATGATGAAACTGAACTTACCTTGCTAGATGTCACTCGAGAATGTGGTGGTGGAGAATGTGTGAAATTAGCTTTGCTTTATAGAAAATGTCTCTGTGATCTGGAGGTTTAATGATTGAGGCTAGGTGAGAGACAGGGGAGAACTTTAATTTGACAGAAAGATGAGAAATTTATTTAAGGCAGTAGCAGTAAAAATGGAAATGAAGAATCAGATATTAAGAATGTTGAAGAGGTAAGCTCCACTGATGTTCAGAACTAACTATAAAAGAGGAAGAGGGATCAGTTGCACATGGCTTCTTGATTTCTGACTTGTTAGACTAGGTTGCTATTCATTGACAAAAAAAAACAGAGGAAAAGAAGTAGGTTATGGACAGAGGTGGGAAACAAAGCATCAATGGAATTCTGGCTTCTGTAAAAAGTGCAAGGTTTTAACATTACAGATCTGAATCTATTTCTAGGTTGTTCACTGTGTGATCTTGGACAAGGTGTTGAAAAACCAAGTCAAATGAAGACACAACATATTAGTTACTTTAGGAATAGATATGGTAATAAATTTGCCTGATGAAACACGGAAAAATTGGTAAAGAATTAAAGTTGATAAGATTCTTTTATTGCGTCTCTAACATTGGTTAGTATATGTCCACAATCTAACTTAACAGGTATCTCTATAGACTATTACTCAGAATTTTAATTCCAGTGTGTCAGTCTCAGGAAATCTTAATTAGTTAGCTGTTTGACATAGTATACAATCAATATTGTCTAACATTAGCATTATCAGGTTGGTGTAATGAAAATATATCTTGAGAAGTCTATGTAATCTCCAGAGGAGTAGTAAACAAATGAATTATTATTTAAAAGATATTTTAGTAGTCATAGAATCTAAGACTATAAATATGACCCCTGTCCTCAAGTAAAGACAAGGCAGATGAACAAACAACATACACTTGCAAAGAATAATAAAAGGAAACCAAAAAATTGCATCCTTAAGATAATTTCCCCTCTTCCAGTAAACCTTAATAGAAGGTAAAAGGAAAAAAAAAAAGACTATCTTTTAAAAATATTTATACAGAAAGTCATCACAGAGTCAACATTTAAAATAGCAAAAATACAGTAATTTGTCCTTAAAGCCAATTTGACCAGGCAAGAGCAGATAGTGGAGTTCTATGCAAGCATGTGCTAACTAAATAAAGAAAGCTTTATGGGAGAACAGATTCATTTTAATTGGAACAAGCCCCTGTGGAAAGAGAAGTACGTCACTGGAGTTTTCTAGATTATCCATGGCTTTGAGGCAAGACTACTCAGTGAAGCAATCATTCTCTTATTTTATTAATTCTTCTTAAAAATAAACTTACTTTGTATTTTCTGGAAATTAAAAAAAAAACATAAAAGTGGTGTTTTCAAAGGGGAAGTTAATGTGTACACTATGAATTCATTTGACTGGAAGACTGGAAAATGTTACTTAATGTGGTGAACATTTATCAATTTCAACAACAACAAAGGAGCACAAGATCAGAAATGAATGAAAAACACAATGTTTAAAGGCAGAGATCAAATTCCAGTACCTGTTTATGACCACTAATTTGCCACAAACAGAGTAATAATTCCAGTACAGAGTAGGTCTTCACATACTCATTGAATGAATGCAATATTTTGGAAAATAAGTAAAATACAGCATTAAGTTAAGCGAATTGGGTGGCACTTCTCTTATTTACTCATAGGAATCTATTTTTAGGCTGTCATCCCACTCATTCAGTTATGACATTTATGCAGTCATTCGTCACTGGTTGATCTCATGTTTCAGAAGGTACAACACATCCAGTATGATACATTAGATACATTAGAAGATAACTTCTAATGTAAAGTTATGGTGGGATTCCACTCTGTTTTGGAATTACATTAAACTGCAATGTGCCTATAGATGATTATAGATTTAGATGATAGATTGTCCTCCTACAGCAAACCAGGAAAGAATAACTTAGTTAAACTTAATAATTTAGGAAAGTATTTGTGGTTGTTGGCACTACAAAGTAAAAGAAGTGAGGTGGAAAAGAACTCCGCTTCCCCCGTGATATTAGAATACAGTAAGAAATAAGTAGTTGGCTTTCCTCCCAGGTGCAAGAAACAGAGTCCCCCAAACTCCTGGAATTTCCTAAGTGACAGGGACATCTTATTTTTCTTCCTCAGAAGTCCCTCTCAATCTTACCTGAGTTTCTATTATTGAGGTGACTCAGTGTACCACTAGCTAGTTAGCTACAGCATGGAGGCTGATGACCAGAGGATTCACTCGTGCAATTGGAAGGCTTTCAACTCTAGGCCCTAGACTCTGAAAGGAAAGGGCTGGAGGTGGAGTCAGTCACCAATGGTCACTGACTAAATCAGTCATGCTTATAGAGTGGAACCTCCATACAAACACTAAGCAATAGGGAGCAGAGAGCTTCTGATGTGATGAACACACCATGGAGCTGGGAGGGTGATGTGATCACAGAAGGCCTGGTAGCTGTGTCCTTCTCTGCTATGTGCTGCCAATGCCTCTCATCCATTTGCCTGTTTCTGAGTTTTATGCTTTATAATAAACTAGCACATGCAAGTTACTATTTTCCTGAGTTCTGTTAGCTGTTCTAGCAAATTATCAAACATGAGTAGTAGTTATTGGAACCCCAATGGTTATTCAATGGGTCAGAAATATGGGAGGTCTGGACTTGGAACTGGTATCTGAAGTAGAAACAGTCTATGGGACTGAGCCTTTAACCAGTGGTGGCTGCACTAATTCCCTGTAGCTAGTGTCAGAATTAACTTACAGGACACCCAGCTGGTGTTCAGAGAGTTGGAGAATTGATTTGGTGTGGAGGGGAAAAACACCACTCAGGAGGTATCAGAAGTGTGTGAATAGTGTCTCCCATGACTTCACATATCCAAAAAATGACCAAGACCTGCCAATATGTTTTAAATAGTTCATGAATCTGGCTCTCCATTTTATCCATCCCTGCAATCACTGCTCTGGTCAATGTTCTCACCTCTCTCATAGACTTCGCAGACCACGAAAATTCTCATTCTCCTAAGTCACTTCCTTTGTCTCCAACACTTCCTTCCTCCAAATTAACCTCTTCCTATATCTGAGTAATTCCTTTGATCCCGTAAGTCTCAGTTCAGCAGATTCCTCGGAGACTCGATGTCAGCTGTCCCTGGTGGACTCATTTGTGGGAAGGCTAAATGTCTTGTTTCTATTGTCAATGCCACTAACTGCACAGCTTCTGCCCTTTTTTAGAAATGAGAGCCAATCTTATTCAGCTCTACATTCTCTACATACAACATAGTACCTGCTTTACAACAGATGATCAAAAATACATATGCCTTGAGGCCTTAAACTTGCCCTGAATTTCCAGACTCTTATCAGGAGCATCAGCCATGCTTCCACTCCTATGTGATACAATTGCCCAAGACATGACCTACTGGAAGAAATTTACTCAGGTTTTATTATCATTCTTCTCTTCCCATCTTTCTGAAGCACATACCTGACCATTTCATTTATTTACTTTCTTTAACATCCAATATAATTTTCCAGGAAAGTTCAGGAATAAGTTAAAATTCTCACTTATTCCTTAATTTCTTTGGATTGGGGTTTTGTCTCTCTTGTTCACCATCATTCACTTCCCCGTCGGCATTGTTAGCACAGATATAGAGAACTATGAGTACATCTCCCTGATCACCATTTTTCCAAGCTTTTAGGATGGCACATACACTTTCACTTTGCCTTTAACAATGCCTGTTTCCTCCTTCCTTCTAAGCCCTGGTGGTCTTTCAAAGATGTGACTCTCCCAAAAGACTTCCCTGAGCCCCCTCCACCACATCACTCTTTATCTGAAACATGTATCATTGCTCCACGCTGTCTTCTATCATGTGCTTGCTACTATCAGTGTCAGTATCAGTTTATATTTCTGTTTCCTCTATGTAAGTATAGACTCTTTGAGGAAAAGACCTTGTCTCCGTAGGTCTGCATTTTTAGCACAAGTGCAGTTTTTGGCATATAGTGTGAGACCCTCACAAAGGAAAGAAGGGAGAAAAGACAAACAAAAAACAAAGGGCAGTAGGTAGGTACTGGTTTTCTTACAATTAAAATCATTCCAAGTAGTAACTTCTTTATACACAGCAGTCTCAGTGATGGATCAGTTGCCATCTTCTGTTTCAACTACTTTATAAAGTAAAAATGAGTTTTATGATATTGCTCTTTACAAGTGAATAGGTTTTGTTGACTTTTTTTTAAAGCTGAAGTAAAAGAAACTCGAGAAGTTCATGAAGTTAGGAAGTTAGAAAGCCAGGATGTTAATCAGTGTGCTCAACACAAACCTGGACTTCTGATGAGGAAACTAAAAAAGAACCCCTAAGTCTCTCAGAATTGGTCTCTTTTGGATGATCCACTCTGACATGAAGAACCAAAGACAGTGGAGGACAGCTCTAGAACAAAGGAGAAGCTCCAATTCTAAATCTTCACCTCTTCCTTGAATCAAAGAAGCCATGTGCCGCCAACTGGGCCTCCACTCCTCTAATCCAGAAATCATCTTCTGTCCCTATTCTTTAGAAGAATGTTGAAAGAGGAGTTTTTTACTTTTACTTTTAGAGTCTGAGTAATGATAAGTCATTCTTCCTTGCCATGTGGAGACTCCCTCCTCTCTCCCCTTAGACCTTCATTTCTCAGCTCAGGATATAAATGTGGGTATGCCCCAGCTACCTCAGAATTTACAACCATGTAATTCTCCATATGTACATTATTAAATTTATGTTTTCTCTTACTAATCACGGCTAATGTTAATTTGTTCATTTATCCAGCCTGTGAAGAACCTCAGATAAATAGGGAACTTTTCCTTTGACCCCTGTCCAGGACTAGTTACATAATTCTGAGGCCCAATGTGAAATGAAAATGTAAGGTACCTATTAAGAATTTTAGGAGGGTATAAAGTACAGCATGGTGACTACAGTTAATAATACAATATTGCATGCTCCTCTAGAAGGAGTAAAGCAAGAAAAGTGCATACTCTAGAAATGCCTGTGAGCATGCTCCAAGATACAGAAGGTAGTTTTCTGGAATTATTGGGGAGCAATTACATCATGTTGAATAATAGTCAGGACAATTCTGTGATAAAGGGATTTCCTTTATGGAAGGGAGGTATTTCCTTCTTGAAGAAGACAGCACGGGCACTTAAATCTTTCTAAGGTTTTCAAAAATGTCATGGCCCCTAAGGGGTGGTCTTCTGATATGCTAATTATTATTTAGATGGAAATGAGTGCATAAGGAGTTTGAGGTCACTTAAAGTCAGTTCATGGACACTTCAGGAACAACTTTGGTTCTGTTGGATGCAGATCGGTTGCCAGAGATGTTTTTCACGTATTTTCGGTGGAATTTCCCTTGTCAGCTGCCAGTTAATTTTTCTACATTTGGCTAACCTACCTCAAAAGCATCATTTCCTCTGGGAAAGACTTCTTCAACCCATTTTTCTGCTTGGTTTGAATCACTTGTCCTTTTCATTCTCACTCTTACCCCTGCTGCCTCTAGTATACATGATCAATGTTGATTTTTGATTTCTTACTTTATATAAGAACAAATTGAGAGTAGGAAAGTCACAAAGCTAGGAAATGAATGTTGTTCTTGGGATAATTTAGCTTTCCAGTTTCTGTGCCTGGTAATCCAGCTTTTTTAAATGCTCCTCTATTTGAGGTCACTACTCAATTACAGGGCTCAGCATTGACCACCCTTATCATCTCATCTTCCTTTTAGCCCCTCAGAAAAAGTGAACTGAGCATTGAGTGGTGAAGCCTCTGGTTCATATGTGTCATACTTTGGCTTTGGGATCTGGGGAAGATGTAATGGGATTTATGCTGGAGTAAGTATGCATCTTTATCTCTTCAAAGTTGGGATCAAAGAGATGAAACAATAATAATTTTTTTTAAGAATAATAATTAGCAAGCAATCATTTGAATCTGAAATGGGAAGCTAAAGCCACAGGCTCTTAGGAAGCATGGAAACAGTAAGCCTTCTTCACAAGACTTGGTTTGCTCAACTGCTAATTGCTCTTAGCATCATACTGGAACTGCTCCATTGGCAAAATAAACATTTTATTGTGACATCTTTTGCATTTTTAAAAGCATAACTTAATAATTTAAACTTGAAAATATATTTTAAAATGCAATGTGTGCTTCTCTACCTTTAAGTATTAGAATTAATATCTAGAATAGTAGGGTCAAGATTAATGTTCTGAATATAATGGAGGGCAACTAAAAGCCAAGAGTCAGTTCTGAAACTGTATTAATTTCTGAGACTGATCAGGATGAACCTTTCTTGTGGCTTATTTAATTAATTGAAAATGACATAACTGATTTTCAGAAGATATTTTAAAAAGTATGATTAGGGTTGAGATTTTCTAAATTGAATTTTTACATATTTGATAATCTTCATACAGAACAAGGAACTATTGGTATAAATGAGCCTCCCATCAAACATAGGAGGGGCCATAAGAGGTTAAATCAATCAGACAGATGTTTGCAACCAGAGATTAATTATCTCTAAGTAGAAGTAGGACTCACAGTAACACAGAACATAATGTGAAATTAATTGTAAATATTTTTTAAAAGAACAAATATATGTGGACATTCTTCCAATGCATCTAAACTTTAAAGCACAGTGTGCAGCAGAGACAGACAGATCTGATAAAGGACTGACTCACTGCGTCTACCAAGGTCTACCTGGCAAGGGCTGTGCGTACAGATTGTGTCATTTCCTAACCATTGTTTAATTAAATATCCCTGCAGAAGAATCACAGCAACGTTACCTCTAGTCCCTTCAACTCAACCAGTCAGCTCTTCCTTCTTTACTGTTAGGATGGGGGTAATACTTGAAAAAATTTAAATATGCATTCCTTTTTTAACTGTCCAAGTATATGACATTTATTCTAGTTGGCCTAAGAATTCATCAAACCTGGAGAAGATTAAGGCTGTTATTGCAAATAGGATGATGTAATAGCTTCTGACAAGAAAAATAAGATTTTTCAAATGCTTTAAGTTCCCTTTCAGGGTATCAAGAACACTAGTGGAAAAAGAGAAGGAAGAAGTTAGCAATTCAAATAGAATGTGGGTTCATAATTTTTCTTCCTTGATTTGTTGCTCAGAGACAAAAAAAAAAAAAGAAAGCAAGTAAGTAACAGTAAATGAGGCCACTTCTGTGTCCACCTCTCATTTGAGACTCTGAGCCTTATAATTCTCCACATGAATTTTTGAGGTCAATGTTATTATTTTTTTCATTTTAAAAATTGAGGCAAGTGGAGATGCATAATTTGCTCTAGATTACACAGATGACACAGATCTGGATGTGAATGCAGGGCAGTCTGACTAAACCACTCCTCATCACAATTCTTCTCTCTATTGAATTATGCACATCACTGTGCTTTTTAAAAAGTTAGAGTGAAAAGTTTATCACTTGCATTTATGCAATGAACTAATTTTTGATCATATTGTTATTTGATCAGAGAATGACACGGCAATGAAGCAAACTACCAAAATCTCTGAAAATTTTGAGTGGAAACAAAAATTTAATATTAACTTAAACTTTTATGTTGTTTTGCTGAAAAATAGTTTAAACTATACTTCTACTCAGTCACATCCAAACTAAAGACAAATTTTTCTCAGGTGAATTTCTGGAACAGTTTTGTTATTATTATTAATGACAAATGATAGTATAATCTCGTCTTGTTTTAGCATAAGCTAATAATGTGCTCAGAGTTTCAGAAATAAATTAATTGTAACAATATAAATTCTCTTTGAAGTTCTTTCAAATTGGGTACTTTGTTATACTCTACCAATTCCTTCAGAGATGGTATAAATATTTCATATTGTTTTGGAACTCACACAGTGTATATATGTTTACATACATATATGTGTAAAGAGGAGAGAGAGAGAGAGAGAGAGAGAGAGAGAGAGAGAGAGAGAGAGAGAGAGAGAGTCTTATTTAATCTTACCATCGAAAAGTACACAATCTGTCTCATTTGGATGTTATTTTTATTTTAGATGCTTTGCTCTTTATTTACATGTTTTAAAGTTTATTTTATAGCAGTTTATTTGAACTCTCCTGACACCAACTTTTTAAACTTGATGGTTTGGTTCTCTTTATTTTTTTTTGTAGACTTGATGTCTCTCGTTGCAAGGCTTGCTTTTTGTTTATAACCCTATAGTGCTACCAGTTAAATGATGGGGCCATTTAAGTAATGTTAAACAACCTGGATTGAAATTTGGAAAAATGATTAGTCTCATAAGACAGTGGCATGACATATGATGGATCCGATTTTTAATGACCAGGTCAGCTAGAAAATAAAGGTGAAGCCTCTACACAATTGCATGCATAAACCAGCATCAAACAGAGGCAGGAATTTTTTTTTAAAAAGGGGGAAGATCTGTGAATTGTGATTTTCCAGAAAAGTGAGGGGAGGCAAAATTTAACTCTGAGAAAGTGATAAAATTACAGCAATTACACTGATTCAGTTATACAAACTATGAAACACAAGTCACATTTTTCTTTTTGCTATGATTGCATGAAGTGAACATTTTTCAACATCTTATTTGATAAAAATAAGTTAAGGTCATGGTCAACTACATGTGCCATTAACCGAGCACTGTGAATGATTTCCTGGCCTAGCTGTTGGCGGTGGTCTGCATCAAAGTATTTATTGTGTCACCTACATAGTTTCTCCTCTCTTGTACAGATATTTCCATTATCACTAGTCATTTACTATTGGCCATGGTTTATTTGGTTTCTTTGTATCTGTGGTTATATGAAAATGTTAACAAAACAAAGGTTTATCTTTTATTTTCCAGATAAAGCTCCAAGAGTTGGCTGCTATGCATTTTGCTGTTGCCAATAATATTTATGTAACAGAGCTGAAAATTTCATCATCTTTAATAATCAGGATGGTAAGAATTATACAGGCTCTAGTACAGATTGCTACATTCATGAAAGTAAGTTATGAACTATGAATGAGTAATATATTTGTTTGCAAGCTACAGGAATTTCCAAATAACAGTGTTGTAAACAATGTGGGAGCTTTCTCTCTCAGAAAACAGAATCTGAGTAATGTCTGTCCATGGTTGGAATGATGACTCCATGATAGCTAGGGATCCAAATGCCTTCTATCTTGCTTCTGGGACATAGTCTCCATCTACATGCTAACCAGTGAAAACAAAGATCTCCACTATGGGCCAGGTCCAATTATGAAGGAAGATGGCGGAAATGTCTATTGGGGAGCAATTTGTAACCTCTGCCATAAAAATATTAACCCGAATTTTCACAACAAACCAAACTT
The DNA here is from genome assembly GCA_004363575.1 of Solenodon paradoxus. Lineage (NCBI taxonomy): Eukaryota > Metazoa > Chordata > Mammalia > Eulipotyphla > Solenodontidae > Solenodon > Solenodon paradoxus. The sequence continues at coordinate 369,064 of RJWH01000501.1, forward strand.
AAATGTATAACACAAAATTTTAGAAAATATCGATGCCCGTATTTTAAATGGAACATTTGATACTTGTGTCAAGTTTTTTACCAAATTATTTAGATATATGTAGAAACATTTATAAACAGATGTTTCTGATTAGAAGCAAGCCCTAGAAAAATTCAGAATACAAGAAAATAATGAAACATACTTTATTGTGATTTTAAAGTACACTTTGTGGGGGGAAAAAAAAAAACTACTCATAAAGAATTTAAACTTTACTCAGAAGAGACTGAAGTAAAGAGTGTAACTAAATTTTATAGTTAAATATGGTATTTCTTTTCTTTTTAATACATTTCAATTGAGGTAACATTGTTTTATACTATATATATCTTAGATGTACATGCTCACTCTTCACTAAATACATAATACACATGCCATCACATACCCAGGAATTACTAATAGTCCACCACTGTCCAAAGAACTCCCACTATCCTTGGCTCATATTCCCCACCTCCTTATGCTCTGGTAATTGCAATTCCGTTCTCAAAGTCCAAGAGCTAGCTCTAGTTTTGTCTATCAGTTTGCTTTGTCTCTTTATATTCCACATATAAATGAGATAACCTGGTATTTGTCTTTCTCCTGACTTATTTCATTTAGCATAATACCCTCTAGTTCTATCCATGTTTTTGCAAATGGCAGGATTTCATCATTTTTAAAAGGTAAGTGGTAGTCCATTATATGTATATTTGTATGTGTGTATACACGTCTTATCTTTTTCAGTCATCCATCAATGGGCACTTGTTTCCATTTTCTGGCTATTGCAAATAATGCTACAAGGAACATAGGCCTACACATATCTTTCCAAATTAGTGTTTTAATGATCTTTAGATAGATACCTAGAAGTGGAATTTCTGGATCATATCATAGTTCTATTTTTAACTTTTTGAGGAACTTCCATACTATTTTCTAAAATGACTGCATCTGTTTTATATTCTCACCAACGGTGTACAAGTGTGACCTTTTCTCTGCACACTTGCCAACACTTGGTGTTTCTACCCTTTTTGATACAGACCATTCTCACAAATTGCTTTGATTTGCATTTTCATAATAGCAAGAGGTGTGAAATCTTTCCATGTGCCTTTGGTCATTTGTATGTCACTTTGGAGAAATGTATATTCAGATCTTCTGTTGATTTTTCTTATTTTAATTTTTTTATTTTATTGTTTATTTTGCTGTTACTGCTGAGTTTCACAAGTTCTTTATAGAGCTTTGTTATTAACCCCTTGTTGGATGTATGTTGTGCAAGTATCTTCTCCTATTCAGCTGACTGTCTTTTCATTTTGACAATAGTTTCATTCTTTCTCCTTTTTTTAAAAACAAAAAGGAAAGTCACAGGCAGGAATTAAGGGAAGCAGGCAAGCAGGCAGGAAGAGAGAGAAGGAAGAATCATTTTCACTTTAGTTGTACATTTTGACTGTTCTCCCTCCACTCTTCCCACACCTGGGATGCGAACCTGGTCCCTGAGATGTATGTGGATTGTGTTTGGCTGGAAGAGGTGGACCCAACCACTACTCCACCAGGGTGTGCCATGATAGTTTCCTTCACTGTGCAGAAGCTTTTGAGTTTGATGTAGTTCACTTGTTTGTTTTTGTTTTCTTTGTTCTTGAAGTTGAGCCCATAAAGACATCTCTAAAGCTGTTGTCATCGAATGTATTGCCTATGTTTATGGTTTACCATCTTATATCCAATTATTTAGTCCATTTTAAATTCATTTTTGGGTATGGTGTCAGGAAGCAATCTCATTTCATCCTTTTGTATGTGGCTGTTCAGTTTCCGAACACCATTTATTGAACAGATTGTCCTTGCTCCATTGTATGTTCTTGACTCCTTTGTCATAAATTAACTGATCCTTTATGTGTGAGTTTATTTCTGTGGTCTCAATTCTATTCCCTTGATCTGTGTATCTGCTGCTATTTTAGTAACAAATTGTTTTGATTACTATTGCTTTGTAGTGTAGTTTGAAGAGATAGCATTTCTTAAAAAAACATAGTTTACTATTAAGAGGTCATGAACAATCTACAGGTTAAATTTTTATTTAATTTTATTTTTATTTTTATTATTAGGCTCTTGGCACTTAGAATAAATAGTGCCTTAAACAGAGAAGGGGATAAATTAGTTTTTATTAAATTATTGATTAATTAATTGGATTAGAATATATTTCTATAATTAGATAATTTGGGTTATAGTTTGTGGTAGAGATTTCAAACTGTCTCCCAATAATACAATCCTCCACTCCTTCAGAACTAAACTTGCCTATTGGAGTTCTTCTTTTCATTGTTCAGAATGTATATAAGACACCAAAGCATAATTGGTCATATTGGAACATGAGGTGCAAACTACATGGTGACTATGACTCAGATGGAAGATAACAATACAAAGAAGTATTTCAATGCATGAACGGATTCTTACAAAAGGGAATATGTTCAATTCTAAGTTTAAAAAATATGAAATTATCATCAAACCTAGTTATGAAATCAGTTTTCCTCAACTTACTCATAATATAAGAAAATAGGGAAATAATAATCACTTAAGTGTATATAGAAACACTGCAATGTCCAAATATACATTAATTTAAAAGAAGCTCCTAAATTTCATCAAAGTGGGAAAAATGACTGGGATCAAGTTACAGAAGGGTATGAAAAACTTTTCTGCAGCAAGTCACACAAAATATATAATCTAGGCTGCAATAGGAAAATTTAATAAAATATCTGTGGACTTTAATGAAGGAAAAAAAAGGTTTATATTATGCACTTATCATTATACTTGTCTTCCAAAGGTGATATTCGGTAAATAAAAAAAATCTTTACAATGCTCTCAATTCTTTCATCTTTTATATGATACCATCATGAATATGCACACTGAATCATGTGAAACATTCTTCAAAATATGTAAGCAGAATAAAGGCACTAGCAATGAGCTATGAAAGTCATAAAACACTGAGTTGATGTGATTTCATTTTACTTTACTGGTGTAATGAGACACATCTGGATAACACTGAGTTTTTAAATATTCAGGTTACTGGTGAATCAAGTTTGGCAGACAGATTCCAAATTTGAATTTGTAATTTCTTTAGAACGCTCTCTAAAAAATTTTCCTGTGCCATTATTAGAATTATTTCTCACATGCAATAAAATGAATTCTATTTCAGACCCTTTTTATTTGCCTTGAAGAGAAAAGGATTATTTTTCTTGTTAGAGAGAGATGGTATTTTAAATGTATTTTCAAAGAAGACAAAAATTACATTACTAACACATCTCTGAAACATTCAAAGTATATATGCCTTCTTTTCAAAAGAGTCAAAATGGCATGCATAACAAATGTTTCTTATTCCATGCAATGAATAATACTAGGATGCTTGCTGGGAGGAAGATGTCTGTTTTGTTCACTTTACTCGCTGCACCTGGAACAGATCTACCACATAGTAGATGCTCAACAAATTACATGGCTGATTGACTGACTGCATGAATAAATGACCAAAGAGAGAATTAGATGCACATGGCAGGGCTTTGCTCCCTCACAGGCTCAAGAGAAGAAATATACTCCTTGCTTTTTTTCATGGCTTAGGTACCAGATTTCCAGCATCTTCAAATAACTTTCTCTTCTGTGTCTGCACATGGCTTTCTCCTCTATGTATGTCTGTCTTAAAATTCCCTCTGCCTTTCTCTGTAGAATACATGTAATTTCACTTAGATCCCTCCTGATCATATAGCTTCTCATCTAAAGGGCCTTACTTTAATCACATACTTTACATGGTAATATTTACAAGTTCTAAGATTTAGGAAATGAATATATTCTTGGGGGGCATCTTTCAGTCTACCATAAATTACATCTCTAGTAACAACTGCTGTGTAATATTTCATTGTGTAAATGTACCAGTTTGTGTTGATGAGCATTTTGGTTATTTCTGCCATTTTGAGTAGTATTATAAGATTCTTGGTCGTCTCCTATTATGCATATGTAAGATCGTAACTAGTATATATAAGTTACTGATCATGGGGCATATGAATTTTCTGACTCTGGAGGTAATGTCAAACTCTTTCACAGAATGACTCTTTTGATCCACCTTACAGTAGTAAGGTATAAGAGATCTTTGGAATCTACATTGTTCCTGACACTTGACATTGCAAGGTTTTTAAATTCTGCAGGCAAACAGCATGTCATTATGGTCTTGATTTGCCTTTCACTGATCACTGATAATATCAACTGTCATATGTTTATTGCACATTGGACTTTTATCTTCACTTAGATGTCTATTGTCCATTTTCCAGTTTCTGCTTTCCTTATTTCTCATTTTAAAAGATACATTCTTTAGAACAATTCTTTGTGGTAGTAAATATCTTCTCCAGGCTTTTAGGTCTTCCCCCTTGGACCACTAACCCCCACTTTCTTTAAGGTGTTTTAGATGAAAACCATTTCTTCATTTTGCTTCAGTAACATTTATTTTTCTTTGGTTTTGGTTTTTGTAAATTAAGGAATCTTTCCCTCTTGAATGGTGTTAAATTCTTCATTTTTTAGGGGTTTCATGCTTCTATTTTTATATTTTCTATTCTTAATCTATTTAAAAATTTTATTATGATGTACAAAATCAATTTCAATCCTTTTCCAGAATAGATAAATGTTTTTTCAGCTCCATTTATTCAGCAATTTCTCCTTTCATCATCTCTGTATATAATAAATTTTCTTATAACATTTCTATTTCTGGGTTTCTTTATTCTACTACTCCATTGGTCAAACCGTCTATTTCTATGCCAACTATAGCTTTAATTGTCATAGTTTCTTCACAAACCCTGACTGACAAAACTTCTTTAAATAATTTTAGAGTAAAAAAGTTCTTTGTAATATGATCTATGAATGGAATATATTTTGCATGTGGCATTATCTATTTTAAATTTTTCCTTTTAAAACATATTTTTGAAAGGAGAAAAACTAATTCTGAAATCACACATTTAGCATACATTCTAATATAGAACAAAGAAAAACTGTCTTTTTTGTACTGGTGTCTTTGAAATTATACTTCTAGGTTCAGAATGTTTTAAACGAAAGAAAACATGTTTCACATTTTAGACCAGCATTCACTATTTCTCCAATCATGAAATGGGCCTGGTGCAGCTTATATCTCATCATGATTTTTTTTGTAATAAAGGTGACAGATTAATTATTTTCCAATTAAGTGATTTTCACTTACTTTGTGTTTGCATCTTCTGGTGATTTTAATCTATCTGAGACAATTAAGCTTCATCACATTAGAAACATTTACTTTTCCTTATATTCAAAGTAGTTTCTGATAAGCTGGTTTGTCTAGAGAAGATTCCCCTGGAAAGAGGAAAATCACTGACACTTCATGGCTACACTTTTACAGATCCAGTGTCATGTAAGAGAAGGCTAAGTAGCTTGAGGATGAACCACAGGGCAAGTCTTTCGTGTAAGAATGTTCTCTGGTCTTCCTACTACACTAGAGCAACTTAAAAATACATAGATATTTTTGGACATAACACCAGTTCAGAGCTCATATTGGTTGCTGAGAACCCAGAATACCATTTGTTTGAATGAATGTTTTCAGGGGTCAGGTAATAACTGGAATTCTGAGATGAACTATCACACTCTAATTCCATCCTCTGAATTTTCCCAATTTCTCACTATAAAGTTGAGATGGATATCACTGACAACAAGCTGAGTCCCCATATCATCATCTGATTGAAATAGAAAAAGTCAGTAGCAACAACCAAATGGAAATTACTGGAGCCCCCAACCCCCTAAGATATTGACATCATTGCAATTCACACTAATAAAATGGATTCCACTCTCCTGCCTCCTTCAGTCAATTCAAATTCAGTCTCCTATTGAAGCACGCATTTGGAGAAGCCTAATCTCTGTGTCAATACTGTAGGTGCTTGGAGTGGGAGGCAGACAGAAAAGTGGGTTTTCAGAGGCTGTTCAATGCCCATGAATGAGAATTCTTTAGATATACAAAAGTAGGTCAGCTAGTAGGTAAAGAAATGCAAGTGTGACTTGGTCAAGGTCACAGAGCTAAGTAAAAGAGCTCAATTCATTGTCCAATTCCAAATCATCCTATTCTTCAACCAAATTTCCCTTAACTAACTAAAAGAGCAATAGTAGATATTACATATGATTAGGTAAATAATGTAATACTTTGGATATATAGTATTTCTTAACAAATATTTCCTTGACCATTTTAACACTTGTTTGCCCTTTAAAAACATAATAGTATGAACAAGTTATTACCTATTTAACAGACAACCAAACTGAGATAAAGAGAATCGAATGACTTACCCCTAGTCAAACAGTTAGTTGTAGATTTACCATTTGCTTTTTTCTAATTCTCTCAATCCATTTGTGTCTATTTTCTGCCTCTGAGAAGAAAAGGATATAGCTAGAAACTAAACACACTGAAGTTGATTGATATATTTTCCCTTTTGAGCCATTTTGTCTGATGCAGGGGATTAGTAAGAATAAAACTGAAATTTGGAGATATGAAAATAGTGGATTTGATCAAAGTGGACTATGAAAGATCAGAGCAGAGCTAAATTATCATTGTTTTAAATAATGCAAAGTCCAGTTTAAATGGAAAGGTACTTTAAAAATTTCTTGGCATATCTCCACTTTAATAATCCAACACCATCTGTGAAAACAAAGCAAGTATTATAGACCCCTACTAAATGGATTATATGTTTCTTAGCAGACACCTGTTCAGAGCACTTAGGAATTAGGTGGCTCAGGGATTTAAAACACATCAATATTTAAGAATTGATTTAAAACAAATCAATATTGATTGAGCCGAGGTACTGAATTTAAATGTCAGGTAATCAAGTTTTAGTTTTAAAGGAAAAATATAATAAAAACTACATGTATTTTATTTTCAAAACCTTGATTCATGTGTACAGAACACCTAACTTGTGAACTGATTTCACAGCACAGTTGTTCTGTGCAGCACTGGCCAGTGTAATTGCATGACTATTATACTGGTCTAATATTAACTGTGAAGTGAGGGTGAGTGGGGCCAGGTAGTTGGGTGCTGGGGAGATGCCCTCCAACCACAAATCAGGGCTTGTTGAAAGTGCTGGGCATACCTGGCCAGCTGGGTTGAACATGGTGGTTCTGGCTTCTTCTCTAGAACTAGCTATTATAAAGTCAACTCTAGAGTTTCCTTTCACTTATCATGTGCTCTCAGCATCCAAAGAAGAATCTGGAATGAAGATAAATACAGATTCGAATTTTGTTATAATTCAATTGCTATTATATAAATACACTGAGCTTTGAAAAACAAAATTTGAGATTCAAAAAGAAACAGAAAAATTAAATAAGAGAATATATTAAATGCAAGAAAATGCAGTGACATTCCAGCAATACTTTGGAATTACTATTTTTTTAAAGATCAAGATCACCCAAGACTCTGATTTACAGGAAAACGAATGTTTCCCAAATTTGGGGTTTTGAACTTGTGTGCATTGGCACACTTAATAGATGGAAGGTCAAGGGCCTAGCAACTCTTAAAAAGGCAATACATTTTTTCTGATAAAACTCAGTCAGAAATAAGAAGTAGCACAGCTTGTTGCATTTCTTGAGCATGTGGGAGTGATAACATGTAACTTCCAACGGCTGTGGCTGTGGAGAAATGCGTGAAGAGAAATAAACTCAGGTGTGGACAGATGTCGCTATTCTGTTCACCAGGACAAGAGGAAAGGAAAGAGGGGAGGTAGGAGAGCACAGAAGAAACAAAATAGCAAATGGAAGTTTCCTTTAGAAGTTTCCCTTTCTCCTACCTTACCAGGAGTCCAAGTTTGTTTTTTGTTTTTCTTTTATTTATTTATTTTTTTTTTTAAAGAAAATTAACAGGTAGGAATGAAGGCAAGTGGGCAGGAAGAGAGAGAGGAGGAAGATGCATTTTATTTTTTAATTATTTTAATGGAAAGGTACAGACAAAAATGAAGGTGAACAGAGGCAGGCAGGAAGAGAGAGGAGAAAGAAGCATGTTATTTATTTAGCTGTTCATCTTACTTGCTCCGCGGGACCAGGTCTTGAACAGGATACCTTGGAATGTATGCGGATTGCACCTGATGAAGTAAATCACTAAACCACCAGCAGGAGCCCAGAAGCGTTATTTTTTTAATAAATGGTCTTGTGAGAAGTAGCTGGAATAAATGAATTTGCACTAACCTGATTATCTGTAAATGTGTCCCCAATTTAGGGAACACAGATATCCCTCCTGTTGTGAAAGTTTCTGTTACGCCCTTCTGCTTTCAGAACCGCTGTGAGCATGCGTTCTGCATTTACTTTAATGGAAGGGGGAGGCCAGCTTTTACGACACAGCTGGAAAACGCCAATCCTGGTTTACGGCAGTCGTTTGCAGGCGGAGGGGCCTCTCAGCGTGCTTCCTGGGGAAGTTCTACAGGTGCGTGTGCACCATGTTTCTGCTCATTCTGCACGAGTATGGTGTTAGTGGGGTATGTGTTATTTGGTGTGATTTGGCAGGTTATTTCGAGGTGTGCGGAGCCTCAGAAATATTTCCGTATCAACGAACATTCGTTGCGTCTCGGCTCATCACCATCTCCCAGTGAGAAGTTTCACGAAACTGCTGTCCATCCGCGTGGTGGCGAAAACCTGAGGTTTTGTAAATCCCAACACCGGTGGGGAGCACGCACGTGGTGGGTAGGCACTTTAGCATAACTAACCTCCGTTTTTAAAAGTAAGAAAAAGTACAAATGGCCATTGGTCCTGGATGATAATTATCCTCACTCATCGAATCTCAGTCACAGTTTAACAAAGAGAGGGAAACATTTAGAGGAAAACCTTTTAAAACAAAACAAAGTTTGGAAAGACTTTTTAATCAGGTACAGAGTATCTCAACCATTAGTGTTTATAAAGAACCACCCAAAATAGAGTAGCAAATAACAGATGTCTGTGTTCCAGCACTAGGGATTCTGATTCCATGGGGCTAGAGAACCCAGGTATTTCAATTCTTAACAAGCTTCCAGAAGATTCTAAAGCAATTAATCTTATAAATGCATGGCCATCCCACATCCAAAAAACTCGATATTCCTGCTGTGTTAAGAAGGAGCTAGGCTTTTGAGTGCGTGTGACCCAGCTCTAGAGTTAAAACTTAAGTCAGAGGTGGGGAACTGGAAAGGGGACCCAAGGAGTGAATGGAAATGACTGTGCATATTGTGAGAACAGAGAAGAGTTTTTCTTGGAATAGAAAAACATGAATGACAAGAAAGGAAAGCTAATGCTCTATTGTCCAAGTGGACTGTTTTTCCGTTTTTGAAATGTCTCATTTGATCATAAATATCTCCACTAATGGTTGTTAGCTGGGGATTACAGCAAGATGCTTGGTCGGTTACAACAAATAGAAATCACAGAAATAGGTAAAATTGGGGGCAATATCCAAAGGGTGATATTTTAACATGCTGTTGTTACGGAATATATGAAGATAGGGATATTTCCCATCTCAATGTACCAAGTATCTCTCTTACTGTCATAGACACTGTGAAAAAATATGTTTAATACTTTTTAACTGTTTATAATTCACAACACTCTGCTTCTTAGAGAGTTTAAAACAGTAGCTAAATATAAAGCTACCTCAGCTTTCTGGATACTAGCTATCAAAGAAGTGTTCTCAAGCTATGAACTTGAATTTATTGATTTAATCAGAACACTGCTAAGGAAAAAAAGATCAAGCTAAAAATTACACTGAAACCTCTATTATAATGTGACCCTTTATTTATGGAAATGAACACCAGACAAGAGTTTTAAAGTATATTATCATATATGCTGAATGGCTTCCAAGGGAAATTCAAAAAAATAGAATGGTGTGATAGTGGAATTAAAAAAAGTAGGAGAATAAAATAGGAAAAGATCGAATGCAATATGCAGCAGGGGAAGATGGAATGTTTGTTGAAAGAAAATAAATATGAGAAATTTGTCCAATAAGAGACAAAAAGGATTATGAGAATGACATTCTCAGTCCCCATTGGAGAGATTAAGAATGCTCTTGGGACAAATGGACTAAGCTGATTCCAAGAGAGACCTAGAGTAAAAAGAAAAACAATGATTGTGGAATTACAGAGCTGGGAGGAATGTGAAAGATGAGTCACACACAGCGTGACTCCTCTCCCTAAGTTGATTTGATATTGCCACAGCCATTACATATTAGGACATCTCTGGACCCTATTCCTGATTCACAGGATACATCTTTAATACTCTCCTCTGACCAGTTTTTTATATTAGTACCTTGTTTTGGTCTTAAACTTTATTTTTACTGTCTTATTTTCATCTCTGCCTCTTACTCTAAATTTGACAGATCTGTTGAGGCTTTGGCTGTGAACATGCTCTGCTTTCCAAGTTCAGCCAGCCCTCCTTGAGATCTGCCTAGGCTTTTCAGGGCCAGCACCCCTCCTGCTGTGCCCATTTGCTATTAACCTGTGACCAAGACTTACATAAGTTTAACCTATTAATTTGAAAGCTAAATAATGAAGTCCTGTGTAAATATGTAGCTTATTACTGAAGTCATTCAGCTAATCAGTAGATAACCCTAGTTTACCAGTTCTATGTCTACCTACAGGTCACTTTTTAGTACTAATAATGCCTTAACGTAATTGTCAGATCCTTAAGTTTAAATTCCGTCCTCCTTCTAACAGGACGGAATTTTTATTGTTGTTTGCTTCCTTCAGCTCACCCAGAGACTATTTCAGATTATTAAAGGAGGTCATAACAAGTCCTTCTTCCATGGCACCTAATTGTAATATGATCTCTTAGAAACCCAGGCCAGCTAATCTCCATTCTCAGAGTTGTTTATGACCTTTCTTTTCAAAGTGTGGTTCACAGACTAGTTACAACAGCATTGCCTGCAGCTGGTGAGAATCCCAGGCTCACCCTGCCTGATTGCGTCTAAGTTCAGATGTATCCTTAAACAGATCTGAAGGTTCCTTTTAGTGGTTGTCAAACTTAGATTAAGAACTTTTATAAAAACATACCTGAAGGATAAATAGAAAGCTATTGTTTTTAAAGAGAAAGATCAGAGAGATGGAGGGGGATGCCTATGAATTAAAAGAGAATCAAGATACATACTGATTAATGCTTTAAAACTATTTCAAATTCACCTAACAATATATATCATGAGACATTTGCAAATGTGAACACTGGCAAGATATTTGAGGATTTAAAATTATTGATTTTTAAAATGCAAAAATGCTGCATATTATTCTCTGTCTTGATCAGAGGAAGGGACAAATGAAGACACAAGAGCAGAATTCATCACTGAATTTTGTGAGGAATTGTCTTGGAGCATTCATTTCCCCATACTGCCTTTTAGAAAAATAATTTATTTAAATGACTTTACTTTTAGAGAACTTTTAGATTTATAGTAAAATTAAGAGAAAGGAACAGATACTTCCCATGTTACCTCCTGCCCCCATGTGTGCAAAGCCTCCCTGTTATCAACATCCCCCATCAGAGTGGTACAACCCACACATCGTAACCCTCCCAAAGTTCCATGGTTTACATTAGGGTTCATTTTTGTTGTTGTACATCCATGGTTTGGACACCTGGGTTATGACATATCTATCAATATAGTACTCTCCAGAATATTTTCATTGCCCTAAAAATTCTCTGTACTGCCTATTCAACCCTCTGTATTCACAATAGCAGCCACTGGTCTTTATGCTGTCTCTGTCATTTTGTCTTTTCCAGAAGGACATGGAATTGGAATCAATAGTATATTGTTTTTGTTTTAATATTGACCTCTTTCATTTACTGATATGTGGTTAAGCTTCTCCTATGTCTTTTTGTAGCATAACTGCTCATTTATTTTTAGTGCTAAATAATAATCCATTGTATGGATGTAGCAAAGTTAATTCTGCTCCTGAAGCATATCTTGGTTACCTCCAAGTTTTGGCAGTTACACATAAAGATGCTATAAACATTCATGTGCTGATGTTTGTAATAGCTTTCACCTCTTTTTTGGTAAATACCAAGGAAACTGATTGCTGGAGTTTTATAGTTTTGCATTTTACATTTAGAAACAAAATTTTAAAAAGAATTATTTTGCCATTTTCAGTACCCAAATAACATGCTGGCCTTTTTTGCATATGATTTAAGAGCTGCTTGAGTGTAATTTATGCTCATCCCTCCTCTTTTGTTGAATACTTCTTGCTGTGATTCAGGCCACTGGAGGATTTAAAGACATGCTGCCTCATTAAAGAGAGCAAGCTTAGGACGTATCAAATACATTGCTTGTTTTAGAATGCTGAAATGCATAAACATGCTTAGTAGAAACAGTTCACAAAGCTCAGGATTCCTGTTTTGCTCAGTTGTGAGGCTCTTAACAGTGTGTACTACTCAGCTCTGGAATCTAAAATGTATGAAGGAGAGGAGAATTTGAAAGGCATTGCAAGAAACTGAAAAGAAATGGCTGCCCATGTCATGAGGGCTGACAAATTTCCCACCGACTTCAGTTTCCTTTGCATGGTAGCGCACATTTCACAAGGGCAGTTAGGGTTCATAGATAGCTATTGTCTTTTCAAGAAGCTTTGTCTTCTTAAATGGCTGCATCTGTTTGAGGAAGCATGATGTTTCAGATTTGGCCATCCTGACTTGATAAGCACATTACAAACAAGAGCTATGTCATTCAACCTCTGCTTGAGGTCAGGGAAATTGGGTGTCTGAAGTAATAGAGGTGAATGAGGAAGCGTTGTACTGATTACCTTTGATATTTATACATCCAAAGTATACAAATTCTGGGCAAATTCTCAAAATGTAACTCTATAAGTAATCCCAAAGAAAGCATAAACAGAATATTTCCTTTTTATTGTCATTTTTACTTCTTTTCCCTAAACTAAAAATATTAAGAACATTTTCCTGGCTTCCAAGTTTATAAAATTAAATGTCCTAGATGCTTCAAGTGTAAATTAACTGCTAATAGAATCTTACAAGAACAATTTAAATCTTCTGATTTCTATTTTAGGCTCAAGTAATATAAAATATTAAATTTCCAAGACTGAAATTTTGTGTATTGAACATTTAAGAGTCATTGCCTTTTATGCACAGGTTTAGTTTTCATGAGTTTTGCCTTCTCTCTAGAATTTTGGAAAGAATAGTCTCATGGAAATGTTACTCAGAAGATTTCACCAGTTAAAGGGAAACTGCCTGGAAACCTAAGAAATGAGAGCAGGTAGGGGAGAAAATTTCCTGTAAGTATTGGCAGTTACTGCTCTAATTGTTTCATGACTAGTTTACAGCTATATAGACTTCAGGGGGAAAAAAATACACACACACACACGACACTGTCACTCAAAGGGACCTTAAACCACACCTGTTTCTAAAATTTTTTCTGTAAGATCATGCACTTGAGATCAAACCTTGTGTCTGCAATGTAGCTAAAAATTAAAAAACTGAAGTTTTGTATTTAAACAGTGTTTGGACAACTTCAGATGATGGGCACTCTGAGGGGAGACTGGAGAGGATGTTTGATTGTCAAGCTGGTGATTCCCTCACTTGACTAGAAATGGAAATGAATTTGCAAGCCCCCAACTTGGTATGTAAGTCATTATTTTCTGAACCCAATTATTTTATGATACTAAATTCCAATTCTGAAAGTACGATAGCTCAGCCACAACCAGAGGTACACTTCAGGATATTTCTTATTTCAGCCTATTCCCCTACATTTTCTTTTTTTCTTTTCCATGCCTCAGTGACTTTAATACTACACCATTCAGTGTCTGAAATGAAGTCTCATGTGTGAAGCTAGAGACTTAACTGTAGGAACCAGAAGAAGACCCATAGAAGAACAGGGAGCAGACAGCAAACCATTGGCGTTTAAGTAATGTTTCCCTGTGATAGAGTGATACAGAGACCAGAGAGGGATGAACAGACAGCAAGAAACCAACAGGTGTGATGATGCTAAGACATTAATGTTTTTCACTGTAGGCTTTCAGATCTCATCCACGTTGACCACTCAGCAACATATCATAGGTAACCAAATTTTCAGATGTTTTTTTTTTTTTTTTTTCCAAAGGAAAGGTACAGGCAAGAATGAAGGCAAGTAGGCAAGCAGGAAAGAAGAGAGAGGAGGAAGACACATTTTATTTTTATTTAGTTGTCCATCTTGGTTGTTCTCCCCTGGCTCCAGGGCATGAACCTGGGTTCTTGAGATGTGTGTGGACTGTGTTCATTGGGAAGTGACAGACCTAGCCAGTACTTCACTAGGTTGCACCTTGACTAAAGTTTTTAGAGTATTTTTCACACCGTATTGTATTTAACACCCCCAAACAGCCTCTGTCAACTCCCACTTCTTACTTCCCGCTTACCATGTGGAAGAGACTAAGGTTCAGAGAGGTAAAGCAACGCATTCTATGTCACATACCCAAACTGTCTGACTCTGGAATCCTAGGTTTTATAGTCAGTTCACTTTGTTGCCTCTTTTATGTTGGATTGAGAAAGAGTTGAGGACATAAAACAGGTGAATATAAGAATAATGAGCCTGGATAGCTTTATGAGCTATAAGATTAAGTTTGAAGGAATGGCTGATCAAGAGGCCTAGGAACACAATAGCTTGAGGTCAGACGTGCAGTGGTGATGATGACCAAAGAAAACAGGGTAATTGAAATAAGAGGAAACTGAGGAATTCAGAGAGCAGGAGAGTGGATGCTTCTTAGAAATAAATGCTGGTGTCTTCTAGAATGGTGTTCTCAATATGGGTATGTAAGATGAACCATTTGAGTATGAAGAAGTTATGTGAATGTTAATCTAAAACTAGTTATACAATCTTTGTTATCAAAAAGGAAAAACATTATTTTACCAGTATTAAATATATGAATTCATCCTGGCCTCTTCCCTTGGATGTACGTGAAACAATCTCATTGATGTACACTTCCCAATATTTTCTGTAAGAAAGCAGAAATTTCACTGCATAAAGAGAGTTGGCGGTATATCATAGTCTGTCTATGCAAGACAACTGGATTTATGTATTCTAGTATTTTACTTTAATCACATTAATCCTCCCCCAAAACTAACAAGTGGCTCTGCAGATTCCTGCAAATAAACATGGACTATAAAAAGAAATAGTAATGCAAGAACAAGCAAAGAAGACAGTGGCAGGGCATGCTGCCATTTCTATGTCTAATACTACACCTGGGTACATTATAAAGAAAAATAAAAATCATTAATCATATAATTGACATGTAATAACTGTATACATTTAAAATTTTTACATGTAAGTGAGATCTTACAGTATTCAATCCACTTCTGTTGTCTCAAATGGCATGATTTCAAGAAGAGGAACATTTGGACACAGAGGTAGACAGACAAGGGAGAAGGCCACAGAATATGGAGTCAGAGATGCCTTTATAAGCCAAGGACTGTCAAGGGCGGCCTGTAACCTGTGTAAGGTATGTTGGCCACAAGCACTTTTGCTACGTAACTAAATGACTGTAAGGAAGCTTGTCATGAAAGATGAAATAACTGGCGGTTTGATTTTCCAACTGGTATAGTACTCCTGTTTTTATATTATAAAAATAAGGTGAGAAAATTACTGAAAGAATGAAGTGATAGTATAAAGCTACATTGCCAACTCTACCAGAAAACTATAAGGTACCAGTTTGAAAACCCTTCAGAAGCACGACCATACCCCCATATCCATCAAAACGATGTCATTTCCAGCTGTGACAAATGTAAAAGGGCAACTAGTCTTTCAAAATGGTGTTCAAGAGTATTAATGATCATGTTTTTAGCTAATTTAGATACAACTGCTTGTTCTCTAATGCTGTCTGATCAGATTTTCACACAGTATAAGTTGGAAACAAAGGAAGAATGCAGCTCCTATTTCCCAAAAAAAAAAGAAATGTTCATGTGATTCCTGATGAGTATGTTCCTTGAAAATGGTGAAAATCGGAGAGCGTGATGGAAACAGAGTTTATCTGGCACAGAATTGGCTTAGATGACTTGATGAAATACAAGGAGTGGACATGCAAGGGAAGATTTCAATGTCATCTAGATACAGAGGAGCATTTACACATGTTATGTGTAATAAAAAGTAGCTACAGTCCTCGTCTGTCTAATGATTAGAAGGCTTTCAGCAGGTGATCTAAAGTGCAGTTACAATATGCATCCTGGTGTTTATAAACATACTACTCTTAATATCCTAAATCCATATGTACCCAACAGAAGCAAGGAGAGAGATGTGGAAGAGATGTCCCTTAGAGCTTCAGATGTGCCCAGATCTGTTTTGCCGATGTTGACCGCTGCAGTCATGAAAGAATAAATTTTGGTTATCTTAAGCCCCTTAGAGGTAATTCGTTATGGCAGTCCTTGGAAAGTAATACAGCAGGGTAGAAATTAGCTCTCTATTTCAGGAGGAAGTTAATTGATTTGTCTATTACACATCATTATTAAAGGTCTGAATTAAGGCTAGTTATATAAACTTGGCTACACTACTGGGCTTCAATGTCATCTAAAAAAGAATGGGCTAACACCTATAAGCAGATAAAAGTTTTCTAACCACTGTTCTAGTATGTACTTTGTAGGGATTCAAAATTTTAAATAGATGTAAAACCACTCAGATTTTGTATTTGTTCTTGCTGATCTTGGTAAGCTGTGTTTTTCTAAAAGTGTGTCTATTTCATTTACTTACCAAATTTACTGTCATGAAATTGCTTGTTGTATCTTATTTTAAGCTGTGGATCCTAGAGCAGCAGCAGCAGTATCACCTGGGACTTTCTTAGAAATGCAAGTTCTTACCCTGTCCCAGATCTCCTGAATCGGAAGTTTTAGAGCTGGCTGATCAGATACATGCTCCTGTCTGAGAGCCTCTGCTCTAGGTGAAACTTAAGCAGCATTTTGCAGCTTTGGAATACAGTCTTTTCATTATGTGTTTATTTAAATTTTATTCTTATTTAAAATTTTCACAGACACATGAGTGTTTTGAAAGAGATTTGCTTAATTTTTATGTTTTATTTTTCTGATTTTTATTTCTACCTTAATTTCAGTATGGTTAAAAAATGTACTTTGTATGGTGTGTTCTGAAAATTTGTCTTGTAGTTGGTTCCATATATATTGAATTATGATAAAGGTTTCACTTGAAGTAGAAAAGAAGGTATTTTCCACAGTCATTGTACACAGTATTCTCTCTATATATTAATTAGATAAAGTATGTCAAGCACATTCAAATTTTATGTATATACTGTTTGTTTTATCTTTTTTTTTAGATACTTAGGTTAAAATTTCACATTATGATTGTGGGGATTTGTGTTTCTGATTTTAGTTGTTAAATCTTAATTATGTTGAAGCTAGATTACTTAAGGTATAAAATTTAGAATTGTGATATTCTCTTACTTGATTGACAGTCTTATCTTTGAAGTAGACTCCCTTGTCTCTAATAATGAATTTGTCTTACCTCTGCTTTATTTGGTGTTAAAATAGGACAGTTTTCTTTAGATCAGCATTTTCATGACATATCTTTTCAGAATTTTTTCTTGTATATTTTACATTTCATTATAATTCAGATGTGTCTCCTGAAAGCAGCACAGAGTTAGCTTTTTGCCTTTTGTGAGGTTTAAAAATTTTGTCTTTTACTTGAAGAATTTATTTAAAATAATGTTCATATATCTACCATTTCATATCTATCTTCAATACATTACATATGTCCTACTTTCCTTTCTCTTTTCCTTCTTGTCTATGTTGGATTACTTGATTCCTCACCCACCCCCTGCCAATTCTTCTTTTTCATTTCTATTAGCTTATTACTTTTACATTGTTTTTGACTCTACTTTTAATGGTTGACCTATTACATCATGACAGCTTAACTAGAATCTTTCTTACTTGATATTTAAGCAACTTCAGAAAATGCGAGGACTTTAAAACCAACGTGTTTTCTTACCATTCTAAATTTTGCACTATTATGTCATTTAAGTCTCTATTTTAAATTGTTAAAGTCGTTGCTATTTAGTACTTTATATATGCTGCAAATAACTTTTTCTATTATTAATTTACTTAAATTTCTGGCACCCAGAAGAAATCCCTTCAATATTTTCTTTAAAGTAGATTTTCTGTGGACAAATCATAACAACTTTCCTGTCTGAAAATTTAAAAGATTTAAAGATTCCATTTTCATGATCATTTGGCTGGGTATGGATTTCTGGGTTGGCAGTTATCATCTTAAAATAATTTGAAACACATTCTGCATTCTCTTTTCTCTTCCATTCTTTCTTTTGAGAAGCCATCTAACATTCTTATTTGTGCTGCTTTCAAGGTAGTATGTCTGGTTTCTCAAATCATCAATTTTAAGATTTTTCTCTTTGCACTAGTTTTAAGTAGTTTTTTTTGTGATGTGTTTCAATGTCATTTTCTTTTTTTTTTTATCACATATCAGATTGGGGATTGTAGTACTTCTTGCATAAGTGGCTTTTATTTTCCAGGTAGTTAAACTCCTCAGATCTTTTCTTCCATGCTTTTGTTTTTCTCCATTTCAGCTTGCTTTTCTGGTAGTTCTCAGATTAGTGATTGGGCTGATAAAAGCTAAGCCATAGTTAGAAGTAGGTTTAAGACTTTTATAAAAAGGATCAAGTGAAAGAAGCAGTACCTCTGGACATTCATATTGCATGTGGTCACCATGCGGATGCCTGGGGAAAGGTTTTAACTTCGCATCCTGTACTATAAATACATGCTAGGGAGAGATGGAGATGATTTTGGTTAGCCAGGCAATTTTTATCCAAATAATTGGCTATGCCAGTGTCTAGCTTTTAAAAATGAAAGTTGATGACTGAGGTGAGATAACAGGTAAGAGCACTCAAAGTAATATAAATAAATAAATAAAATAAAAAACCAGAAAGACCAGGATCTAGAAATGGACTTATAATATGGATAATGAAATCAATAAGAATCAGATATAGCAGGGAAAAGATTGTTTTATCTAACCCTTCTTCCACTCTACCAAAATAAGCCAGTTAGTATAAACTGGAAGCACACTATATTTTGTCTTCATTTTGGAACAATTGATATTTCTATTTCAGAATGTCTTTCCTTTTGTCAGATCATATTTCATGCCCTTTCAATAAGATTTCATATTTTTGTTTCCTTGCTACTATTTTGGAATATTTTTGCATTTATATTTTTAGATAATTATTGTTAAAATAGAAAAGGTATGTGACATATTTATCTTATATTCAGATACCTCACACATTTTTCCATTAATTTATAATACAATTATTAGATTTTTAAATATACAATTACATAAGGAGCAGAATACATCATTACATTTCATTGTTCCAGTGCTTATGTTAATTATTAAATTTCACTTGTTTACTACAGTCACTAAAATATCCCCAAAGTTTAGGTAATGATGATAATTACAAGCATGTCTGGGTTTTCTTTATTCTCTAAATTTAATTTAAAGTCTTTTTTTTTAATTTGAAAATATGAATTTATTTAACACTACTTGTTTTCTGCCTTTGATTTAAATTGTAAAAAATAAACATTTATTCTCAATTATGATTATGATGAGAGATGTGAGCTTAATCTATATTCTGCAGTAGAAATCTTAACAATATGTTGCTTTATTTTCTTCTTGCCTTGTTTATATTTCTCCTTCTGTTCTTCCTCTTTCTTTTTCCATTTATCCTCACATTTTTATGATGCTATAATTTTCAGAGTAGTGAATTGGGGAAATACTGTCTAAATACTGTCTGTGAATTGGGGAAATACTTATCAGTTGCTTTCTAGCCATATATGCTTTATGATCTTTATTCTTTTGGTATTCTTGTGTACCAAAGGCTTCAACTATCAGGAGTATAATCAACCTGTTCCTATTTTCTAGTATGCATCAAGGGAAAATCTTGGTTTTTATCCATGTGTTTCATATTTGATGCCATTTTACTGAATTTCGAAGGTTGAGAGCTGGATGAGGAACAGAAAAAAATTTTCTTTGAATGGAGCATTCTGTTTTTGAAATAACAATGACCTCTGTTGCTTGTGAAGTAGGATTTTCTCTGGCAGATCTTTTGATTCTCTCTCTGATAGACCTCTGTATAACATGTTTAATGGATAAACATAGCATGTAGTAACCATTTGTGACAGTTCTGAATATTCATCATACTGAAAATTACATCATTAAAGGATCCTGTATCCCTAATTCATTGTACTATGATTGTAAAAATACCCATTGGATGAAACATGAGATTTATATTCTTCTTTACTCTCTCTAAATATTATTTTAAATAGTCTTAGAGTTTCTTTATTTAGATTGATGTTTACTTTTTTTAGCTGAGTATGCTTGCTCTTTTTTTCATTTGCTTACTTTTATTGATAGCAAGTGTATAGT
The DNA here is from genome assembly GCA_004363575.1 of Solenodon paradoxus. Lineage (NCBI taxonomy): Eukaryota > Metazoa > Chordata > Mammalia > Eulipotyphla > Solenodontidae > Solenodon > Solenodon paradoxus. Next base: position 389,423 of record RJWH01000501.1, read on the forward strand.
ATTTTGATAAGAAAATCTGCTTATATTAGCAATTATGTTTTAGCATAGATTAACATGATTATATTATTTTTGTACTTTCATTTTTGATGTAATTAATTATATTAATAGCTTTATTAATATTGAACTGTTTTAATGTTCTCAAAATAGACCTTTCTTGATCACTGAATGTTGTCCCTTTGCTTCAGTGCAGAATTATATAATCTAGTATCTTGTTTAGAATATGTGCTTCTATATTTATTAGTGAGATTCATTTGTTTGTTGTGTTTTTTCTTTTTCCTAACATACGTTTTCTGCTCTGTAGAACTCTTTTTAGTAATAATTTTATTATTTCTTTGGTTTACATTGCTACATGATATTTAAGATACTGAAATCATCTTAGTCTGTGTGCATTTCACACACCACACCCACCACCGGAGTCCCAGTGTCCTTCACCACTACTCATTCTTCCTTCCTCTCTCCCCACTCCCAATCCTCTGGTAGCCATAGTCTTTTGTCCTGTGAATTTTGTTGAGATTTGTCTGTTTGTTTTCTTTCTTTATATTCCACAAGTGTGAAACCATCATGTCCTTCTCTTTTTTTTCCTGGCTTATTTCTCTTATCACGGTCCCCTTCTGTTTCATCCAGGTTGTTGCAATGGGCACAATGTCATTTTTTTTTTTCTTTCCTCTCAGTGGCATATTTCCTTTAATACTTCCTTTATTTTTATTTTTCCTTTCTTTATTTTCATACTATGCTTACCAGACTTATGGTAAAGAGAATTGGGGATTTTTACATCTCTTCCTATATCATTATTTTGTTATAATTTATGCTTTAGTGATGTTTACATTTGTTCCTTTAAACTCTTATCAAATAGTTTATTTCCTCATTGATGGTCCTTCTTTAGCTCTCCAAATAATTTCTTGTTGCTTAACCCTCAACTTCAGAAGGATACCATCAGAAACCAGTTAAGAATACAATTTCTACCTGAGGCAGATGACGTCAGACTTAGCGTTCTGTCACTGCTTTCAAACCAAAATAAGCAATAGATTTCTTCACACTAGTCTGGTTCTTAAAAATATTGTCTATCCCACAGCCTAATTGTGAATTGTTTATTTGCTGAGGTTTTGTAGAAACACTCATACCAAAGCAAAGTTTATAATACTGTTTGATTCTCTTCTTTTCAGAATAATTTAATGTGAAGCGAGTTTAGGCAATTGATTTCTCTTTCAGTGCTAACTTTAATTAAAAATAAAAAACTATTAATCATAGTTATTTAAGGGTCACAGAAAATTTTTTTAAAAAACATTCTCTTTCCTGAAACTACTCAGAATTCTTATCAGAAACTTTCTGGTTACTAATTCAAAAATACATTCTCACTATACTTGAAATCTCATTCCTGTTAGACAGTCTCTCCTTGGGAATGCCTTCCTCCTGTGTCTGAGTTTCCGTTCTTGTTTCTTGAGTGTGCCATTCTGGATTTTCATTTCTTAAGTGTGCCATGCTGGATTTTCAACCTTGTTAACTGCTAGTGTTCTTTACCTCTGTTCTAAGCAGTCTTGTCTTCAAATGCTCCCTGGATTGAGAGAGCCACAACCATGTCTCCATTCACGATCCCTACATTGCTGCTGAGTGGGCATCTCTGTCACAGGGCAAACAAACCCACATGCATATTGGACATTGGACTGACTTTCCAGTCTTCGAACTCTATATGCACAAAACAATTCATCATATTCTTTATCTAGTTCAATGAATCACACAATAACTTAGCAATAGCTGAAGCCAGAAAGCTAAATGTCAGCTAGGAGCTCACCTTTCCTCCATCCTGTCAATTATGCTGGGCTGTCAAATAAGTCACTTGTTCCCACTACCACTGCAATTACCCTATTTCATGCCACCATCACCTTTCACCCAGTGGAAAGCAATCCACTCCTACCTATTCTCCACACTACCAATCAATTTTCCACCCTCTAGACAGAGTGACTTTTCTAAAATTCAAAACTGGTCATGCAACTTCCCTGCTAATGGTTCTCCCACAGTTTGGGGGTAAAATCCAAACATTTTAATGTGACCTAATTTTTCTGTATGACTAGCTCTTGTTTAACTTCCAGTTCTCATCCTTCCTCCCAATTTCACCATCAACCCAGCACATTTTTCTTTGTTTCAATTACGTTTCATTTTTTCCTTTGTCTTGACTATATCTTTTAAATCTTTGCCTTTTAACTCTTTGTCCCCTTTTCCTCTTAACTCCTTTAACCCATGGGTATCTTTAGTATCTTTTAAACTCATTAATGTTATTAATAAATATGTGTAATATAAATTATTATAATTAATCAGAATTAACAGTTATTTCTAGTCCCTACTGCTACACTCATTTCACTTTAATATAGCTCATTTGACTCATTCCAAACCATTTTGATCCTCAAGCAAAATGGCCAACTGATGTAAAAGGTTTTGGTAAGCCTGTGGAAAACACAGAGGATGTTTAGCAATTTGTTATTGTAATTTATCTAGCATAGTGCCTCATATATCATTTGTACACAATAAATACTTACTTTTTCCTCCCCTGTCTTTCATTTTGGGACAGATGCCTCTAGTTTCTCCTATCATTCCTTCTCCATTCTGACTTCAGCTCCTATATTTTTGTGTCTGCTCTAATTACTTACTCTCTCCTAAAAATGGCTACCTGAGAACTAAAGCAGAACTCCAGTAAGTCTCAATAAATGATGGGGCCAGTAAATACTGTTAACTCCATACATCTGAATACTAAAACCTTATTGATGCAGCCTAATATATTTCATTTTAATTTTTTAACAACCATATCCTACTGTTACCACAGAGTAACTAATTCATTCACCTCTATTTTCCATGAAGTGCTGTTGAGGTTACTTATCTCCATTATGGCTAAAAATACTTCCTCTGATGTTAGTTTTTATGAGTTCAAATCCGGGCTTTTCCACATCCAAGAAATTTGACTTTTGAGCATGTTGTTTCATAGGTGTAGTGTCATCATTTGGAAAACAAAGTTTACTATTAAAAGTAGTTCAGCAGCTTGGAGATGTGAATAATACTTACCTATATCTAGATATAGACATATGTAAAGATAGATACAGATATGCTAACATATATAAAATTCTTGGTTCTGTAAGCTATAAATAAATATTTACACTTCTCAGGAGAAATAGTGACCTTATCATTATTATCATTTTTTTCATTTAATCACTTGGGTAACCATTTTTTTTCCCCTAAAATTAGGATCTTGCATGTAAACTATCTGAATGTCATTGTATTTCTTTCAAGACACTTTAAAGTTTTGTTAATTTTTTTTCTTAAAGTTATATCTAGATTTCTAATATCAATAGGCTTTCATTGTGAAAGATAATATTGTTTTTTTCAGTTATTTTATCAGTGGACATATTCAGATCTTTCTAAAATGTTGGTGTAGATAAGATAACCAGAATTAAACTTAAAATCAAAGCCAACAATGATTCCATCAAGCCCTAGAAATTTGTTTATCCTTTATTTTGTGTTGGTGATAGTTATGCTAGTATCATCAAGAGTGACTAACTGTTAAAGTCAATATATACTTTTATACCAGATAGGTAAGGTGTCTTTTATGTTATTAATCAGAAAATATAAGTTGTTTAAGCAAGTAGGTTTTGGAAGTGACTTATCATTGAACTTTTTTCTTCCTCTATATCTCATTTAACTTTATGGTTAATTCATGGTGAAAAAGAACATAAACTTAAGCTTTTATTGTTTTGAAATTGTGTCCCAATTTCAAATTTGGAGGAAAAGTACAATTGAAGCAGGAAAATTATGCTTGATAATGTGTTTAAAAAACAGAAAGGGCCCACTATGAGATAGGCATGTCAAGCTGTTCCTGAGCACAGTGCCTCTGCCTGTCAGTGATGTGCATGTGGACAAGCATGGATTTTTAAATGCGCACTCTCAGTATAGCATTCCTCAAAGCAGTATTTTTCATACTCATTTACTATGTAATTTTTCTGCTTTTTCTTATATACTGTTTGCTTAAAATGGCTCCTTTTCCTTTCTGCATTCCAGCTTTTCCTTGAATTTTTTAATGATTTAGGAAAGTAACGACATGATTTAAGTCTTTGTTCTTCATGACTATAATTATAGAACTGGTTTATTCCCTCTTTCTTATAGATGAAATCATACTTTGCTGATGTTTTAGACTATTGTAAACTCTGATTTCTGTGGTGTTTGATTCATTATGACAAATTATGTCTTTGGAAATGGAAATAAATTTTATTGAGTAAACTATCTTGATAAATTATCTTTGAGTTTTATAGTTTTTATGGATAAACATTTTTAGTTGGAATCAGTTTCTCATAAAGAATATGATTCAAGCATTAGTAATATATATAAAGAACATACTTTAGGAATTTTTTAAAATTTTCAACACAGCTTTTTGACATAGTATTTAATATCACACATACAATACAATATACATATAACAAAGGAAAATTAGTTGGAAAGATTTAAAGTAAAAGCACAAAAACAAGGGCATGCATGTGAGAATTAATAAGAATATTATCTTATAGTCTAGAGATCATCTTATTATCGCACCTGTTTTAAACTTACTACAACTTACTGGCAACATCATGTATATAGTATTAAAAACTACTTATTTGACAAGAGGAGGAAAAATCTCTACATGTAGACTCAGGTCCAAAGGACATTAGTGCATAAAATTGAGATATATTTCAATAGAAAGAAAGGAAATTAAAATGAGATTTTTTTTTTTTTTGCCATGTAAAATCCACAAAGTTAGCCTGCTTATTGAAAGGCCGGTGATCAATTTGTACTCTTGTTGCTGTTTGTGGAATAGTCATGGTTGAGTTTCCTGAATCTTTATCTCTGTTACAGAGATCTCTATTAACGAAAGGTCTAAACCAAAGGGATCAATCTTAAAAGGAAAAAAAAAAAGATTTCCAGGGTTCAAGTAATATCAGAATATACTGAAAGTGGTTCCTGTAGGCTTCTTTTTCCTTTAATTTCAGACTTCTACCCGTATTTTGTCTGGAGATTTAGACAACATATGTATTTTTTAATGTGTCAGTTATTCAGGGCCTAGTACATTAACTTCAGAACTGTGAATCTCAATAAAATCCTGAAAGAAGATATAACTTAACTCATTGAAGAAGGACAGCAACAAGAATTCTTATCCAGCTTTTAAAATTCTTTCTCTGCTGTGATGTAACACCTCACACTTCATTCAGTCTCATGTACAGATCAGACAGCTGATTTTGCCTTCTAACTCTGTATCAGTAAGGAAGTAATTTTCATATGTAAGCAATCAACAGAACATTGTCACTTGTTCCTCCCTCCTTTCAGAAGTAATCTGCCATTTCCTTGACATCTTTATTTGCAGAACTCCTGAGAACAGGATCTATGGTATATTTCTGAGCTATCAGAATTACACCTTGAGGTTCATAGATTCACTTCTTTCTCAGTCCTGGAATGAAGCCTGTAACCCCAAAATATAATTTATAATTTTTTAACACTGTACCATAATTGTTGAACATGCACATGGAAGTTCAGTATCAATTTGTCTGGGAGAGGTTAAAAAAATTCTATTTGCTATATACATTTGACTCAGGAGGTAGAAATCCAGGAGTAATCACAGGATTTGTTTAACGAAATCTGCAACAACAAAATGGAATATTGACTTATGTTACCTCAGGGTCATTTTTCATTTACATATCCAATAAGCATATATTGAGCTGCTTCTGAGTTCCAGAATGTGACTGAAAACCATCTAGCTCACACCAAACAAAACTTAATGACATGTAAAAACTACCAGGGAGCTTCAGTGAGAGAATTGAGCAGGATTTTGGAAACCTGGGTTAAAAAGCCTGGTCTTGTAAGTAATCCATTGCTCTAGTCCTTTTTCATGAAAGAAAATGACGTCTGAAATTAGAAGTCTTAAACATGAAGTGCTTCTCTGCCTTCAGCTTGGATGTCTCATCCTGCTGCCCCTCACTCGTTCTCATGGAACCTGTAGTGAAAATACCAGCCCTGCAGGGTTATTATCGGGAGCAAAGAGATGTTAGGGAAACATTCCCATGTCTAGGCTGTCAGTCTCAGAAATAAATATCTTTCATGTTTTAGATAGTAAAGTGTATACATGTATATGTTGTTAGTGTACTGAACAGTTTGACTCAAGTTGCAAAAAATACCATGGAAGCTTATAGATGTTAAAAAACTTTTATAGTGGTTCTATTTCCGTTCAGTGAAAATTAATAAAGAAAAATAATAATCAAGAAATTAGGAAATAAAATACTTGGAAATAAAGAATGAATAAATGAATGAACAAACTGCTTTGACTAGAAGGAGGTAGCAGGAAAAGTTTATGCAGGGAGGCAGGTGTACTTGAAGAGAGAGAGACTCAATTGCCCTCTCCCATGCTGCGCGGAAGAGCAGTTGGTCTCCAAAGCCCTGCAGTAGCCAATCCAAACCTCAATTCCCTCCCTCCCCAATTCCTTTTCTCCTCCTCCATCCCTCCTTCCTCTCTCTCCTCTCTCTTCTCTTTCTTCTCAACCTCTCCTCTCTCCTATCTTCCCCTCCTTTTCCTATCCTTCACTCCCCCTCTCTCATTTCTTCCTCTGTATCCTCTCCCTCTACTTCTTACCCTCTCTTTTTTTTCTCTATTCTCCCTCTCTCTCACCTCTTCTCTCCCTTGCCCTTCCTCCTTTCCTTCACTCACAGATTGATAGCGTATCTACTTTATCTGACTAACCTACAGCTGCGCAGTCACCATCCATGGACACATGGAGAAGGCACAAAGGTAGTGCTTCTGGACAGAGCCTGTGGAGGCCACCAGAACCTCCCAGCAGGGAGCACAGGGCTCAGGAGGCTCCATCCAGGTGCAGGGCATGGGCTCACTAGACCTGAAAAGCTTCCTTTACAACTGTGTCATGGTGCCTTTGACCAGGCCTTGCAATGTTCTTCAGATAGGGTAGAGACTTACTCTTTCTGTTAAAAGGAGGTGTCAGCAGATTTTGGGAGCCCACTGGTTCCCTGTCAAGCCCAGTATTGGGGCCATGTTCTCATTCTGTAAGAGTACAGTTCTCTTCAGGCATCTCTGGTGGTTTCTTCTCCTAGTGCACACTCATCCTGCACAGTTCCTTTCATAGAGGGATGGTCAGAATATGTTGCTTTGAAATATCTTTTTATGAAATAGAAACATTTGGTAAGGAATTGAGTCTCAGGACCAGAATCTTATATCCATTCCCACCTTTTCAGTGAACCACCGTTTGTAAATATGGTTGATTTGCCTATCTGTGAAAAGAAAGTCTCTCTTGGGCTTATCACATTGTGGAAGAACAATGCTGAACATAAAACTAACATAATTTTATCGATCAACTTAAAACGTATTACAAAAACAAATATATTATCTTCTTAGAAAATTTTGTGCTGCACTCTCTTTTATAATATCATCAAAGTATTCCTTTGTAAGAGGACTAAATAACCACTAATGAGAGTCTGGAGTCTAGTAGTCAGCTCTTCATGTTGCTTTTTCTTTTCTTTTTTTATTGACTTCATGTTTTCAACATAAACCTTCCTTTCTCCCTTCCCCACTCCTTTTCTTTCTCCCTTGTTTCACATGATTCAAATAAATAAACAAATTACTCAAAGAAAAGGTGACTTCCCACCGGAGTCCTCACTTGGCTCAGTAAATTCCCTGCCTCCCCCTTGCCTCATGTAATCACTCTTATTTGTTTTCCTGTTTATCCTTACAAAGAATTTTCATGTAAACACAAGCCAACAAAACAATAGATTTTCCCTCCTCTTTTTAAAAAATACAAGTGGTAACATGTTACACATTTTTATTTAACATGGATTATTTTTAATCTTTTGCTATTAAAAAACAAGTTGAAATGAATAACCATTTACATGCCTCAATTTCTACACATGCAATTAGTTAGAGGCCAGTTCCTGAAAGTAATTTTGATAACACCAAAATTCTCTCCAAAGGCCTGTGCCATTTATGCTCAAATCAGCCATAGATGAAAGTTTCTAGTTCCCCAAATCATTACCAACTGAATGTGTCAAAAACATCTGGATTTTTCTGGCCTGAAACGCAGGGGGTTCCAGTGTTTTCCCAGTGTTATTTAAATTGTATTTCTTTATTATGAATAAGGTTAAGTATCTTTTAAAATATTTAATAACACTATATATTTCCTTTTCTATGAACTTTCCATATACTTTATTTTTCCCATCGTGTTTACTGATGATTTTCTTTCCAATTGATACCCATTTATATGGCAAGGAGGTGAAATATTTGTGACCAAAATTGGAAATATATATATATATATATATATATACACACACACATATATACATATACATACATTTATTATATATATATATATATTGGTTTATCATCTATTTTTTGACTATGCTGATGATTTGCTTTCTTTATTGCAATAACTTTTTTATTTTTATATAGTTGAATGTATCTGTTTTCTCTTAATAGATATTATGGCATGATTAGATTTTTCCTCAATCTGAGCTTATAAAATCTTCTACAGTTTTGTATTTCACACTTAAGTATTTAATTCATTTAAAGTACTTTTTCTGGTATATATTATATTATTATCAGCTACTTGTTCAACTTAACTTTTCAAATTTGTCTAGCCGGGTATATTCTTTACTTAGTATTACTTAAAAGTCACCTTTTGCAGACTTACACTCCTGGAAAGATGGAGGGAGTAGATGTACTTTCCATATTCTATGAGGACATCCTGAAACTCTGGGCATTCATGTTAAAACAAACTTGAAAAGACTCTTAAACAGTGGAGAGGAGCCCACTAGAGACCTCAGGACCCAAATGACAGTTCAGTGGTGAATTCCTTGAGTTTTGTTTTTGCTGCATCTAATTCATACAATTGCAGAACCTCCTGGTTGTGTGTGAAACACAAACAAAATAAATCTTTAAAAATCCAAAAGACATACGCAAACTTGTGAAAACTTAAGACAGAGCTAGAAACTCAGAAATACCAATAGATCCAGACCAAAAAATCTCCAACAAAGCCTATTCTGCAGCCAAAGGACCAGGAAGGGGCAGCCTAGCAAGGCAGAAAATACTTAGACACTAAGCCCTTTACTCTAGCCAGACCCCGCAGGAAAAACGATACCAGCAGGGCTGAGGCCCCTATTACATGGTCCCGGTGACCCAGGGTTGTGAGAAGTCTCCATGAAGCATTGATATTTCACTCCCACCCTGCAGTAAGGAGACGGCCTTCCTCTCTGGTATCAGAGGAGGCCACAATGGGTGTCATGATGTCATGTCAAAGATGAGGTACCTCTATGGCTCCCAGGCATGCTGCTATCAGCAGCAGCAGAACTTCCGTTAGCCCTTCCAGCAAGAGGCCCCCTCCCCTCCATTGTTAGCAGGGACTAAATGAAACATGGACTGACTGACATCTGAGGCAGCTTCTCCCCTTTCCATGATTGAGTTCTGTCAGAGGAAACTACTTTAAACAGAGGATTTAATAAGATCAAGTGTCCCATAACTATACCCCAAATGTCCAGGTTTCCATTATTAAAAATCACCTGTGATACCAAGAAACAGGACAATCTCAATGCAAGTGAGAAAATCAATGGGCAATGCCACCACCAAGGTAACAGATAAGTTAGACTTAACTGGAAAAGGTTTTAAAGCAGACACCATAAAAATATTTCAATGGGTAATTATGAACAGGCTTGAAACAAATGATAAAATAGAAGCCTCAGCACAGAAACAGAGCATTTCAGAAAAAAATGATTTAAGAAAGGGCCAAGTGGGAGTTTCAGAACTGAAAAATATAATAAATTAAATGTAAAAATTCACTATATGGACTCAACAGCAGAAAGGAAAGGCAGGAAAGAATGTATGCAGTTGAATATAGAACAGTGGAAATGACTTCCTCCACACAACAAAGAACAAATAGACTGGAATAATAAGTGAACAGAGCCTCGGGGACCTATGGCACTACAGTAGAAGATTTAGGTCATCAGAGTTCTGAATGAGAGGAAAAAGAAGTGAGTGCTGCAAAGTACTTTTAGAAATAATAGTTGAATATTTCCCAAATTTGACAAAAGGCATAAATTGGAAGATCAGGAAGCTATTGTTAAATACAAATAGAATAAATTTAAAAAAATTCATACCAAGACACATAATCAAGTATGTGAAAATTAAAGGCAAAGAAAAAGCTCTTGAAGAGAGTAAGTTGACACTTTTCCAATATGAGAAAAGGGATTCCAATGAAGGTAGATTTCTTATCCAAATCATTAAAGCCAGAGGCAGTGACACAGTGTTTTCCCCAGAATTCTATATCCAGAAGATATATAATGCAGATTTTTAGACATGTAAGTAAGGAACATTTTATCATATTAAGGTAGTCAACACAATACTGCATTTTGAAAAATTATTTCCAAGACTGACTTTTAATTGTCAAACTATGTAATAGACTTTGCTCACTCTTGTGTTCTCAAACATTTTTGTCTTGAGACTTCTTTGCGATCTTAAAAGGTGTTGAGAAACTGCAGGAGCTCATATATACGTGGGCTATAACTACCAATAATTTCTCTATTAGAAAAAAAAAATCAGACAGATGTTTTTAAACTTTATTTCAAAAGAGCAATAATACATGTGTATTTATAAATATAAAGGATAGAATGGAACTGTTAATCATAAAAATAATATATACAGATGTTGATTTACAGTAATGCACATCTTCGATCTATATTACGTTACATAGTTCAATGTTCGTCCCTCCAATAAAAAAAAAACTTTCAAGAAGAGAGCTAATGAGAAGACTGGGTTCGTTGTACATTTTGCAAATAATTTCAATTCATGGCTTAATAGAACATAGTTGGAGTTGTATACATGCTTCCACATTAATCTGAGCATATTGTTTTGGTTGAATTGTGTGTAGATTATCTGGTCTTATATGGATATATAGTTGGAAAGTAGTGAGTATTTTAGTAGATTTTTCAGAAAATGTTATGTATTTTTTGACACTACTAAAAGTCAATAAGTAGCAGTTATTAAAGTATTAGCAGTGATGTGGAATCTTAAATCATATCAATATAGTTTTGATAATCTGTTACATTAAAATCCATTGTACATTTTGCACTTCGAATAGGTCTTTTGCCTATGCATACTTTTGAAAAATCATGCATTGGTCATCTGGAAAATGTTGGTTCATTGATTGCTGATCTTTCAAATTTGGACACGTTTTATCAAATAATATAAAGACATCATCACTTATCTCAACAGAACAATCTTCAAGTATTAGAAAGCTGTTAAGCTGAAAGTGTACAAATGATTTTCCACATTTTAATTTTTGCTCTTCAGTGATTATCCTTGAATTAAGAAGCTTATTTTATTTTTTTTTCAATCTACTATCTACTAAATCTACTAATCAGATAACCATAGATTGTTAGTTATTGTTCTAAGTAAACATCGTGTTTCTTAAAAAAAAAAAAAAAAAAAAAAAAAAAAAAAAAAAAAAAAAAAAAAAAAAAGCCAGTTGCATTCAAAATTGAAGCACTTGTGCAAGTGACAGTCATTCCTTTGTGGCAGACAGCCCTGAGTTCTGTGTACCTTCTGTTTGGTTACGTGAATTTTAAAAAGACATGTCTTCAGGGTGAAGGCATAATAAAATTAAGAATTGTATACTTCAGTTAGGATCTACTTAAGTAAAACTGAAAGTTTTTTCAAAATTACAATTAAGAATGCAATGGCTACTATTAAATTTATGTGACATTGTTTTATTTCTTCTAAAATGTGAACAATTTGACCTGTTATTTGGCAACATCATTACAAATGTCTACATAGTGAACATTAGCTAGCATTACTAAGAAAATATTTTTGATCTCATGAACCTCCTCAAAGTGTTGCAAGGACCCCAAATGTCTACAGATAACACTGAAGACCACTGATCTTAGATTTCTTTAGCCAGGTTCTATTAGTGCTCCACTATAAGCAAGGGTAAATGGACATATTTCTACTTCTCTCTCTCTACCAACTGACTTGGGTCAACAGTGCTATCTTTCCTCATATTTACTTTTGTACTGTTAAATATACTTAAACATCTATTAATTGATCTGCAAGCACTAAATGATGTCCTCTGACTCCACAGATTACAGATGAAGTCATTGGGACACTCACTCTGTCTTCAATATTTCCTCTCTTTCCCAACAAATTTTCATCAGTTCCTTTATTTCTGTATTGTCATAGTACAAGCTTTTATATTTTGTTCTGTCATTCTAGTCCCTATATGTTTACCCTTAGTATTCATTGCAGGTTTATTTGCGTGGTTTCCCTATTTGTCTCTTGACTGAAGTTCAGCCTGTGTTCTCAAGAAATAGTTAATCAAAGGAACAATATTTCCTTAGTTTGTATATGAGCCTTTGTAAAGATAATTAGGTTATATATTAAAACCTTTGTGATTAACTTTCTTTACTTGAATATCTTTCACTCAGATACTTGTTAGTCTTTAGTCTTCCATTGTTAAGTATTGTGGAGAAATTTAGACCAGCCTGCATTTCCCCTATACAAGTGACTTGGTAGTTTTTCTAATTTAAGGATTGTCTCCTCATTCTTGAAATCTAACATTTTTGAAAGGTTATGTTCATCAATCTGTTCAATTATGTCTGACTCTCAGGTTCTCCTTTGAATACATAGATTCACATCTTTTTAAATTTATTTTTACTATAGTAATTATTCTACACATTAAAATAATTTCCTGTGTATAGGTTCCCCATTTCTTAGATAAATTTCACCACACCATGCTTTCCACCATATCACCAAGTGTTTTTCCCCATTGTCCAGTGGACTCTGCCACCATTTGCCCCTGCCTGCCCCATTCCCTTTTGGTAACCTCAGTTCTGTTGTAAATGTTTCAGGGGTGGTTATGTTTCATCTGCTCTTTTGCTTTGTCTGTTTGCATTCCACCTATGAGTGAGATTATCTGGTATCTAACTTTTTACTTTTGATTTGTTTCACTGAGCATAATCCCCTTTAGTTCCATCCATGTTGATTTAAATGACAGGGTTTCATCTCTTCTAAGGGTGGTGTAGTATTCTATTGTATATATGTACCACATCTTTATCCATTCATCTGATGTTGGGCCCTTAGGTAATTTCCAGTTCTTAGCTATTGTGAATAGTGCTGCAATAAATATGGGGATAAATACATCTCTGCAGATGAGTGCTTTTGTATCTTTTGGATAGATGTCCAAAAGTGGAATGATAGGATCATATGGAGTTTCCTTTTTCAGTTATTTGAGAAATCTCCACACTGTTTCCCATAGAGGTTGCACCAATTTGCACTCCCACCAACAGTGCAAAAGTGTTCCGTTTTCTCCACACCTTGCCAGCATTTGTTGTTTCTAGACTTTTGGATAATAGTCAGTCTTTCAGGTATAAGGTGACATCTTGTTGTTTTAATTTGCATTTCCCTGATAGCCATCCAGTAGGAACATAATTTCATGTGTCTGTTAGCAATCTGTATATCCTCTTCAGAAACATGTCTCCCCAATTCCTCCTCTCGTTTTTTGATTGGATTGCCTGTTCTTCTGTTGTTGAGTTTTATGAGTTAAGTTTTAAATTAAGCCTTTGTTGGAAATATAAAATGCAAATATTTTCTCCCAGTTAGTAAGTTTCCTTTTGTTTTTGGTGATGGTGTCTTTTGTTGGACTCATATCTTTATTTAATGATTTTATGAGAAATTTGATTGTTTTCTGGTCCAATTCCTTTCTATATTGCATCTCAGTTGTATATATGCAATGCTCTCACTTTTTTTCTTATTTTGGTAGGAAAACGAAAGCATTCTTCAGTAGAAAGAAGTGCATAAGTTATAACCATTTCATACTCTGATAAAAATAATATAAGAGGGAATAATATTATTGAGATCACAGTAATGAGTTTTCATAAAAGGTGACAGATTTGCACCACCATGCTGTGGGGCATTAATAAGCAAGATGTCAAGGCATTAGTGACCAATTTGCATTGAATTGAGTTTTCTAAGCTCAAGAACATTCAAAACCCAGACTCATGTTTTAAATCTATGCACAAGTATAGCATACCACTCATTTATTTAAAACTTCTCAGTACATGCCACAATATGGTTCCCTAACATTACTCCTTATCCCCAAAATCTAGAATGTGACATCATTCATTGATCTCCAAAACCTTTACACTTTTTAATTTCTTTTAAAAAGTGTTTCCCAATTTTTATTCTCTATATCAAAGCTGTGTGGTTTTTTTTTTTTCAGGATAAACTTGAAGGACCACTCTGTAATCTTTATTTTCAGGTAATCTTCCTTTTTTCTTAGGTCAAACTCAGTAAAAATATAAAACCTTATACTTCCTAAAAAAACCAAAAAATAAAACAACTTAGTGCTCAGTAGTATGATATCCAATAATACTTACTTCTTTACTGATGCTGAGAAATCTCAAATACAGTAATTTAGAGCAGTTATGAAGGCTTGTCTTTCTCTGACCCCAATGTTAATGTCATCATCAATGATGGTAAGGTACAATGGTGGCAGCATTCATTGTATGAAGCAGTGACTTAACTCTTTATTTTGTATGAAATTCAAATATCTAGATCTTCAGACTTAGATATAAACTCTTACCTCCAGTCAAACTCACCTGTAATAAAACTGGTGTTTAGATTATCAGACTCTTGCATTTATACTCACTTGTTTCTGAATGTATTTAAGTATGAGAGGCGAGGTACCAATAGTATCTCTAACCTTCTGAACTCCTGTCCAGTGTAACTTCTTCCATCCAAGCCCATTTCTGTCTGGTATAAATGAATGTTAATATAGTTAATGAGCATATAAATGTGTGTGTTTATATACACATAATCTCCTATCCCAATCACTAACACATATTTACTTAACAAATATTAGCATTTCCCTCTTCTTAGCCCCAAATATTACTTGTACATTCTCTAAAAAAAAAAAAAAAGAGACAAGTTGTTTAGGCATACCTCTAGTTTCAGAAGTTGGCTTGTAAGACTTTTTAAACAGATATTTATTGAATATTGTATTAGATTCGTGGAATTCAGAGAGAAAACAAGTCCTTTCTCTCAGGAAACTCAAGGAAGGTATTTGTGAATTAAAAATGAAAGAAAAAATATCTATTCAATTTGTAGTACAAGTTTTCGCTAAGGTGTACCTATGAAGCTAGGGGAAAAGAATAAAGAAAAAAAGAGGGGCTTCTAATATTCTCAAAGAGGTAAAAAAAAAAGTCTTCTAGACAACAGAATTTCAACTACAAAAGGAAAATATTGTAGAATGATGTGAGTGATTAAGCCATTCAAATAACTAAGTAATTCAGTATAATGAAGTAAAAGTATGGGCATGGGTCAACATAAATGATGCCAGGAAAGTAAGCAAAGATTAGTTACCAAAGGACCTTCTGTGATGTGATTTAGCCATTTGGACTCCATTCCGAAGGCGCAGGAGAGTCTATAGGATTTAAGCAGGAAAGCAAAATAATTTTGGAATTTCTGAAAATTTGCTCTGCTTACAGTATGACACAATTGTCTTAAGTAGGATAACAGGAGCTGAGACATCAGATAAAATTTGTTGAGCAGTTCAGTGAAAAACATTGGACCAAGGCTGTGAGGATGAAGTAGAAATAAATTGATAAGTTATTAAGGAAGAATAATTGACCTAACAGATTATTTAAATGAGCAGGATAAAGGAAAAAGATAGGCAGTCAAGAATACATCTAGTTTTTTGACTTGTATGACTCAATTGATAAGGAAAATGTTTTTGTAGACAGATGATAATATCTTAGAGTTGAATGTGAGGCTGCTTTTCCTATTTTAATGAACATTTTTATAGACTAAATAGATTGACATGTCATAGATATGATCTATATGATAAGGATTTAAATTTATAAAAAATTGCTAAGATAGTACAGAGAGTTCCCATACAATCTACATCCAGTTTTCCCTTTTTATCACAATAACAAGCCAATATGGATACATTACTATCAAGTTCCTATGCTATCATACTTTCTCAGTTTTTGCTTAATGTCCTTCTCACAGCTGTATCCAGGATATACCGCATTACATTTAGTAATTATGTCTCTTTAGGCAACTCTCAGCTGTGACAGTTTCTCACGGTTTTTTTCTTATTTTTGATAACCTTCAGCATTTACAGGCATGCATGTCGGGTATTTGTAGAATGTTTCTTTATTGGGTTTTGTCTGATAGTTGCATGTTTGTTTTTCTCATGATTGACTCAGGTTTAGTGTTTTGGGGAAGTCCTCACAGGGAAGAGCTTTCCTGACTCATCTTGAGTGCGGTCTCTCGACATGACTTTGATCACCTGGCTCCACTTTAAAGTCACTCTCCGCTGTCCCCTTGTGATAACACTCTGCTGAACGAAGTCACTATGCACAGCTCACCTTTGAGGTGGAAGTTCTGTGGCACGTTCTTGAGGTCAGAGTGACTACATAAGCTATATGGAATTCTTGTGCCAGACAAAGTTGTCTTTTTTCCCTCATTTATTTAATTATTCAACCATTTATATCAGTGTGGGTCCATATTTTATTTAATATTTGATGGTTCCTTATCTTTTTTAAAATTTCCTACCTCAGTGCTAGAATCAGCTATTTATTTCTCCAAGGAAACCTACTTTTTAAGAGAGCAAGTTAATATATACATACATATATAATACAGGTGACTGTACACACTCACAGTAAACGATGGGTATCTACACATATATATTTCTATATATCATATTCATTATGCACCATATATTCATCATACTACGTTATGATATTCATCTGTGCTAAACTGAGTCCTTGTCTAATAGCACTTGTGTCACGCTAACAGTCCCCTTTGTCTGTAACCTCCCACTCCAATTTAAGACAATTTCTTCCCACCCTCTTTGCATCTATTTACCTAAAGTGTCAGTTCTACCATGGATATGGTTTCAGAATGTTGTCAACCTGCACTCCTGTGGTCAGCCACTTTATTAACTAGAAGTTAGTGCTTATTTCTAAAGTTGCTTTGGTCAGCATCTTTCTGTGGCACCTGCTTCAATGAGGTTGCTTCAGACATTTTGTAAAATAGTTTCTTTTGTCATAATATGTACTCAATCCAGAATTTTCAACCTCCTAAATGATTTTTTTAAGATTTATTAGTTAATGTTCATTTTTTATGCTTTTTGCTACACTGTTTTACAAACTTTAACAAATGTGTTATGTCTATGTCTTGTCCACCATTAAATTATCATACAATACAGAATAGTTTCACTGTCCTGAAAAGAAAACCTGTCATTGACCTGTTCAACATTCCCCATAACATGGAGCCTTTGGCAATCACTAATTTATTTACCATCTCTACAGTTTTGCCTCTCCCGGAATGTCATATAGTTATCACTGGAATCATATAGTATGTAGCTCTTCTAGAGTTCTTTTACCTAGCTTAGTTCACAGATGCTTATTTAAGATTCTTTCCTGTCTTTTAATGACTTGATAGCTCATTTCTTTTTATAATTAAATAATATTTCATTTTCTGGATGTACCATCTATCCACCTGTTGAAAGTTGTCTACGTTGTTCCTAGAATTAGATTATTTTATAATTATGAATAAAGATTTGATAAAAATTTATATGTAGGCTTTTGTGTGGATGCAGATTTCAAACCAGTTAGGTACATGCCTCAGACTATATGTGTTTGTTGTATGGTAAGACTATGCTAAACTTTAAAAGAGTCTTCCAAAGTGGCTGTGCCATTTTACATTCCCAAAAGCAGTGAATGAAAATTTCTGTGGACCAATATCCTCACAAGTAATTGTCAAGTTTTTATATATTAAAAATTTTGTATGTTGCAATATCTAATCATCGTAATTTGCATTTCCCCAAAGATAAAAATTAAGTATGTTTTCATATGTTTATCATCTGTGTGTCCTGGTGAGGGGTCTGATCAGATCTTTTGCCTCTTGATATGGGATTTTTTTTCTTATTAATGTATTTTAAGGATACAGTATATAATTTGTATAAAATTCATTTATCAGGTATATGTTGTATATATATTTCCTCCAGATTGGCAACATATATTTTAATTCCTTTGTCTTTTGCAGAAGAAAGTTTTTAATGTTGCTAAAGTATAATTTGGCGATTTTTTCATTCCACGAAGAATCTACTATTGTAGTTTTCTTCATTTAAATTCTGAACATATTTTATTAGATTAACAACCAAGTGTTTATTTTTTGGAGGGCTTTTGTAACATCAGTTTTAAATTTCAAATGGTAGTTGTTCATTTTTGGTATATAAGCAAATGATTAACTTTTATTGATTGACCTTTTATTCTGACCTATACTCACTTACTGGATCCAGAGAATTGATTTTTTTGAAAATGTGGTTTTTCAACATAGACATGTCATCTGAAATAAAGCCAGTTTTATTTCTTGTCTATCTATGTGCCTTTGCTTATTTTATTTTACTGCCAGGGCTTCCAGTATAA
This sequence comes from Solenodon paradoxus, assembly GCA_004363575.1. NCBI lineage: Eukaryota > Metazoa > Chordata > Mammalia > Eulipotyphla > Solenodontidae > Solenodon > Solenodon paradoxus. The sequence continues at coordinate 407,909 of RJWH01000501.1, forward strand.
TGTTAAATGGAAGTCGCTAGATTGTGTAACTTGCCTTGTTCCTTATATTAGGGGGATAGCATCTCATCTCTCCCAGTTCAGTATGATGTTAGCTATAGGCCTTTTATAGAATTCTTTATTATATTGATGGAATTCTCTATTCCTAGTTTTCTTAGAGTTTTGTCACAAATTGGTTGGATTTTGTCTAATGCTTTTTCTGTCACTTGACATGATTATATGATTTTTCTTTAAAACTTGTTAATATGATAGATCACATAAGTAGATATGATCATATTAAAATAGCCTTCTAAATCTGGAATAAATTTTACTGATTGTGGTATATAAATGTTTTTATACATTGACATGTTTTATTTACTAATATTTTGTTGAGAATTTTTATGTCTATGTTCATGAGAAATATTGGTATGTAGTTTTCTTGTAATGTCTTTATCTGACTATTCTGATAAATGGCTGACCTCATAAAATAAATTAGGAAGTGTTCCTCTGCTTCTGTTTTATGGAAAAGAGTAAAGATAAGTGGCATTATTTCTTCATTAAATGTTCAGGAGATTTTACTAGTGGAATCATCTTACCCTTGTACTTCGATTTTTGGAAGATTGTTAATTATTAAACCAATTAGTTTAATAAATATAGGGATACTGAGGTTATTTATTTTACTTTATATAAGTTTTGGTAGTTTGTCTTTTGAGAAATTGGTCCTTGTGATCTAATTTATCAAATTAATTTGTATGGAATTATTCATAGCATTTTTATAATCATTTTAATGCCTCCAAGATTACCGGTGATGAATAGGTTTTCATTTCTGATATAGATAAATTCTGTCATGTGTGTGCGTGCACCTGTGTCTTTTAGGGTTAACTTGGCTAGAGTTTTATCAATTTTATTAATCTTTTTTAAAGATTTAGATTTTTTTTCTGAACCATGTTTTGGTTATAAGATTTCTCATTTAATTTCACTGTTGTCTGAGAGTATATGTTGTATAATGTCTAGTCTTTTGAATTGATTGAGGTGTATTTTGTGAACCAGAATGTGCTCTATCTTGGTGAATGCACCATGAAACTTTTAAAAAGAATATAAATTCTACTATTGTTGAATAGAATATTCATAAGAGATAATTATATTAAGGGAGAGTTTCTGAAAAGAAACTGAAAATCTGATATAAAATTATCTGAGGCTGGTAAATAAGTCTTGATGCAAAATTAAATAAGTCAAAACCACAAATCAATGACTAGTTCATGGTCACTGGCATATACTGTATCCCAGGTTGAGGATTTTTTAAAAAGAGAGAGACACAGAGTGAAGCAGAACTGAGATTTTTAGAGGGGGTGTGTGTGTGTGTGTGTGTGTGTGTGTGTGTGTGTGTGTGTGTGTATTGGAGAGGGTATAGAAAAGAAGTATGTTCAAAAGATTTTTAAAATACTAACTTCCATTGGTGCTTGTAAATAGTAGTTAACCTAAATAGTACCTGAGACTCCAAACTGAGTAATAACTTTGTATCATTCCTAGACCTTGGTGTCTCTTGGCCACTCTCAGAAATGAAAAAATTATAATATAAAATACTAATTAATTATTTCTGCTTGAGTGTAGATACAAAACTTCTTCCTCATCATGACCTTTGAGCTTGAGGCCCTTGGCATTCTTCTTTGTCTCTTCAATCCCAGCCTAAGCTCCCAAGCCATGTTTTTCACAGCCTATTGCAGTTAGCTTCGACCTTGTTCCTTCTTTGGTGGTTCCTCAGAACAAATCATTTCACAATCTTGCCCAGTACTTTTGTTGACAATCAGTTTTCTCTTCCAGCCCAGGCTTTTTACTCCTTTCAATAAACTTTCCACAATTTTTATTAAACTAATACTTATACTTTACCTGATGACATCTCCTTTTGAGAATGGCTCATCTGTAGTATTCTAATCTATAAAATTCATGCCATTTAATGACAAATGCCATTTACCACCCTCATCTTTGTCACAGATTTGTGTGCTTCTTCCCTTCTAATATCTCAAAGATGTTCACAGCTGAATCACTGTAATCCTCTCTACTCCATGACTCTTGATAGCTTTTATTTTTTGTGTAACCAATTCATTCGATGCCCAAACATCTCAATCTATGACCTCTCTCTTAGTAGTCATTGCTTCCTCTCCACATTGACAACCCACTAATTGGCTGCATCTTAGAACTCATTATAATCCCCAAATAATTTTACTTTATTTTCAAAGGTGCAGGCAGGAACAAAGGCAAGCAGAAGCAGGCAGGCAGGAAGAGAAAGGAGGAAGCAACACTTTACATTAGTTGCCCATCTCCACTGCTCTCTGCAGCCCTGAAACATGAACCAGGATCCTTGGGTGCATGTGGATTATGCCTGTGGAAGGCATTGGAGCAAACCACTACTCCACCAGGAAGTGTTCCCAAATAACTTTAAATGAGTTGCAGTGTCTGAAACTCTCATGTTGTCCTATGTTTCTGCCTTTGCCATTACTCCATTTCCACTGAATTTCAGTTCATGTCATCCTCCAGAGTCTTGGCTTCTTATTCATTTCCAAGTAAACCGTTCCAATTACATTCATTTTTTTCCCACCTGCTTGGATTTCTTGACTTTCCATTCAACTCTTCTCTCGTTTTTTGTCCTTACTATTTTGATCACATCTCTTACTCTGTGACTAATCAGACTAGGCATAATCAAACCAGTTCCTTTTCTCTGTACTGATGTTTGGTTGCAAACATCACCTAAGCAGTAAAGTTAGTTCCATCTCACAGCCTTTATGGCTTCTAAGCATTTATTTCCCTGTTTTCCAATACAGATCCTTCTTATGTCTCTATTCCTTTTTCCCATACATTTATCACCCTCTTGATAGTTTTAATTCATCTCCTAATTTGCAACCATAATGATGAAAAGAGGATCTTGTTGTCCTTACAGGATCATGTCTGGGTATAGAATATAACCACACATGGCAAATTAGAAAAAAACTTTACCTACTCAAGTAGAGGTTTAAATATTGCTATAGTATAGTTGACATTTCTCTGATAGTCGCTATAACATATCTTTTGGAAGAACAGAGAAGGGGCCTTAGGGGTGACTGTTAGTCAGGGTTCCCTAGAGAACCAGAGCAATACAATAGGGATATAAACTAAGGAATTACGGTACATGATTATGGAGACTGAGAAGTCCCATGATATGCTTTCTGCAAGCTAGAGACCTAAGAGAACAAATGCTATGCTTCTTGTCTTATTCCAACGGCCTGAGAACCAGGAGAGCCAGTGGAGTGAATTCCAGATCAAATGTAGATCTAAATTCTAGTTAAAGATAAACAAATGAACTAAACCCAGAAAAACAGAATGGATTCTTTCTTACTCTGCATTTGCTCTATTCAGGCCCCAAAGGTAAAGACTAAACCACATTACCTAGTGCAATATGCTTTACTCAGTCTACCAAATAAAATGTTAATCTCGTCCAAACACCCCCAGACACACCCAGAATAATGTTTAACTAAATCTCTAGCCACCTCAGGTCCCAGTCAAGTTGATATATTATTAGCCATCACAGGATAATAGAGACCTGAACTTGAATCTCTAGCTCTGTCACTCAGTCCTCTTACCTAAGCTAGCTACTTAGCTTCTGTGCAGTCCTTTGTTAAATATTCATAGTATCTTTTCCCTGAGTGGCTGAAAATATTAAATAAATATGCAAAAATGCCTTATTTACAGCATGGGCATTGAGCAGAAGTTGTTTCTTTTTTCTTTCTTTTTTTATTTCTCTTACCTCTCCCTTTAAAATGGATTTTTTTTCTCATGATATGTCTTACCATATTTTATCCATTCTACTTTTTAAGTAAATAAGAAATGACCATTTCCCCTGAAATAATCTTTCACAAATTATGATGTCATTGCCATGGAACTATTCTTGATCTTTGGCTGAAAGTACATAGCATCCCAACACCATGTAAGAAAATTTGGGTTTAATTTTAAGTCACTGTCTTCAATCACAATAGTCAAATTTTTTAGTAGTTATTTTCTTTAGTCCCATTATGAGAATTAGCTTGTGTTTGCCTAGGCAAATTTTAAATTCAGATGTTAAGTTTTTAATCATTTTGAGTAATGTTTTAGACTGTTCCTGTCCTCTGATCATTGTAGCACCTTCAAGACAGTATCTCATATTATTTACCCCTTATCCCACAGTTAAACATTAAGAGCATGACTGTGATTAAAGACAAAAGAAGTCATTTCATTATTTTATGGCATAAAGTTAGTAATATTTTGACATGAAATGTTATAATTTGCTCATCACTTGATTAGTGTTCACTAAATATATTTTGCTTCCTTTATCTTCATTAATCTAACACTTTAAACAATTCTGACTTTATGGAGGTGTATTTTTCACTTTAAAATAAGAGTATCTTAATGAACAGTTTTGTGCTATGTCAGTTTTTATAGAGTTTGGTCATATTTCCCTTTTGGTATACATTGAGATGAAATCTGTCATGAACTTTTGACTAATCAGGCAAAGTGAAATGAGATAATTATTTTGTGACTTTGATCAATGGAAAAAACGCCCTGGATAATTCCAGCCCCGTTTCCCACTTTTTCTTTAATAACATTTACTGAAAAGTCACAGTGGATTTTTAGGTAATTGTCTAAATTTTCTTCCATGCGCCCGAGTAAACACAGCTAATGGGTCTGTTTTACATAATGAAATGTTATGGAAAATTCAAAACATAAGGCTGGCAGGGACTTTGAGAGGTCATCTGGAGCATCTCACTTCCTCCAGGCGAGTTGCTTGTAAATTTCTCTTCAAAAAAGAATATCAGTGTCTAGGTTAAGATTTGCAGATGACGCAAGGTTGAGTGATCTAGTCAATATGATTATACTTTAAAACAGTATCCAAGAAATGGGGATGTTCTGTCTGCACTAGGAAGATGAAAGTAATAGGAATAAATAAATTCTGTATTTTACTTCGTTTTAATTGCACATGTAAAAGTTGTGGAACAGGAAAGATAAGAAATAACAAGGAACACTGAAGAAAGATGGTGGCTGGATCAAGTCTGGCACTGTGTCCGTGTTTTGGATTGACTGATGTACTGCGTCCCACCTTACTGAGGCAGCTACTGTGCTCCCAGTTTGGCAGAGAAATGCATACTTGTTTGTGCTTTAGAAGCAGATAGTCCATCACGGAGAACAAACATGCCATGTACTTAGCTTCATGTCAAATTACACTATCTAATGGAGTATGACATGGAAACAGGCCTTTTCTTCTACTTGTGTTCTCTCCTTATAAAATACTATCAACTAGAGAGAAACAGTAGAATTCAGAGAAAAAATACAAATAAATTAGTACTCTGTGCATTGTGCATACATATATATAAGAGATTCCCCATGAAATTCAAAGGTTGATTACAATATTGGTGTCTTGTCTGTTCCTTTGGAAATTAGGTGTCACTGATATTATTTATTCTGTTACTCTCAAAGCTGTCTAAATTATGAGTCAAACATTGTTTCTCTCCTCCCCACCTAACACGTAGGAAGAAGTTGGTAGATTGTCTAAATCTACCCTTGATTAATAATGTTGTAAGTGGAATACTTGGGTTCTTGAGCTTTGTCCAAAAAGAATTTGGTGGAGGCTCATGTCAGCAGTACTTGGAGTGTGTACTAAAGGATAGGGAACAGGGACACAAGAGGGTGTCTCTGCAGGCAGTAAAACTGGTTGGGATGGGATCTTCCAGGCATGTATCCCTTAGTTAGATGATGCTATGAGTAAATTTTTAATACTTCATCAATTTAGTAAACCCTTATAATGCTATATGTCTGGTTTTCCCTCTGTAACAACCAGTTCAGAACTAGGCATCATGAAATTGTAACTCAGATTGCAGCAAAACTTCCACAGTGGTTTCTGTGTACTCCAGAAGATGTAATGGCTCGGGTCCATTTGATCATGGTTATTTTACACCATTTCCCTCCTTCTTGATCATCTTGTTGTAAATGTATTCCTGGATCCAATTTAGCATGAATATTTTAATCCTATGGTGGGGAACTTCCCTGCATGTCTTAAATCTTGGGTGACAATTCTTCATTGGTAATCTCAGTAAAACTAGGCTCCCTCAATGTTTAGTCTTCAAATAAAATCATATTAAAGGAAAGCACAGATTAATCCAGAAATCTTGAAGAATATCAGTCTTTAAGCTATTGTTCATATATCCCTCATCTATCTGGTCATAAGTTCTTTGAAGGGTATTCTGGTGGTTTCTTGCTTCTTCGCCTGAAGTTGTTCTGGATAGAGAAAAGTTTCTGTCTAGGCAAGAAGAAAAGGGAATGTTTAGTGATGATAGACACCCCCCCCCCCCACTCCCACACACACCTGACCCCACCAAATTTGGAGATCAAGAGGATAGCATGAAGTATCTGGAGAAAGAATGAAGTGGAAATTTCAGACAGGGAAAAGAAATATTATGGGTATTAGATTACAGGCATGGATAAATAGAGAGGTTTACAGTTTGGAAAATGATGCGGAAAATAGAAATGATGAGTGTCGTCTGTGTCCACAGTTACAGAAACCCCAACCAGTGACTATTAGTATTAATAGTGGTCTAACAATGATCAGTAAGTCCCCTGGCTTCACGGATTCTGGCTGCAAACTACAAAGGAGGTGAGACAATTGTTTGTGGATTTGTACCTTTGTCTTCTCCTGATTTGAAGAAGTAATTGGTGTCAAAGAGCAACTCACTGCAAATGAGCCAAAGACTCTTAGTCCTGTATGACATTTAAACTCAGTCTGGGTGTTAATGCTTCTGCGTTCACATTTTAATCCTCTTAGCTGACTTGGAAAGACTTAAGTCTGAGACTTAACAGAACCTGTCAGAAATGATGGGATAATGTAGAAAAGGTTTGTCATTCTCACATACAAGATACACCTGTTCACTAGAGTCTTAATTTTAACAAGGGTCCTAACGTGTCTCAGGTCAGCAACTAATTCATCAGAATTAAAAGGAATAAACAGGTGTAATTTTTCTTTGTAACAAAAAAGTTAATAAACCTGTTAGCTTACATTGTCAGCAGAAACTGCAACCACTTGGATATCTGCCCTGAGTCAGAGTCTAAGACAGTATACTTCTCTGCTCTTTCTATTCTTAAGATAGCGTATCATATGTAGATATGTACATACTTTAAAAGAAAAATGGCATGCTATTCTAAAAATTTCCATTTTAGTGAGCATACGATTTATTTGTCAATAAATTATTTTAATTTTAAAATATTACAATTTATTAAATATGCTATTAAATTTTATTCTATTAATATTAAAATATTTCAAATGATCACTTTTAATCACTAGTTTTTACACAATGTGTCTGTCATAATTTAATAAATTGTATTGGGCCACTTAATATATTTTTGATTCTGTATTTTAAAAAACATTCTTGGTAAATCTCCTAGTCATATTATGTGTATGTACTTACATGATAATTTCTTTACATTAAATTCATAGATGTTGAGTAACTGAGTTACAGTCTAAATATATTTTTCCAAATATCTTTCCAGGAAAGCACTGTGAATCAATATCAAAGATAGAGACATAAAAGGTTAGTGAATATTGTATTTAATTGTTGATTAATCTGTCAATCTCATAGTTTAAAATGAGATCTTTAAATTTTTTTTTTTGTGAAATTGACTATTTTGTCATGCTTTTATTGGAAATTTGTTTTAATTTTCTTTTATAAAATTTCCTCCTTATGTTCTTTGCCCTTTTATATGTATTTTGTCCCTTTTTAAAAAGCAATTTTATATCAAAGGCATTGACTGTCTTATTTATGTATTACAATTTTTCTCCATTCTCATGTAAAAATTATATTTTAAGTCAAACTTCTAAATTTTTAGTTTTTCAAATTTGAACCCAATTTCTTACTTTTAGCTGTGAACTTAAGCTTAAAAAGATTCCACATTCTGACATACGTACCCAGCTATATTTTCATCTAGTACTTTTATAGTCTCTTTTCATAATTAAATTTTTAAATACGTTTGAATTTTATTTCAGAGTTAGGTATCAAGAAGATGTCTGAACATTTTTTCTAGTTAGGGAGTATTTGACACAAAATCATTTTGTTAAGAATTTATCTTTTTCTCATTAATATATAGTTTGTATATAAATACTCTTAAAATAATCTGCCTCGATTGCATCTTCAGAATCATACAACTTTAATTGGTGGAGCTGTTTATTTTAATTATATGAATTATTTGTATTGTATAGTTATTATATATTTAATATTATATTTTAATACCTTAAAGAAAAAATAGGTCTTTATTTTTCTTTCATATAAATTTTTCATTCATTTTGCAAAAATTTGGTAATTAAAAAAGTAACTCAGTTAGCTTATGCAAATAACATAAGCTAATGGGGGCCAATAAAGTTTTAACAACTTTACTTTGAGAAAAGAGTCAATGCGTCTAGTCCTTAAGAACAAGTGAAACTATAGAGAAGTTCTGATTAGGCTTTTCCTTCTACTTGGACACTTCTTTCCTATACAGGTCAACTTTTATTCTTTCAGTTCTTACTCATATAGTGGAAAACATAGCAGCTGGAAACAAGACTTAAGACCTCAGCCACCAAATTGAAACTAATTAGTTTTTGGCTTTCATCTTACTGGAATTTTCTAACAAGGGACACAGTAACTTAGGTTAGAATTCACCATTTTATATTTTTTATATAGAAAAGTACCTGTGAAGACTATTATGCTCTTGAAAGGAAATTTTGTAATGCTTTCTGGAATGCATTACTGGGTTCGTAAATTATAATTTTGAAATTCTGGTTAGTGATTGGGGTGAGCTAGCTTAGACACCCCGATGACATGCAGGATTCATCCAGAAAGAATTTTGGAGAGTACCGTTTGGCCAGGATCACATAGCAAGTTTATTAAAAGTAGTAACAGAAGTTTAAACTCCCTGTGGGCTAGGAAAGTTACATTAAGAAAGGAATATGTGTGTGTGTGTGCGCCCACATGTGCTCTCTGCGTGTCCTCTCAGAGGCAAAATGGATTCTTGTGTGTACCTGAGGGATGGGACTCCTCCCTTTGTGAGTGTATCCAGGGGGCTGGAGTTCTCTTGAGAGCTGGTAAGGTATGGGGAGTAAAAGGGTGCAAGTAACTAGGGGCGTGTCTTCAGATCAGGTTGCTAAGGAGGTGCCCTTGGTTTTACCAGGTTTTACTGGGTTGTGACATTTAGTTAATTTTCTGCTCATACATCTATCTACATACCTATTGAATAGATTTTAAGGTAGGTTGTTCCCATATCATTCCCCATTGATAAAATAAGGACAAAATCTTTTTGGTGATAAAAGATGAAGATCATTTCTTCTATAGCTGCTTTGAGGCTGATGGTCATTAGCTGATACTGTTAGGGCCAAAACGATTATATTTCTAAGGTATCTATGGGAGGACTTATTGTGGGGGACAAGCAGGCAGGATATGAAATACAGGGCATGCAGAGTACAGCAGGTGCACCCTTTGTTCCAAAGATTCATAGGTTTGCTGGAGTAGTTTTAATTTAATTGACTCTAGAAAAGAAGAAATACCCTTTACTAACAGAGTTTAAAGAGTAGGGATCCTAAAAAGGGTGATCCAGGGGAGATCTGAGTAGGGATCCCAAAGGCCCAAAGGCATTGTCATGCCTTTCAGAGAAAATGTGGGGTAGAACGTTTTTCCAGATTAAGAATGGCGAGAACTAGTGCGACTGGAAGTTTAGTTTTAAGAATTTGAAAGACTGATTGAATTGATAGCTTTATAGTATATTTATGCCTTAAGAAAGAAGACAATAGTTAAAATAATAAAGATAAGAGGAAAACACCTAAGAGTGTTTCTTTCCATAAAGTGGTTAAGAAAGGTTTTTATAATAATGGGTGAGATTTATACCAAACAGAGACTAGAGACTTTCCTGGTGGAGGTGAATTTTCAGAGGCAGAGGACCAAGAAAATAATAAAAATTTAAAAAGAATTATTTATATTAATTAGATTAACTTATCTGAAGGGATTTCCTTTGAAGAGGAGTTTAAGGCCTTCAGTTGACTCACAGATATCTGTTCTTCAACTGGAACACAAGGCTTCCTTCTGGATAAGTATACACAGTTACAATGTCCTCATTTTACTGCAGCTGGCAAAACTTTTAAAATAACCATGGTTAAAGATGTGCATTACATTGAGGCTGCAGTGGTTTTATGAGACCACTGTCATTATGGATTTTTCCTGTACATCTGCATTGACTTGGGCCATAGTTTTCAGACCTTGAGAAATTTCAGACAAATTAAAGGCAGATTTAATTTTAATTAGGGTCTATTCAAGCAGGGAAGCAGGGTAGGTGGTCCCTGTACCAGTAGTTACTAGTATAAAAGTTAACAACCTTTAAAATATAAAAAGGATTAGAAATAAGATACTTAAGGTTAAAGAAATAAGACACAGTTAATACTGTACCTTTTCAACCAGGTCTTTTTTCCTGTCTTGTATTTAAACCTCAGTTTAGAGTGAGGTGAATTCACAGTAGAAGAACAGAAGTTAAGCGCCTAACAAGCTTTGGCCTCTTAGTCTCTGAGTATCGTAGAAAAATCTAAAACACCAACCTGCCGTTCTACATATACTTGAAATATACTTAGGTATGTTTAAGGGAGATAGGCCATGTATAACACTTAGCACACACAAGAGAACCTATTTTGACATTAGAAACCTTTTGAGACAAGGCAAACAGTGAGCAGAAAATATGACATGGTGAAAGAGGTCTGCGGAAGAAAATAATTTTACTTCATCTTGTCAGTGGAATAATGGACAGTTCCAACGATGCACTAAACACTGAAGGATTACTATTTACACTTAAGACAATTCGAAAACCAAAGTATATCTTTTAGAGTAATTTCCCATTTGAAAGGTGAGGTTGTAATAAGGGTTGCAGTTGTCAGTTTAAATCTTTAAATGTTTAGGCTACTATTTAGATTAAAATTGGGCAGTGACTCTGCCTGAAACAGTGTTTTAGGCAGAGGACCACCTTTTACTTGAATTTAGTACATGTGTGTTATGTAGTATTACAGAGAACATGTATTTTTTTTTTTTTTGTCTAAATATTTAAAGGATAAAGAACTTTGGGGATGTAGGCTTTATTTATGTTAAGAAAATTATAGAAATAAGAAACAAACCACTAAATGAAATTAGATGGAGTTTTTTTCATTTATGTTTGTATCCTGCTGTAGGGAAGAACAAGTTGGAGTTCAGCGTGCTGGGTGAGGACAAAGTGGCTCTTTTGTTAATAGGAATATGAAAACGTTTACTTCTAACATTCAGGCTTAACTTACCTAAGGATCAACCATTGGGATGAACAGGTGAGAGTCAGATTGCACTTTTGGCTCCATTAACTTATCTTCATCACTTGATGTATGAGCTGGACTTAGAAAAGGTGGTCCTTTTTCTCTGGAGGTAAGAATACTCATTTCGTATGTCCTTCCTTTTTCACTAGGGCATGGTCCAGATGGATTTCTGGTTTGAGGGTATTTTCTGCTCAAGTGGCTGGCTTTGCCACCATGATAGAGGGGGCTTTTCTTTCTGATCCATTCATGGATACCAGTCTTCTTAGTTGCCTAGGTAAGCTGACTGGAGATGCGGACAAAGGCAGCAGCCGAAAAAAAACGTGAACCTGTTTGTTCCTGACCCTAGAGCTCTCTATTACCTTCCTATTCCTTCTGTAATATTTTGCCTATTAAGGACCTTTGAAGGCATTAAAAATGGAAATAGTAATAAGGTTTGGAAGAAATTTATCAAAGAAATTCCACTTCTTAATTACAGAATTACTTAAAATCTATTTTACACCAAAATGAGTCATATATATGTGTGTATGTGTGTGTGTGTGTGTGTATATATATATATACATGTATATATGTGTTCATATATATATACATATATATATACACACACACATATATAGACATGAACCAATTAGCATCAAGAGTAAGATTAGTAAAATGGTATTTTAGTGGTATTTCCCGTGACTTTAACATGGGATGAAAAGTGATTGTGGGCAATTATTGGGTCTATGGAATAATTCGAGTTTCTTGTGGCATCACTCCAAGAACCAAGTACTGTTCTAGGGTTTGAGCCGATGAACTAGAGAGCTGCTGCATCAGAATCCCCACTTCCCCTCTGCCTTCCCAGGAGCAGAGGGTGCCTGCCAGTACACCTGATGAGGTCTGTGTCTTTGAGATCCTTGCAGTGTCCTGTAGGACCAAGAAATCCTTGGTTGGATGTTTCCAGCCCCAAGAGTCTTTCCCTAGGTTTTTGGGCTCAGGGCCAATAGGATTCATATACTTCTTACCAACACTTCCCCTCTGCCTGTGCAGAAGTTGCCCACTGATAGAACCTAGTGACCCACTGTTACAGTAGAGATACTGGGGTAGGGACCTCAGCCTTTTATGAGAGTCGGTTGTACTCCTCCCTCCCCCTTTTATGATATCTATGTTCACTTTCTTTCCTTTAAATGTCTGCAGGTGAAATGAGTCAAGGAGTACCAAAGAGGTAAAAATAATTATCAATTTCTTGTAAAGAAAAGGACTTAGGAATATGTAGTCCCAAGGAAAAGGGCAATTTGGATTAGACTTTTCAATGCCTGCTTTCCATTCTGGCCATTCTGCTAGCCCGAGGATGCAATCCATTCCATGGAAATTTCACAGAATAAAGGAGAGAGAAAAATACTAGTAATTCTGGGTTTTAACAAAATTCGGTAAGAAGAAATAGAGGCATACTTATAAGGAGAAGCTATAACAAAAGATAGGGATTAATATTTCATAGATTTATAAGGTAGAGAGGCTGAGAGCAGCAGCGTGGCTTTGGGAAGAGGACTTTGACCCTACCTCCCAGATTGTCAGTAGAAGTAGTTGGAAGTAAGCGTGGTTTATTGGGAAAGTTGCAGAAGCAGAAGTTGGGGCAGGCTGGTCATATCTCATGGTGCAGGTTCACAAGTAGGGATGAACCATTCCCATGGAGGGTGGAAAGCTTTGATCTGTTTGGCCAGGCAGGAGCTGGAAAGCTAAAAAGCATGGCTGGCAGCCGTGAGGACAGAGCCTGTAGAGAGGGCGTTGGGGAGGGCTGCCCTGCCCCTGCAGCAACAAGGAGCTGTGAGCTCCAATTCGTGCCCATGTAGTCTGTCTGGGCTGCTGAGGCAGTTCTGTTTCATCCTCTCGGTTTTCAGTGGTGGTAGTGCCTGAACACACACTAAGAGGACCAGTGACTTCCAAGTGATCATATGGGTTAGGCAGAGGAAATGCTCCTGTGAAGGTACCAATTCTGGAAAAGAAAAGGGAGTACAAGTAAGAAATAGAATTTTAGTTCAAACAGTGGTTCCAAATAAGAGGAAAACAATGAACATAGAAAAATGAAAAGGAGCAAGAGAATGAGGAGAAATTTTGGGAAGCCAGCCTCTTTTACCCTAGATTTTGCCTGATGTCATTCTCACTAAAAGGTTTTTAAAGGTTGTCGGTCCCCACATGAGTGCCATACATTTCTCTGAACAGCTCTACTTGCCCAGTCCAGCCTCTGGGGAGAGAAAGAAAGAGCAGGGCTGCTATAAGCAGACATTTTCACCAAAGTTGACAAATAGTGCATGAACCAGAGGAAGGGAAAAAAGAAGAGAAAGAAAAACCTTCCAGTGTTGCTGGCCACAGGCAGCTTGCCCCCACATTTAGGTGCCAAATATGATGGGGATAAGTGAGCTGAGACACCCTGATGACATACAGGGTCTGTCCAGAGAGAGCCATTTGACTAAGATCACAGGACAAGTTTATTAAAAGTAGTAACAGTTTCAACTCCCAGTAGGCTGAGAAAGTTACATTAAGACAGGAGTGTGTGTGTGTGTGTGTGTGTGTGTGTGTGTGTGCATCCATGTGTATCTCTTCACATGTGTTACTTGCATTCCTTTTCAGAGGCAAAATGGATTCTTCCACATACCTGAGGGATGGCACTCCTCCTTTTCTGGGTGTAACCAGGGGGCTGGAGCTCTCCTGAGAGCTGTTAAAGTTATCTGGAATAAAATGGTGCAAGTAACTAGGGATGTGTCTTCAGACCCAGGCTGTTAAGAAGGGGTCCTTGCTTTTAGCAGTCTCAGGCTTTGCCAGTTAATTTTCAGCTCATACATCTATCTACATACCTTCTGAATAGATTTTAAGCTGTGCTCTTCCCACATCAGTACTGTGTTTGGTGAAATATTTTTTGCCAAGAAATTGCAAAATGAGAATCTTTTTTCTTCATATTTTAATGATATTAACATTGGTAACAGATTGAGTTTGTTGTGTGAAAAGTAGATCTTTACAAATGGCTTAAATGTTGAAGTACATGCTTAGTATTGGTTATAAAAGTGTTTTGCTTTGTTTACTGTGTAGATCTGGTTTGAAATCTAGCAACTTTTTTTTATGACTATGAGCACCGTGACCTGACCTCTTTCTTTAGGCATTCAGATTCTAGCTGTAGTGAAGAAAACACCTCTACTATAGACTGAAGACAGAAAGAGGAAATAGAGAAGTTTCATTGTTGCATATAATATAGCAAGCAAGAATTAAACCAACAAGTAGGCTTTAACCATTCTTAATACCCATTCCATTATTTCTTTACTCTCAGCAAGTTCTCGTATGTACCTGTTATAGCATCTGTTCAGTCTAGTTTACATTCCTGAAGTTCGCTGCACACTAAACAGATTTCTAATTTACCTTTACATCACATAGTTGATGGTGTTAAATTAGAGCATCTGGCAGCTCTATGGTTTTAATAACTTTTCCAAGTTCACAGCTAATCATCAACAAGAGCAGGTGTGGAAGTATGAAACCTATTTCTTTTGAATTCTAGGACTCCTGATTATATCTCAGTAAATGAACTTCTAATTTTTCCCATGTTTAAGACCATGAAATAGAGCTTTAAGTGATTTTATATGCATCTATACTTATTAGTTTAGAAAATACGGCAAGATTTTTAAATATTGTATTAATGTGTAGTTTAATGTATAAATGACAAAAGTCACAGGAAATAATGTATTTGTAGTTTAAGTCCTATAGTACTTTTTATCATGGTGTTCTATTTGTATTACATCACTGTAATATTGAAACATATTTCTATTTTTCTTTTGCAGTTCAGTAGCATAAAGAAAAATATTTTTCTCTCACTGATTCTCAGGAAACGTTATCACACAAAAACTTTAATAATCACCATGTTACTTATCAGAGGTCAAAGTCCAAGATTGTGGCCCTATGCTCTGAGGAAATTGATACACATTACACAATCATCCCTCTAATTGTTTTATTAAATGTAGGTTTGGGTTTTTTTTAACAAAAGAAATAAATGGAAATGGATACTACCTAACAGCAAATTAGTCTGAACTAGTTAAATATCACACATTTCAGCTGATTTCAACAGTATTCAATAACATTTAACTCCTGAAGAAGTATAGTTTTAGCAATTAAACAGTTAAATAACCATTAAATATTTTCATATGTCTGTGGTTTCGAATGTTACGCATTATGTATTTAAAAGGGATAAAATTCTTCTTGCCAGAAATGCTTTCTATTTAAAAAAATTTCAAGGACAGTATCATTTTAGGCTGCAACATCTATTGGTAATTTTTTAAGGTAATGTTGATTTCATCTTTAATGCAGAAAATAACTCACTGTGAGTTAACTAAACTTTTTGTTGTCAAGCGTATTACTATTTCTATACTCGCCTTGGTATTAACGAAGATGTGAGTGGGGCACCTGTGTGAAATGCAGGGTCTGTCCAGAATGAATTTGCAGATATTGTCATATGGCCAGGATCACATGTCAAGTTTATTAGAAGGCGCAACAGTGAGTTTAAGCTCCCTGCAAACTGAGAAAGTTACATTAAGAAAGGGATGCACACGTGTGTGTGCCTGCCATGTGTATCACTCCATATGAGTGTAGGCAATATGGCGTCACCTATACACCTGGGGGGGTAGAACTCCTCCCTTCCTGGGTGTAACCATAGGCTGAAGCTCTTGTGAGAACTGCTGGAACTGTGTGAACTGCTGAGGTTGGCTGGTATTCTCACAAGAGCTTGTAGGTTGAAGGAAGATGGAGGAGTAATTGGGGAATGTGACCCTGGTTGCTAAGGATGGGTCTTTATATGTTCATCTTCATCATGCCGGTGTGGTCATATTAATCTGTATACCTGCTTTATCAGTATACCAGTACATGTTTCTAACTTTATTATCATGTCCAGGTCTTTACCTTTATCATATCACTTAATACAGGATGAAAATATTTGTCCATTTTTGGTTTGGGTATTTGTGAGTATGAATGATTGTAGAGAATCAACTGTAAGTAAAACAGATTTTTGCTGATAAATAACAAAATCCGGTGGAGCTACAGGTACCAGTATTTTCAACAGGCGCGTTTATGAGGTTATCAGTAGTCACGCGTACCATGTTCCAGTTGCTCCACATTAAGAATTAGTAAGCCAAGACTTCTCAGATTTTTTGAGCAAGACTGAATTCTATTTAAATATAAATTCAACTTTATAGAGTATTTAAAAAGTACTAAATTATGTTTTTAGTATTCAGCTTATCTTCGAGTTAAGGATTCACTAATTGGATGATGTGCTATGTTACTTTCTACTAAATAGAAGTAAGTTATTTTTAAAATACATGGCAAAAAACCTACCTCTAACAGGCATAAACAGTTATTAAGGAAACTTACTTTCAATAATTAGACCCTGCATTTTTTGACATGTATACTTCAGAGGCCCTCCGAAAAACTAAATTCCCACATTTTTGCTTTTCTAAAAACAGTGATGGACTTGTTCTAACCTGTTTACTTCAGTTTCTTAGTTGCTTTCAGGAAAAGTGACTTCAGTGCCTGTGTTGTTTAGAATTGATAGTAGATGATGATTTAACCTTCCAGTACCAGCTCTGTGTACTCTGGCTTCACTCCATGTCACCATGAGACACACATAGGCCATACCTCATCTGCTGAAATCAGGAAAATTGCAGTTTCAGATTAGATGCTACCTGCTCCACCCTATTGCTACACTGCCCTACCCTATTGCCTTACTCAGGAGCCTACAAAGTGTCCCCTCCGGATCCTTAACAACTACATTCAGAATATGTCCTCTCAGTGGATTTGTGCACAGTTGTTCATTTGAGAGGCAGATTTTCACAGGAAACTCACAAGGTTTTGATGTGAAATTTAGCTCTGAGTTCACACAGATAATTCTTCCTGCCTCTGCCTTTTCTTTGAGCATGTAAAATTGAATGCACAATTACTCATTTGTACTCAAAGTTGCTAGGTAGAGTTTCATGCCAAACACTTGCAGTATAAAGCATTTTTTTTGTTGTTGTTAACATTGGAAACCAAAGTACATGAAAAGCAAATTTTAAGATTAATAATGTTTGGAAGCACTTTAAAAAGAAAGCTCACAGCTACATTTGCACCTGAAGGTTTAAATCAAAGGACTTGCCTATGGAGGAAATCTGAGCGATAAGGGCACAGAAAGCCTCAGTGACACATCAGTTTGACATGAAAGAGGTTTCAAAATGTTTGAATTCGGTTTCACTGATGTTTTCAGTCTACAGAATACCAGTCAACCTAACAAATTGTTTCATAATATTTCTTCAGTGTTTCAGTAGAGAAAAAACTATAAAGAGTGAGAAGCATTATTTTGGAAATTTAGAAAACTTTATTAAATATATATTGGAAATTTCAACAAAAGAAAAGAACAAATATTTCTAACTTTACTTTTTTGAATCTATTTTTGAATCTTTCGTTATAGTCATCATTTTAAATAGCTGTTACTTGAGATACTTTAGATGTTATATTTTAAACCTATCCTTAGATCAATGTGGCATACATAGAATGTGTATGTGTAAAATGTAACGTGGGTATCACATATTCTGAATGATAATTAAAAAAATTAATTCAGAAAATTTAGTTTTTAAATATGTGTTTCGATGACTTCTATAGGTCTATAAATAATACTTATGCAAATATATGTATATGTAGCAAATATGTATGCTCAGAGGGTTTATCTCAGAGGGTTTTCTTTTCAAGTTATATAGAAAAATATAAAATTAATTTGCTTCAAAGAGGCATCATATTTTTAAAGATAATTAAATATTGAGACCCAGAAAAAATTCCTTCCTCCTCTGAGGTTCTTCCTGGGCTGCTTGAGCAAAAAGGTTTAAGCCAAGTTAGTGGGGAAAAAGACTAAATGAAATAACATACATATGGAGAACTTACATGACTAAATCCTAAAATAAATGAGACTGATTGGGGAGTAAATCCTGGGCTAAGGAACTGGATAGGGGCTTGGGCATGGAAAAAAGAGGAGATGACCTTGCCTTTGCCTTAAGATAGGTTTCTCTGATAAAGAAGTTGTCTTTAGAGATGTCCCTCTATGGAAGTAATGTTTACTCCTAAGGTAATGGTGACAGATTCTTTCAAGACCTTGGTTAACCTTCGTTCCACAGTCCAAGATGACAAGTTTGGAAAAAGCCTGCTGGGGACCTGTTAGGAAAAAGGCTACCTGAATGTTTTGGGAGAGGCTGATTATGTTGTACTAATGAACTATCATGTAATTTAATGAATAATTATTTTTAATATTTCGGATGAGTTACAGTGAGATTATGTTGGTTCTTATCACTTATCCTCTAGCACCCAAAACCTAAAGCAAACAAAAAAACTCCACAGAACAAAAGAGAGAATAAAGTCTTTCTTCCGTACTATGGTCAGTTGCAGAGTATCAGGGAGAATTTTTGATGCTGCAGGGTTCATTATCGGAGGAAGGGACTCTGTTTCCTGCGAAACCATCCACAGATCCACAGGAAGTGGCCTGATCCTTCACCTCTCTGGTCTCTGAGGCCAGTGGTCACATTGGAATCTTCAGTCTAGGAGGTATAGAGTCAGTCCTCAAAGGCACCCCCTCAGTTAACAAACTCAGACAGTCTTTCATCGTCCAGTGAAGTAGCATCACAGATGCCCAAAGAGAAATGATTTTCTAGAAAGAAAAAAAAAATTATTCAATAGTGTTAAACACAATAAAGAGATAAAGGAAACTGAAGAGAGAAAAAGACATGAAACTTGCTGAATTGAGGTCATTAGCAAGAATTTTGAAAATCTTTCACAAAAACAATTTTTGAATAATCAGTACTATTATAAGTTTTTGATTAGTTCACTGGAGCAGTTTCATACAATGGAGCAGTACAAGCTTATTGATAACAGATGTTAAGATACTTGGTGGGAAGAAACTAGAAGTAGTTGTTAAACTATTTGTTTTAAAGCTTTTGAAGAAAAGGCAGGAAGACAAGAGAAAAGTTAAGAAACAAGTTTATTTTCTGAGCACTTGCTAGATACAGGAACAAATATAAATTGAAGAAATAGTCAAATACATACTATTTAATTTAAGACAAAATTTTTTCATATGTTTGTACTTGTTTATCATTATAAATAGTCAACTATTAGAGAAAGAAATGCATGTATAATTAAAAGAATTCATTTATTTAAATTATTATTTCTTAGCACATAGAATAAGAACATAATTTTTTGGATTTTATTCCTCAATAACTAGCAATGGGTTTTTAAGCCCATTAAAGGAAAGGCTATTGCTGGGAAAATTAAAATCTTATAAGTGATAACCCAAGACCGAATCATCCATGCATCTATATACTTAATAATGTAGTAATAAATGCTACTGTTGGCAAAGTTATTGCCATCTAGACAAGAGAACTCTCCTTTATTCTTTCAGAGACTTTTCTCTCTAGGGACCTGTATTCAGAGGCCTGAAACGAAAGTGAAATGAGACTTAAATATGTCAGTACTTTTCTTTCTTCCTTCTTTTTAGCCCAACCACCAAATATTTATGTTTGAAGGCACTGGGCTAATTGTCATGGAATAAGAGATAAAGACGATACAGATCATGCTATCAAGGAGTTTACAATCCAGTGAGAAAGACAGAGTAAATAATGAAATAAAATATTACAGCCTTTTCAATAGAAATAGGCACTTCTAGGGAAAAGATAAGAAGCAGTTAGCTATATGTAGGGGATCTGACATGTTTTCACAGATAGAATGATGGTTGCAATGATTATGAAGTGAACCAAGTGAGAGGAATGTTCCTGATAAAGGCAGCAGCACAAAAAAAGGTAAAGATTCTTGAAGGGTTAGGTTCCTACTGGATGTTTTAAGTAGTTTTGCTATGGCTGGAATATATGATATGAATGTAGTATAATAAAGAGACAGACACCAAAGGTAGATCTAGGCAGTTCCAAATAATTTTGTCGTTTTAAAAGTCTGGAGTTTTTACTAAAGAGACTAAAAACCTATGAAAGGATTTCTTTTTTATTTTAGTAGTGTTCTTACAGTCATGTAAGCTCTGATAACCAAAGCAGTTCATGCAGAAAGGGGAGTGGGGAGAAAGAGTCCCACAATAATTATGACAATGATAAAGATGCTAGACTACACTAGTAATGAGAGAGAGAGAGAGAGAGAGAGAGAGAGAGAGAGAGAGAGAGAGAGAGAGAGATGAACACAAAGGGATGATTACTTAAGAAAGTTATATCAACATCCACTAAGCAGAAGGAAAAGGGGCGATCAAGAATTGTTTTCCCTCTGTCCACCAAAACTAGAAGGCAAGTAGCCCAGATTCTCCACTTCCTTCTAATTATTGGCTATAGATCAGTTGTCATTTACTTCTATAAAGCATAAGAAAATATTTTCTCTGTAGTGCCTCTATATAACGCACAGTGTGTTTAGTCAGTGCTTCTTTTTATCTTTTTCTGTCACTTTTTGTTATTACTGGTGTTTATTGAGGTTTAGGGAGCTTAGATCAATATGGGATAAAGGAATTTTGTATGTTTATGGATATGTAGTCATTTAACAATATTTATATAGCACCTACATTGTGTCTCCGGGGATATTTAAAGAAAATGACCAGATCCATGGACCGAATTTGAAGATTTTATAGCATAAAGGCTAGAAGTTGTGGGAACCTCTATCGTCTAAGGAAAGCATGTCCATAATGGAGATATACGTGAACTGCAGAGGAATGCGGGAGAAAGTAAATGACTTGAAAAGGAATCATTTGCCATTGGGAGAGAGAACTAGAAAAAAATGAACACATTTTATGTTTAAAATTTTCAAACAAACATGTAACCTTCAACCTCTGTGGAGCAAATAGTTCAGAATAAGGTGGGAGAAATGGTGAACGATGAAATCTAGGAAGGCAGGGGCCAGGTTATGAAAGGGACTTCAGGACAAACTATTCAAGATCAGAGAAAAGGAAGGAACTTACATTGGTTAAACATATCCTAACTCTGTGAGGAGTGGTTTGCAGAGAGTGATTCAGCATGATGTTGTAGGAAGAGCACATATTTAAACTAAACTTGAGTTCAGACCCTAGATTTTCTTTATTAATTTTAAAAGTTAAACCAGTTACTTAAGGTCTTTAAACATTTACCTTCATTATGTTTAATCATAACTTGTAGGGCTGTTGTAGAAAACACATGCCAGCTGTGAGACATGGCACAGGAGGTGCAGCTCTATTATTGTTACTCAGAAACACTGAAATCCAAAGTCATGCTATATTCCAACAAATAAACATAACATCGTGCCTTCATCAGTCAGAATGTTGCAGCCCCTTGGACTGCTTGGCATAGCAGTGAGTGTGTAATTCATTCTTTGTCCACCAGTGTTCACCCTGAGAATTATATGGGAGGTGTGGTTAAATATATTTTCTTTTTCTGCTGGATTTAGGGCACTGAGAACATGAGTCTGGAGATCTTTGCCACCATTAAACATGAACTGAACTAAAAGAAAAGTCAGACAAAATAGAAGGAGGCAAAGTCAAATAATAATAACAACAACAGTAAGTCCTAGTTCAGCTATATCTGAAATGAGTTCTAACTTTCTCAGATAAATAAGCTAAATAATAATAACCACAATAATAAAAATAACTTTTTCTTTTGGTTTAACCAAGTTCGAATTGAGTTTTCAATCACATATTTCCAAGCGTATTTACTACTAAAAGGGGAATTAGCAACATAGAAGCTGACTTTGGAGCAGTAATAATGTAGAGATGGAGGCATTTAATCAACAAGGAATGTAATTAAATATAAAGTAGAGATAGTTCCTGTACATTGCTTGTTCTAGAAACTGAGCTGTGAAAAAGTTTTTTCCAAAGAAGAATGTGCAGCAGCTGGAGTAGAAAAGTATTTATTCCTAAGATGGCAGAGACTTGAGCATGTTTCTAAGCTAAGGGAAAAAGTGCCAATGGAAAGGAGAAAGTTGACAGTCTAGAGAAGAGGAGATAATTAATGAAGGAAAGTCCAGGCAGAGGCAGGATGTGGTGAATATTTGTTACCATGAAATATCTAATAAGTCTAGTGTCTGCTCAGATGGAAATTTAACTAAAACTTTTCCTTTTATTTCAATTTTTTTTTTTACTTCCTCAGCCTGTCTAATTTTATTTTGGGGTCCTGTAATCTCTTCCCTAAGTCACATGAAGTCTTAGAATGCCCCACTGTCCCACCAAGAGCAAATACGGATAAACAGAATCACGCTGATAATCCCTGTTCAAATTGCTGGAGATTGTCAGATCCCAGGGATACCCCGGACTCAGCTTTGGCATTTGGCAGGTTTTTAGATTCTGCTCTACATTTTTTGCCTGCATTTTTACCCATTCAGATGCACAAACAATGGGAAAGAGGATTATGTCAAAATAGGAGAGAGATGGCAGGAATCCAATGGGAAAGACATGCCCTCCACGGTGGGCAGGAGGCAGTGGCTTTATACAGGGATGAGTCACACTTGAGCAGAGGCTCTGGAAGGAATTAGTTCCAGAGAAGTCTAGAGAGCTCCCTGAAATGTGTTAGTGCCTCAGGCGTTAGCAATTTCTGTGTAATCACTGTGAGACTTCGGAAACCCTGAGACCCTTATCCTTTTTTTCTGGAACCAAAAAGGAAAATATTCAGACTTTTTGGACCCCTGTACTGGGTGGAAAAGCAGCCCCTTCTGTTCTTGTGAGGAAACTTCATGAGCACCATGCTAGAAAGCTTTATCTTGACTCCCAAGTACATCCTATAGAAGTTAAATATGATAAATAAACTCTGAAGGAAAGATTGATCTGCTCAAAGGTGAATTAATGAGCTTGAGAAAGAACAGGGAAGAAATGGATGAGAGAGAAGAAACTCATTTACCTAATCAGCAAAAACAAGCAAACATTTAACTGGCGGCAAATATTAGACTATAGACAAACTCCTGAAACAACCAGGAAAAGAGCAAAACCAAATTTAAGTATCAAATGATCTATAGATCAGTATAGCGAATATCAAATGCCATGAATCATGAATCAAAAGTTCCCAATTCTTGTAAAGTTAGCTGCTCAGTATTTAATGTCTCGAGCAGGCATGGGTCAGCTTTCTGTAATCATCTTAAAAATAAATATAACCATCTATATACATAAATAGCAGCTATTCCCCTGGTCTTGTATGATACTCAGTTGTAATCATATGACAGAAGAACGGTACTAAACTTCCAGTTTTATAGCAAGGAATTACCTTTTGAGTTTCTGATAGAGATTTTTATGACCTTGTTGTACTCGTATGTTCAGATATGACCAGAGACAGTAAAGAGGTTAGGCTTTTGTAGGCAGAATGATCAAATTGAGACCTGAATCCCCACAAATTAGATTTTAAGTGAAGTGCCATGAGATCCGTACAATTCACTTGTAGATAATACAACTTAGTCTGTCTTTTCATTCATGAAGAGTCACATGACAGAACATTGTGTTCCTCAAGTTTGAAATGAGAGATAAGAAACAGGGTTGGTTCCCGGCTGTTTAAAGTGGATAAAGAAGTGCTAGTGTAGCAGCAGAACTCGGCTTCAGAGACTGGCAGAATGTCAGCTAATTGCTAGATGTTCAGATAGAAAGCTTACATTTTTCATTTCAAAATACAAAAAGCACTTAAGATGAAAGGGGAACAGATACCGCCCCCCCAACCACCACCACCACCCCCCAAGTTTAGAGTTTAGGAACTTTGGGTGAATGCATAAAGCCTGTCCAACACATTGGGAATAAAATGACAAGCTTTTCATTACTCCGTCTTCACTTCCTTTGAAGAATAGCCTTGACACTGAAATGGAGTTGAAGTTTCCCTGCACTGTAAACTCTCTACTGTGTGAATGTAATGATGTCAGGAGAACTAGTGATCTGAGGCCACAATGACCTCTAAAGGTGTCCTCTGAGGACAGTGAAATTGAGGGGTTTGTTTGACTCAGCTTTTAAAAATTGCCCCCAAAGAGTCTTCTTTGTCTCCTGACATTTTGAAAAGAGCTGGAAGCTGTAGGTACGAGAGAGCTGATTGTCTAGTCTCCCTTTGCCTGAAAATTCTTGGCCCTGTGCCAGGCTTACTTTATTTACAATCTGTATTACCTCATTATTCTTTTGTCCTCGAGTGTCCTGCCCTGAACAGCTTTTCCTGAATGTAATTTTTCTGTCTCCAGAGATCAGAGGTGCAGAAATGAGAATATCAAAGTGCTGGCCTCAAGGATGTGATGATAGTGACTTTGTTAGGGCATCCCAGTCTGTTATGCATACACTACTTCTAGGGAGCCCTTTTTAAAAAATGCCATACAATATATTTTCCCTATTTCACGAATTTTTTTTTTTTAAAGGAAAAGTGCAGGACGGAATGAAAGCAAGTATGTAGGTAGGCAGGAAGAGAGAGAAGGAAGAAGGATTTTATTTGTCTTGTTTTGCTTTGTTTTATTTTAGTTGTTAATACTGGTTGTTTTCCCATCAGGACTCAAATCCAGGGGTGTGGGTTTGTGACTTGTGCTTCTTTGGAGGTGATTGACCTAATCGCTACTCCACCAGGACTTGCATATTTGATGAATTTAAAAGCTGAGCTTATGTATACATATGTATACGTATATATAAAATGAAAACAAACAAACTAGCAATTCTGTAGTCAGATGCCAAAATATTTCAGTAAATAAAAAAGCTGACAATTGCATCTGCTCTGTGCCAGACCCTCAGCTAGGCGCTAGGCTTTTTAAAGGTCAATTCTAATTCTTACATTAACTATGTAAATTAAATGGCATTGTTTCCATTTGTTTCTAATTCCCAGGCTAGGATTTGACCCCTGCCTGTCTCCTTCCATAGCTTGGTCTTTGTCCTATCACACGGCATTGCCTCTTGAGACCGTTTATAATGTATTTCCTTCTCTTTCTGGATAGTAGATTTTCCCTAACTCTGGTTTTTTATTATGTGTTAATAGTCATTAAGTAAATGTTTGTTGGAAAAAAATAGAATAAATATATTATTCCCAAAAGATGGTAAGATGATAAAATGCTGATGTGATTTCATCCTAAATGATGGAGCAAGCAGGACTCTTGTTTAGAACAACCATAAAAGTGAATAGATTGACCATTGGTTTGCTGCTCTGAGAGGCTGCTGAGGAGCGAGCACTGCATGGGCTGAGAGGGGAGACTTCGGTCATGACGTGCTGTCATCCAGCTGGTGATCTCCTCAGGACAACCATGGGATTGAGACTGTATAGGGTTGAAGACAGCACACTAACTGCTATCCAATGTCCAGTATTCTTGAATTTTGTGATCCCCTTTTGGGGCAGGGGGGCATACAGTCACCTCAGGGAATAGTTATAGGTCCCTTTGGAAAGAAAAATATCCATTTTCCTTAGTAAAAAGACTAAAGGAATTATCACAGTAATACTTTACATGATAGCATGATATTAGAAGGTCCTTCCTCCTAGGCATCCCTAGGATCCAGACCACTAGTTTCAAATCTGAACATTTTCTAAAATCTGACAAGTAAGGAATTATCATCATTTATTAGGGCAATTTCCTACATTTTCTTACCTTTCCATTCTTACTCTTCGGTTATTGATTTTGCACAGAACCCTTGCTGGCTGCCCATTTCCTTTTCTCACTATACAGTTCCCTGTGGGTCAAGTTTGCTTGACTCCTCCTCAGCGACTCAGATGGTTACTATGTCATTTCAGCCTCCTAACTGACTGCAATTAGGCCCTGTCACCTAGTCTTCATATTGGGAGGAAGGACCAGAGCCATCCCTATGCATGGTAAGGAGCCCAGTTCTGTGACTGCCTCTCCTCCAGTCATTCCTAGCTTGCAGAGGAAATCACCTCTGAACTTCTTCATGAAGCTTATGCCCCTGATATTAGCACATGACTGATGACCTTGATGAACACGTGGTCCCTTGAAGCCTCTCATGGCAAGTAATCCTCTGACGAATCTCCAGTTTGGTGTACTATATCCATTCTGCATACCCATCTCGCTCAACCTCTTTTTTCCTTCCTATACTATTTACCAGAACAATTCAAGCATTTCCATTTTACTGAGAGTTTGCCATAATGAATGTCCAACTTCTAAGATGAGCAGTGAGTTTGCTTGTCTTCAGAGATCCTAATTAGGACATTAAATTCATGTCCCAAGAAAGTACATCAAAATAAGTAAGTTTTACTTTTCTAGGCTTTTCTAGTTCTCTCGACCAAGCACCATCAGAATCCAATCATAGGATGGTTATATCCTGGATAATTCTTGCCATTGAAAAAATATATAATGTTTTCTTCCTTTAGGAGGCCAAAAACATTCCTTACCAGGTGATACTTGGTTTAACCCTAGATATCTGCCTAGCCATCATGAAGGTGGATGTGTGGGTGCATGAGGAGTGGGACACACCTGATAGCCCATGGGAACAAGCTTCTATAGTACCTTCTAGCACTGAAAAAATGTGGGGACAGAGCTGCTTCTGCAAACCCAGAGGGTTCATGGGGAGGTGCACAGTCCACCTCCTCATGAGAATCCTTCCAGATGTCTCCAGCTCATGTTTCAGGATCTCAGGTTTTCTCCACATACAAGACTCTTGTGTGTGAGCTTTCAAACTCCGGAACGCTGTAATTCCACCCAATAAGCTGTCAACCTGGTGTTCAGCTGTATTGCCCTCCTGACAAAGGTGGTCAGGGGCTCAGTGTGAATTCCCTGGATTTGAAAGAGTTCTCTGGCTCTCAGACTTAGCTACTCCCTGCTTGGTAACAGTCTTCAGTCTTTCTGCAGGGGGGCTCAGGATAACTTAGCAATCGCTAGCCAACTCTACTGTGGTTTTAGGCATTTTCCTCCCTTCCACTTCCATGTTTTTCAAATGCCTACCACAACATTCTTTTCTACTAGAACATTTTCTCGGGTCACCAGCAGTGAAATCTGGTGATTGGGCTAGCAGTCTATGTCAGACTGCCTCAAGCTTGCTTATCAACTAGGATGGTGTTCTCTTCAGCTACTGTGTGGGTAGCTAGCAAACCAGTTTTATACATTCCCATCTTGATGCCTGTTTTCTCAGGCTACTCCTGGTACAGTGAGTGTTAGCGCAGATACTCCTAATGGCAGCCACTAAGGCATGAATACATGTATGAGAGTGTTATCAGGAGAAATACCTGTGAGATGAAACAGGTGAGGCCTGGGGAGGCCAAGAGAGCTGTCAGACCGCAAGGCAAGTCAGATCCCAAGTAAAGGGGACCAGGAAGGAAGTTCTGGTAGAAGCCTCCTACAGTGTCCTGCAGTCTGACAGATGGTGGTGAGCACTTGAACCAAGAGTCCCATATCTACTAGGTATGGACCTGCCTCAGCTTCCCTGCAGTGCTCAGTCCTCAACTGGGATGTGTGGGAAATGTGGCCACGGAGTTAGGTTGCAGCTAGGTCTTTGGTCACAGAGCTTCCTTTGGATGGAGATCTGTGAGCACATGCCATGGTCACTACACCTTGGTTTGACTGGTTTTGACTACTTACTTTTTTTTGGTTTGTTTTTAACTCACAAGGCAGAACTTTTCAGGGAGCTTAACAGAAAATTAGGTTTTGTTTTCTGTTGTTTCACCATCTTCCTTGATAACTCATAAACACTAAGACTCTGCTACCCAGCACTTTGAGATTTCTGATTTCTACCACTTGGACTCCTTTCCAACTGCTTTCTACTTGGTTCTTGACCTGCTGACTAAAGCACAGGGAGCTTAGAAATCAGTAAATGTGTCACACCCTGGTGCAGAGACAGTTAGGTCACTTGCCTCCAAAGGAGCATAGTCCTCATACATCCCAAGTACTTGAGTTTGCCTCCTTCCTCCTCTCTCTTCCTGCCTACCTGCCAGCTCTTTCTTTCCTGCCTGTATCATTCATTTAAATTTAAAAAAAAAATCAGTAAATGTAGTGAGAGAACACTGCATTCCGAATATTGGATGTGCTTCTCTGTAATTTCCTTTGCTTGAAGATATTGGCCTCTTGGTCCAAGGTGTCTTGATCGTCCCTGTGCTGAGTTTATTCAACTCGTGCTGGTGAGCCTGCTGCCAGCTTCTGTCACACTTTCTGTTCGATCTCTTCCAAAGTCAGTTTATCAGGAGACCCCCCCGAGGGGAGAACTTAGTAGTAACTCAGGGTTCATTTTAGTGTCTTAATGTCTGCCCTTCCTCCAGGAGCTCAGCCCCTTAAGTTTTGGCTGCCTTGGTGGATCTTCGATGCCACCACTTATTTTGTGTTTGTATTTTATCAAGATTTTTGAGCCATTCTAAACAGAAATTTAGTCTGATGTCAGCAGCTCAGTCATAGATGAGTCATAGAATATTTAGTGCAAAAAATATGACTCAATACCTTCTACCACCAGGAGACCCACTTCTCTCTTCACTTTTAAGATTCAAATCTGCTCATACAGCAATAAATCAACCTTTTCTTCCAGAAAAGAGAATAAATTCTCCATAGTTATACTTTCACCTTTACTTCGTGTTCCTGTTATATTCTGCGTCTTTTTACATAAGATAGATTCTGCATTTTTGGAATATGGTTATTTAAACTTCTGTATTCCAAAGCAAGGAATAAAGAATATTCCTTTAAAATACATGAATAAAACTATATATATATATATATATATATATATATATATGTTGTATATTGGGAAGGGAGCTTGGGGAAAGGTTGTGGAGATGAATTATTTCTTTCCTGCTGGGAAAACATGATGGTTAAGTTAATATTTTCATTGAAACTGACTTTAATTACATCAGATCTACTGTTTCTTAATTTTTTTTCTGAATGAGAAATGACATTTTATATTAATTGCAAATATTATTAGAAAAGAAACTTTAGTTACTAAAGTGATCTTCATAAATATACCTTTAAAAATTAACAATGGCCATTTCTAACAAGGAGTACAGTGGTAATATTTATATATGTAGGCCTTATATACAATTAATTACATAATATAGATAAGAACTAATTACTATACTCTTTGAAAGAACTTCAGGAGAAAAAAATCTCACTTTTTAGTAGACTCTGTAAATTGAGAAAGTTATATATTTAGGAAATCCCAGAGTCCCAACACTGCAAAATGTAGCATATTTACAGCCGTAAAATGGAAAGCCAGCTAAATTATCAAACTAAAGTTCTAGAGACAAAACAAAATAATTCGCTTTATCTGTAGTTTGTGAATAGGTTATATATAACCCAATTTATTAATATATTATGTAAGGATTCACATAGGCAGGTATATAGACTGCTACTAAAAAACACATATATCTCAAATGTATGTATTTATATATCAATATGCATGCTATATACATTTGTATTAAATTTTGAAATGTATTTATGCTTAACATGTAGATATATTTCATATAATACATAAACCAAAAGTTATACTTTTTATTTAAACCCTTTAATTTTGTCAAAATAAAACTTTTAAGAGTTAAAGGTGTGACTCTTTTTCAAAGAGGAAGGAAGGCCAACAGAAATGAAAGCAGGCAGGCAGCAGGCAGGAAGGAAAAAGCATTTTTATTTATTTCCCTCAGCAACTGCCTGCAAACCCAGGTCCTTGGACTGTATGTCATCTGTCATCTGCACCCCAGGCATGGGCTTAACCCTGAACCCACCAGGATGGGCCAGCAAGTGACTTTCTTATAAAATGAGCACTTGCCAAAGATTTATTTAACATATTAATGAGCAAACAAGTCAGGTGAAGCTGATTCCAAAGAAGATTAGGGAAAACAGAGGTACTTATAGGGACTGAATAAAGGAATCGTAGGAGAGGACTGTGAAATTATATATAAAAGAGTGTAACATCATTGATAGAAAAAATAAAGTAACATTGTGTTTCTTTTCAGAGAGATTTTGTCTCTCTGCAAGACATCATTCATCAATATTGCTGTCAGTGTTAGACCAGTTAATGCCCACCTTCAGAGGGTGGTACAACACTCCAGCCAATAGTAACACAGGTCCAAACTCAGGTAATCTTTGGTTGGTAGGCAGCTGTCAGATAATGCTTCAGACCAACAGTCTCTCCTTAGGATCTTAAGTAAACTTATTCTTGATTAGAACAAACAAAAACATGAAATGTTGGTCACAGTGTTTTGGACAATTAAAGAGATTTAGGAAAGATAATCATAGCTTCTAAGAGTAGACTCCACATGTTTTTGTTTGTTTTGGCTTTTAGTAACTCTTGTTCTTCTATTCTGAGTGTAAGAAAAAGGGGTAAATAGGAATTTCTCTCCATCTTGTTACAACTGGAGTATTTTGTATGTGCATGGATGCTTTCTTCAAGGTTCAAGGTATCTATAAAAGACACTTATCCTGTGGAAATCATAGATCTGTTATACCCCTGAGAGGCTGTGACCTTATCCATAGAAGGTGCCAGAATAGTTTCCTGGAGGGTTTTGCAGACTTTGGTTTCAGACCTGAATTAGGACTCTTGTTCCTCGGAGGGCCTATAGTTCTCATTAAATTGGATTGATATTGTCTTGGCTGCATAATCAACTTGTGCAACTATATCCCATTACTTTAAAAACAGATTCTTCTGAACCTATGAAAATAACAACATTGCCATTAAAATGAAAGATTGAGGTACCGGTCAGATTTGCCTCTGGGGCCTGCCTTATCTTCAGCAGGGAGCGGGATTCTCCTCGGCAGTGTCTTTCCCTTTGTTTTCAGAATTCCAGAGGATCCTGGACAAAGACCGTGGTGACACCCTTGCTCAACGCTGAGGGACATAAGCTGCCTCCTCTTTCCTAGAGAACTGGTTTTTACCTTGTTTCTCTCCTGTCAACAACCTACCAACAATTTCAACTATTCCAGTTCTCCAGAAATCCGTAGAATGTTTGTTTCTTAAAGTTTCTTGGAAAGTTATCTTACCTAAGCCCATTATGAACCAACAGGAAAACATGAATGAAATCCCCATGCACAGCTGTGCATTTATCTTAATAGAGAATAATTTTCCATTCTGGTGTTACTTATTATTGTTTTAAACTTAATCTTTCAGCTAATTATCAATAGGTTGATTCTGTTTTTCTTGCAAGCTTATTCTTTCTGGTTCTGCTACAGGTCAGAAATTTGGTCTCCAACAAAGAAGTCTCCACGTCTCCTGGACAGCAGTGTAGCTGCTGTTCTTAACTATTTAAGGATACAGACTCAGCACAGGCTTCAGAGCTTAGTGATGACCAAGAAAACTGTACCAGACAATGGAGTCTGAATTTTGATTTCAGAAGCAGACAGCTGACTGGAATCGCCTGCCAAGTTAGAGTTACAGAGTTGTAACACCCTGTCTTTTCTCTTTGGAGTCATGTAGTGAAGACATTCTTATTCCTGTGCATAGAATCTTCTAGAGAGATTTTTTTTTTTTACAAAAGTGTCGATACTTCGGATACACCCCACACAAATCAGAATTGCTGTGGGGGCCAAATATTAGTATTTCTCAAAATTTCTCCAGGTGATTCCAATGTACAGCTAGTGTTTAAAACACTCTGAAATATATGCTCGTTTGTTCCTGAAATTTTCCCCCAAATTTTCAAATACTTGGAAAGAAATTGTTTCTATTACTTTTTTTCGTGGTAAAGAGTGACTTCTGAAAACGAAAGAAGAGACAATGGGGTTTCAATAGGGAAAAAACAACTTTATAAAATAGTCATTGAGTCAACATGTTCATTAATTATATTTATTGCATATTTTATAAAAATATAGATATATATGCATGAATGTATAAAATTGGTCATTTATAAAAATTATTTTCTTTAATGAGGAGTGGTATTAAAAATAATAACTTATGTGCAAAGCATGTTATCTAGCATTATACAGGCCAAACTATTAACCATTATCCATAATGTCTTTGGTGGCACAATCTTCAAGAAAATAGTCATAGATAGTGTGCATTTTGATGTTTCTATTTTATGAAGCCTTTGATTAATTATTGCTTTCATATATAGTATTTCTGGCCTATTTCTGCATACATTACATGAACGAGATTTGCTTAGGGGTTGATCCATGGAGAATCCCTTTTAACATGATGACAGTGTCATAAAAAGGTTAAATAGACAAGATAGCGTTGCAGTTGAGGATTGTTGAAGGTCAGTCTCAGAAGGAAACCCAGATTGAAAAGCCATCTGGAAGAGAAAATTTAGCAAATCTGCACAACAAAATGGAACTTTTGCTAACTTCGCTTACAACTCAGAACAGAAATGTTGGAAACCTTCTTTACATAATGAATGATTGAGAATCCTCAGGAGGATGTCTTGCAATGCAATCTTCTGCATGGAATTTACTCAAGTATCTCTTGCTAAACTGAAAATGAGATATAGTGTTCTCAGAGCATATTCAGTGCACAGGGTGATATTTCAACATTTTTGTCTAGATGTGGATACTTAGAAAAATGAAATTATTACCAAGTCCTTACACACAGTTGGTTCATATTTTGTTGTTGATAACCCTATAAAAATTTCAGCATTCATTTATATTGCTTCTGTCAGTCTTAGGTCTTGCTTTTCCTCCCTTGGCAGGCCCCAGGTTTCTGGCACTTCCTAAACCGGCCCAATTTTGTAATTAACATTTTCATTAACATTTCCTATAAAAACTATATAATTATTAGAAAAAGGATACAAATTCAAACTTTCTGAGTTATAGATTTTCAACTCAGTCTTTTCATTACACCTGAGTATGTGATCCCATTGAGTTTACAATTTAAAAGTCCTAAGGCTTCTTGGGTTCCACGGAAAATTATATTCATTTATTCAACAAATATTCACTTGAGTGTCTGCACATCCCAGACACCATTCTGGAGAGTGGAGAGAGAACAGTGAACAAATCCTTAAATGAAAACCACAACCAGGAACATCTCCCTATAAATGTGTGTGTCTATATCTGAAGATAAAAATATTTTATTAAAAATTGAATCTATTTTTAAATGCAACACAAGAAAGAAGACACGTGTAACCCTCTCTATAAAAGGATAGGGACATAGATGGTCCCTGAGTCAGGAGTGAAAAAGTATTCGTTTGAAATAGGATGACCAAGGCACACATCCATGAGAAAGAGACATTTAAACGAAGACCTGAAAGTGCCCTGTGTCACAAAATATCGTCTTGTGAGACTGTAGAGAGGATTGGAACAGCTGGTGGTTTAAAAAATGTATATATAGAATCGATAGACTCATGGAAGCAGCATGGAGCTTGCTGGTGTATTGGCATACAGCCCGGGAGAGAAGGAGGAGCCTTGTCAAGGGTGAAAAATCCGTTGTTTAATCTGCACCATCCATGCAATTGCTGTAGTCATAATTCTGGTCAGCATTGTGAATCTTGGGTAAAATAGCAAGTTTGTAAAATAGATTTTTACACAATTAATTTTGATTCAGACTTTAATATAATCAGAAGCTAACATCAGAATTATTAGGGAAAATATCCAGCTCGCCTTTCAATGTATATTAAGGAAGATGGAGCTATTTGACAGGAAAAAATAGTAGGAAGGAGATGGATCAGTGCCTGAGGGGACAGACACCTGGAGTGATGACTTAGGAACCAGGGATATTTCTGCATGTGGAAGAGGAAAATGAAGGTGTCCAATCAAAATCCTGATTTTAATCCCATGTCATATTTAAGAATAAAATAAAAGCAATCAAATATGAAAATATTCTGTGAGATGGATTATTTTCACTAGTGAAAGGAGAGTTTTACTAAAAAATTCCTATGGGCAAAGTCTTTTGGAAGATGCTTCATGTAATAACAGTATCAGGGTGAAAAATCATAAAGAATGCCATGTAGAAAAGGAAGTAAATTTTCAAATAAATCTTGGAGACTGGGATATTGTTGCTTACCATCAACATAAAAATCTACCCTATTGCTAGACATCATTCATAAATATTATGTTATATTAATAGATTGCATGTAATTAAGTTGATTTTCCTTACTACAGAATCTGAGCAATACGTTTAAAGTTACACAGACACATAGAATTTTGAATTGGTAATAATTTCTCATAGTTTAGAAATCATAAAAATACAGAAATGCACCTGGAATTGATTTTCTGCCTCATTCTTGTAGCATATACTATATCTCTTTTGCATTTTAAAGTTCTTTCCATAGTTATCCATGTTTATATTTATAAACTACTTCCTCATTCTTATATACATTTTATCAAGTGAAAAGTAAGCCATTATGTGGATCTACTATGACATTTTAATCAGCCCTCTCTTCATAAAAATTTAGGTTGTTCTTTCTTTTTCCATTGTAAGTAACCCTACAATAATTTTGAACAATTGTAATTTTACATGTCTAAGATAATATGGTAATAGAATTATAATGCTAAAGCGTATATGCTTTTTAATTTTGATAAATACTGTCAAACAGCCTCTCTAGAAGTTGTACCAATTTACACTCACTAAAAATTCATAAGGGTTACTGTTTACCTGCAGCCTTGACAACACAGTATATTTAGATTTTTAACCTGTCAAATTGGTGCAGATTTTATTTTATAGTTGTTTGAATTTATGTTTCTCTTAATATGAACCCATCTGGTTACTTGTTCATATGTTTAAGAATATCACATGCTTAAAAGAGTTATATGTTGTTTCAGGGGATCCTCTTTTCATATCTTTTGTCCATTTTCCACTGGGATAATAGCCCATTGTCTGTAATATGAGTTACGTTTTTTCACCATGTTTGTAATTTGAGGATGCTTGCTTACTTTAACCATTTGTACGTTTTTTCCAACTCTGTTTTATTTTATGACTTCTGAATTATATGTGATGAAGAGAAAAGTCTTCCTAGCTCTGAAGTTATGAAAGCATTCTTCATGCTTTTTCTCCTAGTACTTCATTGGTTATATATGCACACATACTTCTGACCATCTATCTACAATCTGTCTCTTGTTTATACTTATTTGTTTGGAATTTACTTAGAAATAGATCCCATTTTATCTTATTCCATGTGTCTACCAGATGTCTAAATAGAATTTAGTGAAAAATTAATCCTTTCTGAGATAAAATGCCACTGTACTCTTATGCTAGCCTTCTAATATCTATAGGTCTATTTCTGTTCTTTGTATTCTAATTGCTCTTTATTCTATTAATATGCTAATACATTCTAACTACTAAGCTATTGTAGTCTATTTTACCACCTACATGCCCTATCCGATATTACAAAGCCTCCTATCTTTTGCTTTAATATAGTAAACAACTTTAAACCTACAATAAATTGATATGCATACTCCATGAAGCAGAATAGACTTCCTCGAGCTGTGGTTCTTAAAGTTCAGTGCCCAATAGAATCATGTGCAGAGCCTATTAAAACAGATAGCTAAGCTCCTTTCCCCTAGTTTCTGGCTCCCTGGTAGTTGGAGTTTCTACTCCTAACACATTCCTGGTGACATCAGTGCCATTGGTCTAGAGATGAACTTAAGAGTATAATTGTCCTCCAAGAAACCTGCCACCTGTCTATAAGGAGGTCAGTTTAAAAAAAGATTTTAGCTTTGTTTGTGGTTAAGAAAAATTGGAAACCCTACAGGTCCTTCACAGAAGAAGGACAAACCACATTCTGTTTTATTTCTACAATGTAATTCTCTATAGTTTTTAAAATGCACTAGACAAATCACTATCAAATGGATAGATCTTATGCTGAGGATCAAAGGCAGTAAGTTTCAGATGAAACTTTATCATCTGACACTGTATTAAAACATAGACAATAATGCTATCATTTATGAATACATATCAAAAGTATTAAAGCATAATATGGGCACCAGATATACTACATTCATGATAGTAATTTCATAGGGTAGCAGCAGGATATTACTGAATATTACTTAATTGAATATTACTGAGGATAGGTACACAGACTGAAATGGTGACAAGGGGCAGACACATTTTAATTTTCATAAATACTGCTGAATGACCATAGGGGTTGTACCATCTTGCTCATTTGTCAAGTTTTATTTCTCATTCTGTCTAGGTGATGAGTATGATAATGTTTCCTCTACTTTTATGGAATATCTGAAATATTTTATATATAAAATTAGTAAATAAAAAGTATATGGTTATTATTAACTACCTATTTTTAATGCCTAACTGTCCTTAAAATGTCCAAGTCTAAAAGAAGATAAATAAAGGACAGACAGTGACATGTCCCGTCTCCTTCTGTTAAATATCAATTCCTCTGTGGGAAGAATTTTGTTGGAACTGGAGAAATTATGGGACCATTTAGAAAAATATTCTCTGTAAATTAAGACCAAAGACTACAAATTTATAACCCAAATGGTGTTGGCTCCATATGGGTTCTAGAGTGTAGTTAATACTATGTAAAAGATTAAGGCCGGAAAGGTCTGGACTTCTAGTTTGTCTAAAACTATCAGAAGATTTGGAAACATAGGCTA
Source organism: Solenodon paradoxus (assembly GCA_004363575.1). Classification (NCBI taxonomy): domain Eukaryota; kingdom Metazoa; phylum Chordata; class Mammalia; order Eulipotyphla; family Solenodontidae; genus Solenodon; species Solenodon paradoxus. Next base: position 444,591 of record RJWH01000501.1, read on the forward strand.
ACATTTCCCCATGGTTACAGACAGGAGCCGAGCTCCAGGTGCCCCCTTTCCACACAGAATGTGCTCCTGAGTTCATTCCAGGTCTCACCTGTCCGTGACTCACAGAGATTACCCATCTAAACCCCAGTGTCTGAGTGTGTACCGTGGTTTATAGGGTATTGTGGGTAAAGGAAAATGTATTCATCTGCAGTTTACATGTATGTGGGTCACTCAGTTGTAATAATAGATATTTTTTTAAATCTCTGCTTCACCCCACTTAAGATACACCCATAAGAGGATGAGATTTTGTCCACCTTTAATTTGACCATGACATGAAAAAAATCTAACCCAGACTTACCTGCTGGAATTGAAATGCCAAATGGTACCCAAAACTGTCCTACTGAAGCTTTTATTCCCTCCTTACAGTTTATCCCCAATTCCATTCCCCATGAATGGTCTTCATTATTCTAAACTATCAGTGTCCAATGGAATTAATTATATACATAATTACATCAAGATATATATGTATTATATTTTTAACAACCATAATGAAATAGATAAAAATAAATAGGTGAAATTTATTTTAATAATATATTTTATTTAATCTAGTATATCTAAAATATTATCATTACTGCTCATTCCTCCAATACTTATTAAATGTCCTATGTAATTTCATAGGATCTTATGTTATTTCATTCTCTAAACTGTTTGCGTCTAAAACTAGATAATAAAGTTGTCATGACAGGTTATTTCTTATTTTTCACATTCTAGTCAATGCATGCTAATTGGTCTATTGATTAATTGATTCTTTTAACCAGTACTTACTTAGTTGCTATTGAAAACTCATACTGGTATTCATCACAAGGCAAATACCTTAGCCTAATGGATAAGATCTATTATACTCAGTCTCAGTCTGCTTTTCAACTCTCTTAATCTTCCTAATATCTATCTACCTTTGAAATCCAGCCTTGCAGTTTCTGATATATCATAGGTTAACACTATCAGGTCTGTGCATTTGTTAGCCCCTGATCTCATACTCTCTATCCCCACAGTTATTAAACCAGTACCCATTCCCTCTGAGTGCTTTGCATGTACTTCTGCTTACAGCAGGTCCGTAGATGGTAAGCTCGCAGGCCTGGCAATTCAGGTTTGTCTACTCAGAGTCCCACAGTCTGAGGGCAGGAGGAGCATGCTGTGTAGGGCCAAGAATTACCACCTGAATCATCTGAAAGAATAGGAAAGACCCCACAGATTTGAATTCTTAGAGCACAAACAATAGAGTCATTTGTATCATGTTTTAGTAGATGTTATTTTTAAAAGTAGTTCTGATTTGCAGAAACAGTGACAAAAAGTACAGAGGTTCCCAAATACTTCCCCACTCTCAATTTCCATTATTATTAACAGTTTATACTATTATGATACGTTTATTACAGTTGGTGAGCAAATATTGACACATTATTATTGACTAAAGTCCATAGTTTATATTTTAATTGTGTTTATGATTCTATGGGTTTTTCTAAATTCATATCATATTATACAGACTAGTTCCTACCTAAAACTAGTGTACTCTGCCTGTTTATTGGCCCTCATCCTCCCTCCCCTGAACTCTCATCAAATTCTTCCCATCCTCTACTTTTTCCAGAATGTTACATGGTTGGAATCATATAGTACAGAGCTTTTTCAGATTATCTTCTTTCACTTAACAATATTCATTTAAGGTTTCTTTTGTGGCCTTATAATTCACATCTTTTTATTGCTGAAAAACATTAATATTTTATTATATAAATGTACCCCAATTTATCTATTCATCTACTGAAGGACATCTTGGTTGCTGCCAAGTTTTGACAGTTGTGAGTAAAGCTATAAACATCCATGTACAGGTGACCATAATCTTTAAACTTGGGTAAATGACTAGGAGTGTAATTACTGGATTGTAGCTGCAAGTGTTTTAATTTTGTAGAAAACTGCCAAAGTGTTTTCTAAAATGGCTCCATCATTTTATATCCCACCAGCAATGAATGAGAGTTCCCATTGCTCCATATTCTAAATAACATTTGGTGGTGTCCGTGTTTTGGATTTTCACCATTTCTGTAGCTGTGCATCTCATTTTAAGTTGCAATTCCCTAATGATATATGCTATAGAATATTTTTTCATGTTTTTTTGTTTCAGTGGGTTATTTTTTCTCGTGTTGTATATATGCATACACATCTTTATCAAATATATATTTTGCAAGTATTTTCTCCAAGTCTGTGGCTTGTCTTTTCCTTCTCTTAAACTTACATTAAATTAAATTTTATAGTTGAGTATAAATAAAGTTCTGTAGGGTGGGATTATGTTTTAGGAATCTCTTCGGTTAAATTTCAATGACTTGGTGAACTCAATATTCCTATCAGACTTCAGCTCCAACCGCTATCACAATTTCCTCACTGATAAGATAAGAGCCCAGCTCTCAATTCTCCAGTCCTCTGCACTCCTGGTGGGAGTCCAGTCCTGAACCTGAAAGTCACCACCCCAAACAATGTGGAACAAACACACTGAAAAGTGACCGAGGCTGCAGTTTCTTTGTTTAATCTGCTTTTCCTTTAAGCATTTCTTGGTAATAGAGCCAAGCCATATAATTTTCTGTCCTCATTACCTTGCCTCTGGCACAGCATTTGCAGTTGACAGAGATTTAGCAAATACAATACTGAATGAACAAATGAATGATTGATTTGCCAGCATTTTGTTTCCAATGTCACAAAACCGATATATGCCTTAAGAGTGAAGAACTATGATGAGGCAGACTCTAGTAGACAAATCCAGAAATAACTGATTCAGGTAGAAAGTAGTGGGGTGCTGTGGGAGAGGATGACAATTCTGGAGGTAGAAAACTTGCTCTTAGCATCATAAAAATGCATAGTACAAAACATCAGTGCACTTGAGCCTAAGATGCAAAGGAAAAACATTTGTAAAGAAAACAGAAGTAGAGGCCCAAAGAAGCTTTTTTTGACTGGCGAGAACAGTAAGGAAAACTGGGCATTACCGGAGTATTAAGGACCTTAAATATCATGCTAGGATGTTGACATTTGTTTTATATATCACAGGGAGCTTTCCAGGTTTCTGCACAGAGAGATGGTATGAATGAAACTGTTCTCTAGGGCAATTAGTCTGGGAACAGAAAAAAATTGAAGAAGGAATAAGGCGTGAGACACTTTTAATAGTATGTTGCTGCTTAGTTGTAGAAAGAATGGAAAACAATCAGAGTTCAAGACTTAGCCTCCTATGATAATGGTATTAAATTGACTCTATTTCATGAAAAATTATGACTAATAGATAATGCATGACTAATGAAAGTAGTTAATAACAGTTAAATAACTGACGGTAAGTGGACAACACTTGTAAGCTGTGACACATAATACATATGTTAACTGCTAGTACTCAATACCATTCTTGTATTGGCCTGATATGTATGCCTGTTCATTGCCTCCTGGAACTCAGAAAACCTGCCTGTGCATGTTGGTTTTCTCTATGGTTACTACACTGGCTTTCCCTGTTTGTCCCTCTATTGCTTAGAAATAAAAAGAAAATGGTAAGGCCCATTCCTTTAGAAAATCAGAGTGAGTCCATCTTTTTATCTTTAGTTATTTTTTTAGAGCTCATAAGAAAACATCAACCGAACAATTGAGGTCTTTTTGCTGAGTGTTTTACTGATAATTTTATTCTCTTAGATCTTGGTTTTCTGTTTGATTGACAGTACACAGTCACCACCTTTACCTCGTAGTGCTCTCTATAGACCTCAAAAGTGATTTTACCAACGAATGAAATAACTTCTAAACTGGCTAAGAAAATTAAATTTTCATTTTAATTTACGCTTCACAAAAGCACACTTGTTGAGTGATACCAACACAGAGTAGAAGGTACATACCAGAAAGGAAATAGTCTCAAAACAAGGACACTGGCAGTTTAGAAAACCTTACATAAATATTCCTTTTGGATTAGTCAAAGCTTAGAGCTTTCATTCTTTGAAGTTTGAAATCAGCCAGATTTTTTAAATATATTTTTCAACTTGGGAAATGTATTTTTATTACACAGTTGAAATATTTTCTTTAAGCACAACTTGTCACATCTATTATTTAAGCTCTTTAAAATTAGCTCTTCCTTTCTCGGATGGAATATTCCATTTCCTCTTTTCTTGTCATCTAATTTATTTAAATAAAAAATCCCTTCCTGTAAGTTCCCTGAAACCTTTTCTAATGGTTTTTCCTTTTCTTTTTTTGTTTTACCACTGCAATTTATAATCTTTACTTCTGTTCCTGTTATATCTCATTACTCAATTACTAAGATATTTAAGGGCAACTCTTAGTTTCTTTATTGTGTAGTCACACTATTCCCCCTGCTGCTTAGATATATTTATTTTCAAAGCACATGAAATGGAATGAAGACGAATTGCCAATGTATTGTATAATGAGATCTTCTAGCAATTATTAATTTACTTTAGAGGTTACCTTTGTCTCTATTCCCTACTTGTCAGAACAAAAGTCCTGAGGACAGGGGTCTCAGGATTCACTGACACATTCTGAGCATCTAGAATGGTCCCTGCAACATAATTTACTTAATAAAGATTTACTAAAGAAATGAATCTATGACTGAATGAAAAACAATAGTGAGCATGTACACTTGTCATTTAAAAAGCTAAAAGTCACTATATATTTTAATAAAGAAGGTAATGTAATCTCTTTTTTTTTGCATTTGTAACTTCAAGCTACCATCTAAAATCAAAATTCCTTAGTCAAACTTAGATGACAGACAACAGGAAAATGAAGAGAAAACTCTTAATTGTAGGGAATTTTTTGCATCTGATTTCGTTTAGTAAATAAGCCTTCATAGACATTTCTAAATTCCCTGGTCTTGCCCCATTCTTTCTTCTTCATTTTCATCATCACGTTTCTCCTGATTCTGTATGTTTTTTTCCAAGTCTGCAAAACTAGAGTGCAAATGTACCATTCCCTTCTAACAAACTTTCCTAATCTTGGAACAGTTGGCTTGAACGAAGGGTGTTGTCAACTGTTACAAGAGAAAAAGGCTAAGCAATTTTTTAAAAGTGAGTAAATGGGTTTTGTTTTAACCCCAGATTGGAGAGAAAGGCAGAATTAATAAATAGAAAACCTTTCATTATAGCCCGTTCCAGATTACTAAAATCAGCTATTGAATTCTTTTTATTTGAAAAAACAAAATGAGTCCCAAAAATAAAGGTATTAATATGTGGGAATTGTAAGCTAGATCTAAATATATGTAAGCAAGCAAACATTTGTTTCAGCTACCTCAAATAAATTAAGTGGTCTTTCTTTGAAAATGGACTTTGGCTAAACAAATCTTCAAAATTATGGAGAGAAACCATTCATTGGCATCATCTGAAGCATTCAGCAAACTTTTCTGCATCTTCCCAAAATTCATCAGACATAAGAATTATTTAGGGAAAAATGTTAAAATGAAAATTCTAATTTTTATTTACATGTTAAGTCCTGCAACATTATGATGTTAGTTTTGTAAACCTTGATTGTAGTTAAAAGTGCAAATCTTGGTTGAGGTTGTTATGCTTTAGTTCTAATATGATTTACAGGCAATGCTGTTATTCACAGAAACATATTTAGAGTTACAAGGCTCAGACATTTCAGGGTTTTTTTTTAGCAGTAGTTTAATTTTAACACCTCGTTTTTATTTTGATCTTTCTACTATCCTTAAACTTAAAATATTTTTATTGAAGTAACATTGTGTTTAACTCAACACATGTTTTAGGTGTGTATCCTATTTAAACTTAAAAAAAAAAAAGCCTTCATTTCTTTATTATGCTCCTTAATTAGAACATATCCCATCCGATTAGATTTTAGATATTTATTCCTTTGGAATTTTTTTCACCTGCTAAACTGAAATGAGAAATTAAGTAAATGGCCTAATATTGTCAAATCAGATGGAAGGAGAGATAAATTTGTTTCACTTTCTTATATAACAGCCATCCCAGGTAAAGACAAGGAAGCTTATACGAAACAGCCAATTACTGGCCCAGCTCAGCAGACTTTTCTTCTTCCTCTCCTGTCTCCTAATGTAAGTCACTTTTAGGGACACATGCTGCATGTAACAGACTGAATTATGTTTTTCTAAATGTACAAGATTAAAATCTCCCATTTTTCTCCAATTTTTCACCAACATACTTTACTTTCCCTAAAGTGAAAAAAAAAAAAAAAAATTGGAACTAAATTCAGTTTTTAGCTTCCAGTAACTAGCTAATGAGGTAAAAATGTCCACATTCAGCAATGTTGATTAGCAGCATTTTTCTATTAGGCATTCAGTTTTCAGGAACATATTTAGCTCTGACCATACTGTTAATGAATTTTGTGGAGGCACAGTTGGGGCATTTTCTCTCTAAAGTACTACCTTCATTCTACTGAATAGTTTCAGTAGTGAAGGTAAAAGATGGAATTTAGAGAGATGAACTCAGTAGAGCTTTCTAAATTGCTCTCTGTAATGCATAGTTTTTAACAAATGTTTATAATCGAACAGAAATCTTTCAGATTTTCTTGCCTTAAAATTAAAAAGCATTACTCAGTCATGATTAATAGTCCCAATTTTGTGAAATGACATCTTCCCAGGCTTCAGTCTTCTAGAAAGTCATTTGCTATTTAACGCGTAACATGTAAACCAGTTATCCTCCCTTTCTTCTCCAAAGATGAAGGAAATGACAACCTATTTTATGAGCACAGCTTCCCAACTTCTCTCTTACCTCTGTTTTTCTTCTTTCTAATTCAATACCTCTTAGTCCTCATAGGCCCTACTGGTTAATTACAGAGCCCATGACGATCCCACCCAACTTCGGGTCACATGAGTAGATCCAGCTGTCCATTCTGAAATTATCCTGTTTCCATACTCATCCCTCTGCCTCCACCTTCCCTTTCCTCGGTGAATGTGTGTCAATTCTAGTGTAATTCCTCACTTTTTTCCTATGCTTCAATGACACAGCGACTATCTCTGTGAGAACTAGTAGTGATTTTGTCCATCTTTGATTCACTTGCCTTTCTTTGAGAAGCTCCTTGAGAGAAGAAATGGTTTCTGAATATCTCCAGGTTCTAATACATCGAGTACTGCACAGGTCATGAAAAAAGCGTGTGTGTTAAATAAATAAAAGGATGAAATATATTTAATCATACTTCATTGCTGTGTATGTAATAACTTGAAGTATACTTAATTACAAATAAAACAGTGAAATTAAAGATTTAAAAATTACCACAGAAATATTAATGTTGTAGCGATCTGTTGCTAGACAATATGAATATAAAATTAACTATGAATATAAAAAACTAACTATTAAGTAAAAATTATCACATTAAAATAAATATCTTTTTAAAGTTACTATTTGTGATTGATGAGAATGTGTGCTTGTAAAATCAGGAGTTCAGCATGATAAATCAGAACTAGCACTTTTAAAAACTGAAGCCCTAGATTCACATAAATTATTTTAGTTATTATCTGAATGAACCAATCCAAACAACCCTCTGAGCAGAGATTAATAATAATTTCACCTGAAGGAGACTATTCTGAAGGTTAAATGAGATAATGTAGAAGAAATCCTTTAAAAGCTATACTGGATAATAAAAATAAAGTATTATTTGCTATTTGTGATACTTCAACATCTATTTTATCATTATTTTATAATATAGAATGTTTTATTAAACATAATTTTGAATTTTGAAAAAATTATCTGCTGCTCTTGATTAGTAGAAAAATTTAGTTAATATTTATTCCTTATATTATGCTATTCTTTTTTAATTAAAGTGATAGCTTTTCCTGTTTCCATCTTTATACTCACAAGACCCACAGTGCTTAGAGTTTTGACCCAACAGTTAACGTAATTTGAAGATGAACTAATGAGTTATATTTGCCCCTGCTAATATTGGGAATAATGGACACTATCTTTCAGAATAATATGAACTGTTCACTACAACTGGTAGGTTAATCCTAAAGTTGTTTGATTAATTACAAAACACAGTAAAGTATCCTAAAATAACTTCTAATTCAGTGAGAAACTGCAACTTCTAGTGTTCTAGGTGAAAATTCATCGAGGATTTGTTCTAAATGTGTCCTCTATAAGTAGAAGTGTAAAATTGGGTTTGAAATCATTAAATCTGAGAAATATGTATGACTTTTCCTCCCTTCAGACAGCCTCCTGTGATAATTCTTTCATCTAAAGAAGTGGAATGGGATATAAGTCCTTTGAAAGATGTTTCTTATAATGCTGAATTTAAAATTTTCCTTTCTACTAGGTTAACTATCCAAGTCGTTTTAAGTGGAAATAAGATGAGTGGAATGAATAAGTTTCAAGTTTTCTGCCTGAGAGAGAACCATTTGGCTTCCCCACACTATATTTTATGTACTGAAAATTGTTCCTATAGAGATTTCTAAACCAGAAAAAACGTTATTTCCTTTGGGTTAATTTTATGAACAACATGGTTATCTTCATATGTGTATATGGGTATGAAATGTTAAAATGGTTGTTATTCAAAAGACAATATATAACAAATGCTTGAAAGGATGTTAAAAATAATGAGCGAGAACCCTTGTGTGCTGTTGATAGGATTGTAAATTGGGACAGCCACTGTGGAAAACAGTATGGGGGTTCCAAAAATTAAAAATAGGACTCCAGTGTGATCCAACAACTTCACTTTGGGGTATATGTCTACAGGAAATGAAAGCACTATGTTGAAGAGATATCTGCACCCCCATGTTCAGCTTCCTTTTAAGTCATAGCCGTAGACACATCGGAGAGATGGGGAAGCCCTGTTGATCACTTTACTTCCCTTACATCAGCTGACTTGTTTCCACCTATTATTATCTCCATCTCCTCTGCTTCTCACAGAAAATTTTATTCTGTTATTACAAAACCAAAGCTGTACTCCATCACCCCCACCCCGCCACCACCAATTTGTTAAGGTGGAGAACAACCGTTCTCATGTTTCAGTGTATCAGGGAGTTTGTTTGAATCCCAGGCAGATGTGCTTTGACACATCAACTTCCCCAGCATCTGGACTGCAGATGACCTGGAGAAGGTGCTGTCTCTACGCTGGAAGTTCCCATCCTAGGGAACTTTGCTCTCGTCATTCATTTGCTGTTAAGGAACTTGACCCTGTTTTTGTTAGCAGTTCTGTCATGGCATTTATATTCCTCATCTTGCTTGTTAACCTCCAAGAATAGAATCAGGGTATTAGCAAAACTAACTGTTTTTGCGTTTGATTTCCCAAGACTATATAGGGTGTGAAGATGTTGGGCAGAATGTATTTTCCCATAATGCCCCACTTTGGTAAACAAACCTAGAGATTAAAACCACTCTTGCAGACTTTCATCTTCTAACTTCAGAAAGAATTTCTGACATCCTCACTATTGGAACAGCAAACATTGTCTTGCCCTAACACTCTGTAGAAGGAAAAAGACAGTGTCTGTTAGAATATATCACATTGTCAAATATGAAATATTTAATCTCTTCTTCCAGTGACAGAAGGACTAGACTCTAAAACATCACATGTCTGGTAAGCATCTCCCAAAGGCTTTAAGTGACCAAAGGGTCAGTAACACCAATGGAAGCACAAATTATTTGCTCCTGCTACAAGACCACAGAATGCTTAAAAACTAACTGAAGTCTATGATAAACTTAACATAGCTGTCTAAATGGGCATGAAGATTTTAGAAATTTAAGCAATAAATATATCTTAGAGATAAGCCTTCTGGTTATCCTTACAGACTTCCGTAATTAATTATTTTAATAGGACAGTGATTCAATCTTGCCTTGGAAGTTATAATAGAAGAACATTTTCAAATACTAATACTCATTGAGTCGAAGTTCTAGTAAAAAGAATGCATAACTTTCCACTAGGGAGTACGACTACAGAGTCTAATTTCTTTGCAGCATCTTTTGTGCATGTAGTCACTTAACAGCAATCTTAACAAATGATATCAAATAACTAAAAAATAGAATTCATATATTATTTTGGCATTCAGGACCCAAACATTATCTCCTTGCTTTTGCACTATATGTGCAATTAGTGTAAAGAAAAAAAATTATATTAAGCAGTAGAATAGTATAATTGCATTCACTCTTATAGCATGTTTTTCATTTTCTGGTAGATTATGTGCACAGGGTTTTTCTCTCTTAAGTGGTTCTAGGGTGTTGCTGAGCTCTGTTAAGCTGTGGAAGGAATGAGACTGAACAAGAGTAAATCCCATTTAGTGTGACTTATGCTAATAACGGGTTATGCTATGATGATAATTCAAATGGCCTCATGCATATTTATCTCATAGATGCACATATTGTTCACAAAAGAGCCCAGTAATAGTGACAGGGTGTTAGATGTGTTATCCAACAAAAGCCATTTATGTAGTTTTATAAAAACAACAGACATTTTTTAACGTAATTATTTTGATGTATAATATGGGATTTGGGTCAAATTTCTCTCAGCAATATCAAAGATGAGAAGTGTAAAGGTTAAAGATTAAAGAAACAAAATTTTCTAATGACAAACATTGAGAAATCTTAGATTACAGAGTAAAATGTGTAACTATAATTGTTGTCTCCTTATGGGGGGCTGTTCATTAATTGCTGGATCATCACAGAGAACTTTTAAATACATGTATGTACCACTGTCTATATAAACTTTGTATTTTATGGATAATGCAAGAGCTTGCATTATTTTTTTAGTCCTTTGTTCATAGTGACCAAATGAGTAAGACCAACACACTCATGTATGTGTAGAGAGCTCATGTATATTACTAACTTTATAATTTAAAAGGTCATAATTTTTATACCGTAAATGAGAACTTTTTAAACCATTGAAATGCTGACTCTTAAGAAAATGTTTATATTTCATCAATGATATTTAACAAAATATTCTCCAAATCCAGTATTTAAAAATTATGTATAATTTTAATAGCTATTGAAAAAAGAGAAGTTTGTAAGAAAGAATATATGTTGAAGGGGCATGTCCTGATGGAATAATAATTGGGTCTACTGCCTGCATCGGGCCTCATCAGCATACATCCCAAGGACCCAGGAGAAACTCGGGAAACAACCAAGATGAAATAAAAACAGATGTTTCTTTCTCCTCTCTCTGCCTCCCTGCCTGCCTATTCCTCTTCATCTTAGCCTGCACCTTTTCCTTTATCTAATAAAAAAGAAGAAGAAAAAGAATATGTGGAAGAATATATTCAACATCTTCAATCACTTGATGGCATTGCAAAGCGACTTGCAGTTGTGCTCTGCATGAATCTGTGAAATAGGTCCAGGTCCAAAATAAGTAGTAGAATAAGTAGATAAAACCATCATTTTAGAGGAAAAAAGGTCTTAAGAGATCATTTTGAAGATGGAACAGTCCACTTCTAAGTGCGAATTTGTTCATGGAACTGATACAGCAGTGAGGTAATCAGTCAGCAGAAAGACATACCATTGCCCCTAGTGGGGCTTTTGTGGTGGGAGAGGATGATTTGTCAAGGTTTAGGAAGCCAGTGGACTCAAAGAGACTCCAAAATGTAGGGAAACTGCATCCTTCTAAAGCTGATATTCATATTTACTTGTGCTTTCTGAAAAGTGATCCATAGTTTTAACTTTATAGATGTGTCTAATTATGACCTTTCCTAAAGGGTTCAGTTGAGTATACATCCTAAAAAATCAGTGTAGATAAAATAATTGTCATTTATCTGCAATCTATTAAAATTAATGAGTGGGATGACTGACACTAATAAGAGTATTGAATAAAGCTGAATTAGGACAGGTATATACGGGTTTATTCAATGTTGTATAAGGAAAAGACTATATAAAGTGTTGCTACATTGCAAACTTGTTGAAAGTTAAGACTATATCTTACTTATTTCATAAAGGAAATGTGCAGCAGGAATGCAGACAAGCAGACATTAGACAGGCAATAAGAGAGGAGGAAGAAGCATTTATTTATTTTATTTAGTTGTTCCTCTTGGTTGTTCACCCCAGCTCCAGGACATAAATCTGGGGCCTTGGGATGTGTATGGACTGTGCTGGCTATGGATCTCAGATTTAGCTGCTAAACCACCATAGCATGCCAGACTATGTCTTACTCATATGGAAACTGAAACTCAAGGGAGAAGGTTGTACAAACTAACCCTGAGTAGAGATTTTGAAAAGGCATTCACCATAAACAGGTGAATTGAATAAAGTTGCACTGCTCAGGGGTTGCAATCCTGCAGAAAGCAGCTTGGTGAAGAGAGAACAGGTCAAATTTCAGGCACTAATTGTCTCTTGTCTCAGCACCTTCAGGCATTATCGAAATATCATTGCCTCTTGTAAGTAGATTAATGGACAAATTAATAAGTAAGTTTTAAAACTAGACCACTCTTACTGTTTTATAGTTTCTAGAAAGAAGATAGAATCAGTTGTTGCCTGGATAAATAACCAACAAGACTATGGATTCATTTGTTCCTGACTCAGTGATCATAAATCTTTATGGTGAATTATTTTTATTTTCAATGACTTAGATCCTGGGTGCCTTGTATAGCCAGCGTAAGTGTTAAGAATTTCTGTGAGTTATATTGCGTAGATCTATAAATAAATGTCCTTTTTTTCCCTATGGGTCCCAGGGGGCATTGCATCCCTCATGACTATCACATCACCTTGTGTATTGCAATATTCTGTAAAATGTATTAAACAAAAGCAGGAAATAACTAAATCAGACATTTGGATTTAGTTAATACCAGTCACTCATAGACTAAATATTTTAAGTAACCTAAGTGACCCAAAACTAAATTATAGAATTATTCCTACTTTGTGAGATTCTACCTTAAAAATCAACTAGCCCATCCTGCCTAGCTACACACTAAGTTCACTTACCTTTGTGGGTGGGCTCACCTATCATCATAAGTAGGAATTTGGGAGACAATGGCAAAGATACCTAAGTGAATTATAAAAATAACATAAAAGCTAGGTACTAAAGTTAAGCTCATTACTCAAAATCATAACATTTTAGGTTCCTAATCTCTCAGAGCCCAATAGTGGAAGGGCATAGTAAAAATGAGTAGAATAAATACAAACGTAAATGTATGAAAATGAGTATGGTATTGAGAAAAAAAATGAAACCAGGCATCAGACCTCAAAAAAACATTAGGATCTTTCAATGTATAATCAACAAGCCTAAAATCTCAGTAACTGCTGAGGACATCCCTGCTTCACTAGAGAATTCTCCCACCATTATAATCATAATAATGATACATGAAAACTTCATGTTTTGTTCACTTTGTTCATAAAATTTATGTCTGCAAAATGGTTACAGTGTAAAAGAACTAAATGTTTCTCATCATTAGAATGATGTTTTCTTACTAAAGTACATTGTAGTCCAGTAGTCAGATGCAGAAATGATTTTATTGTGTCACCCTTATAGACTTCAGTGAGTGATCTGACCGTACATACTGTTTTATCAGGACAGTACTGTTTTGTTTTGTTTTTTCATATTTCCTGACTGTACCATTGTTTTAATATAAACATCAGTTTTGTCCTGTTTTTAATAAACCATGGTCATCTTTAATGTGGGCAAAGGGGCAGTTGAGTTGCTCTGGGCCTCATCTGTTGTTGGGGCCCCAAAACAACTATCTCTTTTGCCCTGAGTTAAAGACAGCAAAGACAGCCATTGCTGTCACTGACTGCAGCAGGCTGGGGCTACTACTGCTGTTCCTGCCCACTGTGAGAACACGGGAGCTGCTCAGGATGAGGATGTGTTTTAGGCAGGACATTCAGAGAAGGGTCAAATTTTGTTTTCACCTAAAGAGTCAAAATTCCTTGCTCCTGCCCTGGGTATTTGTAGAAGTCCCTCGGGACCACATGTTGTTATTATGCAATCACCAATCAGCATCATCTAGTACTTGTTGCTGGCCTGGCTGTCTGCTTCTGCTCAGATTGCTCCTTCTCCTCTCTCCTTACTTGCCAGCACATAACTGTCCAATTTTTGCCATCCCCATGTCCTGTTTTTGTCTCTATAAAATATGGTCAACTTATAAGCGAGGAAGTAGCACAGCTGCCACATGAATTCTTACCCCTGATAATAACTCCTTTAGAGATGAGAGTGAATGTGAAGTTGGTGTGACTTTGATACCAGTCCCAGATGGGTATGACTAGAGTCTATTCCGTGACGCTAATGTCGGTGCATGCTGAGTTGATAAACACACTGAATACATCTCTTCTGCAAACCCTGATTCCTCTTACTCAGTATCCCTGTGCAGCCCCCTTTCTGAACCAACAATACCACCATCCTAGACTTAGCTCACGAACCTCAATAATACTCCACTCCTGGCCCAAAGTTAACAAGGGCACAAACAAAATTCTGCGAAGCATGTGTACTAAACAGAAGTTTTCCATTCTTCTGTTTCCCCGCTGTGGAAACTTCAGTAGCTAATTATTCACTTTGCCTAAATTTCCTCATGTTTTAACAGTTTCGCAGAGACATAATTCATATACCAGAGGTATCAGCCGGGTTTTCTCAGAGAAAAGAACCCACAGGTTGTGTGGGGTGAGAAAGGGAAGGGGAGAGAAAGATCGAGATTTATTTTAAGAAATTGATTCTTGCAGAGTCAGGAAAGTCCTGAATCTGAAAAGTAGGCCAGCAGGCTGTGGTCCCAGGGAAGAATTGTTGTTCAAGTCCAAAGGCAGTCTGCTGCCAGAATTCTGTTTTGCTTGCGGACTTCAGTCTTTTTCTATTAAAGCATACATTTGATTGGATGAAGCCTATCCATCAAATACTTGACCACTTTAACCCATTTTGCTTTAATGTTTGTCTTTCTCCTGACATCTCACTAAACATAATACCCTTTAGGTTTATCTGTTTTGTTGCAAATGACAAGATATTATATATATGTTTCTATAATATATTATATATATATATATTCCATTCCATATGTATACAACATCTTTTCTTCTTTATCTACTCATCTGTCAACATGGATTTAGATTGTTTTCAGCTCTTGGATATTGTAAATAATGCTTCAATAAACATGGGGGTGCTTATATAGCTTCAAATTAGTGTCTTGTGTTTTGGGGTAAATATCCAGGATCATATAGAATTTCTATTTTTAATTTTTCAGAAGATCACTACTTGTCTAGTGTTTTCAAGACTTCTGCTGCAGCATATATTAGTACTTCATTCAGTTTTTATGGCTGAATAACATTTCATTGCATAGATAGACCATATTTGATGTGACACATTGAGCCATTGATCTGTTGATGGATATTTGGGTCATTTGCATCTTTTACTACCATGAATAACGTTCATATAAACATCATTATGAATATAATGCCCCTATAAATAAGATTTTGTGTGGATATATAGTTTTTATTTCTTTTGGGTATATACCTAGGAGTAGAATTGCCAGGTCATATGGTAAATCTGTATTATTTATTCAAGGAAAAGTTGCATTCTATCCCAAAATGTCTGCACTATTTTAGTTCTCTTGGGTAGTATACAGTGGTTCTGATTTTTTTCTGTCCTTGATATCACTTTTTATTACCCAGTATTTTTATTCCTATAACTTTAGGGGGTGTGAAGTATTTTTCATCATGGTTTTGGTTTGCATTTCCCTGATGTTTAGTGATACTGAGCATCTTTTCATGTGCTCATTAGTCATTGGCATATTTTTCTTAGAAAAGTGTCTCTTCATATCCTTTATCCATTTTGTAGTTGGTTTATTCATCTTTATTATTGAATTCAAGCATTCTTTATATATTCTAGATATACGTTTCTTATCAAGTATATGATTCATAAATATTTTCTGCTATTTTTAATATTTTATTTATATTTTCTTGATACTGTCTTGGAAGCAAAAATTATAAATTTTGATAACATGAAGATAATCTATTTTTCTTTTGTTGCTCATACTTTCAGCAGCCTGTCTAAAAAGTTTTTGCTAAATCTGGGTTCATAAAGATTTACTCCTATGTTTCCTTCTAAAACAGTAGTTTTAGAACTTACATTTAATTCTATGATGACTTTTAGTTAATTTATATAGATGGTGTAAAGTAAGGATCCCAGCACCATTTATTGAAAACTATTTTCCACTGGGATAATTTTGTCATCTTCTCAAAAAATCAGTTGTCCATTGATATGTGGTTTTATTTCTGGACTTTTAATCCCATTCCAGTGATCTTTATTTCTGTCCCTGTGCCAGTACCATACTATCTGATTGCTATTGCTTTTTATTGTTTGATAATAGGGAAATGTGAGTCCTTCTACTTTGTTCCTTTTCAGAATGGTTTTAACTATTTTGATTCCCTTTCAATTCCTTATAGATTTTAGAAATAGCTTGTCAATTTCTACAAAGTAGTCAGTTTAGATTCTGATAGGAAGTCCATTGAAGCTCTAGGTTAACTTGGGGAATATTGCCATCTTAACAATATTAAATCTTCTTTTAACCATAAATATTCATTTATTTATTCTTTAATTTTCAGCAATGCTTTGTCCTTTTTCAGAGTATAAAATTTGCATTTCTATTATTGAATTTAGTTTCAAAATTTTATTCCTTATGGTGTTACTACACATGGAATTGTTTTCTTAATTTCATCTTCAAATGGTTGCACATGAAGAGCTTTCCTTTGGGGCAAGATTAGGAGCTATGTGTTTTATAACTTGCTTTTCTGGAAGGTAGTCTCTGAGCCAGGGCTCTGGACATAGGGATGGAGACCATGACACAATCCTTTCCTACTGACAGCATGGTCACTTTAGTTGCTGAGTGTTGAAGTGGAAGGGGCAGCAGCCATTCTTTTCAGTTGAACCACCACCGTGAAGCCAAGCAAAGGGCCGTGAGTCCAACACCTGGGCCCCAGTATTCTGACTGGTGCTGAACCTAAGGCAAAACCTCTATTTAGTGAGTGGGGATGAGGGAGAAGAAGGCAGCCCCCAACATGACAACAATGCCTGGAACTTAGCCTTGGCAACAGGTAGCTGGGGAAAGGATGAGAAAAGCTGACATGTTGCTTCTCCCTGGAAGGAAGTCTGGAGACTGCAGGGAGGAGTCCTGTGCTCTAGATGGCTTCAATCTGGAGTGGAGGAATGAAGTGGGAGTGGCCCCACGGGTTGTTGCTTTTTTACAGAATTTTATAGATTTTCTTAATAATTATTTTTCTTGAATAATTTATTCACTTGCTATATTCCTTTAGGATCATGTCCAGAGGCTTTACATGGTTATAGTCAACATAATGTTCACTGGGGAGTAGTTCTGTGAAGCTCTTCATGCTGTCTTGCCAGATTTTTCTCATTTTTCAAATGGAGGTAATAGTTCCCCTTTCATGGTCTTATTATTAGGATTAAATTAGTTAATACATGTAATGTGCTTAGAACAGTGCATGATGCAGACTGAGCCATCAGGTAAGATTTCTGATGATGGTTATTATCATTGTTATCGATTATCATCATAATTAACACTGATAGTAGTAGTAGCCTAAAAACAGACAGCACGCTCTCAGAAGTGTTCTGTTTGATTTTGTTTATTTTCTCAAATGAAATGAGCACCCAAGATTGTGTCTGCCCCCACCTCCCCACTGCTCCCCCCAAAGCTAGAACCCTGAATTCCTATATCTAGGTGATTCTTTTCACCAACCTTTTTTTCAGTGTGTGTCTGTGTTCAGATTTCCTCTTCTAAAAGGACATCAGTCATATTGGATAAGAGCCCAGGGAAATGACCTCACTTTACTTACCTCTTAGAGACTCTGTCTACAAATACAGTCACTTTCTGAGGTACTGGAACTGGAACTTAAACATAGGAATTAAATGATACTTATATTTATTAAATTAAATTAGACCGTTTATTTACATTTTTTTAAGTTCTTTTTAAAGATTTAGTGCAGGGCTGCAGACTTGGGACTCAGCCCCTCCCCATATATATATGCACACATGTATACAATAACAGATTGTATAGAGTATTCTGGCACAATTCTTTATTAATTTGTCTTTCTTATAATAAAATGGATACTCCTTCAAAGTCCTTATTGTTAACCCTTATGCTGTAACCCATCCATATAAGATTATGGGCCTGCATTACATATATGAATAGGATTTTCCCCAGTGTGTGAACAGAGGTTACCTATAAATGGCAGGATTTTCATGACCTTTAGTTTCTTTGTCCCAGTTTGGAATTCTTTGCTTTTTTTTTTAAAGCAATGAACATCTATCTATCATACTTATTAAAGGAAAGAGCAATGTCACAATCCTAGTGCAACTGCAAAGTTGAGCTAAACTCTTTGTGGTAAGTGAACCCAAGGGACAAGGACAATTACCTTGAACCTTTGTGTTATATTATTTTGAACTTTACTCTGAGCTTCAGTAGCATGTTTTGTTATGCAGAAATTAGAAATCAAAATAGATTATATTAATGCAATATAGTTAAATTTTGTGCAAGATGTTTTGTGAATTCTGTCCTGTGCACTTTTTCTCTCACTTTTCCAGCCTTGATGAGAATGTAGGTCCAGAGTTCATAGGCACCTACCACAGTCACCCGGTAGTTGGTTCCAAACAGTCCCACTTAGTTTCTGGAAGGAAGCATTCTGTCTTCTTAGAGAGTTCCTTGCTCTCAGCATTACGTCACACACCACACTCTTTCCAAATAACTGAAGATGAGCTCTCTCTTACTTGCTTTTATCCCTTTGATGTAAGAATGAAAGGCTGAGTTTTAGTAAACAAGAAAATATAGAGTACATTCCATTTAAATTCTAAATTCCAGTTTAAATCCTTAGTTCTATAAGGACCTCTTTTCTCTTGTAAAAAGAATTGTCCTGGAATAACAGTATTTGCCCCAGTTTAGTTTGTACTGAGTAAATTACATAAGAACATTCAAGTTGCCTTGATTTACAGTATGACGATTTAAATTTTGTATGCCTTATTTTAACTTCAGAAGCTTATTTTATCCTCAAAAAAGTAAATATATAGAAATAATTCACTCATGTCTTTTGTTTAGACTTCATAAAGTATGCTATTTTATTTCTTTTCCTAGTTACTACTAATAATAGTTACTATTAATAATGTAAGCACAATTTTGCTCTAGAAGGGGACAGAATGCCAATTTATTTCAAGTAATCACCAAATGTGAAATAAGATAAAATTAATAACCTTCCATTTTATAGTAACTAGTTAAAACTATGAATATGATGGCAATTTTAAAAAGCATATCAATGGGTATTTAAAATACTTGTAATCTTTCTTTATTAATCATCTCCTACTTTATTGATCAGTCTCCTTTTTGCTAATGTGAAAAATAACTTGAACATGTATGATTTATATCAAAGTAGTTGCTTGTGATTCTGGCCCAAATTTAAAGGTTGAGCTGCTCATATATTATTAGAATGCCAATCTAAGGAAAATGTTTGGGTTAAGCCTACACTGAAAAAATAGAATTAATAATTTATCTATCAACTGCCTGTTTTCAATTTTTAAGTGACAAGCACTCCGAAGTACAAAGCAGGATGTAAATCCTGACATAATGTGCAAGCAATCGGGCATTGGTAAAGAATATTATCTATAGGATCTTGATGCTTGATATGATGCTAAAGATTTTAATCAGCCAAAAAGAAAATATTTTTAAGAAAAAATAAACTTAGTTATGTGATTTTTCCATATTTCAGAGCTGTGTCCAGCTCTCTAATAAACTTATTTTCCCCAAGTTTATAATTAATTAAATTTTTTAAACCCAGGTAGTCATAAAGTTAGGGAACTTAGTTTCAACCAAAAAGTCTTTCTATAAGAGCAAAAGTGTTTGGTGTAAGGATTTGGCTAAATAATAAATAATAAAATCCTACATGAGTATGATGGCGTGTGTCTCCCTATGTCTTTGCATGGTCTTCCCTCTGTGTGTACTCAGATTTACTCTTCAAAAAGGTGTCAGTCATATTGGATTAGGGTCAAGGAAAGGACCTCATTTTAATGAATACCTCTTAGAGACCTTATCTCCAAAACCATCACATTCTGAGGTCCAAGGTTGGAAATTAACATGGGAATTTATGGGGAACAAAATTCAGCTCATAACAATAATGTTCATATGTCACTTTTGTGAAGAGAAATACAGGAATTCATTTTAACAAAACTAAGGCAGGTGAGGGATGAGGGCAGTCCTTTATCTAAGTTTACTAATTGGTCTTTTTTTGTTTATACACCTGTCTCGCTGCGGTTTGGTTATTATGAGACTGTCTTTCCAAACTAGTAAAGCTTGCCCAGATTTTACCTAGTGATGACAGGGTCAGATACTGCCCAATTGCAAGGCACCTCCTGAGGCAACTAGTTAATGTGTTTGGTTTAGGTTTGAATTTCCACAGCTTCCTCAGTACCTTGTTTCCTTAACCCCTTGTTTCCATTTTCTTGATCCATAGAAACATTTTCAATTTAATGCTACAGAAGTCAGTCATTCACATCTGAAACTTCACAAAGAATTAACAGTCATGTTTTCCAGACCACAGCAAGTAAAAGAGAAAAATTAACTCAGAACAGTGTTTCTGAAGACAATCAAGAAATAATCTGTTCCTCCTCCTCCCTCCTCCTCCCTCCTCCTCCCTCCTCCTCCTCTTTATTTTGAGGAAAGATGCAGGCAGGAATAAAGACAATTAGGCAGGCAAGCAGGAAGAAACAGGAGGAAGAAGCATTTTATATTTTATTTGGTTGTTCCTCTTGCCCCCAGGAGCAGGACAAAAACCTGGTCCTTGAGATATATGTGAGCCTGGGTCCTTGAGTCCTATGCTTGGCAGACTTATCCCTTAAGCCACCAAGGCAGGCCTCTCTGGTTTCACTTAACTCTGCTGTGTGAACACCACTAGTAGTGAAATGCTTAATAGCTTCTGGTAATCGTAAAAACCTGGAAACTTCCTGACCATCATCTCTCTTCTGGAAGGCATTGCCTACTTTTTGTTTAGTTTTAGAAAAATAGAGGAAAGAAGTATTTTCAGAGGATTTGTACTTGGAAACAGCCAGAGGAGGTTCTGAATGATCTGCTATCATCAGAGAGCCATGGGCCATATTATTTGCAGAGTCTCTAGTGATCTGTTTGAAACAGAGGTCTAAAATAGATTGTCAAGGAATATATGTTTATTTAAATGTACAAAATTAATTTTATCATATATCTATCCAAAAGAGTGTAGAAGTTTGAGCCTCCCCGCAAAAGAGAAAATATTTGTATAGTGTTTCTTAAAGTCTTTTGTCTCTTCTTTTAATGACACATGCTAAGTTATATTGCTTTTTCAGGATCATTTTTTTTCCCTAGCACAGTTAAATTATCTAAATTATAAATATGGAGATTTTTAGAAGTTAGTAAAATTAATAAATTATACCATGACTTCTCATTAACTTCATCTATGCTTATAAAATAGTTTTCTTATTCTTAGGAACAAAATAGTCTATAGAAGTATATACACATTAACAACTCGTTTTATGTGCATCTAAGTTTGTAATTTATAACAATGACTGAATTCAAATGAACTTGAGATACTCCAAACAGATTTGATAACTTAAAAACATCATTAAAGGTTAAATTCAATATTTTAATTACTCAAAATAGAAAGTCAAGTATTTAGGATAAAAATTATTTTGAATATAGATCTGCCTTAGCAAAGAAATTATGGCAAAATCATTGGATGCAGGCATGAAAAGAAAACAGATGTGTTTGAAAAATAATTCTAATCTCAACTCCTCTTATTAATTCCAGTATGGCAAATCTTTATTTTGGTATATTAACCTTTAAAAGCAAATCTCGTAATTTGTTTTTCTTCTACAAATACACAATGCAAGCATTTTGTTCATTGCTGTACAATAAGAACAGCTCTCATTAAAATGTTCCTCTATCCTGGTTAATACATTCAATTGTTTGAATGGTTGGGGGGAAAAAAAAAAGAAAGAAAAAGAACAATGACTGTCTCTACTCTGACCTCCCTGGTGCCTAAGAAAGTTATCCAAAACACGACACAATATTTATTTGAAAAACGTGTAGACTTAGTCATAGCCACACTCACAAAGTTGTTGGTGGGTGGTAACATAGATTCTTTCTTAATTTAAAAAGGACATGGATAACCTTGGCACTGCTGACGTCTGAGAAATATTACTTGGCACAGATTGTGATAAGAAACGAATCACTTCAGGATAACTGAAGCCTCAAGATGTCCCCAGTTAGCTGTGTAGACTAGACCTTGGAGGATTAAAAAAAGAACTGGGAAATTTGAAAATGAATACAAAAGTAGCTCCCGCCCCGCACCCAGCAGGATCAAAATACTTTTCCTCATCTGGTGTGAAATTCTTTCTATGGTTGCAGTTAATTATTAAGGCACAATAGAATCCTAATATATGACATATTTCTGGACTATTATAATGAGATAATTCCAGAATGTGCTGTGATGGCTGAAACTGAGAGCAGCTGAGGGAGACAGCAGGGTGGCCTTAAGAATTAGAGAAATAAAAAAAGGCGGGGTGGGGAGAAGAAAAGTTGGCTGGGAAATGCGAATTGTCCAGAAGCAAAGGATTGTATATGAAAGTAGTATTGGGGGAAGTCAAGAAACCCAAGAAAGTGAGGGGCTGAATAAGCAAACAAGCTCTGAATCCTTCTGGGAAGAAAAGTATTGCCTTAACTTCTGTTTCATATTCCTTGTAAAGGCAGATAATACAAGCTGTTTTTGCCAGTGAGACCCCTTTCTGTTTTCTTTTGGTTTTTGTTATAAAAGTCTCTAGAACAATTTTTGCATATTCTGTAGAGGTAAAGACCTTTACTGTGGTAGGCTTTCAATGTTAATAAAAATCAAGATTCTGTACCATCATATATTGGGTGATATATGAATGTATGCTTCCTGGTATTTGGGTGCACATTTAGGTAAGTGAATCAGAATCATTCTTGGACTGTATTGGCTTCTTTTAAATTCATATGAGTAGAATATATGTTTCATGAGAGCTAAGGGTATTGTCCAGTTTGCTGTCTGCTATTTACCCAGCACTTAACACATACCCAGACACACAGTAGCTGCTCCAGACCTATTTGATGAGTGAATATCTTCTATAAGAGCACAATTCTCAACCTTGAGTATAAAAGAACTCTTTCTAAAGTTAGTAATCTGTTCATTACTATGCATACACTCTACCATCTCCTCCATCTCCACAGATGGTTTTAACTGATCTGTACCTGTGCATGGCTGAACATCTAAAAAGGAGACCCACAGCATACACACCATGATCTTATATCAGTGGAAGGAATTGTCCAAACTATAGGAGAGTTCTAAGAGCCAAGGGAAATGAAAATGCCAAGGGATTTCAAATTGTCCACTGAGCAAGATGAGATGGAGACATGACTCAGAGTAATTTATTAAGAACCTAGTTCAAGTTCCAGCTCTTCTACTCAGCATCTCGTTGCAACAGTCTTCATCTGAGAGGTGAAAAGCATAATGACATAACCTAATGCATAGCGTACTTTTGAAGATGAAATTAGCTAAGATATTTATGAGACCTTTATATTCATGTCTGTCATGTAGTTTAAAACCATGTAGTATATACTACTACTTCAGATATATCAGGTCTCATTAGCAAAGTTCTGGCCAAAGGACCTGTGTTTTAAGAGTTGAGATACTAGTGAGGCTTCTCTCTGTCACTCTTCTACCAGTGAAAGAGTCCCATCTACAAACCTCTTCGGGTTAGGTAGGCAGGTGTCACCACAGCCCACTAGTGTTAGGCAGCTTCTGGCATGACATTTAGCAGTACTCACCTCCTGAAATTCATGTTCTTGTGGAATCATCTACACTGAGTGTGAACCTAGTATGAACTAACAAAAGATGGTAACTATTTCTTACTGACTCTCTCCTGGCCCCTTTGCTCTCTTGCTTGCTCAGTGAAGCAATATTCTGTGTTGGGAGATGCTCATGTGGCAAGAAACTGAAGGAGGCCTCCAGCCAACAATGTGTGAGGAACTGAGGCTTCAGTCCAACAGGCTAGAAGAAATGGGATCCTGCCAACCAAGTGAGTGAGCAAGGTGGGAATCCTTCCAATTAGACCCTGAGATAAGTACAGCCTCATGAGAGACCTGCCAAGCCAGGGCCAGATTTCTGACTCACAGAAACTGTGAGATAATAAATGTTGCTATTTTAATCCCTCCAGTTGGAGGTCATTTGTTACACGGCAATAGATGACTAATGCACAATTATAAGAAATACATTTTACATTGTGACCTATCTAGTGGGGGGTGCACACATGTAGACACTTTTACACACTTAGCTAAAGCAAGAGTCCATGAAACTATGTATCTTTACTATATTTTGTCTACTATATTTTCTATCCTGTTACTTTTTAAAAATAATGATAGGGACACTGAAGTGATTTCATGACTCATAGAGTGGGTGAACACTTTGGAAAAGTTTGGTTGAGAATATAGTCCCCGAAGAGATGAAACAAAATCAATCTTTAGACATGTGTAATAGAACTGAGGTTACCAATATGGAATGGGGCAGTGGGGGGAGGGGGTGGCGGTAAGTGGCGGCAGAGTCTGGTGGACGATGGTGAAGAACACTTGGTAATTTGGTGCAGGGTAGGGTGTGTAGATCATTATCTAAGGAATGGAGAAACAGCACATATGGGAAACCTACACATATGCATTTATTTTAGTTTGTAAAACAGTTACTGCAATAAAAAAAAAGGGGAAAAAAAGAATATTGTCCCTGAAATGAAGTTTTCTGGGTTTACCACATGCTCTATCAATTAATAATCAGGTAAAACCGGCAAAGTCATACAACCTCACTGCGCCAGTTTCCTGATCTGTTAAACAAGAACAACAAAAAGTATTGAATGTCCAGTGGTCTTAAGAAATAAGCCAGATGGGCACACTCTGATGGAGGAGCAATTAGGTCAATTGCCTCTGAAGGAGCACATCACGTCACCCTGGGTTCAAGTCCCAGGTCCAGGGGGAAGCAACCAGTGTGAACAACTAAATAAAATAAAATACAGTAGGTGCTTCTGACTCCTACTTACTTAACTTCTTTTGTGCACCTTTCCAAAAAAAAAAAAAAAAAAGAAAGAAAGAAAAAAACAGATGATATGTGCAAAATAGTTAGTATAGAACTTTACATATAGAAAAAAGGCTAACTATTCTTAACCAGTAGTTTTATCATAAAAGCTTTCTGTCCCTTTTTCCTGGCACAGAATTGGTAATTCTAGCTACTCTTATGGCTCGTTGAATACAATTGCTGTAGCACTTTAGCACAATTCTATTGTAATTATTTGTTGCCTGTCATTTTGTCTTCCAACCCATTCCTACTGACTTAAAAGTTTCTTGAGAATAGATACTATTTCTAATTATTATGTCTTTTTAATACATGGCACAATCCTTGACAAAAAGTGTCAGTTAGCTAATGAATGAATAAAAGCTCACAATTACAAAAGAGGCCAGTTAGTTCATCAACACCTGTGATTAGTAAAGAATTCTACCTTACAGCAAGTCAAAATTATGTTTTTGCATTCCCTTGTGGCTCAGGTGGCTGAGATGACTTAGGTGCAGGCCATGTAAAGCCTAATGATCCAGGTTCATGACCTGGAGTCAGGGGTAAAAAACAAAGAAACAAAAAACAAAAAAAAGGAAAGAAAGAAAAAGCTTTCTATATACTTATTTTCCTGTCAAAATTGACCCTTATACATCTGTTTCCTCCCTTGTAAGAGTTCTTCTATGTTCTTTCCTCAATTTTTATGTAGAAATAGCCATTGGGAGAATAGCACTTAAAATTCTAAAGTATCTCTGAGTGCAGAAGTACAAAATTTTCCAGTGATTCTGTATCAGAACTGGTAAATATGATATATGACTCTCATTGTCTTTGTCTTACATTACAGTTTTGATAGTATTTGCCAAATTATTTTGAACATTTTAAATAAAATCATAATGCCCATTCTTACAAAAATATCAATTTTATATATAGTCTGTTTTTGTAAAGGTAAGTTCATATTTTTCTTTAGAGGTATTAAATATTTAGTCTTGAGGTTTTATATTCTTAATGAAACTTCTAGAACCCTGATTTTTCTCACTAGTTTAACCAGGTTTCTCAGCTCTATTTATCACTGAAAAATATAATGAGCTTGCTTTCCGAGCTGTATTAAAGGAACTGAAAAACCTGTTGAACAAGATAAGGCAAAGACACTACACTCTTAAGTTGATAGCAGTCGACACTCTAACTAGCATTAAATCAAGATACATTAGTTTATACTTAAGTATTTCATGCATATCCAAAAAGTCATTGTGAGACTATATTGCAAATGTTTCAATTCAATCTAGATATTCTAAGACTATAGATTTATCATAAGGCAGCTTTTTTTCTACCTGTGTGGTCAGGTTATTAAAGCAGATGAGTTTTCTGTAGAACAACCTGTTCTAATGAACCTATGCTGGATATAGGCTTTTTGATAAGTATGAAAACAACTTATAACACAACTAAAATTTTAAAGAAGATCAAAATGGAAGTTCAGCATTAGTTTAAGTACGGGACACAAACCCTGCATGTCTCATCAATATATACATACATTATAATAATTTCATAAATGTGATGATTATACAAAAATGAGAATGAATAAACCATGAAACAGCATAAATGTGTAACATCAGATATAATAAGGAATGTATATTTGGTCTTTGTCCCTGGCTCATGGAACAAGAGTTTCTAAAGCCCTTGGAACTTCCTGATATGGGAGGGAGGAACATCTTTTGTTATTTATAATTATGCTAATGAAGTGATTCTAGGAAGGTCCTTAGCTTCAGTATGGGAACTGGTTGTCTGAGGAGCCAATCTGGTTGGAACTTTTAGTTTCCCTGTTCCAACTCTCCTATCCCTTCCACCCCCAACCGTAACCTCTGTGGAGGGGAAAGATGCTGGAGATTGACCTAATGATCAGTGACCAGTAATTTAATCAGTCCTGAATACTAATCAGTCATGCAATGGACTGAATGTGCCTGCACAAAATTCTTATGTTGAAATTCTCACATCCATTGTGGTGGTGTTAGGAGGCAGGACATTTAGGAGGTGACTAGCTCATGGTGTTGGATCCTTCAAGAATAGCATAGTATCCT
Source organism: Solenodon paradoxus (assembly GCA_004363575.1). Taxonomy (NCBI): domain Eukaryota; kingdom Metazoa; phylum Chordata; class Mammalia; order Eulipotyphla; family Solenodontidae; genus Solenodon; species Solenodon paradoxus. Next base: position 471,649 of record RJWH01000501.1, read on the forward strand.
TGTACAAGAGACCCCAGAGAACTCTTTTGCCATATGAGGACACAGCTAGAAGAGGGCCATCAGTGAACCAGGAATCCAGCTCTTGCCAGATCCCAAATCTACCAGGACTTTGATCTTTGACATTTTAGCATACAGAACTAAGAAAAATAAATTTCTGTTGCTTGTAAGTCATCTGCCCAGTCTTTGGTGTTCTGTTGTAGAAGACTGAAGTAACTAGTACGCCTACTTCATGAAACCTTCATTAAAACCCCAACCAGTGGGGTTTAGACAGCTTCTGGGGTGTGAACGAATGAGTGCTGGGAGAACGATGTGCCTGGGGAACTCTACTTAGAACTCTACTCCCCTCCCCTAAACCTTGCCTTATACCACAGTTCCATTTGGCTGTTCCTAAGTTGTGTCCATTATAATAAACTCATAATAGTAGGTGAATGGATAGTCTGAATTCTGGAAGTAATTGCAGTAAATTCTGGATTCCCATGGTGGTGATGAGAACACATGGATTATAGCCCGTCTTTTAATACAGGAAACCTGAAACTTGTAATTGGCATCTGAAATAGTGACAGTCTCATGACTGACCCCTGACTCTGTTAGGTCTTCACTAATTTCAGGTAGTGTCAATTGAATTATCAGACACCCAGCTGGTGTCTGAAAAGATGGAAAATTGGTTCATTTGGGGAAAAAACAAACATGTATTTGGTGTCAGAGTGTTAAGAGTAGAGAGAGTTTGGAAAATGACACACAGATAAAGTTAATTGAAATAAATCAGGTACAGAATAGTACATACTGTGTTTCTACTTATGGAAATTTGGGGAACAGGCAAAGCTAATTCATGGTATTAGAAGTGCCATTCTTGACACACTATTTTCTAGGCTCTAACTGGAAACTTCTAGGGAATTGGGAATTGGATGGGGCCCGGAGGGGTACTTCACATGCTTATGCTTTGTCTTGATCTTGAGAATGGTTACGTGGGTATGTTCCCTTCATGTGAATTCTTTCAAGTTTTTTATTCAAGATTTCTATACTTTTCTAAAAGTATTTTCTATTTCATTGAAAGATGTGCTTAAAAATTCAGTCAAATATTCAGTTATGCTATTGTTTTAAACATACATTAATTATATTTCACATGGGAGACCTGTAATGCAATGAAATATTACCAGAACTATTTGACAACTTTCAAAAATATTCCATCTTCTCTCTTGCAGGTGAAATATAAATTCCACAAAACTAATGGATTCACTATTGAATCAATTAAGTTCCCATGTTTTTATTATGTGTCTTTTTTGTTCTTGGTATTATGTTAGAAAGTAGGATCTAATATACAATGAGCTAGTCACTGAGAAATGAAGGGCATTTTGAAACCTGAGAGCTGGTTTCTTTTTGTTTTCTATTAGTACCTTAGCAAACTACCACAAAGTAACTGACTTAAAACAACATAAATTTATTATCTTTTCCTTTTGGAGTTCTGAAATCCAAAGTGAGTCTCACTGAGCTTGCAAGTCAACATTCATTTTGGAGGTATGAAGGGAAGATTTTTTTTTTTTTTGACTTTCCAGCTTCTAGGGGCTGTTAGTATCTCTTGGTTCATGACCCCGTTATATCTGCAATGTCAGCCATTGAATTTTTCCTCCTGTTTCCATTGTCCTTTCTTCTTTAACTGTGAACCCCTTCCTCCCTCTTAGATCTATAAGGATCATTATGATTACACTGGTTCTGCCCAGATCATCCTGGATAATCTTCCCATTTCAGGATCTTTCATTTAATCTTGTCTTCAGAATTCTTATTCACAGGTTCTAGGATGTGGACATTTAGAGAAGCCATTATTCTCTCTCCTGCTTATTAATATGAAATGACTCCTAAAACAAGTAAGTCTTTCCTAATAGAATTTGTATCACTAACAAGAAAGCTCTAAGAAGACTAGAGATAATGGCTATGTAAATCCTTTTAAAATACATCCTGATGGGGACTCTTGATAGTTGGAGATAGGAGGGGAATTCTGGGGAAGCACCCACTGAGCTCATCCATTGCCTGCTGTCTTCTGTTTGGGCATGAAGAGTTCCTGTCATTTGAGACGGTAAATATATATGTTCTCTTCCACAGCTACCATACTTACTTTTAGCTTAAACCTTGATGACTAAAGTGACTGTGGTTTTTTTAAATGTCATTATCCCAGAATCAGGTCATCTCACAATTCCATGGCCTTGTATATGATTTCTTAATGTCTAGAAATTTCTTTACCCCAGTTACTCATTTGGCTAAGTGCTGGGTATCCTCTTTAGAATTTTCCTATATAAAAAGCTTTCTTTATCCTTTCCCACCCCCATCTATTGATTCATATATATGTTTATTTATCCATATATGTGTTCTGGTTGAATTCTAAGCTTTTTTCTACCCAAATATATATCAACTGCATTTATATATGTATACATATACATAGGTGTGTATATATATATATATATATGTATATAGGTATACAGTATATAATTGTAAATCTCACCATTAAGCAAGTCCTTTTGGGACAGAATTTCAAAGGCAAATAAAACATATGGTTGAATGAATGGATGGATGAATGAATAAAGGAATGAATGAATGAATGAAAACTAATGAGTTAGACTTGCAATCTATTTAAGACCTGATTCTGGTTATACTTATAGGAAACTGCACAAAATTGACTAACAACTTTGAACCTCAGTTTCCTATTCACTTGAGGATAACAGTTCTTCTTTTTTTCATTTGTCATGTGAGAATCAAAGGAAATAACATAGGTAAAAGTCCATGTCAACAGTGAGCTTTTACTGACAACGCTTGTGCTCAGCATACAAAATACAAAGAAGAATAAAATAAATCCTGCCATTGAGGAACTTAGATCTGTCAGGAGTATCAAGGAAACAGGGGAAGGAATTGTTTCTTTTTTCTGAGAGAGGTAGATCAAAGGGGTACGGAGAGTGGCATTTGAGCTGGGCCAAAGGGCAGATTAAGCATCTGCTTAGTTTGGAATTATGAAATGATGAGATTAATATAAATTTAAATAAAAAGCACTATGGAAATACAAAGAGAGAACTGCTTGCTTTTGTCCAGGAAATTCAGATGAAGAGTCTCACAGATGATAATGACATTAAGGGAAGATCTTCCAGGACAGATAGTTTCTGCCCCTCTTTGAAAACCCCAGCCAGAGAAAGAAGATTTCCGGCAGCCCTCAGCCTAGATGACAAGGTCACTTGGGCTACAGCATATTATGTAGTGTGAGAATTGGCTTCCCACTCCCCTGGGAGGGTTTTTCCAGCCTCCACCTGGTATGAGGTATGAGCCTATGTCAAGAGCAGCTAAAGCTGAGAACCATGTAGAGGATGATTGAATGACAGATGGGGCAAAGTGTCATGAACACTATGTCAGGTTCAGCCCAAGCACCAGAGAGAACATAATTGCCGAAAGGAAATCTGAGAGCTGAGACCAGTAGCCAGAAATGGATCAACTCCATGGGTGTCAGCACAGGGGCAGGGCAAGTTTCCAAAGGCAGAAGTCCAAAATCCCAGCTGGATTGGAAAGCTTTGGGTGAGCACCCTCACACACAGGACTTGTAACAAAGATGGATAAGGCAGAAAAGAGAATTTATCAGGGGCAAATTGTTTTGACAGTGAAAGATAAATGGTGCTATTACTGCTGAGAGCCCAAAGAGGATTCCTGGCATTCAGTCCTTTAGTTTTTGCTCCGGGTAGATGGATTAGCTTTCTGATCTGGAGAAGAAGACACCACCCACTCCACTTCCTACCTTTGTAGCAGCTCTGTGCAGTTATGCTAGCAGTAGGAAGTAAAGATGGAAAGTTTCCAGGGGGTCTCATGGGGAAGGATTTAGAATGCTGGAGTGAGGCCTTTGTCCATGATTCTGAAGGCCACTGGGAGCCACTGAAAGATTATGAATGGCAAGGTCACATGATTGAAAATCAGCAGAAAGAGTATTGGCACAGCTAGTGACATTTTCAACAAACAGAATTTAAGTTAGAAGTCTAAGCTGGAGATGGTTGCATATATTCATTTATGGGAGTAGCTCATCATTGTGGCCAGCATTCATTGATTAAGCCTGTATTATCTGATTAGATGATACCATTTTATAGACCAATTTCATCAAATTAGGTTTACCATTGTGTTGCCATGTCTGTGTGGATAGCAGTGTCAGGTAACTGCCTGAAGAGAAATCAAAATGATCACTTTTTACAAGATTCTGCAAGTGTGATCTGAATCTGGTACAGGCAGGTTTATAGCCAAAATGCGGTCATGTATGCACGTATGCCTGTTATGGTAGTTTTGAATCAGAAATAAACCTATTAGAAAATGTTTATACCTGAATATGCTCTTTTCTAAAACCCCGTGAGACCCCCCCCCACCCAACCCATGGGCGTGTTCTCTGGGGAGAACTCTCCTGATCTTTGTCCCTCTCTGTAGTTTGCTTCCTCCTCGGTGTCCTTGCTCTCCTGTGAAGTGAGTGTTGGAAAATTAGCCCTCATAGGGAACTATAAGCATTCTCAACCTACTCTCTGACTGTAGAAACATAGGGACAGAAGGACAATTTTTCTCAAAAAAGGCTTTTTCTTGGCCCAGACCCACAGTTCCTATAGCTATGAACTCTTAAAATAAATGGCTTCTTATCATTTCAATTCCATTTTGCTCTACATACTAATGAGCACGGTTCTTTGTTCTTTTCTAGACATAGTTCTCAGATGTTTTATAAATATTATTATATATAAAACAAATCCAAGGTGTGTATGTGTGTGTGTGTAAATGTATGTATCTATATAGAAGCACACACAGGCACACATATACACTTTTTTCTTCTTTACCTGCATGGTTCTCTCTCTCAATTTATCATGAGAACTTGGAAATACCAGACTCTGATGGGAGAACTACAGTCAGCTTAACCATTTCAGTTCTAATTTAGATATTTCAATCAAGAACTTTACAAAACAGAGAACTTAAATAGAACATTTCTTGTAAGGAACTGAGCTCACTGAATGTCCCAGGAAGCTAAATGGCTCATTCAGATGCAGTCCACATGCTGAAGGTTGTGACTCAAAGTGCTTAATATCTGATAGCTGTTCTTGGGCTCAAATCCAATCAGTTACCGGTCACACTCTCCTTTTCTCTGCTGATCACATGTCTGTACCACACTTCCTGCTGAAATTAGCAAAGATATCTCTAGCTAGGAAAATAAATTGTAAAGGACACTGAACTTTAGATTATATTTTTAAATCTAGTCATGGGTTCATTTAGCACAAATGTAGGGAAGAAAAAATCTCCATCATTAACTTGGTGAGAGATTTTGTTCATAAGCATAATCAAAGCAATGCTTTTCCCAATTTTAATTTCAGATCGAAGTAACCTAAATATATTTTATTAAAAACATGTCCTGCCACTATAAGCTATATGCTTGTATGAATTACTGAATCATTGTGTGAAATACATTTGTGGCATGAGTATATATTATCTTTAAATAAAATTTGACAGTTGTACAAATCTGATAATTTACAAAAGACTTTCACATCCCAAACACATATTTAAATCCATAAAAAATCCTGTGACTGTATCAATTATCCATTTTACAGTGAAGGAAATAGAGATCCAGTGAGATAGAGCAGTCTGCCCATGTTCTTATAACCAAAAGAACTGAGATCTTCTGATGCAAAATTTTCACTGAAATTACTATCTCATTTGTATTGTTGGTTAACTTTAACCACATATATACTGACAACCAATAGGGTTAGAAGCTTCTTAAGCAAACCACATCTTGTACAAATTTTATAAGCAACTCTTCACCGAATTACCACACAGGGTAGTCATCTAAGATGGTGATGATGAGTACCAAAAGAATGGCTTCAAAGTAGTCTTAGAAATCTTAGATTTGAGAGGTATTCCACTTGTTTTGTAGGATCTGTTTCTCCAAAAAAGTTCAGATAGACTCTTTTTTTGAGCACCCAAAGATATCTTTATTATACATGTTTATGTCACACTACTGAGACAGGGTTGACCCCCCACCCAAACAATAGAGTCATTCGTTCTTCTGCTGGTTTTTTACTTTAATTCTTCTTTCTCTAGTTGTTTTAAGTGTAGAGTTAAGTTGTTTATTTGCGATTTTTCTTGTTTCTTGAGATAGGCCTGGATTGCAATGAACTTTCCCCTTAGTACTGCTTTTGCTGCATCCCATAGGTTGTGATAGCTCGTGTCCACATTCTCACTTGTCTCTAAGTATTTTTTAAGTTCCTATTTGGTTTCCTCTTTTACCCAAGAGTCCTTCAGGAGCACATTGTTGAGTTTCTAATTGGTTTGGGGTCTTCCAGCTTTCTTTTTGTGATTGATTTCCAGTTTTAGGTCATTGTGGTCAGCGAAGATGCTTGGCATGACTTCAATCTTTGTAAATTTGTAGAGAGTTGTTTTGTGTCCCAGCATATGACCTATCATTGAGAACATTCCATGAGCGCTTGAGAAGAAAGTGAAATCTATAGTTGTTGGGTGAAGCGATCAGTATAAGTATTAGACCTATCTGCTCCAGATGGTCATTTAAAGTGGCTGTTTCCTTGTTAATTTTCTGCCTGGTTGATCTGTCCAATGTTGTAAGTGGGGTGTTGAAATCCCCCACTATTATTGTGTTGCTGTCAGTGTCTCTCTTCAGGTCTAATAATACTTTCTTGATATATTTTGACGCTCCTTCATTTGGTGAATATGTTAATAAGTGGTATGTCTTCCTGCTGGATTGATTGTTTAATCATTATATAGTGTCCATCTGTCTTTTGTTATGCTTTTTAGATGGAAGCCTGTTTTATCTGATATGAGTATAGCAGTTCCTGCTCTTCCGTGGTTGCCATTCAACTGTAGGATTGTCTTCCAGCCACTGACTTTGAGTCTTTGTTTATCTTTGAAAGATGGGGGGTTTCCTGAATGCAGCAGAAGGTTGGGTTATTCTTTTTAATCCTAATTCAGTTACTCTTCAGTTTGACTGGTGAGTTCAGTCCATTAACATTTAGGGTGATTATTGATATATAGCTGCTTAGTGTCATTTTATAATTTGTCTTTTGTATGTTGCTCCAGATGATGACTTTGTTCTCTTTCTCTTTTTAGGTTGAATGGGTGCAGTTATGTTTTGATTGATTTCGCTTTTTGTTTTCTTCTTCTCTTTCTCCCTGGGGATATGCCTTGAGGTTACCCTGAAGTTAGCATTCACAGTTCCATGTGTTCCACCTAATTTTATTTTAAAACATATTAGTCTTCTACTGATTCTAACCACCATGTTTTTGTTCTTTTCCTCTCCACTTTTAATATTTACTGTCATATTGTTTTTCTGTGTGATTTCTTTATGCTTTAGGGAGCATCCTTTAATAATTTTGTAAAGCTGCTTTTCTGGTGATAAAATCCTTTAACTTTTGCTTGTCAGAAAAGGTTTTTATCATTTCTTCAGTTCTGGATGATAATCTTGCTGGATATAGTATCCTAGGTTGAAACTCCTTTTTCAGCACTTTGTATATATTATGCCATTCCTTTCTGGCCTGTAGAGTTACATTTGAGAAGTCTGCTGACAGTCTTATGGGAACACTTCTGTATGTGACAGGTTTTTCTCTGGCTGTTTTTAATAATCCTTCTTTATCTTGTATTTTTTACATTTTATGACAGTATGTGTAGGTGTATTTCTGTTTGGGTTTCCTTTATCGGGAACCCTTTATTGGGAACCCTTCCTGGATCTGGAGGCTTACTTCATTCTTCATTTTGGGGGAGTTCTGATCTATTATTTCTTCAAATATGTTCTCTGCCCCCTCTTCTCTCTTTTTCTCTGGGATCCCTATGATGCAGATGTTGTTCCTTTTGATGTTATCCAGAGGTCTCGAGTGCTGCTTTCAATTCTTTGAATTTTTTTAACCTCTTTGCTGGTTTGCTTGATTGAGTTCCTCTCTCCTAGCTTCCCAATCATTGATTCTATTGGAAGCTTCATCCATCCTATTGTTGAGTCCCTCTATTGACTTATTTAATTCATCTATCATGTCTCTTACCTGTTTGATGTCTTGTTTTAATTCTTCTCTTTGCTTCCTGACATTCTCGTTTACTGCCTCTGCTGATTTCTGGATTCCCATGAGTATGTTAATCACTGTTACCCTACATTCCTCTTCAGGTAATTTACATATGTCTGCTGTATTCAGATTTTCCTCTGGGTTTTTGATTGGATCCATCATTTCACATATATTTCTCTGTTCCTTTGCTGTATTCATCATTCTGTTTATATTTCTGAGGGATCAGTTTCCCTGATGTCGGTGTAGGTTTGATTTGCCCAGAATTGGCAATCAGGCCGCAGTTTCGCCTCTACCCACAAGATGGTGGTAGCGGGTAGTGTTGAGGTTTGGGACTGCCTTCTCACTGTAATCCAGGGGGCGGGGTAACAGATGGGAGGGATTTCCCATGGGTGGATGTGTGGTGGGTGGGATTTCCACTCAGTGGTCCCTGGGCTCTGATGCAAAATGGTTGTGGGAGAGGTTTGAGCTCTTTGGCTGATTTCCGATAATGGCTGTGCCCAGTGCAGTTTCCCTGCGCGGGCTCCAGCTCAGCTGCAGGTTAGCTGGTTCTTCTTTCACCTCCTCCCAAGTCGGCCCTCCTTGACTCCGTGTCTCGGCCCCACTGGGCCCCCCTCTCATTGTCTCCACAGTTGGTCCTGAAACCCCTAACCTCTGCCCCACCACACATCCAGAGACTCCTGAACTCCATCCCAAATCCAAATCTGTGGCTTAGCTCAGAACCGTAGTGGGGCCCTCACTCACCATTAGTCTTCAGCTGTTCTGTGTCCAGCTGAAGTGCCAGTCATTTCTTGGCATTTGTCCCAGGAAAATAAGTTATTTTTTTTTTCAGTGTCTGTGAGGAGCGACCTGAAAGTGTGTCCTATCGAGTCACCATCTGGAAGTTGATCCCCCAGATAGATTTTTTGCTAGTATGTCCAGAGCATGCTTTTACCAATATGTGTCCCCTTGGGTAGTGGAGCTAAAAAAGATCGAAGTCCTTAGAGAGACACTACTACCATTACCTTGAATAATAGAGATTACTTAGGATCAGAGTCATCTCCAGACAACTTTTCTTCAGAGAAATCTATCTGAAGGCAGGCAAAACATCTAGACAAGATTTTCCATAGGAAGTCATCTCTGCATGTGAAGATACTTCCTGTCCTCAAGGCCCCAGCCTCATTGCCATTTCTTAGCTTAAGATATAGGGCCTTGTTCTTCCCACTGACCTTAGAATTTAGTCATGTACATTCTCCATACATCTGATTAGTTCTTTTCTCTTAATAGTCAGTCTGATGGTAATTTGTTTGCTCAATTAATCTGAGAAGACCCTCAGAGGGATGGGGAAATTTTCACTACTCCCTGACAGTATGTAAAAATATAATGAGCTAAGTATCCTGTAGATTTTCTTGATATTAAGATTCCAAAATGTTTCCTTCCTTCGTCAATCTTCAAGTCTCATGCCATATATTAAGGTAGTAAAACACCTACTCAAAACTTTCAAGGGAAGAAAATCAATTTTTTAAATATATCCTTTATCAAACTTTCTGAGAAAAATAATTGCTTAATTCATAGAGACCAAGAGATGTTATTAACACTAAATTAAACACCCTATTGGAGAACTGTATCTAAAAGAGTACTTCTTTGTTTCCATATACCAAATAATTATGAGTTTGTTAGTTAAAATCTTTGACAATTTATTTTTATTAGAAGTAATTGATTTACAATTGAAAGAGAAACATCCCTGAACCAAAAGAAATATAACTTCAAAGCTTTTAGCATAATTAAGAACTAATTTCTCTGCTCAAAAGCCTCAAAACTTCTCAGTTGCTAAAAAAATTTCTACAATAAGACAAAATGCATTTTCTCTGAGATATTAATTTATATTCAATAATTACCACAGACTGGGACTCATATTAAGCCCATTGTCATCATTAGAGAGCTAGCATTTCTATAAATAAAAATCCACTAAAAGGCAATGAATCAACAAGGCACTATTGAAAGTTCCTTTTTGGAAACCTCTAAGCATAAATTATGTTTTCCTTAGAAAACATCATATTAAAGGTAAAGGGGCTCTGACAGAACACCCAAGTCTCTCAGAATTGGCCTTTTGTAGATACCCCACTCCGACAATAGAGAACAACCTCAAAAACAAAGAAGTCTTTCCAGCCCTTTAGCCCTTCCCTTAATCAAGAAGCCATCCCACTCCCTCGGTCTCTATCCAGGGAGTACATCTAGAAGAGAACATCGAGAGTGGTCTTATCCCTAATCCCTAGAAGAATCTAGAAAGGATTTTATTTTTACTTTCAGAGTAAATGGTGACTCATTCCTCCTTGCCACATGGTGGCTACCTCTTTCCTCTATTCCACCCCACACCCTATAATGCCTTTCCAGGGCTCAACTTAGAATATAAATCATGGGTTTGCCTTAGCTGCCTCAGAATTTACTGCCATGTGACTTCTCTATAAATATTCTATCAAATTTGGGGTTTTCTCTTACTAATCATGCCTAGTGTTAATTTGTTCATTCATCCAGTCTGTGAAGATCCTCAGGGAAGTGAGAGAACTTTTCCTTTGACCCCACAAAGGAATATACTTATTTTTCTCCTTAACACTTTCTATGCGCTCTAGTCTCATACAAGTATTGCCATTCCTATTGAAGTGCTTCCTGCTAAGAACCTCTGTGTGGGAAAAATGTATATGCAGAGATGGAAGAACAGCATCTTCCAAGAGGGACTCTGAAGATAGTGGTGGTGGCAGTAGGAATTCAAGTCTTTGGACAAATAGCTGAGTACTTGGCATTTTTTTATCTTCGCAAGAAACCTGAGGAAAAATGATGGTAAGTATCAGCCCTATACTATAATAAGAAAATTAAGACCAACAGAAGTTAATTATATCATGCAAATGGTTAGCTGAGTTCAGACTTCCTGCTAGATAAGTAAAATTATATCTTATTCCAGGGCAAAGCTTGAGTACACAGATTTGGGAATTTGGGCTTTATAGGAAATAAAGAGAGCAGCAATAATCTATAACTCCAGATTCCCTCTTTGGGTATTTAACATAATTTTAATGAGTACCCATTAGGCATGCTCTTCCACTGTGGTTTCTCTTCTTTCCACGATGGTTCTATTGGAAATTTATGTGCAAAAAAATCTATATAGTTTTCTTTTCCAATTTTCAATTCCAGTGGAAACAGTTTTCCTAAAGAAGTAACAGTTAAGGGCTTAAAGGATCTCCACTGTGAAGTTGCCTAAAACAGTTCACCCCAAGATCTTCAGAGTTGGTCTCCTCAAGACCCTGCTCTGACATGCAGATTATTTGAACTAAACACAGTGAAGACTCTAGAGGCTAAGGAGAAGCTCTTGCCCTTCTCAGAATGCTTCCACCCTTCCCTTAATGGAAGAAGCAATCACCATTCCCTAACCTCTACCTTTTTCCTAATGGAAGAAGCTATCATTGCCTCCTTACTGCTTCACAGAATGTAGTTCAAGAGAGTCATAACCTAGGTGTAAGTTTATCTGAAAAATGTCCTCTTTAAGAAACCCATCTTTTATTCAGGGTAAAGATGAAGTCATCCCACACCTTGTCATTTGAAACCGCCTCTTTGCTCTAGGTTCCCTTATATTGCTTGGTATAAGATTTAAACCTGGCTCATCCAGTAGAAGGTGGGACCATGGTAGCTTCTCCCTGTGTGCATTATTAAATTGTTTTTTTATTCTTTTGCCAACTTGTCTAATGCTGTTTTGGTTACTCAGCCCGAGAGGAACCCAAAGAGAATGGGAGAATCATCCCCTGTACCCCAACTGTTACTACCAATGCTCAAATGAGTTTTATCCTCCTGTTTGTTCAGCAATCCTGATGAAATCAGACCATAAGAATCATCACTGAACTTGTCACTGGGTACAAGAGCCATTTCCTCAAAATGGTTAAATCAAAGCTAGCATAGGGCTCAGTTGTGCTGACTTTAGGAATCGCCAAACCTGCATAGCTGGTGGATTACAAAGGACAATGGAATTTACAATCTTAGATGAGAAAATGCCCTCCTGGAGAACTGTGGGGACTAGCCAGACAAAGTGGAGGCTAAGAGGAGACAAAGGTCAAGAAGGACACATTAAATGCCCACCCCTGGGAGACATGACAGCTCTGATCCTGGAACATTCTGCCCCTTTTTCTGGAAGTCTACAGATGTCAGAGATCTAACTTCACCCCTTCCCTTGCCTTCCTTTGCAAAAAGCATATAATCTAGTTTCCACATGGCAAGGGATTGAAGAGATATTTTGGCCATTCTTCTTGGACAAAGAATACATTTCCTTATCCATTCTACTGGTGGTCCTTGATCTCACTTAGCTAAATGGGAAGAAGAACCTAGATGATAAACCTAGTTTGGAAACAAACTGAGTGGATGCAAACATGGAGTCAAGTTCAGGCTCTGGTCACATGTTAAGCCACAGGAGAGCAATAATTTGCTATCTTTCACTGGCATCGGTTTTCCTCATCTGTGAAATGTGGTTGTAGTACATCCTCAAGTACTCTGTTGCACTTTAGGCAACAAACTCTTAATGAACTTCAGAATTTGTTTAAAACATCTGACCCATATATTTAATAGACAGATTATGGGTGTCTATTGTTAACTTGACTATGTCTCATGTAAATATAACAGTCATCAGAGAGAGGAGATCTATTTTAAATTCAAATCACTCAATAAATAATACAAAGTAGCTAAGCATTCTTAGATCGCTTCTGTATTTTAGGATCAAAATCACCTTGTACCTTTTTACTGCACTCAACAAATAACCATCATTTAGTTGGCAGTCATATGTTTGAAACCCTGTGATGAGGTTTCTTTTCAGAGCTGAAAAATTCTGAAGGTAATTTAGTGAGTGAATTTGACAGGAGATTATTTTATGGCTGTTTCTCAGGACTTTCATGCAAATCCATAAAAATTAGCTGGCACACACATTCTGTGACATTTCTGTGGAGTAATATGAGCAACTGGGTGAAAATAGGTGGAGAACCTAGAGGAAGCATATGAGCATGTGCTATTAATGCAAGCTCCCCTTTCCCTCTGGTGACATAAATGAACAATTTGCAAGCAGATTATTACCTAGCCAAATTGAGAATTTCCCATTCTTCTTTTTTTCTTTTTAACTCCCTTTAAAAAATTTTGATGTCTAGCTGGGGACAATTAAAAGAGATTAGCACATATGGCATAGTGGCGTAAGTCAAGAAATTTTAACATTTTAATTTAATTTAATAACCATATTTAATGCCTTATAGTTTTGAAAGTTTAGCCAGATTTTTTCTTTTATTCTCTCTCTCTCTCTCAATGGGACATTTATTTCATCATGATATCTAATACAAGTTTTTATGGAAATTACTCTCACTAAAAACACCATCCTAAAAAGTACATACCTGAAAAAAAATTAGGTAGACACTTAAAGACCAAGAAACAGAAAGAAGCGAATATTACTCTTGAAGTTCTGTTTGATTCTTCTGTATCATCTTAAATATTGGTTTAGCGCTCACTCAAAATTTCTGAGCCAAATGAAGTCACTTGGTAGTTACTTCACAATGCCAAACAAATTCAAATTATGGGGAGTTTTTCATAATCAAACAAATTCTATTTCATTCCAATCAGATAGCACTTTCTTTCCAAATCAAAATTTGAGAATTTGGACTATTGAGTTTTTACAAAACTTAAAGTCAACTCATTAAGTAAGCTAATTTAAGTTTTGTGTTTATTACAAGTGAAGTTAACTTTATTTGTGTTTTATTTTAAACAGAAGGCATATTTCTTTTTGTAACTAAAATTTCCATTATTTTATGTGTATGTACTTAATTACACTATTTTTAGAGACAAAGATTTTTTTACCCTGTTTTTTTTTTTTTTGCTTCTTATACCTTGTATTTCCCCTTCATGTCTGCACTATATTTTCTTTCAGAAACACAATTCAATCTGGTTTAATTCCTACGTGGATGATACCTGGAGATGCCCCACAGACACTGAGATCTCAGCCTGTCCTGAACTCACTTTCTTAGCCATTGAGTTGGCTGAAAGAGTTCTTATTTGCTTTTAGAAGTGTTACTATGTCAGAAGCCTCCAATTATCCTTGATTACTCCCAACAACACAATTCCAGATCCAAATGATTATTGAATCCTGTCAATTGTACTAGAGAAATGTCTTTGAAGTTTAAGCTTCTTGTTCTTCAAAGTCACTGCTGTAGCCCAGGTCACACAGAAGTCACTTTGGGAAGCTATATACCACCCTACATTAACCATGTGGCAAGTTTACCAATAGAAGCTTTAGCTTCCTCAAATATTCAGCAGAAGGTGAACTGAGCTCAGTGTTGCTGGGAGACTGTTAGGTAATGAATACAATGTATTTAGCAGATTCTGATATGCAGTAAGAATCTGCAGTCCCAACAGACAGTAACAAGGCTTGGGAGCGCTAAGCAGCAAAGACACAGTCCATTCAGGAAAAGGAATTCTTAGTTAAATATCTGTAGTTCACATTCCTTGCTATTAGTTAAAAGAAATACCAGCCTGAAGACTTAACAATGTAATGTGTATAACTATATAAGATTTACTCAATTTTTTAAAGGCAAAGTAGAAGAGAAAGCCAATTCTATCCAATGGACAACTGAACAGCACACTCAGTCACAGATGCACGCATCCATTCGTATGCCAGGAACACTTCGTAGGAAAACATCACCAGAAAGTGGTTGCCTGACCAGGCATTTTCAGTTCTTAATGGAGAATGATGGGAAATGAATGGTTACGGCAGCTACTTTGGCAATACTTCATTTCTTGTGGATGTTTTTCCATAATATTAAAAATTGCAGCTTCATTGTGGCCCTGTGCTCTCAATCTATAATAACAAACACTAATAAATTTCAGTCTGGAAATATTTTTGCTTGAGTCTTTCAACCAGGCTTCACTCAATTGCAATGGTTATATCTTTTTCTGATCCATTTTAAAACATGGTTCCTTTTGTCATCCACTGATTCAGACTAACTGTATCTACACCTGCCCAAGAGAAAGAAGAATTCTCTGGAATTGGGACTCAAGGGCAGAAATTAGAGCTTGTCTGAGAGTGATAGTGTCTAGTAGCTGCTGGAGGCAGAAGACACTGGAATTAGAAAGATCCTGCTGGTATTTCTTTCTACTGCTAAGAGAGAGACAATAGTATGTCAGTGATTCTTTCTCCTGGCCCGGTCATTTTTCCTGGGATCAATATTAAGAAAGGAAAGAGAGAAAAAAAAAAAAAGAAATTCCATTCAGTTGCAGACTGAATCTGTGTCTGTTTTCAAGTAGCAGTGAGGTACTCCATTCTGTGTCTAATGTAAATGAATTAGGTTTCAACTTTCCTTTCACTGTTTACAAAAGTCAATTTCTAGCCATAGTTGGATACGCCTGTCTTCAGAATATAACTGTAGCAGTACACAACTGCTTCAGGGATCAAAGATGACCATCTCTCTAGAGTGTCACAGACAGTTCATTAGGAAGGGAATCTATGAGGGCTATTCAATGTGTCAACCATGCTAATAGTCTGTCACTTTGGCACATGTCTATTTATAGTTGTCTATTTTTGATTGACTTTCTAATTGTCCTGTTGTTGCCAGGGCTTACTGGATGTTGAAACCATTTCTAAATTTTCTTTTGGGTATCATCTTTTCAAAATATGGAGCTATTTTTCTGTGGTTCACTGCTGTGGTTAACAATCATCAACATATTTAAACAGGAAAAACTATATCCGGTTAGTGAGAACCCTGAATAAGATGTTGATATTCACAAGCAGGTCTCCAACAAAGTTTCAAAAAATGTGAGTTTGCATTTGGTGAAGTCTGATATTTATTTGAAAGGCAGGGACAGCCCATACAGTTGTGGAACTTCAGCCTTTAGTGTGTGATGACAAAATGTTAATAAATTATTTCCAGTGAGTACCTCAAAGCAACTGCCAATAGTGGAAAGATGAAAGAACAAAGAATGGCTATCACTCCCCAAGAGTGATAAACTATCTAGGATAGCTAAGTAGTTTGTTTAGGGGTGACCTGTGGGAAGAGGTGACAGCTTTGACAACATCACAGAGACAAAATCAAACTCAAATTATTTTGACTAAAACATAAATGTAAGATTAGAGTGATTGAATGTATTTACTATGAAGTAAAAAGAGACCATAATATGTATGTACAATTTTTAAAAGACCAATCAGACAAATACGCATAGATTAACCACCTGCTTTAAATATTAGAAAATTATCTTCCACTAAACTACACTTCCATTCATGCTTACATTTTACTTCTGTGTGCTGATCATAAATCATACTTATGTATACTTCTGTGAATTTCTGCCTTCAAATATCTTTTTTTTGGTTTCATCTATGTTCGTTCCCTAGTACATTAGTTTCAAAAATGTAGAATATGCCACTATATATGAATTTAAGATGGTTTATATATTCAGGTCCCCATTAATGTATGTTTGGATTATTTATAATTTTATCTATTTTAAACTATGTCTCTCTTGATATTTTTGTATATATCTCTGATATGCAAATAGAAGCAGTTTTCCATGGTGGTTTCTAACGTCAACTTTACTAGAGAATATCTAATTGCTTTCCACTGAGTGCACAAACTTACACCCTCATCAAACTTTATAGAATCCCTGCTCCACTATATGCTTTCTGATATTTAGAATTAAAAATTACTTAAGTTTTTATCATTATTGATAGTAAATAATGTATTGTGTTTTTATTTTGTATAACCTTAACCATTAATAATATTGGTTATTCACAATGCTTCTTTTGTCAAATTCATCTTCTTATATGTTCCCTTTTTATAATGTGTTTTGTGCTTTTATATATTACTTCGTGGGGATTCTTTATACGTTCTGGCTATAAGCTTTTCTCGGTAAAGTATTTTGAAAATATCTTGTCCCCACTTAGTTTATTGTTTGTATTTGCACAATGTCTTTTGATGATAATTTCTTTATTTTAACATATCACATATAATCATCCTTTCATGATGGTTTCGATTTTATATGCCTTATTTAGGAAATCCTTCCCTCTGCCCGTTTTTAATTCAGTTGTTTGTTACTGCTGTTGTTGAGTTTTGTGAGTTTTTTAAAAGAAATTTTGGACATTAATCCAAATTTATTTGATTTGTAAATATCACATATTCAATAGGTTGCTTTTTTGTTTTAATGAAGGCTTTTTCATTGTGCAGAAGCTTTTTAATTTGATATAGCTCTGTTTGTTTGATTTTACTTTTGTTTCACTTGTTGAAGACATACCCACAAAAACATCACTAAGTTTGATGTCGAAGAGCTTGTCAGATATGTTTTTTCTGTGTTTTATGGTTTCAGGTCTCACATTCAAGTCTTTAATCCCATTTGAATTAATCTTCAGGTATATTGTAAGATAGTAGTCTAGTTTCAGTCTTTTGAATGTTGTTGCCCAGTTTTCCCAACACCATTTATTGAGGAGACTGTCTTTTTTTTTTTTAATGTTCTTTTTTCCTTTGTACATTGATCTGTGTCCTCTTTTATTCCAATACTATGCTGTTTTGATTACTGTCGCTTTATAGCTTACATTAAAGGTAGAGAGCATGATAATTCCATTTTTTTGTTATTTTTTTCTCAGGATTGTTTTGACTATTTGGGATCTTTTGTAATTCTGAATACGTTTTATGATTTTTTAATTCTATTCTGTGAAGACTGCTGTTGGAATTTTGATAGGGATTGCATTGATTCTGTTTTGCTTTAGGTTAGAAGAACATTTGACAATTTTAATTGTTCTAGTCCATGAACACAGAATATCATTCCATTTTCTTGTATCGTCTTCCATTTTTTAAAATAATGTTTTATAGTTTTCAGTGTATAGGTCTTTCACCAACTTAATTTATTTCTAGATACTTTTTCCTTTTTGGTGCAGTTATAAATGGGATTATTTCTTTAATTTCTCTTTCTGTTGATTCATTATTTACATATAAAGATATAACTATTCCCCTCCCCACCCACCTTCATTGCCTCCTCTTCCTCTATCTCCTATTTTTGTATATTAATTTTGTAGCCCAGATAAAATCTACAAATGGCAAATAGGCATACAAAATGATGTTCATCTTTTATTATCAGGGAAATGCAAATCAAAACAAGAATGAGACATCACCTCACACTTCTGAGGGTAGATATTATTCAAAAGTCAAGAAACAACAGGTGCTGGTGACAATGTGGAGAAAGGGGAATATTTATACATTGTTGGTGGGAATGTATATTGGTGAAGTCATTATGGAAGACAGATACATCAAAATAGAGATTCCTAAAAAAATAAAAATAAAAAAAAATATGATCCAGCTGTTAGTCTGAAGAATATAAATACACTAATCTGAATAGATAGATGCATCTCCATGTTCATTGAGGTATTACTTACAGTAACAAAAGTCAGTAACCACCTAAGTGTTCACTGGTGGACAAGCGGATGAAAAAAGATATACATACACAGTTTAATATTACTCAGCTATTAAAAACGTCCTGTGATTTGCCAACAAGAGAGAATTAGTTTAATTGAAATAAATCAGGTGAGAAAGACAAATACATAAAACTTCACTCATATGTGATAAAGAAACTAATCAAGTGAATGGACAACAAGAACAAAGAAGTCACTTTCTTAGACTACAAGAACAAATAGTGGTTACCAGAAGGGAGCGAGGAGGGGGTTGTAAATTGGGCAAGAGAGGTCTACTGTATAGTAATGAATGGAAACTAGATTTTTGGTTGAGCATGATGTAGTAAATATAGATGCCGATATTTAACTCTGTACACCTGAAACCTAAATAATAACAAAAAACAAATATAACAAAAAACAAAATAACTTCAATTAAAAGAAAGGAAGTTCTTTATAACTCTTATGTTTACACCTATGTTTTCATTAAAGTTTAAGTTCTGTATTTTACAAGTTTGAGTCCGTAGACGTTATTTTTTATTGGTCCTGGGTATTTTGCTATTTTTTGAGGAAGTAGTCCTTACATGTCAGTTATATCAAGTTGAGGGATGGTATCTGCTAGAAATGTTCATTTTTGAGAGAGGGGTTTTGAAATTTCCAGTATAATGGAGGATTCATCTACTTCCTTTTGCAATTCAATTAGTTGTTGCTTCACATCATTTGATGCCCTGTTGTTAACTGTATACATGTACTGATAGGTAAGATAATTATTATTCTTTGATATTCAGTATTTTCTAGTTTTCACTTTGATTACATTGACCTCTGAGCTTCAAAGTGGTATACCTTCAAATTTTTATCATCCAGACTTTTAAAATTATGCCTTTTGCTATTGTATTAAGTGCATTTTTAAATAGAATATGAAAAATACTGACTTTTTGAAATTTGTTGGTGCTTGATTTATTACATATCATTTGGGTGTTTTTTGCAAACATTCCATGTATCCTTGAAAGAACATATATTTTGCAGTTTGAGGGTACAGTTTTATATATGTGTGTATGTATACACATCAGTTATAAAGTTATATATATATGCACATATATAACTTTATAATTGATTTTTCATGTGCTCTCAATCCTTAATAATATCTTATTGATCTGTAATTACTGAGTGAATTATTAATTTTCTGATCTAATAAGCAACTGATCAATTTCTTATTCTTTTAGATAGCTTGAAAATGTTATTTTCTAAAAAATACATACTAATGTAAAATTATATCTTATTGAAAAATCAAATATTTATCAATAGGAAATGACTTCAGAAAGATAATTGAAGTAGATAAAGCTGTTATGTGCTGTTGCTTAGATACATGCAAAGGACTGTATGTCATGCTAATAAATGCAACTGATGATGGAAACATCCTAAATCCCTTAGAATAAATGAAAACTATTTCAAAGCAAAGAGGCTGGTTGTCTAATTCATTGGGTATAGAAACTTTCATCACACAGCATTAACATTGAAAGATGGTGTCATAGTTTAATAGGTAGTGTTTTATTATTCTTTCTTAGTAGACTGTAAATAATAGTGCTTCTTTAATTTAATGGTACATTAAAGTAAGTGAAATAAATGAGCTGTAAATTTAAATCCATTCTGACTATCTTTTCCTTTTACTGGAAATGTTAATCTTTTTCTATTTATTCAAGATAGATCTACTTGTAGTTGTCATATCTCATACCTTTACTCCTCCATTATTTTAGTTCTATGCTCTCTGATAGTTTAACTCAGAGATACTATTAGATACCATGACTGTTTGTCTAGGCAATATTTGAACAGGTTTTCCTATATGTTTTCATTCATGATTCCTTACACCTCATACCTTCCATCTTAAATCATTTCCTCTAGTGATAATGTGTGCCCTGTAGAAATTTCTTTAGCAAATTATGCTTGTATTAAATTCTCAGTTTTTATTTGTATAAAATTGTCTTTATATCACATTCAAACTTATAAAATTATTTCATTGGGAATACAACTCAACAGTGACAGTTACTTTCTCTTAACCTTTAAAACCATTTACCTTTATCTTCTGGCTAATTTGTTGCTGTGTAGAAATTAGCAATAACTCAAATCTTATACTCAATATGTAATCTCTTTCTGGTTGCTCTTAAGATTTTGTTGTTATTCTTGGTACTCCACAGCTTTATAATACAATGAAAAAAAATTTGTTCTTCCTTCTTGGGATTTACTGGGTTTTCTAAGGTTGAGTTTCTGCTGTCTTCATCAACCTTAGAAATTCTTAGCCTTAGTGTCTGAATATTGCTTCTCAGTCATTCTTTCCAATCTTTTAATTTAAACCCCAATCTCAGTCTGAAACTCAGATAAGAAATTTAATGAGTCAATTTACTACACTCCCATCAAAGTTAACCTTGATATCATATTTTCCATCTTTGATTCTCTGCAGTGTATTCTGTGAATCTTTGGTTCTACCTTTTTTTTTTAAATCAGTTCTATTTTTACTGTGTCTAAGACATTGCTTAATATAGTCACTAAATTCTTAAAAATTTACCAAATTTAATACATTCTGAATTCCTAATATGAGATGTATTTTTTATTTCCAGAATTGCTTGAAATTTTTTTCAAATATTCCTTGTCCTTTTTTATAGTTTCTTCTTTTGTCATAGTTTTGCATGCTTTTTTTAACATACAAGCATAGCTATCTTAAATTCCTGTGTGAGACCCCTACATTTCATACATGTCTGATTCTGAAATTTTCAGGTTAGTTGACTCTCTAAGTAGCAGGCTTCTGTGGTTATTTTGTGATATGTTTTTCTTTTTAGTCATAGGCATATGTTTCTTGAAACTTTATGTATTGAAATTCTTCTAGCTCGAACATTGAACTTAACTAATGTCCTTTTTTTTTTTTAGGCATTCGGGGGCAGGATAGCTTTAAATATTCAGCTTACAGTTCTTAAATCCATCAGATTTCTATCCTAAACTCATGTAATGATGGGTTTATGCATAGCAACCTCCCTACCCACCTCTACCACCACTATCCAGAGAGAAGGCTGAGGCAGGCAAAATATTTTTTTAGCAAGAATGTTTTCAGTTAACCATTGAAGGGGTTACTATAGGAGCCCACTTATACAATGATGTCTCTGTTCTGACTTTAGATATTGAGGGTGCCTCTGGTTTTGTCTCTTGCTTGTCACATGGGGCATTTAAATTCAAGTTCTCCCTCCCCAAGAATTTTCAGATACCCCAAAGGCAAACACCTGTGCATCTTTCATCTAGGAATTCACTTTACTTTCCAACTGACTTACGGATGTCTATAACAAAGGTGAGTGTGTGTGTGTGTGTGTGTGTGTGTCTGTGTGTGTGTGAAGTTAACATTTTTGTTGTCCTCTGCTGGAAGTTTGCTTTAGGGAGTTAAACCACAATAGTGTCAGAAATAAAAGAAAGACTTCTAGGAGAATTTCTACTTTGATAGTGAAATAATTTATTTTTTAATTAATTTTTTATTGAAATAACTGTGATTTACAACACAATATAAGATTAGATGTGCAGGTTCACGCTTCATCAAACATATGCTCACACTCACCACCACACTAATAGTCCACAGTTGTCCATTGGACCCCACCGTCCTTTTTCTCCCACTGCTACCTCCTTTATCTCTAATAACCTCAGTTCTGTTATCAGTGTTCAAGAGTTAGTTTTTGTTTTGTTTTGTTTTTCTATTTGTTTGCTCTATTTCTTTATATTCCACTTATGAGTGAGCTCATCTGAAATAATTTGTCCAAAAGAATTTAATTCCTTTTTTAAAAAGTGTAAAATCAAGCTCAGGGTTTACCTGGAGAGATTTTGTATCTAACAGGGGAACAAATGGGGCTCTGAGAATTAAAATGAGGGTGTAAAAGAAAAATCAGAAAATCAATGAGAGAACTTTGAAATTCACTCCCTTCACAGTCTTCCCTGTTGAAGCAGGCAGTCATTTTTCCTCCCCTTTGCTATTACCCCTACTTTACCTCTCTTGCCCACCTCTCATCTATCATCAGAACACCTGGGATAATTACTTCCAAAAGGAAGTTGGTTTCTTATCAAAATCTAATCTTATAAACGTATATTCCAATATGCCCTTGCGAGTCAGAGCCAAAGTGACATCCTAGAGGAGAAAAGTACACACGAAATACATAAACAACTATTTTTGCTGGATACAGAGAACAAGAATGTGTGTAAAAGTGAAATTTTAGGGTGCTCAACAAAGCATGAGAAAACATAACTTTAGAACAGTTTGAATTTGCCACTGTGATACAGTTACTAGAAAACTCAGATTCTGAGAGTTTGCTGGGTGGATAAACACAGATTTCATTCAGCACTGATAGACAAAATGAGATTTGAGAAATCGCTAAAGAACATATTGATATAATTAGAATATGCAAATGCATGTAAATACATAACTTTTTAATTTGAAAGCAATTATTAGAATGCATCATTAAAATTCTATCTAATGTTGTTTAGAAGAGATATATCACACAGAAAACTGGAAAAAGAACATTTTATTGGTGAGGCCCTTTAGAGTCTGGAAGCAATTTCTAGCACCTTCGGTGTCCTGCTTTGATCCTTTTACCAGAGAGCCCCTGAAGAGTTTTCAGTGTGCTCAAAACAAGAGAGGTCTCTCCACAGCAAGCCTACAATGAAATGAATGGCCCCACCAGGAGGTTCTTCAGAGCCAGCAGGTTCTGTGACCTGCTGGTCAGGTCTCTGCTAATAGGAATGTCCCATAAGAGAGTGCATACCCTTTCCAGTTCTCAATAAAGTCATCTCTGTGGCAAGTAGTGGTGCTATTTTGAGAGTTTCTGGCTTGCTACTGAGTCCAATGTTCACTGATGAGTGAATCCAGTAAATGAGGGGAATGTGGGGCTCAAATTCATCATGACCATCATGAATTAGGTGCTAATTCTTGTATTTACTCAGATGTGCTCAAGGTCACTTAGCCAGAAAGAAGAGTGTTTTTCAAACTGTTTTGACTGTGGTTCATGGTAAGAAATATTGTCATCCTCTGTACAACCTCACCCCTCACATCAATACACAAACACATACATATTTGAGGGTGGGGAAGAAGTGGTGGAAAACTAAGCATTCCTTTACTGTGTCTACTGTACTATGTTCAAGTTCTCATCTTGAAGAGACAAGTTAAGTTATAAAGGAAGCTCGGTCAGTGGGCCTATTGGTTTCCCCTGCCTGGGTCTCATTTAGGCTGCACTGGAGGATCCCAAGGAGTCTTCTGTGATCAGTTGAAGAAGAAGGAAAAATGAATCTGGGAGCACTAATTCTTATGCTCTGTTACGAAGCAAGTGTGGTTGGTCAGGATTTTGTCATTCTTTTTTCCATAATCTCTGCCACCTGTGCTCATTTAAATTGAGACAGCTCTATACCTTGATGAAAACTGTCATCATTTGTAGTCATTTTAGGCTGCTTCCTTACCCTTTTAAGGAACAGCACTTAAGGAAACAAAAATAATAACTTTTTTCCAAATGTATAACCCAGTTTTAAGGAATATCAGCTTTTGTTTTTTATCATCATTACATATTTGCATCCATTGAAAATAATGGAAGATATAGTGTTGAAAATAAATGATATCCTTTTAGTATCAAAAATTCTATTACCTGTGAGGGAATTAGTAAATCACTTTTTAAAAACCTCACTGTAAGTCTTTTGATGCCTCAACTAGTAATCTTATACACTGTTTGTTTCAAGGTATCTACTAAGGGACATTTTCATTTTTAACCTATATTTAGCAATGGGCAAATTAAGCACTTAGCTTTATCGCAATACCTCTATGAGTAAGTGAACCAGCCACAAAGATTCGGATGATCTTTCTGCTGCAAAGTACTGCCTAGATGCAGAAAGAGGAAACTATTTCCCTGAATAGTGTATTCTTGCATCATTCCTCACATTCCAGATGATTATATGCCTGAACTCTCAACTTTCACATTTTGCTAAATAAACTTTCCTAAAGATGACAGTGTGGAGAAATTAGCAAATACTAATTTATTATGATTATTATCACTTTTGCTTTGTAAATGATCTTTGGAAACAAATATAGCACATCAACCTAAAGACATACGTGCATAATGATATTTAACATACTTTTAAAGACCTTTAAAAAGTATGTTCTTATATTTTTATTTAGTATATACCCTTACAGCTTATTAATTACTATTCTTAACAAAAGGAAGGATAAAATAGAATTGAAAGAGCATACCTTCTGTCAGAGTGAAACTCATATTTGTGCATCCTCAGCCCAGATGCTGCAGATACTTCTCACCCTCTCCATGCACCTGCCTGCTTCCACCAATTTGTCCATTTCTTTTCCCACAACATGTCTGTGTCTGGAAAACAATTCAAACATTTAGATATTAATAACTTTTCCACTGTCTGCTACCATGCCCTTAAAATATCCTGGCTGCTTACTGAGCATCCATGAGTTTTCCACAGGTTATGAATTTACTATTGGGACTACTATTTTGCCAACAATAGCAAAATGGAGAGGAATGGACTAGTCCTTTTAAGTTAAAATCAGAATAGTTTAGTGCCAGTTAAGCAAAATAGCAGTCATCAACTTTATTTTGTATGCTTTATACTAACTTCTGTTAACTATTTCTTTTTTTTCTCAGTTCTTTATTAATTTGTACTCCTTTATTATGCACAATTAGAGTTCTCCACCACTGCTGGAATTATTCACTCTCAGTATTAAATCTGCCTCTGAAAAGGCAAGAAACTCAGAAGTTCTTTCATACAAAACAAATCCAACAGCGTTTGGTATTGCTATTATATAGTCATAAAAATGCACATTGGCTAACTTGTTGAAAGCCAAGGGAATGAGAATTGAACATGAATTATTAATATCATAGTAACAATTGTGGGTAATAAGCATTCAATTAACAGGTATGTGGGCATCAGCTCATTTAATCCTCACCAACATCATTAGGAGAGAGGTGCAGCCACCTTTTTGTGGGTAAGGAGACCAAGGCATAGACAAAGGTTTGTCCTCAAGGCACAGTAACTCGTAAAAGGAGGATCATGATCATGATTCCAGTTGTGTTTGTAACACACCTGACATAAGTGAAAATTAGCCTATATATGAAAAATCAAGGCATCCCTGTAATTCGTGCAGGGCAAGTCCACCAACCCAGGCTCAAGACCTGGGGCTCGGGGTAAATCAAACAAACACACACAAAAAAAGGAAAGAAAAAATAATAATCAGGAAAGCATTTTTATTCTTTTTAGTAACTTTGTTAGTAAAAATGCCTCCAGAAAACCAAAGTCTACATTTTCTCCATTCCTTTAAATATTTGATGGTGTTTAACGCGTGGTTGCAAACTGAAGAACATGGCCTAATTCAGTGGTTCTCAAAGTGGGGTGCTCTGATCTGCTGTCTCAGCATCACTTGGGAACTTGTTAGAAATTTCTAATTTTTGTACCCTTCCCAGACCTGCTGAGCCAAAAACCCTGAGAGTAGTTCCCAGCAATCTATCTGAGCTGACCCACCTAGTGATTCTAACATATACGTGAATTGAATATTGCCACTAGGTCCCAGACTAATGGGTTGACCATCTAGGTTCTAGCCACTAGTTGCCAGGAGGAGTCTGAACAACCTTTGTAAAGTTGTCCATGTTTTCAAGATATACAACAAATATAGAAATGTATAGAAATCTTAAGAGTTCATGACATTTTAGATACAAAGAGGTAAGCAAAATTCATGATGGCTAAAAAAAAATTTTCTCCGACAAAACTTCTGTGGGTTACCAGTTTTGATTTTGGGTTTAGAACATTTGTTAAAATACAGAATGTGTCAGTATGCTTAGCTTTTACCTAAAGTTTTTGTATGAATAAGCACACAGAAACCATTTGGCTCTTCCTGAGAAAATAAAGAGCTGGCCAAGCATTATTTTCTTTGTCCTTGAGATTTATTACAAAAGGACTGGAAATAATACCAATAATTAAAAATTTTAAATAACCTTTATATTTTATAAAATAGGAGTGCACATAATAGAACATAAACAAATGCTACTGAAGGGTAAATGTGAAAAAATAAAAGTGTTTTTCTCTATCCTACCTCATTTCTGGTTTATCTTGTCCTAGTTTAGCATTCTCAGCAATATACTATTTTTATTATTCTGGCCTATTTTTAGAACTTTTCTTCTCTTTTTAGATCCATCAATATTTAAAACCCTACAATAGAAAGCAAGAAAATTAGTCTCTAACTTGTTTCCCCTCTTTGACATTTCTTTGCTGATTTTCATTAGATTATTATTTTATGTTAAAGTTTATAAGCTTGCATTTAGTTTAGTAATTATAATTATTTTCCTAGAAGTTGGTTTTAAATATTAAGTCAATAAATACCATTTATAGTATCATAGTTATATCAGTTTACAGCAGAATTTATTACTACGATTGGACTCAGAGTAAAGGCAATGGAACCTCATATCTTTAAACCTGGGTCACTTGAAACAAATACTTGTCAAAGTCATTTCCTCTCTACCATATTGATTTTTTTTTTAAATATTCACTTGTCAATTTTTTTGTAACCCATATCATCCTCCTTATGATTCCTTATTCTTCCCGATTATATATTTACTTTAATTTTTTAATTTGTACTTAATATGTGAATAGCTTTTCAGTCCTTGCATAAAATATAAGTCCCTCCTTTTGCATTAATGAATAATGGACAATTTGGTTTCAAATGTGAAAATAGATTCACAATATTTTTTTCATTGCAATTGGAATATGCCATTTCATTATCTTCTAGCAGGAAGAATGACTAATGAGAAGTCTGAGGTTAACTTAATTCTCCTTATTTCTTTTTCTTAAATATTTTTAGCATTTTATTCATCTCCCACCCCCATCCATCCTTCTTCATTATGGGTGGGAACTTGAGAGCTTCTGTAAATAGATGTCTGTGCATAAAAGCAACACTTAAGGATCGATGGGCATCGAGGAAGCACATGACTTCCCTCAGTGTTCTAGATCCAAGGACTTCAGGCTGACAGGGAAGTGTCATGCTGGGTTTTTCTTGGTGTATTTTTTCTTCCCCAATTCCTGTGTCTCTTGTGGCAGGCCCTGATGTATTGTAAATTCCCCTTTGCTACTCAGATCCAGACTCAAGGAGTTGTAAAACCATTTTATTTAGAGAGTTCTTGGCATTTTAGCTGAAGTTGAAAGCAATCTATACCAGCTACACTGAATTCTAAGGGTAGGGGATGGTGTTCCCCACAATCTCAAAGCAAGGTTAAGCGAATTTCCCTAGTCTGCTTCTCTCTTGTTTACTTTTACTCTAAATATTTGTTTTCTTTTCTGATGTCTCTGTTCAGGAGACCTCTTCTGCTTTGCCCTTCCATGTTTCCTTATCAATCTACAGTCATGTGTCATTGGCCTCCAGAATTCCTCTTCACTGCTGGTCGGCTGATGGCATCCTTTCTTGGATGTTATATCCACCTACACAGTCTAAAGCCAGATTAATCCTGCTCTGTCTCCTGTTGAACCAAGATGAACCATTCCCACTTACAGCAGACTCCTGAGCTCTTATAGTGACTGACAGGACTGAGGCCAGCCTGGCTCCCGACACCTCAGTGACCATCTGCCTTCTCTTTCTGTTCTCACTTCCTTCTGTCACACTGGTCCTCCTGCCATTTCTCAAACTTGGCAGCCTGTTATCAAATTCTGAGCCCTTATAATTACTTTCCTTTCTTGAGAATACACTTTCCTCCAATGTTCTTTACCACTCTTAGTCCATCCGGCTCTCTGCTGTATGTCCCCTTCTCCCAGGGGCCTGCTCAGATCACCCTATCAAACTTTCTTCATCCCCTCAATCCTGTTTTATTTTCCTGACAACCTTCATTTCTTTAAGGTATACTATATATTTGTCTAATTTATCCACCACTCTAGCTGAAAGGGACAGAATATGGGGGTGAAGCTGACAAACAAGATTGACATCAAATATGAATACCTCCATCTGATCAGACAACAGAGAAACCAGTTACTCAACAAAATGGTTTCCCAAGAACTGGTCAAAATAAAGTCAGGGTCATCTCGATACTTTGCCTCTTCTTCCCTTTCTTCCTGTCAAGAGAAAGATCCAGTCTCATTCCTGAGAGTACTTTTTTTTTTTTTTTCACTTAAACTTTTCTTACTCAATAACACTTTGAGTGGTCTTGAAATTACTTTTGGAGACTGAACTCCAGAACCTAAACCAGGGGATGAGGAAGGACCAGGAAGCTAAAAAGGAAAGAGGCTAGGACTAGAGAGGTGGCTGCCCCTCTTGGGACTGGGCGTCTCTGAACCTCAACCAAGTGTCTGGCACAAAACAAGCAGTTAATACAGCTATCTGTATTATTTTTCAGCTGCCATCTCAATTATATCTGAACTATTTGTACTCACCCATGTCTCCAATCTCTCCCTGCTTTCTCACCAGACCTGGTAAGTGGCATCACCTAACCACATGAATCTGAAACTTGAGAGGTATCTCCAACTCTAACTTCTTAACTTATGCATGCTTCTTGTAAATTCTCATTGGAAGTGCTTTGGCTGAGGTGCTCATGAATTTTTTTTTTTGCCAAAATGGTTGCAATTATGTCATTATTAATCTGGAAGAATCCTTGACCAATTACTTTGTCACACAGCTGGAGAAGTGATCCACTCATGTCAGTTGCCTAATTCAACTTAAATATTCTCCCAACGATTTCAGTGTCCGACTCAGTCTCTGTCACTACAGACCTGCTCAACCACAGCCTCCTCCACCTTACTCCCTCCATAGCACATTGCACAGAGTTTTCTCAGAACACACTATGTTCTCTCAAGCCTTCCCTCCCTAGCATCTCACTTGATCTGAGAACACAACTCCTCTTTCTTAGCCTGAGTAAGTCTCCTTATCTTTCAAGACTTGGGCCAGACACCAGTTCCTCTGTGATGATTATCCTGCAGTAAGTAGCTGCCCTTCAGACGTTCTGTGACCTTATTCCTGGGTTCCTTCCATCCTGGCCTTCATCCATCTTCACTGTGATTCATCTGTTAAATATTAAATGTTGAATTGCAAAGATAAAAGGCAAAAACAAAAACAAAAAACCCTGCTCTCAATCTGCCTACCTTCAATGAGGGAGAAAACTAAATAATTATCACAACTGTTTTATCTAATGTGAGCCTTTTTAATGCTGATTCATGCAGTTCTGCCCTGACCAACTTCCCCTCAAATGCTGTTTTTATGTCAACCCAAGTCTCCATTTCAAAAATTTACTTTCCTCTCTTTCTTGGAGGGCAGCAAAATGCTTAATGAAGTCATGCCCACTGTGACGGTCTAGACCAAACTCTGCTAGTAGTGAGTTAAGTTAATGGATATTTGACTTAAGGACCTAACCTGATGTATATAGCTGGCTTGTGGCTCTAAACTTAGAATCCATGCTGACTCCTTTTGTCTCTTTTTCATTTTTCTTGTGCAAAGATGCATCATTATTCCCTATTCAGGTCCAAACTAGTGACTGGAACTTCTTTTATTCCCTTTTTTTCTTCTTGCCTTTCTTTTTTCCTTCATTCCATCTATAAATAAACATTGGATACATGCTATATCAATATTTTTTCTTCCATGTATTAATAGATACCGATTATACACTATACACCATACACTCTACTAGTTCTTATGGTAGAATGGTGAATAGAACAGAGGTTTCTGGTTTTCCTGGAGCTTTAAGAATCTACCAAAGGAGAAATATAAAATCATATTTATTTGTTTGTTTGTCTCTAATACTAGTCAAACAAATGAAAAAAAGAAATGATTTTGCCAATGAAGATCTTAGAATTCAAAGCTGTAGGCAGCGTTTGAACAGAAGGTGAATACAGTCTACTCTAGGACACCTGTTACCCTCAGGAGCATTCTGGTGAAAGGAAATCTGTCTTTACTTTCCCCAAACCACTTCCCTCCATTGTCTGAGCAGTATGGGGGGAGAGTGCAATCTGATTAACTGATGCACATATGTCAAAGTCCTGTCAACTGCCTGCAACACACACACGTACACGCACATACACATGTACACACACATGCAAACACACACATGAATAAATGCAAAAGTGGCTAAATGAATCATAATTTTCATATGTCAAAGCCCTGTTTAAACTGCAGAGAGTTAGTAACATTATTCCTGCTGTGCTCTCTCAGTTGCAGACAGACACCATGGGCCTTCTGGAGAGAGGTAGCAACTTCATCCCAGTGCCTTGTTTGTGTGACCACATTTTAACTGACACAGTTTAACGTAATGTAAGCACAAGAGCTTATCATTTGCAGATGAGGATCATGTAAATTGTTAATTTCTTGAAAGGACAAATAGAAAAGGTTTAGGAGGAAAAGTATTGGAGTTATCCTGGCTCTGTTCACTTGCTGAATTTGCAATCTTGAGCTATTCATGTAACATTTTGTGTTAGAATATCTTTGTGTATATGCAACGAGGTAAAGTTACTAGTATAGGTTTGTTGTCATGATTAAATATGTAGATATATACAAAACACTTGCACAGTACCTGATATCTAGAATGTATTTGGTAAATGCTAGGTAAATAATCTTATAGACTAATTTTAATTCCAAAAGTGAGAATTAAATTATTTATCTTGTGAATTGAAAAGAGACAGGATAATTGATGTTAATATTTTTAAATGAGTTTCTAACACAGTTTGGCAGGTAGACTAGTGCTCTACCCCCAAAGATGTCCAAAACCTAAATCCAGGAACTGTGACTATATAACCTTACATGGCAAATGGAACTTTGCAAATGTAATTGTATTAAAATTTTTAAGAAAGGAAAATTACCCTGGATTATACAAGGGGGCCAATACCATTCCAAGAGTCACTATGAGATGAGCACAGAAGGATCAGAGAGAAGAGAAGATATGAGGATGAAAGCAGAAGCTTGGGAGATGTGATCCTGAAAGGAGACCACAGATCAAGGAATGCAGGTAGCCTCAAGCTGCCTGAAAATGCAAGGGAAAGAATTCCTTCCTAGAGACTCCAGAAAGAATCATCCCTGCAGATACACTGACTTTGGCCCAGTGAGAATGACTTTGGATTTGTGATGCCCAGAACTGAAAAATAACAAATTTGTGTTGTTTCCTGACACTACATTTATGCTAAATCATTATAGCAGCAGAGATTGACTTGAATAATTGTTTCTTTCTTCTCTCCTTTCTTCCTTCCTTTCTTTGCAAAGCAATTTTTTAATTAAAATGGAAAAATAAAACTAATACATTTAAATATGTGCTGTATATACTTTTGCCAAAGAATAGAGAGTTAATTTTGATTTTTACCATATGAGCAATTGAGAAAATTTTTTGGTTTCACTCTTTGGTTCAACCTAGATGAAAAGATGCTCTTTCTTCCTTGCTCGTCTTTCAACTCAATATCATTACAACTAACAAAAATTGAATATTCCAAACTTTAAACTGGACATTCTGGAGTGGAAGGATGTTATGGAACTATATATATATACATATATATATGTGTGTGTGTGTGTGTGTGTGTGTGTGTGTGTTTATACACACACACATATATATGTAAAGAGTAAAACTAACTACTCTATGCTAATATTATTGTATGTAGTTTTCTATAAGCACAATTTTGAAAATAATAGCTAAAACTTTTTTCTACTCTCGTCTTTTTTCTTTGATTTGATTTTGCCTCTCACTACTGATTTAATACTTATATAGGCTAGGCACATTACTTTCAATGGAGATAATATCTGGGAATGATTATTTGTGCTATAAAATGAATCAATACAGGATTTCTTTAAGTAGAAACGTCCCCTAGTACATTCTAAATGTTTCAATTTCATAGCTGTGTGATTTATATACAACTTTTCTTTTTGAGCACAGTTACTGCACCAAGTGAGAACCATGTGTGTGTCTATAGTTTTTGTAACTGGGCACAGTTCCATACTTCAACCATCATGTATGCATTTAAAAACATGCCATGAAAAAGTAGAGCAATTGCTTGGTTTATTTTGTTTCAGAGGCTGAAACTGCCTAGTTGAGATACCAAATACTCATAATTACTTCTATCTCATGCACATCGCTATATACACATGGAAGAAATTGAAAGTAATATTGCCAGGGCTTAAACACACACACACAAGTGCACACACACACACACACAAACACACACACATACACACACAAAACAAAAACAAATGAGGGATGGGGAGAGGCTTTAACTAGTGAATATAATGATCTTACTTTAATTTATCTAAAGGAAAAATAATCTTCTTTTAAAAATGCTACATAATGCCTCTGACATATTGCAATTTAATTACAAAAGTTTTTAAATGAACTTAAAATACCCACTGGAATTTTTTAAAACATGTATTACACTGTGGCTTCAAGAATCAAATCAGAATGAGACATGTTGATTTTCAAAAGTGTGTTTATGTGTATTTGTAAAATTTTAATCTTTTCTCGAGTTCTTTAATATTCCTATGCACATGGCATATTATTTGGTTTATGGTAATTAATACCCACAGATCGACTGCACGATGACTACTGGTTTCCAACAGCAGGAACTTGTCAGTGCTGGATAAAAATTGCATGACACATGCCAGCTCAAACATGGACATTTCCTCTTTCTGTTTTCCTGTTCCCAAAGGCCAGCCAAACCAAGGTGAAAGCCCTCAAGCCTGGCACAGGGGATTCAGAATCTCAATACAAATGATTACGCTCTCATTCCAACACCTCTGCAGGTGCTAAAAAGTAAGCTGCCTTCTCTCCCGGTAGGGACTGTAGTCAATATGCTCACAAGTGCTTTTCTTTTAGAAGGAAAAGTATCTGTCCATTCAGGGTAGTGTTTAGAAAAACTGGTAGTCAGTTACTCTTAAAAGAAGTGCTTATTCATTTATAAACTGTGACCAGAGAGAAAAGAGGAATGTCAGCTCTGGGTGTGGTTCCCTTCAGAGATTCCATACACAGTACATCTAGGAAATGTTCTTCAGTTTTCAATTTATCTCTCAAATATGACTGGTGTCTCCAAAGTTTTAAAGATTTCTCATAGCAAAACTGAATACCAACTTCAAAAAGGAAGTCCACAAGGCATGAAGAGTTGCTTCCTTTTACATATTTAATAATGCTTAATAATACTATGGTAATTGTGAAATAAGCAAAAGGATTAGTGTATTATTAGTTTTCTATTTATAAATAATATACTAACACAAAATTAGCAGCTTAAAATAACATTCGTTTCTCATAATTCTGTAGATCTGAAGTTCCACATCATGTGCTTGAATTCTCTGCTTCGAATGTAAAACAAGGTTGAGTTCTCATCTGAAAGTTCTGGGTGACATTTCTCTTCCAAATTTATTTATGTAATTTTCAGAATCTAGATTTTTGCAGTTCCCTGATTGATGCTTCCATTTCCTTTTTGGTTATTGGATGGCGATTACTTTCAGCAACTAGAGGACAGGCTCTGATTTTCACGTGACCTGTACATCCCAATTCAACAGTAGCATAACAAATACTTACCATACTTCAAATATCTGACTTCCCTTTCTGCGGCCAACAGGAGAAAAATTTCTGTTCATAAAGGGTTCATGTGATTAGGTTATATCCGCCTGGATAATCTTCCTATTTTAAAGTCAACTGATGAGCAACCTTAATTACATCTACAAAATTCCTGTTTCCTGGTAACATAACATAATTATAGAAGTAACAACAGGAGGTAGAAATCACCAGGGCTTTTGTAGAACTCTGCCTACCAAAGAGGGTGCCCTGAGTTAGACTGTATTGTCTTCAAGCTATTTTACAATTCTGTAAGTTCTAGAAAACTGATAACAATGCAACTGATTCCTATTCACAGAAACTCAAGTGATATACATCTGGTAGAATTCAATTGGTTTTGATCCTGTGAATAGACTACTTTTGCATCCATTTGAAAATTCATTTCTGCATCCCCTATTAATTACATAGGTATTGTTCTTTAAACCCTCTTTTAAATTAGTTGTAACAACTAACTACTTCCTTATTAAATCATAAATAAAATATTTTATGTGTATTACTTTATATTTATATTAGCTATGATTTAATTTTTTAAAGTTGATAATTTAACACATATGTTAGTTATACTAATGGGTCATTAGTATGCACAGACACAGTCTTAGATAAGCTCATGAAAAGTTTGGTCTTTAGAAAATTGAAAAGCCTCTTAGAAGCAAAAGGTACAGCTGGAAAGATATGACATTACTATTTCAAGTGAAATTGCATGCTAGATTATTAGAAATTCTCTTCATCCAGAAGAATGATGCTGTAACTGTGGGAGGAAAAGAAAGAAGGATAGTTTAATTTTCTTTACCTTGTTTCTAATTTTATATTCTCTTATTTGTTGCAATCAGTGATTTATCAGATGTTTTCTGGAAAGTATATTTTTAAAAAAACCAGTGTCTTGAATTAGAGTCAGTGAAAAGTCACGTATTCAGTGAGTATTTAGTTAAAAGCTTCGTGGACTTTATAAGGAGAAACTGAAGGCTATATGTGGTCTTCACTCTTACTGAGGAAAAAGCATTCTCAGAAGAAGCATCCTATTGTGACTCATTTACAGTTTTACATCCGTGAGAAAGGAGGAGGAGTTGATGCAGAAGTCAGTACTCAGTTGGTAAAACGAATATATATTCTAGACTTGTGGGAGATTTCGTTCAGTATGATGAATCATTAGTCATTCCTTGATTCAGTGAGTAGCCAGCTCACCCTTGACCTCTCTTACCATGCTGTTTTGATAAAGGCATTTTGCCAAATATGATCAGGCTGTTGTGTTAAAATCATGAAGTACAAAAATCCTACTTTCTGATTTTTTTAAGTAGAATACTTCTATCTAAGTAAATTGTGTAAATTGTGTTTGTTTTATTTGTTTAACTATCAAACAAACCCTTGAGATATTCTCATTTTTAAAAGTAACCACATGTGATGCCGAAAATATTTATAAATAAGCCCAAGGAACTAATAAATTGAGCACATTCCAAAAAATCAATGGTGACTGAATGCAAAAATTTTCAAAGATGATCTGAAGCTGTAGTAAGATAAACTTGACATATAAATATTACACCTTCCCAGGATCTTTTTCCAGGGCCTTTCAACAGTGGAACTCATAGCCACATTGAGCTGTACTTTGAATTTCTTGCTTTGATGCATTCCTGATTTTATTGGTGCTTAAAGGCAAAGTTCGGATTTTATTTATTTTAAAAGCATTAGAGAAATATTTGCAGAATGACTGGATTTATAATAAAGACTTCTAACAGACAGATCTGTTAATAAACCAAGAAAACTGCACCCTTATGTATTCACTTAGACAATGCATAGAATTGCTTAGTCGATGACCCTTACACATAAAATATTTTTGAAACTTTTTAAAAGCTGTAATGACTTTTCACACTTGGGCAGTCAGGATTAAAATACATGCCACTGTTATGTGAGATTTCAACAAAACCAACATTAGAAACTTGTTTAAATCTCCTACACCAAGTGAGAGCCAAAATGATAAAAGCCGGAGCTTTCTTTACAGGGCCAAAATAAACAGTTGCAAGGGGGAGAATTTGGTGTGTACACATGTGGCCTACATTATGACAAGCAGTTGTTGCACGAGGTTTTTTAAACTAAATTGATAAACTTTTTGCTTATGGGTCTATAGACAGTGTATACTATACATAGTTTCAAGTGTGTTTGTGTGCATGCATGCAAGCACATGTATGTCTGTGTGGACATATAATTCTTAGTTCCCATGAAGGAGCAGATACTTCTCCACAGAAGGGGCATGTCTCACACTTTTGTATACTCCACGGTGTCTAATGCAGAACGTGTTATTAAGCATGAAACAGTTCCACTGTAAACCTCCAGTCTGCTGTGGCTGAAGGTCTTTTTACTGGGGTTCACGGGAAGAATATGACAGCCCATGTTTTTGCTTAGTGGAGGATTCATTTTCAGTTTGGACCCAGGCTGGAATTCCTTCTCCCAGCCAAGAGCAGTAGCACAGACACCCCTCCTTGTGACTGCGCGGTACTGGCAGGACATGGAGGCGGCAGACAAAAAGCATTCACAGAAAACAGAGCGGCTGCATGGCTCAAGTAGACACAGAAGCCAGTCCCGGTGTAATAAATCCTAGCAGTAGGAGTCAGCTACAGGCAGCAAGGCGTGAACCAGTCTTCCAGTTGGACTCTGCAGTTTATGAAGACTATTAAAATCTGAAAAGTAACGCTCTACAGAAACTAGGAGTTTTCTCTATTCACAAGGAATTTAATACAAAGAAGCGATTATCCCAGTGTAGAAGATCTGGGGATGTAAAGAAGAGGATATACGTGAGAAATTGATAACAGATGAAGAAAATTCATGTGCTGTGTTCTGAAGCAGACACCTCACTGTCTCATTGAGCTTAATAACATAGAATTGGAAAAAAAATTCCAAACTCTGCTAAAGATCATTTCTAGTTTGTTACATAGACTTATCCTTACCTGTAAGTAAAGTGTAAATGCCATCCTTATTTATACTCTTCTTCATTAAAACTTTGAGAGGACCCCCCTAGGTATCCTTAACTATAGAATTCGGAACCTAGTAACATTCAGGCATGATCTGGCCCCTGTGTTAAACATATCAGGGTGGCATTCTTGATGGAGGATTGCTATAAGAAAACTTGTTCTTTCCAGGTGCAATGTGCTAACACTTGGTTAATGTGGCCATTAACTGAGTCCCTGTCCATTTGTTTTACAATCTCAAATGTCATGAATAGAGAATTTTCTTCTTTTGAGCGCCACTCTAAAACAAAACAGGATAAAGCAATTCCAGTAATTTGTAGATATTTAGAAGAAAAAGCAAGGGGATGAAGTTGGAGTCTTGATAACCTTGGAATTAGGGAGAAAAATAATTGACTGTGGATAAATCTTTGAGGTGACATTTACCTTGGTCAGTTTACCTAATATCACACTCCGACACCCCAATAATCCAGTAGGTCACCCAGAGTTTGTGAATGTCAGGGAGACTAACTAACATTTTCTAAATTCATCAGAGGCTGTCAGATGTCAACTTTGTTCATTTACTATGTTATATCTTTGAACTCTTGGTTGCAAATGAAAAACTTCCAAGGTCAAGTGGACTTAAGCACAAAGGGAATTTATTGACTTAAATAACCAAAAAAATTGTTTTGGAGGCTTGGTTGGCTTGATACTGAGGTTCATGCAATAACACAATTAACTGGTTCTCTTTCTTGGATTGATTTCCCTCTGTGCTGAATTCATTTGTAGGCATATTTTTTTTGAGTAAAACCTTACCACTAAAGATCCCGACCATCTCCCATGTGGAAAGGAGATCTTCTCTTTACCAATTCTCCTAGAGCTTATTGTCATGATGCCCACAGAGTCACTTGCTTACTCCAGAACCAGTCGTCAGGTCAAGGAGATGGGGTGTGTTTACTCAGGTTACCCAGTCCTGAAGTTGAAGGTGAAGTCAATTCCACCTTGACTGTGTAGACCATAAGGAGAGTCAGTTATTCCTCAAAGGAAAAGTATGTATGTATGTATTATTATTATTATTTACTTTTTCAAATGGAAAGGTACAGGGAGGAATGAAGGAGAGCAGAGGCAGGCAAACAGGAAGAGAGAGGAGGAAGAAACACATTATCTTATTTAGTTGTTCATCTTGGCTGTTCCCCTGGCCACAGAAAATAAACTGGAATCCTTGGGATGCATGTGGACTGCTCCAGCCAAAGTCGGCTGACACAATCACTACACTACCAGGATGCACCAGCTATGTATTATTATAAAGTAAGAAAAATACTAGAGGGGAAAAAAAAAAAGACAAAGCTAAACTAGATATTCTTCCTGGTCAGCATATTCTTTTTTCCCTTAACAAGGTAAAAATAGGAACACACATTATCAACAACTTTTTTGGTGAACCTAGAATTAGACTGAAGAAAGTTAACTAATTCAAATATTTCACAGTGGCAACTAGTTGTAGTCATCTTCACACTGATGGTACGTCTGCTCAGTGATGTGGGCATTCCTCTCTGAAGGCATCACTGTAGCTATGTGTGTCATCACGCACGCACCCTGTGTGATGAAAATTCTAGCTGGTTAAACAAATTCAGTTTTAAATTTGAGTCATTCAGTTTCCAACAGAGATTAATTTAACAATTCTAAGATAAAACTCTAATGTCTGCCTTTTAGACTTTATGAACTCTATAGATTGATTCAGTGTCTGAACATGACATTTATTGTTATTTCTCTCCCATTTTCTTGAAAATGACATAGTCCTTGTATTAAGTGCGTAACCTCAGGCAAATCATTTAACCTCGTGGATCTCAGATTTGTCAGTTAGATGAAACTGTATGAGACTGTCCTTTCCATATATTCATGATACTCTCTCAGGAAATAAGGTCAAGTGTCTCATTTTTTTTCTCATAGTATGTATCTTATGTTGTACTATAAACTTCAAACCTCAGTGGCCTAGAGAAATAGAGGTTCATTTCTATGTTGGGACGCCACTCCCTACCACCTTAATTCACAAACAAGACTGGAGGAGCAGCCTCTATCCAGGAAATGTCAGTTTGCTGGCAGAGGGAGAATACTGGTGGAGACCACGGGCCTCCATAGACCACTTCTGCTCATGGTTCATTGTCCAAACAAGTCATATGACCAAAGTCAGTGTCAATTTATTAGGAAGTGACTTAGTCTCCCTGAGAATGGAAAGCATTTGACCAAGGGGTGGAATATGTAATCCTTTCACAGGGAAGGGGAGGTAACTGCCAGAGTACTCACTACCCATGTGCATTAAAAACATCCAGAACTTCATTATCTTCTACTGACTTACTTCTCATGTGAAATAATAAGATAATAGACAGCACTTTGTAGTGCTACATTTATAATGAAGCAAAGAACGTGGGACTACTCTGAGAAAAAAGAATGTAGAAGAACCAAGTCTTTTTAATACAACTCATTATCCTTTATGGTTCTCTGCAATTCAGTAGATTTTAGAGCACAAATAAACTTGTAGAGAGGAAAGATGCCTATGAGCCCTGTTGTGTAGCTTGCTCTTTACTCTGACTTCTCCCAAATGCCTTGCAAATTATGAACTTGGGTGGCACAAATGATTATCTTTCCACAAACCGAATATCTCATGTTTATAAGTAAATAACCACTGCAAGATTGTAATGTATTTAGCACAAGTAAACATTATATGACATTGTGGTATTGATGGTCAGCATCGCTCTCTTTCCTCCGAAACACTGCTGTGGTGTCCAGCTCAGGCTAATACAATAATTTTATGGTATATCCTGGAGCCAGCAAAATCAGAAGTTTGGAAATTTGTTAGAAATACAACTGGCAGGCCTTCTTTTGGCCTAACGAATCTGAAATCCTGCATCTGAGCCCCAGTCAAGTCCTCTGGTGGATTCTGAAATGCGCCACAGTCTGGACACACTGCTAGGAAGTGTTCATCAGCCTCTGGGACTTGAAACCAGGTAAGTGATAGCTTGGTTTCTGAGTGGCTAATGGCACATCATCACCATTTCTTTTATTTGAACAGAATCGAGTGCCATTTATAATCTTCCCCTGAAACATTTCCTATACAGTGTTCAGAAACCTCGGTTAGAACGCTGACATGGATTAGTGTGAGAAATATTTCTATATCACCACATATTTGCTTTAAAAATACGTCCTAACTATTTGCTTCAGTCTGCCACTTTGACCAGTGTTATGTGATCTTGAAATAAAAAACCTTGTCTTATTTTAGGGTTGGCTTTGCCAAAATATTTATGGCTCTCCCAGCTTTGCCAGGAGAGGAAAGCTGCAGGGGTTTGATTTATAGTAAGCCGACTTGTGTAGGTCAAGGAGGCCTGTGGAAAAATTTGAACTCTACCTCTTTCTGAAACCAAGTTCAGGCCATGGGCCAAG
Organism: Solenodon paradoxus; assembly: GCA_004363575.1. Lineage (NCBI taxonomy): Eukaryota > Metazoa > Chordata > Mammalia > Eulipotyphla > Solenodontidae > Solenodon > Solenodon paradoxus. Next base: position 512,045 of record RJWH01000501.1, read on the forward strand.
AAGAGAGAAATAAACTCAGGTGAAGAATTGTTCTTTTCTTCTGGAATATTTAAAAGATCTTTCCTAAGAGGGCTTGATTAGAGATCAGAGAAATATATTGAAAAATAAAGCTTTAGTGGTTATTGGTGAGTTCAAAAATTGGGACTGGAAAATTGGATAATTAGATAATGTTTTCTTTCCAACCTGTTTGAAATCTTCAGACCATTTGGTTTAATTCCTCGTTCATAATCGATAGTTCTTTAACACAGATGCATACTGACCGAACTTACCATTGTTGTTTTGATGAGTGTTTCTTAATGTAATTCGGGTATTTTTATAGATTAAAGGAAAATTTTTGTCTTTTACAATTCCTGCAGTTAGAGTTAGTTTTGCCTGGTGGCTGTAATGTCATTTACAATTCCTGCAGTTAGAGTTGGTTTTGCCTGGTGACTGTAATGTACTAACAGTTTGCATGGAGCTGAAAACAAAATAGATTGGGCATATGTTTTGAAGTTTATATTAACAATCTGATTTTCCTAGGCTACACCATTCTGGGGCCACAGATGATCAGGGTGCTGCAAAGATCACAGGGAAAAATAATTCTGACAAAAAATAGCTGTCTAACAGTTGTCATACATGCTGCAGCATCTTATGACATCTTTTTGTATTTCTTAGTTATTCGCTGTGCTCACTGAGTCACCCTGTCACATCCACATGTGTGGACATTCACCTAGTGACATCTCCCACATTGTGATAAAACATTTCAGTACTTTCAGGGGAATAAAGAGAAATCACATACTGAGATTAAACTCTACAGACTAATCTTTTCCTACAGTGGCATTATTTTTTTCCTATTGATTTATTTGATTTAGTCTCTTATGGCCTTGTTTTCCCAAAGAATCAGACACATGTTTCCTATGGTCTGATCCAGAAGACAATTTGTGTGACATTTTACTTTACTTATGTCTTTCTCTATACTCCCAGTGTACCCCAACACAAGACCTGAAGCAATCCTACCAGCCTGAACCATTTTCAATCTTAGCAAGTGCCTAAGAGGTAACTTTTTTACCTCAATGTTTATAAAAAATGGGAACCCCGTGCATTCTGCCATTTCCATTGTCATGAGTATGATTATGGCTTTCAAAAATATAACCCTAGCTAATCCTCCTAAATGTTGCTAGAGATGCCACATTTGTAATAAACCTAGGTCCTTTCATTGTGACTCTGAGATCATATAGAAATAGTCTTTGGTTTAGAAGATATCATTGATATAATTTCAGTAATCACTACTTAGATCGGCCTTTTCTAGGACCTCAGAGAACAGCCAGGCTGAGCTACTTTGCGGAGTAGAAGAGACCCAAGACTGCAACATTGATCTCACTTGATCATTGATACCTATCACAGACTAAAAGTTTGTCTTCCCACAGAATTCATGTTGAAATCCTCATCAACCAAGGTGATGGTATTAGGAGGTGAGCCCTTCAGGGGTTAATTAGGGTGAACCTCTCATGAATGGAACCCCAGAGAGACCCCAGAGAGCACTGTTCACCCTGTTGGTGGTGGTGGAGGAAGTGGACAAGGGGGCCATCTGCAACCACCCATGGGTTCTTACCAAATACAGAACTAGGCGGTGCTTCAATTTTTTTTATTTCCAGCCTCCAGAACTATGAGAAATAGATGTCTGTTCTTTACATCCCCCTTTCTGTGGTATTCGTGTTAGAGTAGACCAAACTGACTGAAATAGAGAGTAGCCAAGTGATCAGAGTACAGAAACCTGTATACAAAGGTGCATATTCAAGATTGTTGGTAAATTGTTTTATTGAATAGAGTTTGTTTGGGAAGGAACCAAGAGGCCCTGTTAGAGGACTGGGAATGGGATCAGTAGATGGTAAAGAGTGCATGGTGTCAAAGACAGCTTCCATGTTATACACAGATGTGGAAGCCTGAACATTGAAAAAAGCACTCTCCCAGACCTACATAAGCTGTGTTTAGCTTTCTTTCCCTTGGCTGGGAGAGTGGGAGCATCCTGAGATGTGACTTTGATTGGTCTCATGCTCTGTCTGTTGAACGAAACCTCACTTGATTCTGAATCACGTCTTCATTCCTTCATTTTAACCTTCTTTCATCTGCTAGATGCTTCTCTCTTGGCTGTATTTGACAGCAACCTTTATCCCCCACCCCCACCCCAACTCTGAATCTTTCCCGTATTTCATGGTGACTGGTAAATCTTTCTAAATGATTGTTTATCCTCTGCTAAACATTCTTGGTGCTCCCGGGATGCAAGAATCACCCATGTAATCTCTTCAGTTTGACATCAGGTGTCTGCTCACCTACTGGTGCTCTCAGCACACCCGGGGTCCCTTGCTGGGGCACGTGGGAACTCCTGGGACCCCTAAACACAAGACACAAGCAAGGGAAAACTGGAAACAGGGCCTCAGCTTCACAGGTGCACAAAATATCCACCAGTACCGCTGAGATCTCTGCTGAGCAATGTTGGGCACGGCTCTGAACCGAATCTGCCACGCTCCTGAGGGCTGAAAAACTCAGCAACAAATTGAAAAGAGCAACAGAACCCGGTGTCTGACCTTCTTGCTGTACTTGTCTCACTTCTTCCCAATTCCCTGAGCAAAGGGTGGTTTTTCTTTTTCTTAACGTCCATCCCTATACCAGGCTAGCAATCCTCATATCCAGTGGTATGCTGATACAGTAAAGTAATATTGAAATTCCCTTTTTTATCTGAATTTAACTGAAACACTTTGTCTATTTGTAGAGGATTATATTCTGTTTTGTGTAGTTGCTAACTGGTCTATCATGTCAGGACATTTTTTAATATTATTTAAGCTTCCAATATCATACCTGTGCATTTATCTGAATTTATCTTCTGAGATTCATGTCATTTGATAGTTAAGGTAAAATTTCATTATGGCTTCTTGTATAGTCATGCCTGATAACATATACTGAAATACATATTAGTTTATCATACATTTTTCTCAGTTAATGTCTCATATATATTTATTTCTGTTTTCTTGAGGTATAATTGACAAATAAAGTTGTAAGATATTTATGGTATACATGATAATTTGATATATGTATACCTTGTAAAAGTTCTCTCCATTGAGTAAATTAACATATTCATCACCTTACATATTTAATCCCCCCTTTTAATGAGAACATTTAAGTTCTACCCTCTTAGCAAATGTCAACTATACAATGTAGTGTTGGTAACCGCAATCATCATGCTACACTTTAGATCCTCAGACTTTATTCATCTTATAACTGAAAATATACCCTTTGACCAACCTTTCTCTATTTGTCTCACCTCCTAGCTCTTGCCAACCGCCATTCTACTCTCATTTTCTGAGTTCATCCTTTTATTTTTGATTCCAAATATAAGTGATACCATGTAGAATTTGTCTTTCTGTATCTGGATTAATTCACGTAGCCTAAAGCCCTCCAATTTTATCTTTGTTGTCACAAATGACAAAATTTCCCTGAGATTGAATAATATTCCATTGTATATATTACAATGTTTTCTGTATCCATTCATCTGTCAATAGATTGTTTTCCATACCTTGGTGATTGTCATGAATATGGATTATAGATCTCTCTTTGAGACAATAATTTAATTGCCTTTATATATATAATCAGCTGTGAAATTGCTACACTGTATGGTAGTTCTTTTTTTAATTTCTTGAAGACCCTCCATGCCATTTTCCATAGTAGTTGCACCATTTACATTACCAATATAGCCACACCAGGATTTGTCATCTCGTTTTTGATGAGTCATCATAACATGTGTGAGTTATCTCCTTTATGTTAAAACTGGGAGATCATGTAGATTTATGTAGATTTACGTTAAAACTGGGAGAGGGGGTACATTATCTATAAATTTTACTTTTTAAAATAAATCTAATTGTTTTAGATTAGGATCCCCAAGAAGCAGGCCCTGAGACAATGATTTGAAAGCAGTTAGTTTATTTTGGAAGTAGTCCTCAGAACACATGGGTAGGGAATAGGAAGTGGAAGCAAGACAAGAAAGGAAAGCAAGTGCATTAAAAAGTCAGTGGACAGCACCCTCCCATTGGGAACTTCTGAGATATAGTGCAGGGTGTAAGGACCTGAGGTGGAAGGAAGCTAGTGGGAGTTGATCCATTTTCCATTTGTCATAAACTGAGGGCTCCCTCCAGGGACATTAGCTCTCTAGCACATCTGTCCTGCTCACACATGAACCTAACATGGATCTGAGGCTAAAGAAAGACTCCAGGCAGGGACAGTGCTGCCCAGTGGGACAAAACTCCTGCTGCCTTCCCCTTAGCCTTCCATGGTCCACGCCAGCCCTGCTGAAGTCTGCCCAGGGATGGGACTTGCTCTACAAAGGGGCAGCCACAACTTTGCCTCACCTCCCCACTCCCATGTGCCTCCCTCCCATCTTCTCCCTTCTCCGTCCTTATCCTCCTCCTCCTCTTCTTTCCCCCTCCCGCCACGCACATGCACAGTCACAGCAGACACACACACACATACGCACAAACACATGCACACATACACACACATGTGCACACTTACATACACAGACACACCCATATACACAAATACTCAATACACATACACACATAAAACAAAGTTCCCTATTCAGCAACCCATTCTGTGTGACCCTCAGCCTGGGTGCTTAACCGGTGAGATAACAGAGACATAGATCTGTGAGCATTCTGGATCCTAAATCCCCTTGCTTTTGACAGATAATCCCAAGAGGCTCCTGAATGATTTCCTCAACTTCGGGTCATATTGTTCTCTGCATCTCCCCTGCCCCCCCCCCGCCCCCCCCCCCGCCCCCTTAGGCAGCAGCAGCCCTAATTCACCTCTTGATAATCAGTCCAGTATCTTCTTTCTTTTCCTGAGTATTTGTTTTAGGAGGGGCCTAAGATGCTAGGTGAAGAACTGCTGGGCTAACTCTGAACCAAGTATGTCACATATTCTCATCCAGATAATCACCTTCAGCATTATATTAACTTATCCTCTATTTTATTTTATCATTTGGACAACAACATTTTTTATACAAGGAAGGCTTGAGGACAGATAAAAAGGAAATAAAAGAATAAATCTAACTTTTTCCTCCTAATTTTCAGAACCTCTTCAATGAGGACAGGGAAAGGCACTGGTAAATATGAGCAGGATTCCAGCGACTCAGTTAAATAGCCAATGTGTGAGTTTTCTGAAATCAAGTGGTAACAGAGAGTTGTCTGTTCAGGTCCCACTTAGTTCCACAGCTTGGGTGCAAGAGGGAACTTATTTTAGTCGTCAGCCCAAATATATTGGTTAAATTATTACCATTTTAATTTAGAGGCAGCTGAGAAAATACATGCCAATTACTCCCAGTGACCACTGCACTCAAGATGCCTTTTCATTCATTAATTATTAATGATTGAGCTTTTGTACAAGAAAGCCATCTCTCTCTTGGATTTAACACCTCCTTCATAGAGGTTTTGTGAGGATTTCTGCCTGTGTGATGATGATGTTCAGGAGCCTGCTTTGAATTTCTCAGTGGAAAAGGTGTTATAAAGTAGTAAAGTAAAAACTAGATTACAACGAATAAGGATGTTGCTCTTGAAATGCAGTAAAACCAGAGACTGGAAATTTATAATTTGTAACGAGATGCTCCAAAGTCACGATCTCTTTGGAGCTTGAGAATTCAGCAGAGGTGGGCCGGGAGGGCTGGATGGAAGATGTTACAGGATGTGGTAGGGGTTCAGGTGTGGCCCACCCCTGTCCTGAGGTGTCTCTGAGCCAACTCCCAGCACTGGGTTATGGAACTGGGTACTGCAGAAACATCTATTGGATGAGGTGAAAGACTAAGATTCTGACTACTTTTTCTCCTTAAAAATTCGAGGGTATTTTTAAAAGGTTAAGGAAATACCCTTGTATTCTATAATCTGGTCTCCATTGGATAGCCATATTGACTTCTTAGGAAGGTCTAGAAAAAAGAAAAATGCATGGAAATTTCAGGAAGATGATTACCATTTCAATAGAAAATTCAGAGGAGGTAAAAATTTTATTCTGATCTTTTATGTTTAGAAGTAGCAAACAAAACACCTATTGGAGAAACTCTTAGTGGGATATAAATGTATTTGTAAAAGAGAGATAAAATCCCTTTGTTAATAAACAAATAATAAGGGGTAATATAAGGAAATGATAATATTACATCTAGTGATAAAATGACTTGTGTTTTGGAGGGTTTTCTGTACTTTTTGTCCCTTGAATAACTGATTTTAGGATAGTAAATGGAATAAGATACATAGTAAATGATAACAATTGTTTTAATTTAGAATAATAATAAAGTCTTTCCTGGTCACTTTAAGCTATGTCACCCGTAATTACTAGAACTCTTAGTTATGCGTCACTCATAACTTTGCATGTCCTATATTTATTAATAATAATTACAAAACAGCGCAAGAATATTAAATTTATTTTTAATATTAAACGACCAAAGTCCTTAGCGGGGAAAGGAAAAAATAAAACCAATGTAAGGATCAGGTCAAGGAGAGAAAATGATTATCAGAGAAAACTTACACATTCCTATATTTAGAGTCGACATTTTTCTGGGATGTAAGTGCCACATTGCTTTCTTCCACACACCACTTGCAATTCTTACTGAGCTCAAAATGCTCCATTTCGATTTTGGTTAAAGAAAATCATTGAACCTGAGCTCCGCATGTAATTTGCCGTTTCTGTGGAAAGTTACCATAACTCTGTGGTTCTAGTAAAATGGAAGAAAAAAAAGAAAAAAAAACAAACAAAAAAACCTGTCTCACAATTTTAGGTGAAGAACAACTTGGATTAACTAATATGGCTCTCCTTCTCAGTACCCGAATGTGAGCTACTGATCTATTAAGAAGCCCAGATGATGCTGGTGCCTTCTTTTCTGAAGTCTATTTTAGTGGGGGAAACAGTCATCTTTTTGCTTTTTGTATTTGAGGTTAGGTCTTTAAGAGTAAATAATAGTTTTCTGTCAATGTTGTTCTTTTCTAGTTTCTACAAGTAATTTTTAAAAAATGCTTTATTTTGACACTTTTACTAGATTCTTAAAACAGTTCTTGTGTTCATGTCAGCCAGGCAGGCCACAGTCATAAATGGGATTGTCCTTTGGGGCTAATGCTTTGGGAGAGGCAAGAATTTAAGAGACAGTCCTAGATTCTATAATATCCAATGCAGTTACAAATAAAAAGAATATTGAAGTGTAAGTAGTGTCAAATAACCAGTTAATTGTCAGTATTTTTTAGCTACATTTACTTAAACATGCAAAATGCATAATTCCTGGTTCATAACATCAAAGGATATGAAGCCCAGGCTGAACTGTGGAGTTCATGAAGTGAGGCATCTGAAATATTTGCGCCATTGTTTCTACATTGATTCAGTTATTCAGGTATCTGCTCCCCCCATTTCACATACTTCATTGTGACTAATGTCATCTCTGAAAGCAAAGAATAAAGCTCTATTTAAGTATTTGTATGTGTTTATTTTTAGGAAAACTACTTTACAATACCAAAAAGACTAAAGTATTTCTTTTTACATATCTTAATATGCTTATTTCCCATTTATTTTTCTTTGTATGACATGTAGAAATTATATAAAACAAAATCAACCAAACATCAAAAGAATTTCAACATGTGAACAGAATAAATAAAATCCATATTTTAAGGATGTACTTTAACACAGAAAAAAATAGCAATTCTTGTAGTAGTATCAGAGAGAATGCCAAAGTACTATTTTTCTTTTTCAATTGTAGGTTCATATGCAGTTGTAAGAAATAATTCAGAGATATCTATGTACATTGTAGCCAGGTTCCCCCAGTGGTCACTTCTTGGAAAACTCCAGTAGAGCATCCCAAGCATGTTATTAGCATTGATACAGTCAAGATACAGGACAGTTTCAACATCATAAGAATCCTTCCAACTGCCCCTTTATAGTCACATATACTTCCTTCACTTAATCCCCCTGCCAACTGCTAATCCTTTCTTCTTCTTTTTCTTTCTTTCAATAACGTTTTATGGTATCACATAATATTCCATTTCTGAGTACTGACATTTTATCCCTCAGCATTATCTCCAGACCAAGTAATTTATTAATCACAGTGAGGGGACTAAAACAAACACCCCAAAACTGGCCTCCTGTACATGTGCCACTCTAACACGAAGAGCCAAGGACAGTGGGGAACAGTCCCAGAAGGAGAAGCTCTTATCCTTTTAAACCTTTAGCCATTCTCTTAATTAAAGAAGCCATCTGCTATCCCTTGGCCTTCCACCGTGCTCCTAATCCAGAAAAGTTCTTTTCTCCCTTTTCTCTAGAAGAATGTTGAAAGTTATTTATTTGACTTTCAGAGTAAGGGTGAGTCATTCCTCCTTGCCATGTGGTGACTCCGCCCCCTCCCCTGACACTCCCAGGTCCTCTTTCCAAGATTCAGCTCAGGATAACATCCGTCCCATCTACCTCAGAATTTACCACCATATTTGGATTTTTCTCTTATTAATCACACCTAATGTTAATTTGCTCATTCATCCAGCCTGCGAAGAATCCCAGAGAAATGGGGGAACTCTTCCTTTGACTCCCACAATAGCATGTTCCCTTTAAGTGCTGAAAAGGCTCTTGGAACCAATTGCAGTGAGAGTGTATGGAGGCTTCCCCCATCAGTAAACAATTCTCAAACACCAGGGTGTTCAAGATTTCAACTCAGTTCATCATCGGATTCCTTAAAAGCTCAGTGTGCCAAGACACCAGTTGCTATCGCAAGATTGGCCATTACCTGTGTTTCTTACCAACCAGCTACAGACTGAAGGGTCCCACAGCCTGCTCCTTAGACTTCAGGTGACAGACAGTCAGATATTTGGGTTATCTGTGCTTCTGAGAAACATTTTACTAACGTGATCATGAGTTTATTATAAAAGTACATGACTCAGGAATTGAGAAGAGGCGCAATGCAACACATGTGAGAGGGAGCAGTGAGCTTCCATGCCCTCTCCAGGCACACCATTCTCCCAACACATCCACATGTTCACCAGCTGGGGCGCTCTCTGAAACCCATTCTTTTGGGTTTTTATGGAGGATTCTGGCAACCAGCAACTGAACTCAATCTTTAGCTCCTCATGACTTCCTGGAGGTCTGGGAGTAGGACTGGAAGTTCTAACCCTCAATCACATGGTTGGTTCCCTAGGCAGCCAGCCCCCAAGAACCATCTCATTCACATATCAAAAGATACCTTTATCACGCAACTTATAGGAAATTCCAAGGATTTTTGGAGCTGTGAGCCAGAAACTGTGAATGAAGACCAATTACATATGAGAAATATATTTTGGTCATCTGAGTGACCAAATAAATATATTTCTTGTAAATCACAATTTTGTAATTACTGAGTAGTATTCTGCAAAATATACTTTTTAAACCCTGAGCACAACTTACTGGAAATGCTGCTTTACCTAGGGGACTCTTGTTTTTGACCGAAGTGCATAATGAAAGAATTGTAACACAGAATGACAGTGCTATTGCTGGCTGCAATCTATTTTGTAAAATTCAGATAGTTTAAATGAACCACAAACAATAACAACATAAATTATTAGGAAAACACAGCTAACATAGTGTTTTTCCACTCATGTAAATACATATCCACGATCATGGGAACTAATACAAGACTAGCATCTCTCCCTTTTGCATTAGTAAAATCGTATCTGGAGTATCCCAGAATGAAGTTGACAAGCAGGCATAAAACTTACAAGAATACTGAAGCCAAAATCCATGTTCTCTAATAAATTGTCCTACAAACTTGGAATTTCTCTCTTGAAGAAAATAAGACTTAATAAAATATTTCAAATGTTGGCATGTACGTATACAAAGTGACAAAGCCTCATTTTGTATTTTTCTAAATGCAGAACTGGGAAATATATTTTAGAAGAGGCAGACTTCTACTATCGTGTAAAGCAATAGATATAATACTAAAAAGTACAAACAACAAAAGAAAAAAAAAGACAAACTGGGTTTCATCAAAATTTAAAAACTTGATGTAAGGGGAAGTTGCCCCTCTCATTTTACTGAGACATAATGGGGAAGCTTTTGAAGATTCAGACTCTTCTGTCTGTCTCTTAAAGGTATTGGGGAGGGAAGATAATTAATGAGGAAATAGTAATCTCTCTAAATTATGTAAGAACAACTAGGTATCCATGGAAAAGGAAGAAACTAAATCCATGCCTCACACCAGAATTAACTCAAAATGTATCAAAAAACCCAAATGGAGAAAGAAACACTACAAAACTCTTAGAATAAAACATGGGAGTAAATTTTCATGACCTGGAATGTGGCAATGGTTTCTTAGATGTGTAATACTGATAGTACAAACAACAAAAGAAAAAAAATACATAATTTAGGTTTCATTAAAGCTTAAAACTTTTATGTTTTGAGAGATACCAGCAAGAAAGTAACAAGATACCCCACAAAGAGAAAATATTTACAAATTATAGCTGATATGGGACTTGAATCTAGCATATATAATGAATATGTGTATGTATATCCATTTAACTGAATGTATTATTCAGCCATAAAAGGAATCAGTACTGATATAGGCTCTAAAATAGGTGGACCTTAAAAACACATTGAAAGAAGTCAGACACAAAAAACACAAAATAAATCATGGATTGTATGACTTCATTTATATGCAGTGTTCAGAGCAGGTAAACCAATAGAGACAGAAAGTAGATTTGTGGCTGCCATGGGCTTTGGGGAATGAGGAATGAGGAGTGACTGCTAATGGAAACAGTTTCTTTTGAGGTTGAAGTGTTCTGGAATTAGATAGTAGTGATGGTTGCCTAGCTTTATGACTATACTAAAAACCAGTGAATTGTATACTTTATGGATCAATTTTGTGGTTTATGAGTTATGCCCCAAATAAAAATTTAAAAGTAGCGGGATTTCCCATCTTTGGCAGTTTTCAAGCTGTAAGAATTGTGATTAGGTGAAAGACAGATGTGACCTCTGAATTCACTTAACTCCAGATTATGTTGAGGGAATACATCATGTCAATTAATAACAATACTTGGAAGCAAGAATAAGGAGATTGGGTTCTGCTGTCTAGTGTTTTCTGAGTTTGAGCCAATCTCAGTCACTCTGGGTCTTGACTATGTTTTGTGTAGCATAAATGATAATATTTGTCTTACTGACATCACATACATTGTGAAGGTTAGTTAGTATCATAAATATAAAGCTACTTTAAAAGCTGAAAACTGCAATGTAGATGTTGTATTGGAATATTTTCAGAATTATTTCATTCTATACTTAAATATGTTTTCTCCTTAGGTTAGTTATAAAGGAAAAGACCAGCAGCTGATGGATTATTCAGGGTAGATTTCCAATTATCTGTGTTCTTGCATTATATCTGTCCCCTTAATTGCCTAATTGTAAACATTTAACTGACTATAATTTCCTACAAATGATAACAAATCTCAAATTATTTTCTTAACCTTTAGAAACTTTAGTAAGTTTCAGTTAAAGAGTATTCATTTTATAGACCAAAGATGTTTCTGTGTGTGTGTTTGTATATAATACATAATGTATATGTTTATATATTATGTATGTGTATATGTATGTGTGTATATATGTATATATATATTCCTAGCAACATACTATCACATGCACAAAAGTAATAGTTTGAGTACTATTATAATTTTGGGGGATAAAGTAAAAACTAACTTTAAAATTCAGTGATGGAGAAATAGCAAAAGAAACAGTCTATACTAATATTTTCTTTTCTATCGAGTAATTCCAAAGTTTTTCCCAATAAATATGCTGTAATTGAAAATACAAGTCATCTGTAATTTCTAGCCTTTTAGAATGGTCTGCATATCCATAGCATCTGTAAAACTGAGGTATTTGCCCCTGAGATAATTGAGAGCCAGTCTTGGACAAATTATCAATAATTTACTTGGGAAACCCTGCATTTTCTTTCTTCCGTTTCTACCTCAAAAGTAGTTTTTCACAGTATTACAAATACCTTTTAAATTTCAGCAAAATTCATTTCTCTACATAAAATAGTAATTGAGGTGTTTCTTCAATAGAGCAGCCTATCTCTTAGACTGTAGTAATTATAGTCTGTATTCATTCATGATGCTGATGCTTCCTGATTGGAAATCTCTGCCACCTCTTCCCCTATATTGTGCTCTCTGCCCATCCTTTGTCCCAACAATGTAATATTAAATTTCTTTGATTTTCTTGTACTATTATTGTACAGCTCTGTCTAGAACTCTAATGAAGAAATTACTTCATATTTAAAGTGAATGGTTTTAAAGAATAAGATACAAGAATCAATCTTTATCACTCTCAGGCTTTTGTCCATGTATTGCTTATATTTCAAGATTAGGATTTTTATCGACCACCCCACCACTCCCCTACCCACATCCATCCACATATACCCTGGCCTCAGGTCTCTAACCTGGATGCTTGGGCTTTACATGGTCTATACCTCAGTCACCTCAGCTGCATGAGCCATAGGGGGTGATAAATTAGGATTATTTTTTAAGTAATTATCACAGAACAGAAATCAGTTCACATTCAGTCTAACCTCCATCCTTTTACTACCATTTGCTTTTTTGTATTCATTACAAATTGCTATTCATAACTATGGGTCTGAGACACTACAAGGTTTGGAAACACCACAAAAAGATTCAATTAAACTTATGCTGTTTGTGCTAAAGTTGAGGAGAATAATATATTTTAATATTTAAAATGGTAATTTTTTAATAACTTTAAAATAGTAATATTAGCAATTTTAAATCTCTTATCATTACTCATACTATGTATAGTATTTTGCTATTTGCATCATGCACTGTTCATAAACAGCTCATTTGTTTAATTCAAGTACTCTGTACCCTGCTCTCATAGCTCATGATTTTCCTTTTTCCTTATTTTGCCCACTAGGATTGAGAAATGGAGGGTACAAAGAATTCTAGAGAGGCGAAATAAGCTTTCACTTTTATACAGAAAATCACCGTTGGGTGTATGTGTACATGAAATAAATGAAAAGGAAGCTGATTTTGCTCCCAAGAAACCAAATGGGAGATTCTATCTATCTATTTATTATTACACAGTAATTTACTTTTTCAAGAGTTATAGAATCTTTAGGTCCTGAAGAGAGTTAATGACATTACTATTGAGTTAACGATGTTATTGTTGAGTTACTGATACTATCAATGAGAATAACTGATATGATGGAGAGCATAGCCCAATATAAGGTAGGAAAGATTTGGAGTCTAGGCCTGACCTGGATAGTGTCTGTTTTACAAATCAAACTCAGTGTTTCTCATTTCTCGTAAATAAAAATCACACATTTGTTTTGCAGACCAAATGAGAAAATTTATGGGGAAGGGATTGGAAAAAAAGTAGAAAGAACTGTGATTAAGGAGTCAGTGAGCAACCAAGATCTTGGAACTCACACTTCATTTATTTTAACAGCCCTCAAGAGAAGGCTTCATCTTTTATTAGTGAGTCAAATACTAGGTGTCTCAAAAATTCCCATCTAATGTGCCACCCTTAGAAATGTACTGAGGTTATAATCTCAGGTCCTCTGCCTGAAGCCTTTGTCTATAAAAAGCTTTGCCCCTTTAACCTCATGTGACAAGAAAGTATTATCATTTTCTGTGTGTACCACAAAGTTAACAAGTTAGGAAAGCCCTGTACCCAATGCACTCCGATTTTTCAACAATTTCTTTAGAAAAGGTAGACCAGCCATTAACAACACCTACGAAAAATATTCTGCCATTGGACCACGGATGGGCCTTGAGGGCACTCAAGTGAAATAAATTGATCAGAGGAAGACAGATACTGAACGATCTCACTTATACGTGGAATTTAAAAATAAAACAACAAAACCTCCAAAACAAATTCATAGGAAAAGAGAACTGATTTGTGGTTATAGAGGCAGTAGGTGGGGGTGGGAGAAATAGGTGAAGTGGGACAAAAGATGTGAACTTTCATTTATAAGGTAGATAAGTCCTGGGGACATGATGTACAGTATGACTAGAGTTAACAATGCTGTAGGAGAGAACTGAAAGTTATTGAGAATAGAGACTGGCTTCTCGCCACAGAAGAAAAGAACACTTTTTTTCGTGTGTGTGTGTGTGTGTGTGTGTGTATACGTCTATACAAGATGATGGATAGTGACTAAGTTTATTGTGCTAATTCTTTTACAGTATATGGCAGTCAAGTCATTTTGCTATACACCCTAAACTTACAGAGTGCTGTATGTCAATTACATTTTAATAGAACCGAAAAAAATTCTCAGGTAGTTAAAATGAGGGGCAGCATTCCACAAAAGGGAGAGTAAGATGATGCATCCCCAAATGCAAGTTTTCTGTATTTTTTTCCTGACTAGATATGATCATAGCATTAATAAAGAAACCCTATTTTGGCAAAATGTTTATTTTTTAAATTATACTCAACCCCTAAAGTAGTGTTGCTAACTGGTATAGTTGGAGACTGTGTCATAGATCATGATGTGATGTTTTAGTCATTTATATGCAGATGTCTCCTAATTCTGGTTTTCTCAGCTTACTTGTAAATGTATATGCTCAAATTGCTTTTTTCCTGTACCTACCAGAAAAGTGCTGTGGATGATGGAGAATCAGAAAATCAGTACAAAGTTTTCAAATCTTCAACAATGATCTATTTCTCATAAAAGTGAGCAATTAAAAAAAATTTTTTTTAAAGAAACACTGTTAAGTGCCATCTGCATGATTTTGTCTATAGGTCCTTTCTGGCCAACTGAATCTGTTCACTTGAGCAAGTGGATGAAACAGAAATGAAAATGATCTTTAGAATTTTATAAGATAATGAAGATGTTCTTTTTATTGACATATAATTACCATATATTATCTTAGTGTCAAGTGTACATCATGATTTCAAATTTGTTTATATTGCAAAATGATCACCATAATAAATCCAGCTAACATCAGTTACCATACAAAGTTACAAAACTTTCACATGATGAGAGCTTTAAAGATCTATTCTTAGCAACTTTGAAATATGCAACACAGTATTGTTAACTAAAGCCATCATGCTGTAGATTAATCACCAGGACATTTATGACTAGAAGTTTGTCCCTTTTGGCCCCCTCCACTCCTTTTGCTCATTTCACATTTATTGTTTCATCTTTTACTCATTAATTTCATTCACTCATCCAAGATTTATTCAGAAAGTACATATTGAGCGTCTATCATAAGGCAGACGCTGGTGATACATAGCAAGATGAGGTTGTCCATAATTCTTGTTCCCATAACACTTACACTCAAGTGAATGGAGCTAGACAATAACTGAGAAAACAAATTAATGAACAACAACATTTTGTGAAGGATAAGCGTTCCAAATAGAATGAAGCACAGTAGTGTGATAGTGAATGACAAAACGTTCGTGTACATGGAGTCCGAAGGCTTTTTGATATGACTGTTGAGAAAAAAGCCTTTTGGATAATATCTGAGGTGAGAATTGATGGAGCAGAAGGAACCAGCATATGAAGATCTACAGATACCAAGGTCTTCGACAGGGATTTTATTTGAAATGATAAGAACAGAAAGAGGGCTTGCGTGGGGAAGAGATACACTTTCTCATATAGCAAGTACTCACTATGTGAGGCGAGCAAAATTTAAACTAAAACAAAATACAATAAAATATAAAGCTTAGTTCCTCCGTGGCACTAGCCCTGTGTCAAGTGCTCAACAGCTACATGAGGATAGTGGCTTTCATATTTGAAGGTGCAGAGTGCATTTCCATCATTGAAAGGTCTAACGACAGTGCTACACCCAAGAAGAAGGAGAGGTGGATGAGGAGAGTTCACAGAGTGCCTTGGAAAGATCAGGAAGGTTCTTGTAGGCTGCAGTGAGGTCTTTGCCTTCTGCAAGCACAATGGGAAGTCTTTGGATGGTTTTAAGCAAAGTGACATCATTTGATATACATTTTAAAATGATCACTCTGGCTGCCCTGTAGACAATGAATATTAGATGGTGAACAACCATTAGAAAGAAATTACAATAGTCCTGATCAAGGATGGGGATGGGTCTTTGTTTGGGTAATATATGAGGGATGGGGAAATGTAGATGGATTCCAGATACATTTCAGAGATAGAATCAAGTTGATTTGCTAATCAACTGAAGTAAAGCAAGGTGAACAGAGGAAGGAGTGGAGGTCATTGTTCTCTTTCAGGGCCTGAGCAACTAGGCTGTTAGTTCTTTCCTAGAATGGGGAGGGATGAAAAGAAACAGTTTGGGTGTGTGGGGTTGGTGGTGAAAGGGCAGGAATGAAGTTTGAAGATGAAAGTTTTGTTTGGGATACATTATATTTTAGATACCCATTGGCTACACATGCGTAGAGATCAGTAGCTAGTGGAGAATGAGTGAACCCTTAAAATGGAGTGTAAACTTTTTGAACAGAATTCCCTTAAGCACAGCTATACTAATGAAAACATAGTCGCTATATATGGCTAAGTAGAGTGATTTACAAAGTCAAATATGCATTTTTTTCTTTCCTTTGTCAACATTTTTTTTCAGTGTGTTACATTTTTCTTTACATCGTTGCTTTCTTGAATTAGGAAGCATAACTGTAGAAAATGGGTAGTTTTGATTTACATGTGAATAGTCAATGTCTTGTTTACTCTTGCTCCACATAGTGTACGTTAGTCACTTCTCTCTTGCTTCTCTCTGAGTGTTCTTATTCCCTTCACATGCCCCATTTCTGGATGGTAATAAGGGGCTGGGTGAGGTAGAATCTCCCTTCTTTCTTTTTGGTGAAATGAAAAATCTTCTGGTTGTGATTTTTGCTGAGAACCCCAGATGACAGGACATTGCCTCTGTTACACTATTGAATACCAAGGACATCATTTGACATGTGAACCTAGTATTTTTGATTTGCTGCCATTTTTTTCCTTTTTTTTCTTTTTTTTTTTTTACAATTTTAGGATGTCTACTTTCCACCTCTGACCAGTTCAGTTTTTATGATGAGGGATTATTTTTTTCTGAGGAACTGAGATAATTATGGGGGTGAGACAGAAAAAATGGAAATATTTAAAAATTTCCCTCATTATGCCTTTCTAACTTTGCTATATGCCGATTTTTCATTTTAATATGCTATTTTTGATACCAATGGATATTAGCATGATTTTCTAATCAAGGTTTTTCACTCTAAAATGTCCCAGGTAGATGCTTATGTATGAATCATGTATCTAAAAAGGAAACTCAAAAAAGTATGTGTGCGTGCTAGGGAGCTCATTTGTCTTTGGCAAAGACACTGCTGCTCCTGTTTCCTTAATTATTAAACAGATGGTGCCCACTGCCATTGACTAGCTGCCCAACTTGTTCTCCATGTGGTGACACAGTTTTGGACATGTGATGGAGAGAGCCTGATCGTCATAGCTCCTCATATCCATTTATGTCACAACATTAATATTAATACCTGCCTCTACAGCAGGCTGTTTCCCATGGAGCTAAGTTGAAGACTGAACCATCTTCTCCCTTCCCCCCATGAATTAATTTTAGCTCCAACATCTTCTTTTGGCTTTTCTTTCTATTGCTTTATCTCTACACACAAATATAGTGGCATATTGAACCAATTATCAAAATACTCCAGGCTATAAACATACTTTAACATGAGATGTCAAGATAATTAAGACAAAATTGGATTGTTAATATTATTAGAAGGAAAACTGACATCCCAGGACACCCTATTCAGAATGAAAAGGTGGACTATTCTATTCTTGCTTTAAGCGATAGAAAGGGAACATTGATGGAGAGTTTTCAAAATCTATTGTACAGTGAACTCTTTTCTATAGTCTGTCAAAAAAAGTCTTAAGATTGTCCTTTAGTTTACTCCATTACTACAGTACATGAACAGTGCAGCACCCTTTAAACATTAGCAAGTAGTGCCCTGATTTTTTTTCTGATAAGCCTTTTTCTTGATTAGAGATAGTATTTCAGAACCAAAATGCCAAGTCTTCTAAGATCTCTCTTCATCTCCACCTTGACATTTCTTTATATCACTTTCTGATTGATTACTTGGGCTAAGTTCCTAAATGTCTTGGGGCTAAGGACAGGAATGCCAATATAATTTCCATACACCAATACAAGTTGACTAATATGCATACATTGAATTTTTTTATGTGAATGCTATGTCCTCCCAACCCCCCTTGTTTAGGGTCTTGTTGAGATCTTTCAATCATTTGAACCAGCAGGAACGGTTTGGATTCTCTGCAGCTGAAGCATTACAATACCACCTGAAACTGGTTTGGTGTTGTAACTCACTTGAGAACCTATGAGCATCTTTAAATCACTAGGAGAAACGTGGCTGTCCTTTTTAATGACAGTTGGACATATATTGGGTCTCATCAGCTGTCAAGTAACTAAACCATTTTTCCCCCAAAGTCCTTGGAAGCTCCGCCCGAGGACTAGCCCCAGATCCCCGCGGCCCCCCCACCCCCACTCCCACCCCCCCAACACCGCGGGACCGGCCTCCACGCTACGTCTTCAGCTACTTCTTTGGAGGGCTGGCAGTACCGGCTTGGCAGGGTAGGAAGGAGCTGGGAGCGCTAGCGGCACCTCCTCAGGGGGAGGGGACCCGAGCTCGGCTGGGGAAGCTTTCCTAGGGAGTTGCCTTAAAAGCAAGCAAGCAAGCGGATTGTCGACCGCTCTCGCTGCCTACTTTTTCAAAGTTTTAACCAGTTGTCTTCACTCCCTTCCCTTCTTTGAAACTGCAAATTACCAACCTTGCACAAAAAGAAGCGGCGGGGGTGGGAGCGGGGGTAGAAAATCTCTCCCTTCTCACCCTCCCTTCCTCTCACCCTCCCTTCCTCTCCAGCTCCCTCGCCCTCCCTCCTTTCTCCTGCGGCAGCCGCTCGTCTCCAGGACTAGGTTTCTCTCCGACGGACTTAGCAACTTCTGGGTTTTTTCTCAACCCCTTTTCCATTCCCCACCCTCCTACCCTTTGCCATGAACTGGACCGACAGACGCTGGGGAGGCTTTGCTTTCTGCCGGAGGGAATGGCGGTTCTCTTCCTGGGGCCGTGCCGGGGAGGCTCGGCCGAGGAGAAAGAAGGAGTGATAGAGAAAGCGCTGCAGGACGGAAGGGAAGGGGGCCTCCTCCTGCCGCGGGCCGAGCTGCGCCCGGGATGGCTCCACGCTCACCCTGCGTCCCCGGCTCTCCCAGCGACTGCAGCCCCCGAGCGCCGGACGCGCGGGGCGAGCTGTAACATCCTCAAGTAGGAAGAGACCCCGGAGGATAGAAATCGGGGGTGGGGTGAAACAGAATTTGTAAAAGCCTTTCGAAGAGAGACCAGGAGGAGGTCCGCTCGCTTCTACCAGCGCTAGCCTTTAACTTGAAGGCGTTTCTTTGGAACATCTAGTCTTCTCCCGGAGTTATTCGAAAGCTGAAACTTTCAGTGGCTCACTGGCCTGAGCAGAAAGAGGAGGGCGCCGGAGGGTGGGATCCGGCGGAAAGAGAGCTGTGTGCGCATGTGGGGGGCGTCGGGGGCGCCTCGGGGAATCTAGGAAGAGGGCACATCATGTCAGTGCCCAGGGAGGACGCCCAAGTCAGGGACACGCTCGGCCCTGCCGGGGCGACTCCAGCCCCCGCGGCGGGATCGGACAGTCACCGCCGATCCGGCTCCGCGTCGCTGCGGGACTCAGGCTTCCGAGGCTGCTGGGCCGACCTGGTGCTGAGGCCGCTCGGGCACTACAGCAAACTTTCCTCTGCGCTGTGCGCGGGCTCCCTGTCCTTCCTGCTGGCGCTGCTGGTGAGGCTGGTCCGCGGGGAGATCAGCGGCGACCCGGGACCCAGCAAGGAGGAGGCGGTGGTGGCGGAGGCGGAGGCAGCGGCGTTGGGAACTGAAGGGGGCGTCTTCCCTGGGCCTCGGGGAGGTGCTCCCGGGGGCGGCGCGCCGCTCAGCCTCTGGCTGCAGCCTTGGGCGCTGCTCTTCAGTCTCCTGTGTGCCTTCTTCTGGATGGGCTTGTGCCTCCTGCGCGCTGGGGTGCGCTTACCTCTGGCCGTCGCGCTGCTGGCCGCCTGCTGCGGGGGGGAAGCACTTGTCCAGGTCGGGCTGGGCGTCGGGGAGGACAGCTTACTGTCGCTCCCCGCCGCTGGGGTGGTGCTCGGCTGCCTAGCCGCCGCGACATGGCTGGTGCTGAGGCTGCGGCTGGGCGTCCTCATGATCGCCGTGACTAGCGCGGGCAGGACCGTGTCACTCATTTCCTTAGAGAGGTTCCAGGTCGCCTGGAGACCTTACCTGGCGTACTTGGCCGGTGTGCTGGGAATCCTCCTGGCCAGGTACGTGGAGCAAATCTTGCCACAGGCCGCGGGAGCGGCTCCGACGGAGCATTTTGGGTCGCAGCTGGTCGCTGGGGCCAAGGGAGAGATCCCAGTATTTAAAAGGAGGCGGCGGTCCAGCTCCGTGGTGTCCGCCGAGATGTCGGGCTGCAGCACCAAGTCGCATCGGAGGACCTCCCTGCCCTGCATTCCGCGGGAACAGGTAAGCTCCGGCCGCGCGCTCTCGCCCCGCGGGAAAACCTGAACCACTTGGGAACCTGCGCGAAGTGGAGTGAAATCGAGCGCAGGGGGACCAGAATGGAAAAGAGGTGACACTTCACATGTAGGAAGAAACTGGCTACTTTGTCTCTCTCGCTCTTCCTGAACAGCAGGAAAAAGAGTAAAGATTCAAACTGGAGGGCGTGTAGAGGGTCTTCCACAGCTGGGCCAGTGATCTGCTACACCTGGCACCGGGGCTTCTGCTCTCCAATTACCTTCATGCTTTCCTCCCTTAGCAGACATTTTCCAATGAAGTGCAGCTTTTGTAGCAGTGGGTGATTTTTAAACACGTGGCTTTTACTAGGTCTCTTTTAAAACAATTTATTTCATTTAAAGCGACAGGTAAAGGTTTATGGAAGTCAGTGAAAAGATTTTAGAGTACAGCGAGGAAGGTTTGAAGATGAAGTACTTAGACACACTTTTTGGTTTTGCAGAAAGTTTTATTGACGAGATTGCATCCGGTGGTGCGCAGTTTGTTTTTAAATGAAATTGGGGTGGGGGGGTGTATGAAATTACGTGCTAATGTGCTTTGTATCAGAATCACACACTTCAATTTGGGTAACAATATGTGAATGTGTCAGAATCTTGAACTGCCGCTGTTAGTGGATATTTAGAAATTCAAGTAGATGTCTGCAGCTTATACAGGAAATGTTAGCTCAGGAGACTATTTCTAAGATTGCCAATGAGACAAGTCTTTCAGAAACGATAAGCACTCCAGAATTATGAGTGAGGTTGTCCTAGCTAAAAAGTTTTGTGAATCTAGGGGCTGAATCTTAGTATCTTTCAGCATTTTAAGGCCATGAAAGATAATTTCTATAAAGGGCATACAAGAACAAATTCCAATTTTAAATACAAATTGTATCTGAAAAGACCTACTTCAGTGTTCAGCTCTGTGCTCCGAGCAGACTTGACAGTTGAGGGGGTGGGCGTGGAGAGCCGGTCTTGCACAGCAAGTGGAAATTTACCCTTTTCCCATTTAAATGTATGCCTACTTGTGGTACAGCTAAGACAACTTTAGGGAGAGACTATCTAAGGTAGAGTAAGCTTTTTCTTTTTATCTGTGGATACTCATTTAGGTATTTATAAGAAATAGCAGTCACCATATTGGTGTGAGTTGGTAGTTTGTTCCTGAAATGAGTTGATTACACAAAATGTGTTTGTTTGACATTATTTAGTAGAATGGATGACAACATCATAATCACTATGTTTGTTTTAAAACAAATATACTTACTTAGCTTTTTGTTTACATCAAGTAAATATTTCTTGGGTTTAAGCTTTACTCTAAGAGTGAAGTTAAAAACAGGCCACTTATACTTAGTTTCAGTAGAAGTTTGGAAATCACCAGAATAAACTAAGGGCTGTTATCGGGAAAGCACACCATGACACATTTTAGCTGCTTTTCACAGTTACAGAAGAAATGAAAACACTACTAGTTTTAAAATGTTTAGAACACACTTTAATTTATAGGGAAATGTGATGTTAACAATGCAAAACTGATCCATAATTTCTAAGGAAAATTTGTGGCTGAATCATAAATAATTTTACTTTCAATTAACATCATTTAGCTTCTGAAATTAAGTTTCTGAAGTTCCATGTTAATGTTTAGACCTTAAGGAATTGAAGCTGGGTTTAAGATAAGGTATTTAGGTGAATTCACCAGCAGTGTTAATTAACCTGCAGATTTCTATTGGTTTTCTCTGGTGCGAATTGATAAATGGGAAATTTGAATCATTGGCAGACGCATAAGAAAATAACAGATCACTGCATTTTTAAATGTTTTGTTAATGCTATTGAAGATGCATATTTGTAATCTATTTTGGCCATTTCTTTGGTTATTTTTTTTAAAAGGAAAAGTTTATGGAGGATATTCCAAAGTAAGAAATCCCTTTTGGATGGAAAACAAGATTACCTTTAGTAGAAATTTAGATCCTTGAAGTTTTAATGAGGACATGGGTCAGGGTGAATGTATACTTAAGACTCGTTTTTATATATAACCCATTAAAGTTGTTGCTGGGTAAAACTGGAGGGGGCGGGGGAGTGCACTAACATGGGATAATCTTATAGGGTGATCTCTCATACGTTAGCCTAACTGTGAAAGTTCAGAGGCTATAAAGTAAATGACTTATCTCTTTTATCATAAGGAAACAAACTTCTGACAAAGGGTACAAAGTTTACCACTATCATCTCCGTACTTTATGAAGTCAAGAATCAAAATAAATATAAAACACATAACACTTCTTTGAATGCTAGTGATAGGAGTTCTTCTCTGAAAGAATATCTGTCTACTTTGAATTCAGGATGATACTCAGGTAGTGAGTGAATTTTAAATAGTAATATGAAGTTATAAAACACAAAATCTGGTTGAGGCCTCTTGAGAATTTATTTGGATTTTTCTCATTGTGAGGTTTAAAGGTGAGAGAATTTCAGTCGTCTTCATGTGAATGATAGCGGTCACTTGCACATGAGCTCTTTTCATTGACTCTCAACTCTAAAATGGTCAAGGAAAATTGAAGATAACATGTTACTAAAAGATCCAACTGATATATTTCCCTCCCTTTCTTCCCCCCGCTTCTCCTTCTCTTTCAGAACCATAATTAAGTCTATAGGTTGGATATTAAATGTGGAATTGATTTTGCATTGCAATGATAAAGATACTTCAGGCAAAGAAAGGAGACATAGGTTTAGTCTTCAGACACAGAATTGACCAAATCCCAGGCATTTCTGTGAGTACAAGTCAAGGTAACTTCACTCTTAGTCAAGAACAAAGTTTTATGGCACTTGGGTGGCATTTAATTCAGTCATGTCACCTCAGTATCCCCAAGATATAGGATTATGTTGTGGAGCAGTGTGTTAAACTGTTAATTTTTGGTAGGTAGGTGTTACAAAGGCAAGGTCCCCCCCCACCCCACCCCCACCTACTCCAGGCATATGCATCTTTAAGTAACCATACATGTCATATGCCAGGTCGGTTATAATGTGTCCCACAAAAGTTGAATAAAACTGGGTACCTAGACTTTCTTTGAGTTACTAGTTATTATGTATGATTAATGTTATATTTCAACATTAAAATTTTAATTATGCACTTTTTAACCATTTGGAAATTGTTTTTGAAGGTATGCCTATTTCCTTGATAACATTGAAGAACACAATTGGCCTGTCATCACCCTTTAATTATTGTGACCATCTTACATATTCATTTTTAAAAGATGTCCAACTAATATCTGTATAGGTTAGGAATTTAAATATTTTTGTCTATTCTTTCACATTGGAAAAACACAAGGCAGGTGCCTCTCTTCATGAAGTCATTTGTATCACTCAAAGACAAATTCTTTGTGACTGATACAGTATCAATCAGAAATAGACCGCTTTATTTTTATATTGTACGATTAAAAATCAAAATTTCCCCTAATGTTTCCCAAAGCTCTTAGTTAAATATCTTTAGCAAAAATTGATTTTTAAGGAATATAATAGAGTCTGGTAGCTAGTTATTAAAAGTAGAGACAAGTTTTTCATCATTGATGTAAGAAACATATTTTCAAACGAAACAGCAAACACTGAAACAACAAAGCAAAAACAAATAGTGACTTTCTATGGTAGGCCTTGTTATATCTGCTAAAAAATGTAACCTCCTTGCATATGTAGTGCAAATATAAAATGCAGAAGTATTTCTTTTGGAATTATAGAATATATTATCTCTTAAATTCCTAAATGCATTTCAATATAACATAACAGATTTCTCAGTTTGAATAAATTTCAGAAATTTTTTTTAGTATTTCTATCCCATTTCATTAGTACAACTCAGCTTCGGGTGATAAAGCAATATTGACTATGTATGACTTGGTGACAGAATTAAATTAATGTCAACTTCTGAAAACACTAAAAAGGAAAAACAAGATTTTCTTATCCCTTGGGAAAGGTGAGGGAAAATAATTTGTATGTGTGGGAGGGGGAGACAAAATTGTGATTTTACTTTGTGAATGCAGATATTTAAGGCATGCTGAAAAAATGTTTTAACTGAAGAAATAGTGAATCTATATAAATTTACAGAGGTTGGATGGAGTCAAACAGTAATTTTACTCTTTCTGTATTGAGTCTGATGTGTAAAAAGTTAAAACTGTAGAACTGAAAGAAATGCTGTGTATGCTGGGCTGTCATGTTAATTAAATAAACAACCAGAACAGTGACTCTGTGTATGAAATACATTTTGAAAAGCCTGGGGGAGGGGGTACAGGCAGGCAGGCAAGGGTGAGTGACACTGGCATGAAAAAACATTCGCTGTATCTGTAGTGACATTTGTGTGAATTTGTTATATTCTGGGAGAAATACAGTCTCTGAGAATAATCTCTTCAGGACTCAAGTAAAATAGAGGCGTTACCAAATATAATTTCACTTTTATTTTAAATAATTTTTATTAGGTTGAAGTAGGATGTTTATGAACCTCAACTTTAGAAATGTGCTTATATAAATCTATTTTAGGATTTTCAATCAATATAGCTGGTGCCAGTAATGGCCCAATAGAGTCTGCGTAGACTTTATTGAAAACTTGTGATTTTTAGTCTATTGAAAGAATACA
The DNA here is from genome assembly GCA_004363575.1 of Solenodon paradoxus. Lineage (NCBI taxonomy): Eukaryota > Metazoa > Chordata > Mammalia > Eulipotyphla > Solenodontidae > Solenodon > Solenodon paradoxus. Next base: position 537,185 of record RJWH01000501.1, read on the forward strand.
TTTACTGGGTTTAGAGTAGAAGTTATATTTTCCAGAAAACATTATTGTTGAGAGACGTGATCTCACGGATGCATGAAAGTAATCAATGAAACTGTTGTACCATGCGGTATCCTAAGAGATTTTGGTGTGAGGAAACTAGGCTTTTGTACGGGGCAAGTTTCTTTAGATTTGTGAAATTAATTATGATGATTATTATCACTCAGCATCTTCTAAAAGACCCTCCAAGAAAGAAGATTAAAAATATTATTTGTTTCTTTTCTACATCTGTGCTTTCAATGAATCTCAGGAGTTTCTGAACTCGCCTTTTTTTTTTTTTTGTAACGAAAGAAGTGCTCTGTGAATACTCAAGAGTTTGCGCCTTTACATAGAAATTTAAATCCTTTTAATCATTGCCTATATATACTTTTGGCAGTAGTTTTTTGTTTGTTTTTTTTAAGTTTTCCCCTATAAAGCTACTTTTTGAAATTGTCTTAACTTTGAACTGAGAATGTATATTTGGACTGTTAACAAAAACATGCATGGATTGATCTCTGGGAAAAATTGTTGTGAGCTGAAGTTCAGAGAAAGGTCTGTTGGGTAAAAATTGTCAAAAGCTTTAATTGGCCATAAGTATATTACTGTTTCAAAGTAAGATGCTACCCTTAGTAAATACTAGCCATAAAGGAATTGATCAGTCAACCTGTTAACTGTCATATCAACACATTTTATCTCTGCATTAAGCCTTGTGCTAAAAAAATAATACGCATGATACATGGAGAGATGGGATGTAACTCTTGTTCCTCCAGAGCTCAGAACCTAGGTAGGGTGATGAGAAATTAATGCAAGAACAGGGAAAATCATAATAAAATATAAAAATAGCCCTTAGATCCTAGTCAAATGAATGCATATACTAGTGTAGAACTAGTTTTAAGTCTAGCTCTAGGATCATTCATCTCTTCTCTAAATTGCATGCAAAACTCATCTGTTCTTTTTTTCTGATGAAAAAGTCCAGCTTCTTAGATTTTCAGAAGTTTCTCAACAAATAATCATTAAACATAACTGCTTTTGATATTCATCAGCTTTGTTTTGATGACACATTTTTTTCTTTGAAATGGTTATGAATTTAGCATACATTTATAGTATATTCATAAATGAAAGAAAATATAGATTTTATGATGTGTCATATTTCAACATAGTACCATGTTTGCTTTTGTTCATTGAGGTAATTTATGACTGTATGTAGTTTATCACAGTAAGATCTTCTAATGCTTAAGTCTCTGCAGGTTGTAGTTAGGAGACTAAAATTAGTCTGACTTTAGAGAAGGAAACTGAGGGAGAATCAGCTAAGTGTAGTTGCCAACTTGAGGCAAAATGTTGGTTTCTATCCAGCTCATTCTGAGAGTTTGAATATGCTCCTGGGGGGTGGTAGGGCAGAGTAGGGAAGGAATTAGGATGGACCCTTTAAATCCTGGTATCATTTGATTTTGCATTTTCAAGAGCAGAAGACTGAGCAAAACCCACTACACCTATAGATAACGCTAAGCTCTTTTGAACCCTTAACATATTTTATGATCATCAAATAGTAGGCTGCAGCCTCTAGGATATATTATTTAGGACTTTGTCCCAGAAATGAATTTCAATAGCATTGCAAAGTCTAACTTTGTTGCATTTTTATCTCATCAAAGAAGAGTATACAGCAGGCATAAGTGTTGCTTTTTATTTTTGTTTTAGTGAAAGAAATGTTTGATGTTCATTTTCAATAAATTGATTAAAAAACACCAGGATTTCAAAATTTAAGGGAAAAAGGAATCTGAAAAATCAGTCAAGGATTTCCTTGTTAGTAGAAACATCTGGCTGGTTGTTTTTGTTCCGTGACATTATTTTGCATGGTTTCCTTAGGAATCCATTAAGTAAGTAAATAGGACAAACTATTAGAGGAGGTCATAAAGAACATTACCACCAAGGAGGTGGAAATCTATTGGGAGAAAGTCTCAGACTAAACCACTTCTACCTGTTGGATTGGAGTTGTCATTTATTATTGAGAAACCGGAATGATTTTTAACATTTTTCGTCAGTCCTGCTAAGACAGTAATAAAATTACTGGTTTATTCAGTTTCTTCCATCTTAACAATATGGCAATTTTAAGTCACTCTTTATGTCTGTTGAGTGGGGCATGTGCACAGGAGTGCACAGAGTGATGCCTCTGGAAGTGAGATTTTTTTTTTCCTTTGCCAGGAAATTGCTTTATTTGTATCAATTGAGTGGAGAAACAGTGTCACCCAGTGGCTTTGGTGAAAACAGTCCAGTAGACATTATAGATAAGTGCTGTCCAATAGAAATAGAACACAAATCATATAACTTTCTATTTTCTAGTAGCTACCTTAAAAAGCAAAAAGAGGCCGGTGAAATCCATGACAGTAATGTTTAACTCTTTATGCCATGTCAGCATGAAATCCATCAGTATCAAAAAACAAAGACAGTGCATTTTGACTTTTTGTACCAAGCCTAAACATCCGGTGGTATTTTACACATGCACGTCTTGTTTTGGTATTTTCACCCTTTAAGTACTCTGTAGACACAAGTGGCTCAGGGGAGCCACAGTGGGCAGGGCAGTGACAACTTTGAAAGGATGGAATACTTCCGTGATAATGGAAAATCAATGTAGATTTAATGATAATATCTTGTATCGTCATTTACAGTTTATGTGTAATCTTGATAGCTCATTGTCTACCACACGTGACTCATCATTAACAAGTCTGCTTTTCTCTTTTTGTTTATTTCACATATTTTAAATTATGATTATTTTCATTGGAGGAGGAATATAGCAGCGTCCTTAATAAAGACCCTTTCTGGTAACCTGATTTTTAACAGTCTCAAGATTACCAGAGGTCGATATGTAATATGTTGATATGTAATATGTAATATATTGCTTATTTTATGTGCTGTGACCTGAGGATTAGTCAGGCTCAAGGTGATTAGTCTATAATCCAGTTTTCTGATGCCTCTTTAGAAACACCTATAGTTTGTGGGTTGTTCTTTGTAACTTAGGAAACTAAGGGACCAACCTGCTACTGACTTTAATCTATGAATATTTTAATAGTATCTATAAAGGGTTGATGATTTCTAACTCTTGTTTATGCAAACACCACTTCCATGAATATACAAAATGAAAATGATTCACTTTGTGTTTAAAGAGTATTGGAGATTTGGAATGTGTAGCATTTCTACACTAGGAACAGAAATTGGGTAGCATTTTAAGCTTTATGTGATTTTACTGCAGGGTGACCTCAGATAATTAGACAAATAAAAAAGATTAACTTTTAAAAGTTGCCCTCCTTCCACCTCCTCTCCCCAATTCTAATGTTGTACTGAGACTGAATGAGAAAATTACTTTTCATCTAAGGCAAGTTTATATATATATATATATATATATCCTTTATGTACAATGGTTTCTATTGGTGTGATGTTTATAGTGACTTTTGACTTATAAAATTCAATTTTGTAAAGCAAGACATTTATCTTTGCATTACAGGATAAAAATAGTGAGATACATAGATTTTCACAATATTTTAAAAAGACAATAGAATCATGATACACAAAGGAGCACATTTGACTAATGTTAAACAATGTGTCCCAGACTCACTTTGGTGAAACCTGACTTCAGACTTCTTAAAGTAGCTAGTTGAAAAATAAAATGCCATAGTAATAATAACTGCTACTTGATGGAATTTGTATTTGAATGTAACTAGTCATTTGCCTTGGCTAATTTTGAATTTTTTTTCAGTTAATAAAGACATGGTTTTGTAGGGTTTTTTTTTTTTTAGTGGGGGAGCAGTCTTTTTTTCCCCCATAATGTGTCTGTGTGTTTAATGAAATATATTTTATTTCATGCTTTTTTTAAATAATATTCTTCTCCCTCTGAGTGTTTTAACTTAAGAAATACCTTTCTATCTCTTATGTACCACATTACCTTGTTAGAGATTAAAATAATTTATGCAAGAAACCTGTGGTTTTGATTTTAATAGGATTTTAATCAATATTTTCCATCTTCTGAAGTAGGTTTAAATAACTGAATATACTATGTCTATGACAAGTGTTTCCTCCTCTCTAGGTACAATTCATTTATATAAGCCTAGTGGAAGTTTGAAGTCATAGAAATACTATTTGGAGGGGAATGTTTTATTTTGTGGCAAACCATCTGGAGTTGACAGCCTTAGGATATTTTTAAAGGAGTATGAACCCAAATAAAGGAAACAGTTCTTATTTTTAAACTAAGAATTTTAGAGGATCAGACAAATAGATTCACTTAAGAATTATTCCTCAGGAAGCAGTTTGTCCTGGGCTCTGAAATCACCCCTTGTTTGGGAGTTAGTAGTTTGGGGTGCTGATTCAACAATAGTGTCTAGAAAGTTTGGCCGGGAGAGAACCCCAGAGTTGCCAAGGCTACCTTGAAAATTTGCTTTCTCGTCTCAGGAACTGAAGAAATCAGACTGAAATCCCATAGCACTTTCCATATAAAACAATTCAAAGCTTTTAGCCCGCTTGTCTCCACTACAAATATTTCCCTGGAAAATTCTGGCCTAGCATTCTCCTTGTGATAGGCACTGACTGGTAGGAGAAATGGATGGAAAGACAGAAATGACTTTTAAACAGAAATGTTATCATCACTATCTCCTGAGATTGAGTTAGTAATTAAATTAAATTAAATCCTTCTATAAGGAAAATAAAATGTAGTCTATCAATAAGTCTATGAACATACATTTTAAAACTATGATCATTCTGCTTTTATAACTTAAAAATAATAGTCCCTGGCACATGTCAGATAAGAGGCTGAATGTTCCTATGTTCTTACTGGTAGGAAACCCCCATTCAGTATGAGTCCTAGATAATTATTTTTAGCTTATTCCCAGCTGAAAATAACCAAAGCTACCATCAACATTGCTGAAAAATTTTAGGAAGATCTGTGAAATTAGGATGTGTATTTTAGAAAAAATAAGTAATCAAGTCTTTCAGATTCATCTAATAAATTAACTGGGAAAAATAATACACTTTTTTTTTTTTTTTTTTTTTTTTTTTTTTGCTCCCATCATTTTCTACAAAGTCCTGACTGGCATTTGTTCTTTAACTATTGCTATTTTACACTCTCTTAGTCTGTATTCCTGTGAGAACTTCTGTCTGAGTAATTGCATTTTCCGAAAAGTCTAATATAAATACTACCCTTATTTTCTCTTTTAATTGTGCTCAGTTATAAAATACATTTTAAGTCAGTTGTTTCCAGAGATGACTTTGTGGAATTAACATATTTAATATGTCATCCAACTGTAGTACTTGTTCAATCATACTGAATATGTTAAAAGTTGAGTAACATTATTTCAGAGTCCAGATGAACTGAAAAATCAAGTTTGCAAGGTTTTTTTGAGGGGACAAGTTTAGTCAGTTTTTTGGTCCATTTCTGTGGCTTCGTATAGTTTTTAATTCACATTTTTGTTGTTGGTATATGTAGTTAATATTTGGTGGCCCTTCTAGTTTTTTTTTTTATTTAGAACTTGTTAAAATAGAAAAATTTAAGTCAAATAGGAATATTTTATTATTGTGGTTTTAATGCTTAGTAGAGGCATTGTCATATCCTCAAACTGAAATCAGGCATCTCTTCTGAGTAGGTTAAGCAGATTGTCAGGCTTTGTGATAAATCAGAAGTGCTGTCTTCAGAAAAAAGGTTATTTCCAACTTCCTTTTATGCAGACCAGTTTGTTTTAACCTGTGGATATCAAAGGGTCTCATAGATACATTTTCTAAAAAGACGGTCATTACTGAAAACTTTCAGAGTTTGAGTTTTCTTTGGGATATGTTATTTTTATCTAAATATTTCTATTTGAAAAATTATAAACTGAGGACTTCATTATACATTAATTCATTCTGAAATAATAAAAAATACATTAGAGGAAACTATTTCTGAATTTTATAAAAAAAATTTAGAGGCAGAACTTTTTATGTTTTCATTGAGGGACTGTGAGTCTGCATCATCCTGAATAGTGTCTGTTTTTACTCTTAATGATGTGTTTTTGCTGTAGCTGAAATTGCTTTTGCTAGATAAACGGGGCCTCAATTATAGTACGGTTATTAAGACAGTAGTCTCGTTTTGTCCACCTCATTTTTTACTTGACTAATAATTGGATTGGTTTCTCTTAACCCCTTTAAGAGAACGACAAGTAGAGCATTTAAAGCTCTTTTAAATGTTTTCAGCGAAACTTCTGTAAGTAATTAACTCGTCCTAAATGAAGTGTGAGAATCCCTTTAGGAACATTGTATACAGATATGACTGAACACTGATTAAATAAGTTATCTAAAAAATAAAGCGGCATTCAGAAACAGGAACTGTTTATAAGGAATGAGTGAAAGAAATTAATGCTAGTGTTTTGCTTATACAGAAAGAAGAGTAGATCAAAATGAAGAGAATTTTCCTTAAGTTTTTTTTAAAGTTGCTTTGAAATATTTTGGCATTTGAGGGACATAATCTTGGTGCATTTAAAATCTAGAATGCTTGGAAAGAGGAATCCAAGAGAGTCATTTGGTCACTGGGTAAGAAATCCAGCCATAAGCCCAGGCTCTGTCCTTAGATCAAAACCATTTAGGATATATTTTAGAAGTCATAATAGTATTCATAATCTTTTCCTGACGTGCATTACTTTCCAAGACATTGGTTATACATGTACCCTTGTGGAATCTTGTGTAAACGTCTACCTCTTATCAGGCCAGATGGATGAAAAAGCCAGGACTTTATTTTACAGGATTATTTGTCACCTTTAGTATTTCAATATGTCTAGATTCTTCTTTTTCCTGGGTACTAATTTGATTTGTGTATAATGTCCTGTTTATCAACATACTGTTTATGAATTTTAATAGTACATGTCTACATTAATAGATGTAGACATTATAATACATGAATGGATTTCGGATGCTTTCAAAGTCTGTGAGGAAATTTACTTTGCCTGCTTATAATTACACGTTATTTGGCACTTTCTAAATAGAGCTGCATACCTGTAGTTCTCGAATTTTAGTGTGAATGAAAAATCTTCTGGGAAGCCTATTTAAATGTACATCCCTAGATCCTACCCTCGCATATTCTGAGTACGTGTAGACTGGGGTCGGGAGATCTGGGCTTTACGGGTTCTGCTCTCTAGCTCCCCAGTTGAGAAACACAGTACAGTTTCTATCAAATGAAACTGGAAAGAAATTTCTGAGTTTTTCAATCTGATTAAATAGTTAAAGAGTGATTTTCTTGCTTTTTAGAAATCTGGTTGGGGTGACTTTCTTTCCCCTTTGGTTTTACTTTGTGTCTGCTTGGCAAGAGATGCGCAAATTTTGAGCCTGATTTTCAGGAAATCTGTCTACCTCCTCACATTGAAACAAACTCTAATCAACAGCTCAGATTCCTCTAAAGTGATTTGTTTGATAGGGTAGTAGAAAAGTTGGTTTTGAAATTTTATTCTTAGATTTTTCTTAAATTTAAGTAGCATTCTCATGTTCTCTCTCAATGACTGTTGTATTTGTAGCTCATGCTCTCATATCTTAAGCTCTCAGATAGCAAAAACATTAGACCTCTCAGAAATTCAAACCTCTCTCTCTTTATTAGTCTTCAGTCGTCTGACAAGTCCCATTTTTATCTAAAGGCATATTGCCAATTCATCCCAGACCTTCCTTTAGAGGGACTGCTTCTGTTTTGTTTTCATATTAGCTCAGACCTATTGTCGACCTACAGAGCACTTCAATGATAGGTGCTATATAAATATTTAAATTATGATAGCTTAATGGCAATGTAACTTTTCAGAGTTTGCTAACTCTACAATGTGATTAATATCTGATTATGAAATATTCTACATACTGCTAGGGAACAACAAAAGATAAGAAATTTTAAAATGTGTGAAACGAGGCATTTTTTAATGCATGGGGGCAGTGCTTTGATGAATGGAGAAGGAATCAGGACAGAAACTGACGAGAGGTCTGCTGTCACCTCCAGCACATGGAGAGTGGAAAGAAAAGTGGTGCCAGTGTTCGTTGTGTATGCGGGGGTGTCTTCTGTGATTTTATTTAGTTTTTTCTATTTTTGTTTTCTCCATGTTTTCAACACTGCATTCATATTTTATCGGCAGAAAAAACAAGAAAAAATTTTATAAATGGATGCAGTCATTTGACTTCGTACCCTGGGCATGTTAACAGAGATTTTTCAGGGCCAGTCGCCTGGTCGTTGCTGGATGTCAGGCGGAAGGGAAATAGCATTTCCAGGCACCTTCGGTTTGTGAATGGTGATGTGGCCGTCAGTGCTGGGCAGGACATCCAGAAATAAAATGCTTTTGCAGACCCTGTTCTTCACCCACATAGCTGGAGAGACTGAAGCAAGCATCAACTAGGATTGAACGCTTAACTGGCAGCCGATTTTCTGAAATGGGTTCCTGAAACTACAGGTTAGCCTATACATAATTTAAAAAAAATTGCCTAGAAGTATGACCTTATAAAAAAATATACATGCTCATGTGCTAAAATATATAACATATACTGAAATAGGCTTCACAGTTTACAAAGGCCTTCGGGCCTCTTTAGGTTAAAGGGTGATGAACCAAAAGCAACCCTCCAACACCACAACTCTAATGTGTTGAGATGAAAATGAAGGCAGTGTCCTATTAAGGAAAGTTTTTTCAAAATATATGAGAGTTTTGAGCACACCTCACTGATACTGGGTTCAATAATGTTACAAATAAAGGTCAACTTCATAATGACTGTTTTTTAAAGTAATGAACAGTTAAAATATATGAGTTATTTCTAAATTTTGCTTTTTTCTGTCTCTGAGTTAAACTGTGTATAATATTGATTAGTTTCAGTTTTGCTTGTCAGGATTTTCTCCAACATTCTTTGCATTTCCTGCCTAATACTAAGGAACTTTGTATATTGCTATTTGCTTGCTACTGCTTATTTAAATAAAAGAAGAGGGAAAGAAAGCAGTGTGATATATTTAAAAGATCACTTCCATAGCTAGGATTATTAACATTGTTTCTCATCTGAAGAACTGTAAATTTTTCTGGACAGAAATTGGAGATTTTTAAACTAGTTTCTATAAGTACCTTAAAAAAATGACACTGTGGTCTTACTTTAATCGTCCTTTCCCATATTTTTTTTCTGAAATAAATGCAAATTTGAGGGTTAAACAGAGAAAAAAGCAAAATGTAAACATACAGCCTACCCTCTTTTTACTAGCCTAGCCAAGTAGAGTTCAGAGATTAGCACTAGCTATTGACTATGTTTGAGATGGTTGAGTTAAGCTGAAAAGACTGGTGGACTTGTTTCACCAAGTGTGTGTGTGTGTGTGTGTTGGGAGTAAGGAGTAGGGAGGGGATTGGAAGGTTGGTTTCAATACTGGATTGGCTGGGATTCAGGTCTCAGTCTTGCAGGCTATAGCCACACTTTTTTTCCATTAAACCAGAGGTTATCCATTGCTGCGGCACACTAATAATAAAACTGTAGCTCATCAATCAGAAGGTCACGTTATGAATTTGCACTGGGGAATGTAACTGTAAGGTAGGCCAGAGTCCCAGTACTTATGGATAAATACTTCTCGTTCTAGTGGGAAAGTCACCTTTAGCATGGTTAACTCCAAGACTGCCACTAGGGATCTTTGGATTGTGGAATTCTCCTTGGAAACTTGCACTCTTCATTTTTTTTTTTTTTTTTTTTTTTTAATTCCAGACTATTCAAAGGGTTCCCACAATCTTCCAGAGAGGGTGATTTTGGAGGAGGGTTCAAAATGGACTGCCTTGGACCCCCATCTTAAAATAAAGATACTACATTACCAAGTGATCATAGGTCCAAGTGATAAATGGTAGAACTTTGCCTCCAGATAAGTCATAGCTAAATTTAATGCTGGCATATCATCGCCTTCTTAACATGGATTTGTGGGAAAATTCTGTCTTCCTTTCTGACTTTCCTTTTTTATTTACGTTTAACTTTTTAATGTTTGTGAATAAACTGACTAGTCTTAACATGGGTACAATATAAAGACTATCTCTAAAAAAGAAAAAAATAAGAATGTATTTTTACAAGAATGTTTTGCTGTATCTCCCCTGTGGGCATGAGGTCCAGAGGGAAGGGGATCTGGAAGTCAGATGTGGAGCAATGCTGTGTTCTGGAAGCATGTGGAACGGATAACCTAGTACGTGTGGTGGGATGTTTGTAAATGGGAGATTTTTTTAAGAGATAAGATAGAGAAGATTGGGGGTTGGGGAATGAAAACTAAAAGGTTTTAAGATGAGGCTAAGATGTGCAACAAAAGTTACTTAAAAAATTTAACTGAAGAGACATCCACAGATTAAACATATTTTGCTGTCAGAGAGTCCAATGAGGAACAAACTGGACATGGAGACATTTAAGAGGCCTGTAAAAGTCCTGGTTGGAGACATAGAAAGTTTAATAGGACAGCGGTGGTGGTAGAAAGGAAAAGATGATTTAAGAAAAAAATGAAGGACTTCAATTAGCAGGCTTGGTCAGTGATTAATAGTGTTAACTAACTGTGTTAACAATCCTGAAGGTTGTGAATCGAGAAAACTAGAATGATTGTGATGCCTTTTTATTTTAAATGAGAAAAAGTATCAAAAGATCAGGTTTTGTTTCTTTTAGATCCAGGGTGAAGAAGGAGAGATGAAGTGTTTGTTTGATTTGAACATATTGAACGTGTGTTACTGTTAAAGCCATATGTGACCCAGTTTGCTTAAAAGTGTTGATTTCATTTGTTCACACAAAATATTTTAATATCAAAGTTACATTTACATTAGCTCCCTGAGTTCTCTGGCTTTGTATGGACCATCCCCCACCAACTGCCTCCCCCCGCCCATCCATTTCAGATTCTGAGGCCTCTTGTGCCAGGTCTGTACTGCAAACAGAAAGGTTGTAGGCCTTGGTCTTTTTAACTAAGTATAAAGCATAAGTATATCACCCTGTTTCGGATTCGACTTTACACACATTCCTAAATCATAGAGGGCAAACAACTTTGTACTCTTGGTGCTAAATCTTATCAACAAAATAAAAGACCAGAGTCAGTACAGACTGCTTCCGTGTGATCTGACAGCTCCTGGAGCCAGAGATATACTGTTATAACCCCTGGTCGTGTTTTAAGAAGGGTGAGATTCTTCTTATCCCCAAACAAATAAACTTCGAGTCATGTGACTAGTTAAAATTATTTTTATCAGTTCAGACAAATCTATACAGACTAAAGCTGTTAACCTTGTAAAATTAGTGGATTCAGTTTGATGATTTTCTTGTGTTATCCTAGCCAAAAGATTACTTGTCTTTGTGTGTATTTGTGCTCACATGTGTGTGTATGTGTGTTTCTATATGTATATAAAAATTAGACTGTCCACTCTAGGTTAAGTTTCTATAAGTGCATTGTGATTTCTCCTCTTTGCATATTTAGTGAAATTTCTCACCTGGTAAAATCTTCATTGCTCTCAGTATTTTTCAAAAGTGGTCTTTACATATCATTGTGGATTTTTTTAACTTAACTTTTTAACTTCAACTTTTTAAGCACATTTCCTTCCCTCCCTCCCTTCCTTCCTCCCTCCCTTCCACCCTCCTTTCTAGGTATAATTGACCTTTGGAGGGCCTTTTTTCTTGTTTATGTGTGTGTTCATTTTCCTAGAAAGCATCACTGCTGCTAGATCATAGGATTGGCGGGAAATTAAAGGTAGAGCCAAATTTTTGAAATCCCTACCAATTGGTTCTCATTAAGCTTTTGCTTAATCACTACATGACAGAGAGCTACTTTCTTTTTCATATGATTTTCCCTCCTCCTCCCCTTCCCCTCTCTCTCTCTACTATCCCACCCCCATTTTTGGGAATAATGGTCTTTTGAAATTGAGAAGTCCAGAATCTGGTGCAGTCATTTAGAATGGGTTTTACTGGAACGAAGCTGACTGTCACCTTTTATCTTTTCTTTTGGCTCCAAAACACTTTATGGACTTTTTTAAAAAACATATACTTGCCTAAGCACTAACCCCAGACAAAAACTATATAAAAATGTGGTCCAGTGAGCCACAGATACTAGTTACTCATGTGTGGGTCACACCCATCAGGTATGTTTAAGTGAGAGGAAAAAAAAAAAAAAGTTTTGCAAATCACAGCTTTGTAAACTTTTCCCAAGAAGGGCATGAACCTGATCTGTGGATTGAGTCTTTACTTTCCTGTACAAAGTTCTAGTAAGGAAAGATTTAAATAAATATAGTTTAGAGGAAGGGTTTTTTTCATGAGTTTCATTTGACATCAGTAAAATATTCTTGCAAGAGACAATATTTACCTCGATTTTTATAGGCCATTTGGTTTTTACTTTTGACTTTAATGACTGGTTCATAACCTTGAATGGCAGACTATTTCATATTTTTTTTCCTGAAAAGTTATACTTTATTATTTATTTTCTATAGTTTATGAGTTCATGCCTGTAACTTATAGGGAAATCATAAAAAATGGGGGTGGAGGCAGCTAGAACACTGAATGCTCTAAAAGGATAGGTCTGCATTAAAGATGGTATGAATCACTTTTTCATAAGATGGGATAAATAAGAACCCTCTTTGTGACACTTTGGGCAATAAATGGAGGTTTACTTTATTTAATATTGGAAACAGACTGCTAAAGAGTGGAAATATTTCTAATGGTTTGCTTTAATATAGCTAAATATTTGTTTGTGTCATACATGAGCTATCAGAAAAGCATTGCAATTTTGCAGAATTCTACATGTTCTTACAGAACTGCCAAATACTGTAGTTGTAATCTCTATAGAACAAAATATGATTTTAAAACATATGTCAGAACTGAAGTCATTTTCACTTATTCTGCCTACTCTGTCTTTCCAATTTTAAATAGGATTTTTCCTTGGATGTCAGCTGAGGTTGTTTTCCCCCAAGGGACATTTGGCAATGTCTGGTTAGTTTTAGATGTTCAGACTTGGGGGTGCTACCAGTATATGTCTAGTAAATGGAGATTATGAAATCTGTTCAGCATTGCGCGAGGCACAGGATGGTCTCTAGCACAGAGCGCCTGGCTTCAAATGTCAATAGTGCCAAGATTCAGAACACATTTCTTGGGCATTTCTTTTCATGAATATTCGATACAGACAGGAAGATGAAATAAGTAGAGATTGGGCAAAATGATAAATCCCTCTGAGACAATGCATTCATTTATAAAATGTGGATAATAAGTCCTACATTGTAAGCTTGCTCTGATAAATAAAATTATATTTGAAGCCTGGAAGATACTACATGTTCAATAAATGGCAGCCACTCTCAGTAGGTTTAGAAAGAAATCAGGGGTTGGTGGTGTAGTGGTTAAAATATTGTATGTAGAAATGAATTTCTTGAATGAGCCATAGGACTTTTCAGCAATTTTAGGGAACAATGTTTATATATATATATATAAATGATTTATATTGTATATATCATTTGTATTATATATAATGTATATTTATATGTAATTTACATATGTATCCATTATCCATTCATCCATCCATCTATCCTTTTATCTCTGAAGAACCAAAAGAGAAATATTTGACAACTTAGGGAGGACCAGTAAGAATGAAATCTTCAAAACAGGAAAGTAATATTTAAAAAAAAAAAAATGCCAATTAGCAGAAATTACCAATTGCATTTTTTGAAAGGAGAAAAACTTAGTATTCAAAATTTAAAAATATGTATTTTAGGAAACAACAAAAATATCTTGAAACATTTTGCACTCTTTTGTATTATTTAAACACTTTTTCAAAATGCGTATAATCCCTTTTGTAATTAAGAAGGTAAACATTTTAACAACAATAACAAGACCCCTTAGTTTCCTAGTAAAATGCTACAGAGGATACTTGTTAAAACATTCTCTTCTGACTGATAGACTTACCCTTTTTGCCAGTTTATCTCTGTAGTTGGTTTTCCTCTTTAGTCACCTTTCTAAAAGTGGTTAAGCCCTGGAACCATTAAAATGTTGCTGGCATGATAAAGCTGGTCATATTGACGCTTTTATCTTCTGTGTTGGCATGTGGTGCCTGTCACTGAAGCCGGTCAATGGTTTGGGTGTTGAGGAAAGAAGAGAGGAGGAGAATTTATAACTTCACTTTCCAGAGCCAGGGTGCTGTCCTTGCCAGGAGCCTCTCAAGAGCAGTTTATTACAAACTTGTCGACCAATGTAGAGGGTGTGTTTATTATATTTCTAGTTGTCAAACACTGGAAGGCACTGAGAATAGTTTGGATGATTGGATATCAATTTCAAAGTAGGCACAGATTTATTTGAGCAGTGGGCAAAAACTATGAAAATTCCATTTACAAGAGAAAATGTAAGGTCCTAGACCTTTCGTTTTAGAAGCAATAGTATCTTTTCAGGAGGAGAACGTTATCAAGTTCATTTTGCATAAAGAAGAGTCCACGGGTTGAATGGCTGCAGGCTCAATGGCCTGACTTCCTCTTATGGCCTGTCTACTTAGATTGGGTTTGGGGAGTATAAGTTCCAGAATTCTACTCCTGCTTTCGTTGCACCTCCCATACTTTCAGAGGAATAGTGACCACTAACAAGTGGACAGAGAGCCCAGACATAATCACGTACCTGTGCCGTTAGGGATTTAGGGCTATGCCTGCTCTGGTGACACTGTATGTATCATAATGCTGACTCTCTCAGTGTTTAGGTTTGCTAGATAAACAGTGTGGGATTTTTAGAGAAAGGAAGGGAGAGGAGGAAGAAACATGTTTATGTGTTTGTTTATTTTGGTCTCCATTCTTCCTGACTCTGGGTCTCAAACCTGGTCCTTGGATTTTACATGGTTCATACCCAAGTCATCTCAGCTACTTGCAAGGGTGTGCAAAAAAAATTTTCTTTTAAATTACCCTATAGAAATGTTTTAGGAACTGACTGAGATGATTATGATACTAACAATATTAATATTATTAAATATTATGTATTGCCTTCTCTAAGTCAGTTCCTAGAACTTCCTGTTTCAGGAATGCTTTGAAGCCTTGTCAGTACTCTTTGAGTTGGATGCCATCAGTCGCATCTTATAGGTGATATATACATATAGAGATAGTGAGAATAAGGTACCTTATGAGTAAATCGTAACATTTCACACATAGAAATGTCATGTCATGTCATGTCATGTCAATGCCATATGTTTTTCAAACCTGTGTGAATTTTTGCCTGGATTAAGAAATTAGACACATTTAAAGGTAGGTTTTGAGCTCTGTTGGAACCTATGAACTTGAAGAATTATATTTACAATATAATTCAAGGCAGAGTTTGTTGCCTGTGACCATGAAACAATAATTATTAACTTAATATATAACACACATATATATGCATATACATATAACACTATATATATATAACACAGAATATATATACAGTATCAAGTCACTATGGCTAACATAGCATAATTATCAAAATTATAATTGGGTTCAGATAATAGGAATGAATGATGCTTTAAGATATTTCCTAAGCACTCTCTGTCCCATTTACTTTGAACAAGGTAGAAACTTTCTTTTAAATGCAAAATAGGAATAAAATAAATAATACTTATTTTGAAGATGATCTACAAATTATATTTACTAATTCAAAATTATTAAGATGGGTGGTTCACCTAAAGGGAGAACCAACCTGTTTTCTTAAATGCCAACAAAATTTTAAAAATTTATAAGAATTTTAAATTTATAAGAATTCTGAAAAAGAGATTGTAAATGAATGTCAATAAGGGGATTCATGATATTGCTGGTTAAATGTGGGAAGTTAGAACAGCAGTGGGTTTTGATGAATAGTTATTGAATTTAATTGAGTCTTTAACTGATCCTCTAGAAACTTAATTGCTATCCCCCTCTCCTGGAGAGCACCCCCTTTTATCAGGAGTGCTGGCAATCTCTCTCCAATTCAGTTTAGTTTTTTTTTTTTTTTTTTAAACCAGAGCAGAAACTCTGACCTTCATTTCCAAATGAATAACTACTGAGGCTAAACCACTCAGGGGAGAATAGAAAACCTGGAGAGCTGAGTCCATTGGTAGAGAAAGGGGTTTGGGAGAGGTAGTGCATTCTGCAGGAGAAACAGCAAGGACCGCTTGCAAACCTTTTATTATTTCACTTTTCCCCTTAGTGGTAATATGGTACTGACAATATCTGATCTATATGTTCTCAATTCATAAATTTCCAGGGTCTCATTTGATGTCATCCAGTCTTCAGTCTCCTGTCTTGTCTCCCTCCAAACAGTTTATACTGGAAACCTGGCCAATACTCTTTTAAATATCTGTGGTGAGTCTCCAAGCTACAAAAAGTAGAAAATTTCCATAAAAATCTAAGAGGGCCTTCTAATGAGCTGGACTTATTTTAAAGCCTCTGTTCTCTGTTGTCCCTAAATGATACATACTGCTAACAGTTTTATTTTAATGGCTTTCATTCTAGGCTATGTGACAAAAAATTATTCTTTAACGTGTACATTAAATGAATGGAAATAACATGTGGACGAGTTTGTTCAGCATCAATGATTGGCTGTGTTATTCTTGACTCCAGGCATGTGTGTTAATTCATTTCTATCACTACTGTTTCTAAGAAGTTTCAGTGTTAGAGGAAGGCTTCATAACTTTGAATCGTGGTAACATGCCTATAACATAAAATTTACCATTTTTAGCATTTGTAAGTATAAAATCCATCAGCATCAAGTACAAGCACATTATCACCCAACCACCACTACCATCACCACCAGAACTTTTCATCTCACACCAGAAACTCCGTACCCACTGAGTAATAACTCCTGCGCATGTCTACCTCCCCTGCAGGTCCTGTTAACCACCATTGGACTCTCTGTTGCTGTGCATTTGACTGTTCCAGGTCTTTCCTACATGTGGAATCATGTAGCGTTTTCCTATATTGACTGTCTTATTTCCTCAAGGTTTATCCATCTTGTAGTATGTTTCAGGATGTCTTTTTAAAGACTCAAAAATATGTCATTGTATGGATGTACCATGTTTGGATTTTCTGTTGGTAGACACTTGAGTTGCTCCTACTTTCCAGCTATCATGAATAATGCTGCTGCAAAAATGGGTATCAAAATATGTTTTTCGTATTACCTTAAAAATAGCAGTAAGGTAAATCTTTTCTGTAAAAAACCAAGTTCACCAAGGAGCTGCAGCAAATGTTGATGATGTATTTGCATTTATTTAGCGAAGACATTTTCCCTAAATTGAGCTAATCGATCACCTCCTCATGGGGAACATGGAAGATTATTGGAAGAGAATGAAAAGCACACATGATGCAGTTTAGCTCATAAAATCTGTACATTTGCGGTTAAATTAATTTTATTGCTGGACTGGTCATTATATACAAGATTCAGATAAAGAATTGATTAGAAAAGTTAAACAATACCCACAGTTGTTTTCTACTATAGAAGCAAAGAAATGTCTCTTGAAAGATAAAGATGAGAATAGAAATAACATACCTATTTCAAAAGCATTCAATATTTTGCTTATTGCTGTTTTTTTCAATAAGGAAAGCAATTTTTCACCTATAAAATCACTCTACCAATCGTTTGAATTATCTGTAAATGTAAGGATAGTTCACCTTACTTGGCAAACATTTTAGCAACTTTTTTTGAATGTTACTTTAAGCAGTCAATTATGTATTCATATTAATTTCCAATCTAGTCATCCCAAAGGAGGCAATATTTAACAATAGTTGAATTAGAAGGAAGAACATTTTGATTTTTCTACTCTAAAACCTTTCAACTTTTTCTTTTTTTTAAAGGAAAGGTGCAGGCAGGAATGAAGGCGAGCAGAAGCAGGCAGGAAGAGAGAGGAAGAAGACACACTTTATTTTATCTCGTTGTTTATCTTGGCTGTTTACCGCTACCCCAACTCCAGGGTAAGAATAAGGTCCCTGGGGTATATGCGGACTGTGCTGGCCAGCGGCAGCCTCTGCTTGCAGTGTCTGCACAGCTCTCTGTCCTAATATGCCTGCATCTATTCTTGAGACATCTGTTAGCAGAGACTTAACACTGACCCTTTCTCTGTCCAAACATGTAGGAAGTCAGGAGTCAGGACCCTAGGTGTCATTTTTACCTTCTCCGGGGTCTGTTTCTGTTTTTTGTTTTGTTTAAGGAAAGGTACAGGCAGAAATGAAGACAAATAGGCAGACAGGAAGAGAGAGAGGGAAGAAGTACCTTATATATATATGTTTGTTTTTTTAACTTAGTTGTTTACACTGGTCTCCTCCACACTCCACCCCCCAGAACTAGAACCCATGTTCTGTGTGACTTGCTCCTTTGAAGACAATTGACTCAACCATTGGTCCACTAGGGCATGCCTATTTCTGGGTTCTGCCACCTGTCCCACTGAAGTCAATTCTTAAAGAACAGCTACCTGACCCCAGAACGATATTGGAGAATGAAAATCCTGAGTCCCACTGTCCTAAGGACCAGCAAGCCAAATGCTGGTAAATTTGGAGTGTGGTAGCTAGTGTTCATCAGATTTTTGGGTTTTTTTTGTATCCCTAGTCTCAGATCTTGGACTTGTATATTATTTATTCTATTTTGACTGGCTTTTTTCTTCATGTTTATCCATATTGTAACACGTTTCAGGATTTCCTTTTCTTTCTTTTTTTTTGAAGGAAAGGTGCAGGAAGAAATGAAGGTGAGTAGGTAGGAAGATAGGAAGAGAGGAGGAAGCAGCACTTTATTTTATCGAGTTAATCTTCTTGGTTGTAGTTTGCACTTTACCTACCTGAGCCACAAGTGTGCACCAATGTTGTTAACATTTTAATTCACATTTTTGTTTCTCTTGCTCATTTGCTGTTTTCCCAGTTGTTCATTTCTCCCCATTTTTTCAGTGAATCATAGCTTATCATTACAGCAGCATTAGAAGAATGTGTTTGTATTATTTGTGCTGAAGCTTGGAGAGTTTAGCTCTCCTGCCCAGGATTTCACTGTTCATCAAATGCCGAGCCTGGACTTGGGGCCAGATCTGTCTGGCTTAGAAGGCTTCCTGATTCCTTTGCACTAGACAGCAGAGGCATCACCGGAATTTACAGGATGTAAGTTTCTTCGGACGATAATTATGTCAAGGCTTTTCCTGCCTTTTCTGCTCTCATTGTTCTAGTTTATGGCCTGGGTACATCATACCAGACTGAACTGACTGTTCTTCCCATCCCTATGCATTCTGACAATGAATCAATCTCCACTGCTGCGACTGTGTCTTCCCCATCTATGGCTCTGATCATGATAGTCTGTCTGTTGAATACAAAGATAAAATCCTTTGATAAAAAGTTGATCTTTGTTCTTGACTCAAAATAATTTGGGATTCATGACCCCCTATCAATCTGTCCTTTAACCCTTCAGAGTTTCTTCAGACTGCTACTTCCTTTGTCACAATTTTCTTACTAATAAATCTCTCCTCCTCTTCTTCCTCTTCACATTCTCCTTCCTCTTGTCCCTTCCCCCCCTCAATTAATAGGTAAATCTCTGACCCTTGATTTCCTAATTCTGTCACCACGATATTGTCCCCTGCCTTCCCCATCTCTCTGTCCTGATCGTCAACCTATTTAAAATAGAAAACCACCCAGTAATTATTGCATCATGAAGCATCTTCTGCTCAGGGAAGCTCTTTCTTCTTCCTCTGAATCTCCGTAGCACCATACTTAGTTCTTATTACACTTCCGTTTTCCACCTTGGACTGACTGTTTTTGTAAGGGAGTGTGAGATCCTTGAGGGAGGCCTGTGTATAACTGAGCACTTCTCTCCTAGGCACTGTGTACTTAACCATGGTGCCAGGGGGAGAGATGGCCAACACACGTTTTTGAGGAAATGAGATACTATAATTTACATGTGGAGACTGCCTGGGAATTTAGAGAATATCCTAAGTCTACATTTATTCATTCAAGAACAGAATGGAATTTTGTGGTGATCTGCATTTTATGGGGGCGAGGGTGGTGTTTGAAAGTTTACAGAGGCAGGAACAGAAACTGTCTGTGGACTGTTAGAGCAGTTCTGCTCCTGGAGTGGCAGGTTCAACAGGGCACCTCCAGGGCTATTAAATCCAGGACTTCAGAGCTATTTTGTGCCTTGCACTCCTCTTCAGGAGTTAAAGAGAAAAATCACTTTCCAAGCTCCCCGCCCTGCTACCACCCCAGATTCTGCTCTCATGGTCTGTGGTGGGGCCTAGACATTGATATTAATGAGATGACTTTGAAAAATATTTTATTATGAGTTTGTTTATACAAGAGTTATTTCTTTTATAAACAATACATATTTGAGTCCATTATTCACTGTGTTTAATTGTTTTAAAAATGTAATTCTATTTTATCTCTGTTTCTATAGTTTTGCCAAAAATCAATTACTTTCTGATGCTGGATTGAAAAATAGGTGTATACTCCAGTTGTGAAAGGGTTGCTCCTCAAAGGCACAGGGTTATGTTGATCTAGTCCTAACAGAGCTACCAGTTAAAACCTTGATGATATTGTACCCTGGGTCAGCACACATTTCTGGGAAATGCAGTAAGGATTATATGTAAAACTCAAAGAACAAAAAAGACCCAAAATGTGTTGTATGTTAATGAGAATTACTTGTTGAAAGTTGTATAGGAATAGAGAAAAAAATGTAGCTCCTGCACATTGTAATGTATTTACTTGTCTTTCTCCTTATGGAATGCCATCACTTGCATTTTAATTGTTGCAGTTAATTATTAACCAAATTTATTTATTTTTCTTAATGTGTGAGTATGTGCATGGTACACATTGCCTTTAATTAAATTTTTCTTGCTAGTCTAAGGTCTTCATTATCAACTTGAATTATTTTAATATCTGCAGTACAGTAACATCCTGGGAGACCGTTAAAATGTTGAAAGGTATTTTTTCCATGCTGAATGGCTCAGTCTTCCATGCTTCCATATTTTTTTGTCTGCCTCTTTAAACTTGTATTTCCTTCCTTGGTGTTAGCTATCCAAATGTTGAGCAACTTTGAGTCTGCTGCAAGGAAGAATTGTAAATTTGCTGGGACAGCTCTTAACCTTGCTTGATAATAGTCTTATTTCTTCACAGTAGTGTCAGCAGGCTCTAGGTGGAGGCCTGGGGTGGCAATATACCTTCCCTTCGTAACACAGACTTTTAGGAGTTATGAACACAATTGTGTGTATCATTTAGGGACCTTTTAGCCATTATGACTATGTTGTGAATACAGCAGTTTATTAGAATCATTTCCTAAAGGAAATGAGTATACTTAATACTAGAATTCTCAAAATGTTAACTCTGTGATATAGAAAAATGACAGCCTAAATTTTGTCTTTTTATAAGAAGAAAATTCATTTTTAAATTTTAGGACTATTTCAAATCCGTGTTTTAAATTGAAAAATGAAGACTATCAGTTATAATAAATTTTTATTTTTTGGCAATAAAATTGAATCTCTATTTTATATAAATATTTGTATAGTTATACCCATATAGGTATATTGCTATATAATTATAGATAGATTCAGATAGTCTTTCTTAAAATTGATGTATCTAATGCTGTCTACATGGTAGACATTCTGATTTTTTATTTTAACTTTCTAACTCTGAAGTGAAATAATTTAGTCAAAATTTAATCTTTACCTTTCTATTTGAACTTCCTAATGACTTATTTCCTTTCCAGGGTTTTTCCTGGAATTTCTCTTTGTTTGGCAAGTAATATGACATCATTTGACTAGCTTCCTAAAAAAAAGAATAATTTAAAAGATAGAAAAATGCCCATTGGCTTTTGAGCATTCTGGTGTAGAATTTTGAGAGAAACTGAAGTAAATCATTTATCATATTTATAGCAGTATGTGTTATTTTTTAATTTTATTGATATATTAGTAATGGTTTTGTTTCTTTAAATAAGTTAATTGTTTATAACTTTATTTCAGAAGGGAAGCACAACTTTTCTTTCCCTCTTTTACTGTATTAATTTCTGGTAAAAGTGAATTATATTTTGGAATTTCATTCTGCTTAAAATTAACTGGATCTTGGACTTAATAAAATCACACATATAGAAATCTCTGTAATTGTAGGTATGTAAAAGGAAAGGGACAGCTTTGGTAATTTCCAAGTTTATCAAATTATAAATTCATTGAGAATAGTAGTGACATCTCAAATCTTTTTTTAAATTCTGAATTGAATTCAACAAAGTTATTACATGCATGATCCTCACTGAATAGTTTTATTTATTGGTTACAAAATAAATATTTTGAATGATAATACTTGCAATTTGTATTCATTGTGACTTTATCTGGTATTTCTTTTATGGAAATAGCCATAAAATGTTTAACTCATTATTCTCTATCACTTCGTTTGTATATATCCAAATTCTTTACCCTGTATGATCCTTTTCCTTGAGTTGTTTGCAACTTGCCAAACACCATTTTTTATCCACATCTGTGTAGCTTATAAATTTAGGGGTAAGGTGTGAAAACCAGTACTTTTTAAAAAATATGCACTTGTCAACTGACTAATGGCTGACCAAAAAGCACTAATGGTTCCTCTCCTGCTTCCTGATTCAAACAAAAAGTTTTGTTCTGGCTTCCTTAGCTCTGTATCCAATATTAATCTTGACAAGCTTTTATTCAGAGATTGAATATAAGATCATCCTTTCTGTGTAAAACTTTGAATTTGCTGTGAAGAGTGAGAGAAGGGACAGAGGAAGTAGAAAGGAGAAATGAACAGAGGAATAACGTGGCATCAGTGATACTACTACCTATTGAGCTTTCCCTGTGCCCTCAGCGTTTTAACTCCATCTCTGTTGTATCTATGTAGTCAGTTCTGTTACATGTTCTCCTTGAAGGGATGGTCCAGGCTTGTCAGGGTGTTCTTTGTGGACACCCTCTTTCTACTCCGATGGGTTTACCCTGTTTCCCATGATCCCACCAGATTCCATCCATCTTCATTATCTTCCAGTGCTCAAGGTGACTGCAATTCTCTTCTGTAGTACAACTGATCCTTCTTCCTCTGTTTTCAGGCTCTTCTCCATCACTGAACCCTCTGAGCCTGCCCAGCTTGTTTTATTTCTTTGACTGCCTCCTACACAGTGCCTCACTTTCAGAATCTCCTTACTCTTGTGTGGTCTTCTTTCTCTGACCATGTCATAGATAGCTTGTCTCCAGCAACTTCTCTGCCTTATTGGAGTCAGGAGTCTCAATAGCATGACATAGTCTAGAATCAAGGCAAAGGGAGAGTGCTAGCTATATGTCTTAGGGGAAGTTTGCTTAGTCTCTCTGAGCCTTTTTCTTCAACCATTTAATGGGGATAACATTTTTACCTTATAAGAATTATTTGATTCATATGTATTAAAAATTATACATGATAAATCTATTGTATTATATTTCTTAATTATAAGATAATTTACTTACAGCATCTATGAAAGTCCGGACTCATGGGAGATACTTACCGTGAATTTCCTTTTCCTTGTAAGTATATGGTTGGGTTTTAAATAGATGGTCACTAAAAGCTTTTAATTGTTTTACTAAGTAGTTATATACTGATTGTATTTAGAAAGGAGGTAAGAGACAAGACATAGAATTCATTTGATTTGTTCTCAATTGTATATACTTGGTCTGTAAAGGTAGTAGCTTCAAGTCCAGCAAAGTGAAGTCTTGTGATATACTGTGGCTATTAGTAAGGCTCAAATATGAGAAGGAGAGTGGGTGGTGTTGGTGGCTGGCCTTCATTTGTTAGATTGAATGGATGCAGGAAGACATACCAATACTACTCAGTTCTTTAATTCAGTCATCCTGTTGCTCGGAATTAATTTTTTAATTGATTTTGCAGCACTTAAATTCAGAATGTCAAGTAAAATTCGATAAACATATGATGACTATTTAAAAATTAGTTCTAATTGGTGGAATTTCATTGTTTCAGACTCTCATCTTATATTGAACTATAGTAAAATATACTTTCCATCAAGTAAAAGTATACTAGAAAGTCACATATCTAACTTCATATTTTAGAAATCTATAAAGGAGTATGAAATTAAGAAATTTAAGCATGTGTATTTGTCTCCTGTTTACTTTAAATGAAAATTGGTATTATAGTACAATTTTGATATTCTAAATGATGAGTTACTCTGGTATTAACACTGCTGTTTGACTCTCCAAATATGCAAAAACATTATTAGGGAAGCATTGTTCTTTGTGGAAATAGGTGTCATTAAAGAGTTTCTTTTCATAAGGGTTATTCTCTTTCTTATATCAAAGATTAAATGGATTTATAAATAATTATTTTAATGTAATATCTGATCTTATTTTTTTGATTCAGAATTTTTTCAACTAGTCTTATGTTTGGATTCTGTAGATTATGCAAATGAAGTTAAAGAAAATATTTAATTCTGAATAATTATATAATTTATTTCCATTCTTTTTATCATAATTTTTATTTCATTCATTCCTTAAATCTTTCAAAAAACTTGACTAAATGCCATGAAAAATTTTAAGTCTATGACGTTATGTGTACACATTATTTCTGCTGTCTAGTTTTTCAGAGTGGAATGATGACTCCATTGAGAACTCAACAGCTGTAAAAGAGTGGCATTTCCCCTTCTTCCCTCCTTCTTTCTTTCCCTCTCTCCCTCCTTTCCTCCTCTCTTTCTAGAAATGGAACATTTTTTTTATATGAAATTTTAAGACTGTTGAATCTTCTACCACGGCTAAAAATGTTCATTAATCTACTTGTCCTTTTTCTGATTTGGGTCTCATACCTATTAACCTTTTTCCTTTCAGGGTATAGTTATAGCTGATTCTTGTTTGGGCATTGGACACTCTGCTCTGGTAGCCATACTTGATTCTCTTGTCTTGACTATATTTCATTGGACCCAGGCTGAGTAATGGAATTCTGATCCAGGAATTCAATATTAGGACCCACCATGAGTTAGCATGGTCTTTTCCAAAACGCCAAAGCTATAGGGACTAGAACAGAGAAAGCCAGTGTGTAGAAAGAAGGAAGCAGATACAGGAGGTGGTGGAAAGAGAAGGATTGTGAATATCTCAGGTTCATTATTCTGGATGATTATGGTTCTGCTTTCCTCACACCGCCCTGTATTCCTGCCTGCCCCCACCCCCGACTTAAGCTATAAAGAGTTTGTTTTTACAAATACTTTTTTCCATCAAAAGGGTGCTACCTGTTCATTGTAAAACCACTCCAATTCAGAGGTAACAAGTTGAAAATATTTCAAGGTGAAATACATTTTTAAAACATCTCTGTTAAAATTTAAGGTTCAGAATTGAACTTGATGATTGGTCCCTCCTCTCAAAAAACCAACGGGTAATCTCTAAATTAAAAACCAGCATATTTCCTTTCTATCCACAAAGCCTTATCTACTGTCTCCAGCTGCCTATGAAACATTTCCATTTGGATATTGCTGTCAGACATGTTTAATAATTAACACTCTTCTCTGACCATTTGAATCCTTTTAATTTATTTCAACTTTAAACTTTCCTCCTCCTTCTAAATAGTAATCTAAGAGTAATTTGGAATTCTTTTCTCCTTTTTTCATTTATCTCAATCTGACATGAAATATCCACATTTCTTCATTTCAATTGTTTTTAATTGAGATATGATACACATAACATAAAATTTACCATCTTAACTATTTTAAATGTGCAATTTAGTGGTTTTAAGTGTATTCACATTGTTGGGCAATAGTCAATGACCATCCCATCTCCAGATTTGAAAAACTACGCCCTGCATGCATTTGACAATGACTACTCATCCTCCTACCTTCTCCAACTTCTAGTAACCACTATTCTATTATCTGTGTCTATAGAATTCACTCTAGATAACCTAATTTAAATTGAAGCATACAGTGTTTGTCTTTTTGTGACTGATTTCTTTAGTGCATATACTTCTTTTTTGTGACTGATTTATTTCTTTAGTGCAATACTTATTTCTCCTCTCTCTTCCTGCCTACCTGCCTACTTATCTTCATCCCTGCCTGCACTTTTCCTTTAAAAATCAAAAAATGGATTTCATCTGGTTGTTTACCACAGGACTGCCATGAACAGAGCCTATTGGCAGTTGGTAGGTTGTAGAGGCCATGACTCGCTCCTTCTTATTAAAAACATTACATTTTTTATACGATATTCCCCAGCTAGTCTTGACCTTTCTCCTAAATTTTCAAGACCTTCCTAATCTAG
The DNA here is from genome assembly GCA_004363575.1 of Solenodon paradoxus. Taxonomy (NCBI): domain Eukaryota; kingdom Metazoa; phylum Chordata; class Mammalia; order Eulipotyphla; family Solenodontidae; genus Solenodon; species Solenodon paradoxus. The sequence goes on from RJWH01000501.1 coordinate 563,340, forward strand.
ATTCTTTCTTTTTATTATCTTTTTCTTTGCGCTTTAGTTTATATATAACCACTCTTAAATAAGAATCTTTATTCAATCAGATAATCATTTCACTTTTGCTACAAAATTCAGTGCCTATATTTGCCTTTTCTCTTTTTGCCTTTAACTCCTCTCAGATGAAAATGTCAACTCTAGTGTCTTCTCCACACACCAAGTATTGTGTGTAACTCACTTTTGTAAAAACTTCACAGTGTTTTACAGCCCTATAGAGGGTTTATTTAGTTATGGTCTTACTCTTTAAAGATAATTGCTTTAGTTTGCATTGTATTGGTTAGTAGTTTGCTCACTAGATTTCAATTTCTTGAAAACTTAATGCATGTTTTTTATAGGGCAAACATAGGGCAAATATACATTAAGTGGGCAATAAATTCTTGTTGTGTTAGTGACATTTTAATGTTAATAGTACAATAGTAGAATAAGCTATTGGCATACTACTAAATATTTCATAACTGTCATTTTCTATTTCACTGTTATTTCAAAGCCACCCACTCTTAATTTACTTAAAAGTGCTTTTACATTTGAAAACATTTAAGAAAATCATTAGGGTTCTTTTACCCTCCTGAGAAAAGCACAGGAATCTTATTTGATTTAATTAGTTTAACCTAGTATCATTCCAAAATGAGAAGTCTCTTATGTATGTGTGGGTAATTATCACTAGGTATATATCCATGAAAGAGAAAAATAAACAATTAAAAACCTACTTGAGTGAATAAGGCTGACAGTAGGACTTACATAGTTGCTTTTATGTTTGAAATGCTGGCCCTCCTACCAGGTGAAATATCTGGTATTGTGTAAAGAAGAGTGTTTAGTCCTCTTGCTTTTTTTCTTTAGAATTACTCTGTCTTCCTTAACATTCCTATTCTGTCTGTTTGTTTGTTTACCCCACTCCTGGGTCACAAACCCAGTCCTTGGTTTTTACGTAGTCTGTGCCTTTCCTGCCTCAGCTGCCTAAACCACCAAGATAGATCTTCCAGTCCTTTTATGAAACTTAAACTCAAGGTCATTATTGAGTGGGAAGGATGATTCTTACACATCATTTCCCTCCAACTCAGGTGGATGGTGCTTATCAGTTTGCCCTTGATTTCTCATTGCTCTGTTAACATTGAACATCACAAATGAAGATGAGTCAAATGAGGTTCTGTTAGACTGAGTGATTTTCTGTAAGGCATAGTGCAGAATCTCCCATGTCTAATATTATACTCTAATACTGAGTACATGTTTAAAATCTGTAGCTGTACTAGCTTATACCATAAATGTGGTATAGAGAATGTATTACACACAACTCAGTTCAATCACAATGCGTTGAAACACCTGTTCTAGGAATAAAATGAGCAAGATAACACCATCTTAACTTTGTGTATTGAATAGTCTAGTAGGAGTATATTAAGTAATTACAAGTGTATGAATATAACTAAAGGGATTGGAATACTGATTGCTGTGGGAGAGAAAAAGGAAATTACACGTCCATGTGGTTCAGAAGATAGCAGAGGTATAGACTGTGGATAAGACACAAACCTGGACCAAAGTTTCAGATTTTAGGATCTTTTCTATAAATGGCCAGTAAAATGATAAAGTAGAACATTTTGGGGGAGTTTGTAGAAGTGCTCTTGAGAACCCAGATATCTAGCAAGAGAATAGAAGTACATTTTTAGGCAAAAAATACAAAATTTTAAATCAAATACCTAAAAATATCTTATACATCACCCACTCTGATATAGTCAAAATAGAGATAAGTCAAACAAGGTACTGTTAGGCTCAACAGTTTTCTCTGAAGTTCCACATAGCAAGTCTTTCAAGGTTACCTTTCTAGTGTAATTTCTTTAAATCTAAAATTAAGCTTCTTACTGGTGTGGAGTTGCATCGACTCATAGTTTGTAAGATGTAAGAATGTTTTTTCTATGTTTGCACTTAACACACTCTGGTGGCAGCAGAATGGAAGCCATCTCTCAGTGACATTTGTTAAGTATATACACTGCTCCTGCTTATGATAAGTATAATTAACAAATAATATCCTGGACATTGCCTTTAGATTGTTCTCCCTGTTGCTCACCCTGGAACTTCTGTGTGTTCACAGCATCATGTGCCTCCTTTCACTGTCCTTATTGTTCTCTCTACTAGGCCCTAGGTTCCCTGTGGTAGCTGCTCTTTGTTGCCTAATCATTCATTGACTCCAGAGACACAAAGCACCCAGCCCCACACCCCACCAAAAAAAAAAAAAAGAAAAGAAAATATTTGCTGAATGAATAAAACATGCAGATTTCTGAGACTAAATTCTTTAGATTCCCTTACTTATCATTTTTCTTCTGGGCTCAATACAGATATTTACATATAGTAGAAACACAATTATGTTGAGTTGTGATTACTTCTACTTCTCCTCATGGTTTGAACTAAGAATAGTAATGATGCTTTTAAGTATAGAAAGTATTATTTTTTAAAAAAGTCTCATAAGCAAATATAAACCATTGGACTTAAAAGATTCTCAAGCATAATGAAATTCTGTAAAATTCTCATGACTTTTTCTTTCTTAAGATTAGCTGTTACAGGAATGCTGATAAAGTTAATAGCACATTTTTTTAACCCCCTAAAATATCTTTTGTTGAAAGACCTTCTTTTTAAACCACCGAATGTAGAGATAGTTATGTTCTATTTATTGCTGATTTCTCTCTTGCTATTTTTTCCTTTCTTTTTGTATCATGCCCACAGCAGCTGTTTCCCTAACCCTTGCCCCAACCCACAAGTTTCCCACGCTCCTTTTTTGGTTTATATTTGACATTGATCCTTAGTTTGACATACGAGGCATATCTGAATTATAGTTATAACCAAAATTCAATATATCAGGTTTGCTATAGGACTGATTATGCTTATTTTACCTCTAAATGATGTGACCATTTTATGCAAAAGTTTCAGCTCACTGTAAATAAAATCTAGCCTCATTTTCTCTCATTTGATGGAAGCATGTTGACAGATTCGTTTTCGGTTCTATAAATTCAATATGGGTAAAGATCATGGGATGGTTGAGCTAGAGACATAATCAAAAAGGCATTACTGGGGTTTTGTCCAAATGTGGACACATACTAGCTTGTGACCCTGGATGTGAGAGTCTGTTCCTATGAATTTTAACCTCATGTAGATAATGAAGTTATAGCTACCTGACTTTTACAACACTAATCTAAAAGGAATTATATTGGTAGACTTGAAACTAGGATAAACACATGATTTGAAACTATCACTTTTGTTTAGACATATAAAATTAAGGCTGACTATTTTAAGGTTTGCATCCTTGGGTCACTTTTGCACAGCACTGTCGGAACTTCAATTATAGAGATGTTTGCCAAATTGATATATGGATGTATGTGAAATCGTGGGTGTATATAGAAAGAATATGTGACTTAAACGATGAAAATTTTAGGCATGCCCTTGTAGCCCAGCTGGGACAACTGGGGTATGGACCATGTAAAACCCTGGGGCCTGGGTTCACGACCCAGGGTCAGGGGATAAAACAACAATTAAAATATGAAAATCTCCCTTTTATCCCTCTCTCCCTTCCTCCCTCCCTCTCTCCCTCTCTCCCTCTCTCCCTCCCTCCCTCCCTCCCTTCCTCTCTCCCTCCCTCCCTTTCTTCCTCCTTACCTCCCTCCATCCCTCCCTTACCTCCTCCCTTCTTCCCTTACCTCCTTCCTTCTTCCCTTACCTCCTCCCTCCATCCCTCCCTTACCTCCTCCCTTCTTCCCTTACCTCCTTCCTTCTTCCCTTACCTCCTCCCTTCCTCATGTCTAAAAAAATATACTAAAATTCTTGTGAGCATCAGCACTGTGACTTTAGGATCTGATAGTAAGGGATCAAATTATATTTTAAATGCTAAACAAAATAAACTACCATTAAATTTGTTTTCTTCTACAGAATAATTAAGTGGTTTCTTATGAGTTGCCTGAGTAAATCAGTTTTAATCAGCAGGTAAAATAATAAATGCATTTCAGATATGAATTTATAAATTTAAGACATAAATGAATACAGCATTGTGTGAGTGCACATATGTGTCTGTGTCTGTATGATTAAATGCTCACAATTTAAAATGAGGCCAGAATTAAGCATTTAAAAAATTATTAAAGTCACTTTGAAGCATGAATAATGAATGAATAGCATTTTCTGAAGTTAAAGTTTTCCTCCCAAATTAGGAGTTCTTTTAAACAAAACATTAAATAAAACAGCTTAATTCTGTCTGATGTGCATTCAGTTGCATAGTTTTCTTTTCAAAGTTTTGGTTACTTTTAAAAACCATCAAGAAAGAACAAACGAATCAGAAGTTACTGTAGATCTAAAATTTTCTAAACAATTTCTTTAGATGATGTGAAAATTCTTATTTGCTCCAGTATCACATACATATATAAGTATGAAAGACAACTATGGGATACACTTAGTGATTTTAATTTAGAAAAAGCTCTCCTTTATGACTAGTTTCTTTGTATTGCTGTAAAATAATTTAAATTAATGGAATACCCTCTTAAAGTTATATTAATAGTATGTAAGGTGAGCTATTATGATTTTTCCCCTTATAAATGTATCTCCTTAAAAGAATAATTTTTTTTTAATTTGAAACAGAAATGCAAATTTTACAAATAATGGTGGAACCCTTAACCAGAGTGTATGTAATGCATTTACAAGATGAAAATTTTATTCCTGCAACTAGAATTCATGCTTTAATATGGATATTGACACTATGTAAGTAAATAGATTTTAATCTTTTCTCTGTACTTGATCCGTTATAGCTAACAAATTTATGTGCCATTTATGGGATATCCCTTAACTTTCAGAATTGATTTCTCTTTTGAAAAAAACAAGGGTGCATAAAAATACTGTTATATAAAAAGGACTCTGTAAGTATACTATTAGAATGATATACTTTTTTGTTTTTGTTTCACTTTAAAATTTTAAATAGGCTGATCTGGAAATTGTTTAGTAAACCAAAAATTATATCTGCAGATAATGATGTATTTAAGAATATTTTGTCAAATTATAGTACTAATTTATCTTAAGAGGTAAAATATATCCTTATTTTTATTTCCAGTGGTAGCAATTCATCCATTATGGAGTATATGCTTAAGAACCTGGGCTTTTATCTGGCAAAGATAGTTTAATCAAGAGACATCAAGGGTTCTGAGTTCCTCTACCAAATTCTAGCCACAACTTCCAGCTGGAATGGTCTCATAACTCATTTAGGCGATTAAACTTTGTTTGCCCTATGACAAGTCTGGGAGTATGCACTTAACCAAATATGTTATAAAGAGGAATGATAACGATTTATAAAGCAATTTAATATGGAAAACATAGGATAGTAAAGGCTGATATTTGTAGAATGTTTGATATATGTTCTAGGCAATTTACATTGTCTCTTGATCTTATTACAATTAAACTAGCTAATATAACATGCTCATATGTGCTATCTAGTTATAGTAATAATGATTACATCAATTATTAATCTTTGAGCTATTCTGTTTTTCACATGCAAAGAATCCAGGATGGTCCAGAAAGGTCTCCAGACCCTTCCGGTAAGCCATCCTCTACATGAGACCTTTGTGCAGAGTTTGGCTCGTAGCTGAGATTACCTCAAACTGCTTAAACTGCCTCGGTTTCTCCTTCTGTAAAATAGGGATGATAATAGTTCCGGCCCCATGTATGTTGGGAGGATTAAGTGAGATAATGCATGTCAATTGCTGAGCAGAAGCCTGACCATGGTAGAGACTCCATGAAGCTTAACTAATCTGTTACTTTGAAGGTGGTTGATGACTGTGTTCTCTGTTAGTGCTCAGCGCGACATGACTGAGTCCCATGTTCCAAACTTGATGATGCACTTCTGTGAACTAGCCTCACCCCTGAAACACCTTCACATGTCTCTTATTTGCTGGTGATCCACTTTCCTTATCCATTTCATTTAAATTTTATCCATTTATTTTAATCTAATTATGCATTTTATTGGAGGAACAGTGCATCCTAACATTATATAGTTTGGAGGTGTGTATCATCTTCGATCAACATCTGTATATAATACATTAAGTCATTAAGTTGACCATGTACAGTTCTATTCTTCACTATAAAATTGGTCCCTTTTACCTGGCCCCCTCCTTCCCTCTGGTAATCATTAATTTGATTCTATAGACTAACAAGTTTATTTGTTTTATATGTTTGTTTTCTCCATATTCCATATATGAGTGCTATTATATGATGTCCATTTTCCCCCTACTGTCCCACTAAGCTTAATTCCCTCCAGGTCCATCCAGGTGGTTGCAACCAGCAGGATTTCATCTTTTTAAAAAGCTGAGTAATATTCCATTGAATTCATGTGCTATATTCTTGGTAGTGACATTAGCTTAAATTCTTTCTGAAATAACACAAAAACTAAGTGAAAGCGATTACTAGTATTTTGTTAATTTTCTCACAATATTTTATTTTAATGCTTTTATAGTTTACATCATTAGGAGTAGTGTATATAATGAGTTGTTTTATTGAAATTTCTAAATTGTTTTTAACCATTTCCTATGAAACTGAAAGTCTGAAGACTTTTTATCACTTTTATAATTTAATCACTTTGCTGCACTTGTCAGGTGTATGCTTATTTTCTGCGTGTGTCATTTTGATACAGCATTTCTCTTAAAATGTGTTTGCACTTGCTGATTATTGTCAGGATTTCCAGTGTAAATAATACTGAAGTAGGTATTCATACAGGTCCTTGTTTGATTTTCTGATTATTTCTTCCAAAAAGATTTCTATACATAGGATTATGTATTAAAGATACTAAGTGCTCTGTACTTTAAAGTAATAGTTTACAATCTAATAATTAACATTGGAAGAAACTTTCTTTTATAAAACCTCATGCAGTAGTTTTTAAAGTGCTCTGTGAATATTCCCTTGGGGTTGCCATTGAGAGAAGAGCTATACCGTGAAGGCTGCTTTTTTTTGGTCTTCTTTTCTTACTAACATATAACAAGTAAAACTTTGTCATATAATAACCATGATGCTTTTCAAAACTACAGACAAATTATAAAGCCTAGGTGTGTTATGATTTAACACACCAGTGAGTTAAGCCATATCTTCGTTTCATTTGAATAATGAAATAGAAATATTATATTTACCTCTATATATCTCTATATATTCCTCTTTTATACAAAAGACCATATTTAGTAATTTATTTAAAATTAAATTTTAACCCTTTAATTTTGACATTAATGGCAATAGTGGCATGAGAGAGTAGTTGTAGAAAAAAATTTAGTTACATGGGGAATATTTTACTAATTTTACTGTCACTAAATAATAGAATGATCACAAATTTTCTTAGGAAAATTACAGACCATGTGTTTTTCAGAGCCCTGAGAGACAGGAGCACAAGCCTTACATGTCCTGTAGAGTCCCAGAATGGAATCCCTGAGCATGCACTACAAGGTTCTGGGTCCCCACTCGGAATGCTCATCAGGTTTATGTCGAAAAATACAAACTTCTGGATTCTTCTGGATTAAGCTTTTAGTCACTCCAGTTTGCTATCAAGTTCCAGATAAGTTATCAAGTCATAAAAGGATGATTGTCTTGTCCTTTATTCTTATGCCCTCATGCTGGTGAGCATTTGACTGGACTGTATAGGAATAGGGGGAGGGGAGGGATATGAGGGGAAGGTTTGTTCAGTATTGTCCCAAGCAGTCGAGCGGAAGCAAAAAGCAAATGCTCACAGGTGTTTTTGAAGTCTGAGTGACTGGGTGGGGATTTAAAAAAAAAAAAGGAGGTTGTTGAAATGATAAAACTCTAAGAATGATGATAAATAGGATAATAATTATATTAGATAAACTTCTATGTTTCATTAGTCCAGAAATTGTCAAAGTGCCGGTTACCCACTAAACTATCATGGCATTGAATTGTATTCATAATTTGTTTATTTTGCTGATTTTGTTTTCTTTTCAGAAGTTGACTTTTTTGCCATTTCTTTTTGCCCTTTTATAAATATAGTTGCTAGATTTCCTGTTCAGGAAACATTTTATGCTAGTAGAACTTTGACTTTGATGATCGAATTAGTTAATATTTTTAGACATGTCTTTATCAGACTTAAGCCTGCATTCACTCTAGGGAACAAGTCAAGACTGTGAGAGTATTCTCTTGGCTGTGAAGTTTGTTTCTTTAATTGCAGCCAAGTTAATTTGTAGACGTTAACAATTATACTGCCATCTGTCTTAAGGGTTTATAACTCTGGTATAGAGTAAGCAAATAGCATAAAACTCTCGTCCCTGTGTGCACTGCTCAGTTTTATTGGTAATGTAAAAAAAAAAAAAAAAAAAGACATGCTGACTTTCATGCTTGGGAACGGAATCTGTTTCTACCTTTGCTATGAACAGGAAGTGGGAGAGGTGAAATGAGGCCTGGTTTTGTGGCTGGCCGAGAGCACTGTGTGTTCTGAAGGGTGTATTCAGGTTTCACGTCTGTCTAGCTTCTTGCTCCTTGGAATAGCCGGCCTTTGAAGTCTTGAAAACATAGATTGGTAACAAGCAACATAAAGTCAAAAGAGGGCAAATATTTAGAAAATCCAAGCTCTGAGAATAGCCTGTCTAGATTAGTTTGGCTCAGACTGTGTTAGAATGCTATTTTCCTTACCCATTGAAATGATGACTTTTACTAATATAATAGTATACATTTCCCATTTAGCAATAATTGTCCTAACTTCACTTGTGTTTTCAGATCAGGATATTGTATTTATTTGTACATTTTGGGTTAGCAGTAACTTTCTATCTAGTATTAAAGTATTAAGATAACAGTCCAGCCCTGATGTGCCTTTTTCCACCTGATTTCTGTTCGCCCAAAAGAAAGAATTTGAATATACATATGTATGTGTGTATTATAGACTTAATCTAATACCTTTGAATAAAGAAGCATTTTATTCTATTGCATGTTTTTGTTGCAGATACCTATTACACAATATCTTGTTTTAGAATATTGTCCTCTATCAGAAGAAAAGTCCACATAATGTAATGAAGTTACTTAGTTCTACTTACATCGTACTGTAAAAAATACACAGGAGGATGTGTCAGCAGTTGCAACTTTGACAACACTATATTGTCTATTCTTTCAAGAAATACAAATCAGGTATTTTTGCTAAATGGTCCCAAAGGGAAGACATGTACTTAAATATTTTATATATTTAGGAATACATGAATTTTACAAGGCATTTTGAGTTACAAGACTGGGAAGCAATTCTTAAACCTGGAAATATTATCCAATTAAATCACTGTAGATTTTTCGAAGTGTGATTTGATATTACTAATGTTTGCTTTTCAAAATTTCCTGTCTTACATAGTTGTGATTGTCAGACTATGTCAACCAGTGTATCTCTTTGGAGAAGATAATTGTGCAATATTGATACCTTTATCTAATTTGTTATAATAATTCTATTGCAGTAAAAATCAGTAATTTTCTTTGCATGATCACTAGCCTCAGGACTCTAGAAATCATGAAATATGTAACCAATGAAGCCTGAACTGACGTTTAGTTCTATTTGATTTTACACGGTACCAAATTATAAAGTCATTTCTTATATTCAAGTCTCTGAAAAACTGTGATCATTCTATTATTTTGGTGATATATTACTACACATTTTAAAAAAAATTAGTGAGTTATACAAACTATTAAAATGTCCAGGGGAAATATATACACATTTAAAATAGAATCCTCTAGATCCCCACATAACCATAGATATGAAAATTACAAAATCATCCCTCCTCTCTCTTCCTCCGTCAGAGACACAATGGACACACTCAGACATCTGTAGTCATGCACTCATATCTGCCTCAGTTGACCTCTTTCTTGAGACTTCCATCCTGAAATACAGCAAGATTAAAGTGTTCTTTTTAAGTGCACACTTTTCATAATGCCTTGAACTTGTTTTTCTGTGGCAGAGGGAAACAACCTCATGCACCTGGACAAACAAAGGTGTTCCTTCAAAAACAGACTTTCAGAATCATTAATTCTGGTTTAGAAATAATTATAAAGGTTAAGTGAACTCTCATGCATAAGGTTCCAGTGCTGATGAGTGACTGGTCTGTGTTTTGCTTCTCCCTTGTTTTCATCATTCCTATGTCTCCTTCATTTCTCTGTCTTCTCATAAAAGTTCGATTCCCTTTGGAAGAAGTGGGTCAAAGACAACCTGCCTGCTTCTTGTGACCCCCCTGTCAGCATGCAGGGCCAGCTTCCCCAGATAGTGAGCTTTTCTGTAGCCCATTCAAAGGTAAGGCTAGTGATGAGAAAGTGCTGGTAGGAGGTAGGTCTCAAATTAGTTAGGTGCTGGAGATGTTAAAAGAGCTAATAGGACAGATTGTAATAACCAGGTGAGAGATGAGAAGGTGTGAGTGGGCTATTGTGTTTACTATAAGGAGGAAGAAATAGTGTCTTTCAGTCAGGTGGTAGTTGATGAGACATAATGAAAACTAGAAGTAGAAAGTATTGGATTTTTGCATTTCTAACATCAGTACAGAATGAAGAAAGAAGTTATTGCTAAAATAAAACTTCGAAAGGATTAATATTTTTTGCTTGGAATTCTTCATAGTAATCAATATTATTTCTTTCCATATTCAAGAATGGTTATGAAATAAGGGGATTGGTTTAGTTGTTAGGATGGGAAAATGTGATGAGAAAGTAAAAAAAAAAGCATCCTGTCCCTTTTATATTTGGAGGTTATATTTTAATTCAATAACCACTCATTTTCTTCCATCCTTCCCCCTGAGTTACGAGATTAAATATATGGAATTTCAAGTTTCCATTTTAGTAAGAAAATAGTCACTAAATGCAAATAGATATAAAGGAACTCTGTGTTTTGCTGACTTTATAAACTAAGAATTTGAGCTCATGAGTATATTTTACTAAAAAATCCCGTTATCACAAATTATTAACATAAATTCACAGATTCAACAATGAAATGTTCCTATCTCTGCACAACAAATATTTGAAACTGCTGTGGAGTAGTGTTTACAACTGTCTTATGAATGATTTCCATTGAAACACATTGTCAGATTATCTATTTATTGGAAAACCATGGAAAAAAGATGCTAGTTTACATCTCATGCTATAGAGCAAACCAAAGAGTGAATAACAACTTGGATAAATATTAATAATAATGATTAGAATTTAAAAAGAATATCAATAATACAACAGCCAAATCATCTCAAGCTGGTGGCTCATGATGTAACAGCTATAGAATTGCACTCTGACTTCCATCCATCCTGGCATTCACATGCTGCCCTATCCCCTTGCACAGAGAGCAGCCACACCTCAAAGACAAAGAACAACTCAGGAAGTTCTAGTGATGAAATGTTTCTGGTTTCTGCTATATGGCCCTTAGTCTTAGGCAAAAATGACAGTCTGGGGAGTCCCAGGTCATTCATTTGTAAGCAGTAACAAGAGAACATGTTTTACATAACCTTGGATTAGCAGAAACATGTCTGGGTTTGCCACAATTATGAATTTAGAGCGTTCTTTTGAAGCAAGTTCTTGGATTGACTTAGGTGACCTATATGTTTTTTGGAGTAGCTGTGCCTTTATCCCCAAATGGGTAAACACAGCTAGTAGGGTTCTTTCCACTAGAAGATGGGTGCTAAAGAAACTGAACAATTTGGTTTTGATCACGCTATTTTTCTTATAGTTCTGTTTATTTCAATTGTTACCACACTTCCATATTTAAGCAAACATTTCACTGTTTCCAATAGTCTCATTTTGATTCAATTACCTGTTTACTTTTTCTTACCCTAAGGAACTTTGCAGTTTATGTGTTTACATGTATGCATGTTTATATGAATACGTAGTCAAAGATTGATATTTAAATAGAGCTGGCACTTAGGTTGGGTGAGTTATTACTCTAAGCACCTTACATATAAACTATGTAATCCTTTCAGTAGCCTAAATGTGACCTTCATATTTTGGACAAAGTTATTAAATGTCTCCGAATGACTGTGACCTATTTTTGTGTTGGTTATCATCGTTCTATTTATTATCTGTTTTGTCGAACTTGGACAAACAGAAATATGATGGTGATGATATTTTATTTTCCAAGTGTTCTGCATTTACTATTTTTCTAAGCATTTGTTAGGGGTCAAAAGATAACACAATATGATGATTTTGAATGCCATTCTATCTCTGGACAATTAGATTTTGAATTCTAACTCTGCTTTTAAAGTTTTTAAATTTGGGGCAAGTTGCTTAAATTGTCTGTACTTCAGTTTCTTCATTTGTTAAACCCGTATAATAGTACTTTATGGAGCTGTTATCCAGATTAAATGATTATTTTTAAAACACTTAGAACAGTGGCTGGCACATATATGCAATATAAATAATAATATATATATATATAACAGATTTGAATATTCAATACTTCCCCAATGGGAAAATACTTTTTTTCCGCCGATGACATTTAAAGCAGTGAGAAAGAGCAATGAAAGAAATTTTTGTAACAAAATATAGTGAGCTATCTTTCTGTCAGGCAGCTACCCATCTGAATTCTTCTCCTTATTGAAGACAGTACTTGCTGACTCCAAGTGAGAACTAAATATGAAAGTTTTCAGTGTATGAAAAACATCTGGAGGTTTTACTTCACTACAAATTCAATACAAGCCAACTGTATGATGCAGCCGCTTAAAAAAGAAAAAGAAACACCCTTAAGACTTCCTTAGGCAGTATAAATAAAAATAGTCCCCATCATGGGAAGTAATGTCTTTGACGTACTTAACACTGGCCGGATCACAATTGGGATGCTGTGTTCTATCCAAGACACCATAATTTTAGGAAAGACATTGACACACTGGAGTGCCAGAAGTCTGGAAATTATGTAGAAAGCAGAGGAAGTAGGGCTGTGTAGCCTGGAGACGACTACTAAGAACTGAAACACCTGTCTCCAATTATTTATAAGGCTGTCATTAAAAAGAATGGGTGCGCTGTGTATTGCTCTAGAAAGCAAAAGCAGAATCAGTATAATGAGAGTCACATTCACACTTTGACTCAATATTGAGAAAGAAAACTTTATAATTATGAGGGCGGTTCCAAGTCCTCCTTAATAATGAGAACTGATGCTGGGTTTTGCAGGAATGCTATAAAGAGGATCCCTGTATATTGTTGAAAATTGTATTTGATGACTTACATTACTGAAATAAAAAGTATGCGTTCACATCCTCACTGTGCTTAGTGAAGCTAAGCACTGGAAATTCATTAAGATTTTAAGGCAGTTGTTAACCAACTATGCAATTGGTTAAGATCTAGTTTGATGATTCTATTGGTTATTTCCATGATGAGAGGAGTAAAAAGTCTTTGTAATTGGTTCATTTCTATTTACACTAGTTTTAAAATCTTACTTAAGGTTTAATCAAGGAACACTGGGTGCTATGGTATTGTCCTAGATTTCAGAAATTCTACTAACTTAGGTCCCCCTCAGTTATTATGAATTCTTTACAAGTGTGTTAACCAGATAGTTTGTTAAAGAATTGAGTATTTTATGGTATTGAGATATCTGATCAGAGGAAACCCATGGTTCTCATCTCTAATTTCTATTTAAGTGGAAAAGGTCAAAAGGCTGGAAATGTGTTCCATTGAATTTTATGTATGGACAAGATTCACATCAGTTCTCTTGAAGATTGAGTAAAATGGAAGTACGTTACAGAAAAATATAATAGAAGATAATTAGAGTGCCATCTCGGAAACTGAATTTATGCTTTATAGGCATACTTCTCTTTTGGTGTTTTATCTTTTTCCTTTCATATGTATATACCTACCTTAGGGTTAGGTATGTGCTTGATCTGAATTCCTTTACACTCATCATGTCAAAATTGTTGCCTGGATGATGATGATACAATAGATATTAATTTATCAAGTGCCAGATATTAGAGTATGTTCAGTTTCAGCAATTGGTTAGAGTAAAAAGCAATAAAATATACCTAATAATTTTATACTTTTCTCATAGAAGACAGGTATTTTGAAATTTCATTTGATACATTTACTCTATGATGTAAATATTGCCACATTGAAAAAGTATCTACATTCTTTACCTACATAAAGAATTAAAAGAGGAAGTCATATATTTTTTTTGTGTGTGTATGTTTGTGTGTATGTGTGTGTGTGCTCAGTGTTAGATTAATTTAGATTGTCATAATCTAGAATACATGGTAATCATCCCAAATGGTTCAAGAAAATCAGTAATTTCTTGCTCCTCTTTGAAACTGAAGAGAATACATCTCAGGAATTGTTTTCATATCTGCTTAGCTGGTTCTGTTTGCATCTATTTTGCTCCTAAAGTCTGAATGAGTAGGACTTGGTGATGAACTGTCTAGTCCATGCCCCCACACAGAATTTTTGCTTCCTAATGTGATCTGTTGAATTGTGAACACACCTCATAAAAAGCAAACCACGATTCCAATATTTGGTATGTATTTTAATTTTTTTAACACAGATAAGCTGAAAGGTGGCTTTTACTGTTTTATCTGTTAATTCCAGCTCATGCATTTTGGAGGGATTTTTAAATATTCCAAAGCATGAATTCTTATTGAAATTATTTTCTTTATTTCTCTAGCAAATAGTTGAATGAATGCCACCAAGGGGGGCTACCTATTAAAATATTTTTTACCTGTTGGAATATTTTTTAAAAACTTTTTGTATTCACATAACATCTGTAAAAGGAAAATATTATTTGCTAAAGACTCTAACTTGGATTTGTGGACTACATTGATTCTGAATAGCATTGATGCTATGACTTTTTCTCTTTTCTGTGTTCTTGTTATAATTCTGCCACGTGATGTCTCCACATTGTTGTATGAATCAACATTTCTTTAAGTAATGGCTTTAAGTATAATATATTTTACATAATATTACCTTCAATGAACATAAGTCAGAAAAATGTCATACATGGACTTGACTTCTAATTTCTTTTTTTCTTTAAATGTTTATTGTTGTCATTTGTGTTTGTGAGGTGCTCTCTAAGCCAAGAGCAATTTCCAACCCACTAACCCAGTGGGTTGGGAAATACTCCTAAGAAATATGACAGGGCACTTTAAATGAGAAGATAGAAACACTTTTCTGAGCACCTACTACATGGAAACCACTTTGGAAAGGAGAGATTGTAAAGGGGAAATCTGCTGTGTTTAGATTTGACCAGTGAGCATGTTTGCATTTTTGTGGTTGCTGCTGTTGGTGTTTTGTCATATCTCCATCTTTTCAATTTCTCATTTTGTCTCAAATACTGAAGCATCAAACCCATGTTCCATATATCCCAGCACTGATTCTTTGTAATTCCATATCCACCCAGCACCCAGATGCCCACATTCGCTGCATTGTGTCTTATGGGTGTGGGCTTGGACTCCAGAATGGCCCCAAATGTTTTAAAAAATTTATTTGTGTACATTTTCTCAATAACCTTCCTTTGAGGTCTCAGTTTTATGTGAACTGTAGTTAAACTCTTTTTTCCATGACGCGTAGCATATGGTATTTAACTGTTTCCTAGCATTGCTTTCCCAAGTAAACATATTTGTACAAAAGCATTTCCAGAGGGCAGTGCACTTAAGAGAGACTCCTCTGAGGTGACACTGGTGCTTAAATATGCCTTTTACAATGTAAATATATATGGCTTAGCACACTGTTTCACAGTCTTTCAAAGTTCATGATAATATCTGACATCAGTAAAACCAAAATGACCTTTTGACTTTGTATCCTGAAATCTCTGCCCCTAATAGAGGAGAATCAAATCCTTTGACAACACAACCAACCGGTAACAACCCTGCAATTTTAAAAGGCACCGATTTTGTGTGGTTTGAAAAATATAATCAAACGTAAATCTAGGGTTGAATTTTCTGACCTAGTAGCATATGAAGTGCTTTCCATAAATTGTGGCCTTAGTATCATGTTTTCATTTTCAAAAATTAATCCACTGTTCTGTGTTTTACCTCATCCAGATTACCACAGAGAGGCTCTGTGAGTTTCCATTCTGTTAACCCTGCAGTAACAAACCCTAATATCGGAATGCTCACTGACTGTTATAATGGTGGCTTCTGAGATGTGCAGGTGTGTGAAGTGTAGAGCATGCTGTCTGGATCATAAACACAGCTGCAAACATCCAGAGGGTGATTAGAGATGTCATTTGTGATTCAGAGATGTTCGTCACAGAATAATTTAGAGACTTGCTCCAAATCATACAGATGATCGGTGGCTGGGTCATGACCATGGCAGTTTTTCTAGTCCTGTGATTTAGTGCTTTTTCCAGGAACTCATTGACCCTATCCAGTGTACAGTAATAAAGCAAGCTGGCAAACTCTGATCTTTTCAACCATAAAAGTCTATAAAACAAAAATTTCAAAACTTGCAGAAGGAAGTCATTGTTTGCATCTCTGACTTCAATTTAGTGACTAATGTGCTCAAAGATCAAATTAGTGGTTACCAGAAGGGAAAGGGAAGAGGGTGGATGAGTTGGGTAAAAGGGGTCAATTGTATGGTAAAGGACAGAATCAGGTGTTTGGTGGTAAACTGAATGTATTATATACAGATATTGATTTACATGGAAGCACACCTTCAGCCTGTATCATGTTATGCTGCAATGTTCCTTCAATCAAATTTAATTAAAAAAAAAAAAAAAAAAAAAAAAAAAACGTGCTTAGTGGCAAGGAGTAGAATGGGAGTATGACTGAGTGGGAGTTTTCCTGTGGGCTTCAACTGAGTCAGAATTGGATTCAGTCTTGGTTCTGCAAGTCACTAGAATTGTGTCCTTGGGCAAATTATTTAAATTCCCAAAGCCCTGGTTGCCTCATGTGTAAACCATGAAATAGTTTATATGCCCTTATTGTAATGTTTTGGTTAGAATTAGGGATTCTGACTTTAGGGCACCTAGCACAGCACCTGATGGAGGAGCAGTTTTTAAAAGGTGAGATCAACAACTTCTGAGAGGATAAAGGATCTGATGATATAAATCATCTCAATAGCCTAAGTCTTTTGTTAAAATTCTGCTAAATTATAAGATAATTGGAGTATGCCCATATAGGATATTCAAATTCCATAGACAATGGATTAATCCTTCTGCTATTTATTATTGATGGGGAGAGCAACTTTTACCTTCAAGAAAATCAAAGAAAACAGAAAATTAGAGATTATTAAAATGTTTGGAGATGTGCTAGGTTATTCATTTTGAAATTTTGAAGACAGTTTTTTAAAAGCCTATTACCAAGAATCTGCTGTTGTTTTTTTTCTAAATGGAAAAGTTTATGTAATGTTCAGGAAGATGTTCTTTCACTTAAATACCAATTAAATGCTTTTAGTAAAAGGCAGCTGCTGATTGCTTTGGAAGATGTGGTGAGCATTTCATCTTGAACACAGGTCTGATTGCTATTTTGGAAAACAGAGCATGGTTAAATCATTTCAAATATGGAAACTTAAAAATTTGCTAGTTTAAGAAATTTGTTTTCTAGATAGTTGAGCATTTCATACAGAACTGCTTAGTGATACAGGAGTAATAATAATTCCTGTATGTCAAGATTTCAGTGACTAATGCCCCACATTCCATATCACTCGGGATTTCTTCTGTGCACTCTCCTGTTGTCTCTTGCACTGGACATCATCTTGCATAGTTTAAAAGCATCAGAAGCTTCCAGGAAGCTGACAGTGAGTATCCAGGTATTCTGAATCCTGACGAGTGGTTTACAAGTGTTTCACAAAAATGATGCCCCAATTGTGTCCCATGTCTGGTTCTACCCAAGATGAGTGGGCACAAAGGGTTCTTGCCCTGCAGGGATGTGGTGATTTCAGGTGCTTTGCAGTCAAAATCCTGGTAGGTTGAGCTCTTCCATACACTACCTTCATTTGCATTTTCTGTCTCTGACTTATCTGAATACCATGTCAGGAAACTAAGGTTCTCTGCAGCTCCCTCTCTTGGGCCTGGAAGACATTACAGTCCTGGAAATTTCCACATATGTAAAGATTAACAGTAACAGGGCCGTTAATTGAGAGTGTGGTTAACTGCCAAGCAACTCTTCACGCCTGCTTTCATTCCTGTTTTTTGAAAAGAGCAAATTATCTGAGGGGCAGAAAATACACAAATATTTTAGTTTACAGGATTATAAAAATACAGTGAGAATATTTTTGGACCCCTCATTGTCTAATCTATTCTCTTGGGCAATAGTTCTGGAAAACTGATTTTAAAGATGAAAAGTATTAGAGGTGATGTTACTGATCATTTCGTAGATGGTATTTATAGCAACGAATCATGAAAAGAGAATATAATTGGAAATTTTTATTTCTAAAATTTAAATGTTATGCTGAGAAGATTCTTTTATGGTCTGTGTTTTATTGCTGTCTCTCAATATCTTAAAGTTCACATACAGATACACTAGAACTCTAGAAAGTTGTCTGTGTTCAGTAAAACTTTAAATGAGTCAAAGGAATGTTTTACCTTGTTTTTTTTTCTGGGCCAGAAAGAGGGAAAAAGTCATGGTTCTTGGTGTAGCAAATTCCCAAACTATATTCTTTAGGAAGATTTTTCTTTAATTACGAAAGTTTTGACTAATATTAACAACTTGATATAATGCCTTAGGTCTTGATGCACACTTGATGCCTTAAATGGTTTTCCATATTTTAATAGTTTTTTCTTTATTCTGAAGGAAAATTGACCCTTTTGTTTTAGAGATAAATTACCTCCTATAATTTCCTTGTTTTGGGATCTCAGTGTATTACTTTAATACCTGAGATTAAAAGTGAAGCATAGCTTCACAAGGAACATCAGCAAATTCATGAAAATGAGCAGAGTTGAAATAGAATACTGCATAGAACTTTAGCATTTTATTTGAAAATATATATGTCACACATTATTATATATTTAAATATATTATATATATTCATATATATTTACACATATAATGTTTGCTACATGCGTCCCTGAACACTCCATTCCCTGTTTTTAATATATGTAAATTGACTTCCCTGTGACTCAGGTGGTAAGTCTGTAGCTGCATTAGTCCAAGGACTCAGGTTTGGGACCTGGGGTGGGGACAAACAAAATGAGTAACTAAATAAATAAGTCTTCCTCCTCTCCCTGCCTGCCTACTTGCCTTCATTTCTGCCTGCTTCCTTCCTCTAAAAAATAAGTTAAAAAAATACATGTAAGCAAAATGTTACTGAACTTGAAAGAATTGCATTGGTTGAAGGTAATAGTTATAGCCTTGCTGTATTCTTGCTCTGTGGACGGGAGACTTTCAGTGGGACAACAGCCTTAACTGCAGATAAATTTCTCTGTGGATCCAGACACACAGTTCTTTCTGTCCTGTACTTAGCACCATAATGCAGCAGACCTCTCGATGATGTAGGGGATGCAGTACCAACACCCTGCCCTCTGTCAAAAATCCACATATAACTTCCCCCTCCACATAGTCAGGTTTCTGGTTTGGTATCTGACGATTCAGCCAACCACAGATGCTGGTTGAATGCATGAACATGGAACCTGGGGAAAGAAAAAAACTCCGTGAATAAGTAAACCCACCAAGTTCAAACTTGTGTTGGCCCAAGGTCAGCTGTATTTAAATATTCTGGTTTGGGGGAAAAATTTTTTTTTTAACATCTCTTTCATCCTTTTAGTTCTCAGAGTAATAATCCTTTCGACTGTGTCATTTGTGGAAGGAAACATTGTCTACCCAACCTCATTGCATCCTAATACAAAAGTTGCATATTGGTTTGCCATTCTGTAATTCTCTCTAAACAGTTAAGTTGATTTTAAAATTTTGAAAATAAAAGTTACTGAATGAGATGAGATTACAGGGAGAGTCTATGTGTAGCCAAGCCTGGCTCTACACACACAAAATATGTACTAGTCTCTGATAAGCAATAATGGGTGAACAACAAAATTATTATAATTTATGAAAATTATATCTCCATAAAAGTTTACAGATGATTTTTGTTGCTGTTTTTCACTGATAGAAATGTTCTGTCCTGTAGGTTCATGCTGGGAGAGGGAACATTTCTCATCATTTGAGAGGATGAGCATGCTATTTATAATGTGTATGCTGGTAGAGATGAAGGTTTTACTGGTTCCATGACCTTTAAGAAATTTACTTAGCTTTTCTGAGACTTTCTTTATGTTTAAGATGAGGACATCTGAGTTTCTGTGATTATTGATTTCAATCAGGTCGGTTAAGTCTTTGAACACTGCCTGTCAGATAGTGCCTAGTGAGGGAAAAACAGCACAAAACAAAATGCTACTTAGATATACATGGAGTTATAATATGTCTAAAATGTCCATGGTATTAGGTTACATTTCAGTTTTTTGAAATTCAGTTGAAAAACAAACTAAAAGAAATTGTGAAATCTAAGATAATCTGTGTGCCTTGTCTTTTTAGTTGTATATAAACCATTTGAAAGAAGTACGTTCACTTTATGCATTAGTCTCATAACACAATATGCAACTTCTGTAAGGTTCATTAGTTTCTGTTGGCTGAGAGTTAAAGCAAAGTTTTAAGATGAATGAGACTGAATGGACTTCAAGGATCAATCTGTAAACCCTTGCAATATGCAGTCACTTAGGAACAGTTTCTTTTCTCACAAAAAATCTTTTGGATGATACATTGATAATGTGCCAATGCTGATGAAATATTTGATCTAGTGAAGTTATTTTTATTATGGAAGAACAACCTAAGACCTAAGATGGTTGAAAATTTACCCAAGTCTTACAGATGTCATCATTTAATTTTCCCATTCCCAGACACTTGGGCAGCCTTTTCTTTGACAAAAAGTGAAGAATTTACTCTCCAAACATTTGATAAATTCTCACCGTCTTTCTGAAATTATGTGATATATTGGGAAATGTCTTAAAGGAAAAAGAAAAAGCTTCAATTGTTTTTCTCTTTGCCCCCATTTCTTTATCATCAGTAAAAATTTAGAGGGCTAATTCTTTAATTTTTTTAGCCTAGTTTCTGAACCATGTATCTTTTGAAAACCACATTATATTCCAAAAACAATATTCAGTATGGTAACTTGCCATTTGCTATAAAACTTTTCTTGAAACGTAAAAGAATGATTATTAAATATTTCTTTTATTATGCTTAATATACAGTGAATAAAACCCACTATAAATGATGCATATGGTTATAATGGAATGTGTATTGTCTCACAAATAGAAGAGTCTAGAAGCTCTCAGGGTTGACTTCATCACAGAGTTCGAGCCCTATTTTCTCTGTTGTCCTGATCTGGTAGGTAACAATATAGCTGATGACGCTTGTCCAAAAAGGAATTCCCAGTGTCTGCAGGCAGAAGCTGAGAGCACTGAGACAACTATGGGAAGCTGTCAAAACCTTTGGCTCTGTGAGCACAGCAGGATGTCTACAGGTGGTTGAAGAAACATTGCTCATGCCAGTATCAGACACACAGTGAGTCACTCACACAGCATGACATAGCTATTTTGCCCTGGTGTTGGTTGAAGAAGATCAGCCCTGGCTGGTGTCCAGACAAGCATGATGCTGTGGCTCATTTTATGTGTCCTAGTTCATGTTCCAGGTAGCAGTTAAATAATAAAGTATCTTGGAAGGAGGGGGGAAATACCCTTATATTCAGTCATAATGATGAGATGAAGATTGAGGCACTTTTCCAGCAGTTAATAGCCCGTATGACCTTTTTTGAGCCATTCTCTGCAAAGGGATCACCCTCTGAAGAATTTACTCTCCAAACATTTATCAAATTCTCACAGTGTTTCTGAAATTATACAAGATGCTGGGAAATTTCTTAAAGGAAAAAGGAAAAGCTTCAATTTCTCCTCTTTCCTACTTGTATATCATGGATAAACATTGAGGGCTAATTCCTTAGTACATCTAGCCTACTTTCTGAATTACATAGTTTTTAAACGTCTTTATATTCCATCTAACCTTTGTGTGGGCCACATCAGACCTGGGTGACATGAGATAGACGACTCAACAAATTGAGATTCTAGTAAGAAGGAAGATATTGGGTGATAGGAGATTGATGGACAGACAAGAAATCTTGCCTCTTTACAAAATGAGATCTTGTGTTCCTAATATTAAAAGAGGCAAGTGTACAACTTGGAGGATCCATTATGAAATAGGAAAAAAAAAGTAGAAATACATGGGACAGTTCAGTGGCATGCAGCCTTGGAAATAACATGCAGCCTTATACCTTCTGGTTGTACTTGGGGGTTTCTCTATAGAATAACTTTTTTAGAAAAGAGAAAATTTGGACATATAATGGTGCTTTGTCAGATACTTGTTTATTTCCAGTTTCTGTAGCTAGAATCTGCCAGGTTTTGATTTTTAATAAATTAAAAACCCAATGAAGTGAACTTTTTATAAATATTATATCATATTTCAGTGCTGGAATGTATGAGCAGCATAAAGATAAACTAAAAACATGAAATGGAATTTTAGTAAATTCATTGAAATTATGAGTTACTGAAAGATTTTTTTGTATCTCTGTAGATAAAATACATGTTTTCTTTCTCACTAGTTTGCTTTCAAATTCATTGACTGTTTGCTGTGTACAGGCTTCACAGATACTGAAGTTTTCTTAGATGGGATGAGAGGAAAGAGGTCATAGATGAAATTTCAAGATGGTCACAGTGCTTTAAACCGGGTTGTCTTCCTCCACTCTAATTTTGAATAAGAACTGATTTTCAAAAAATTAGATCATCAACTATTATTTTTTTCAATCAGAGCTCATTTATAACTCAAAAATGAGTTCTATTTAACTTAAATTTGATGTCTTCCTTAGACTCAGACTTTCTGATAAGAGGGTTTAAGGCTCCCACATTGTTAGAAATAGTGTGTTACATTGATCCTCTTTTCAAATATCATTAGAAGTGATTAATATTTATTGACTTCTTAAATCAAGACTTGAATTTGAATTACCTTTTTTGTGTATTTGAGCTTGCTGCTGCTTCTTGACTATTACCTGTTCTTATGACTGTAGCATATGCCCAATCATCCATGAACCAGAAATGGGGTCATGCACTTGAAATGCTATACATTTGCAATGTGCTTCCATTGAACTTTCTTAGAGGCTTTGTAAGAGTGAGTGTGTGTGTGTGTGTGTATTATTATGCCTCCATGGAATATACCTGAGTAGCCCCTATGCTCTTCTTTCTCTAGTGAGGGCAGAGACAAAATGGCTATTTGGAATTAATTGTTCTTAGATAACATTTGCTAGTTTTAAAATCAGAAACCTGGTAAGGATCAGGCAGGTGCAAAGGACACACTTTAGAGCAAAATTTGACACAGTTCCCAACTTCAGAGAGATGTAGTCTAGTGGCTGAGACAGGTAAAGCAAATAATACATAGAAAACTATCTGATTTTCAGAAAAGGTGGTATGCGCAGAACTTATGATGCAGAACTTATGATGGGCTTCTTTCATGAAATGCTGACTGAGCCAAGAACTGAAGGAAAATCAGAAATTAAACTCCGACAATATCAGAAAGACTAGCCTTGAAATGCGGACCGTTGACTCTTTTTCTTATTTGATTCTATATGGTTTTTATATAATGTGGAATTTATTCCCCTGGAATTATATTTGTCAGATATGATAAAGTAAATTCGAGTCAGCTGGTGAAGAGCAGAATGGTTCCAGTTTTTCCAACTTTTAAAGATTTTAAAACAATTTTTAGTCCATATTAATATGGAAAACAATCCACTTTTGAAGAAATAAGGGTGTCCTATAGAACAAGTTTTAGCACTTGCAGCATTATGCATTATAATAAAATCGTAATTCTTTGCTTGATTAAAAACTTTGGCGAGCACCTTCTGTATACCAGGCATTTTCCTGGCGCTGGACTACGGCATGACCAAAGCAGAAATGAGCTCATGCACTGGAAAAGGCTTTCCCTCCGAGGAGAGCCTGGCAGACAGGCAGAACTTCTCATGTGTCTCTCTGTCATAGGGACTTCCCAGTGGCACTGCTTATTTCTCTGGAGTCACCGTGAACTCTTGCTTGGCAAGCATTTTCACTCATTTACTACCATTGATGTTCTGTGACTAGTGTTTGTATGCAGGCTGATCAAAAATCTCTCTTGGCTGTTGAATCAAATCTTGAGAACCCTGATTTTTATTTTTAATTTTAGAGAGGAAGGGAGTGGAGGAAGAAGCATTTTCAAGGAAGGAAGGAAGGAAGAGGAGAAAATCATTTAATTTATATTTGCTTTTCCTTATTTATTTTTAAAGGAAAGGTAAAGGTAGGCAGGCAGGCAGGAACTGAGAAGAGGAAGAAGCATCCCCATTTATTTTTATTTAATTGTTCACAATGGTTGTTGCCTCTGCACCCAGGACTCAAATCCAGGTTATGTGGCCTGCATATTCTGCCATTGACCTAACCACTGCTCCACCAGGGTGCACCAAATTTGGTTTTTCACTTTGACTAAAGGACTTGAGCCTGTGTCCTTGGGCTGTACATGGTCCACATGCTGGCATCTCAGCCATCTGAGCCACAGGGCATGCCCAAAAATCCAAGTTCTTTTCTTTATTCAGCCATAGGCTATCCAGTAGAATTTAGGTTTCCCTTTTATGTTAAAAAATGCTTTTAGAATGCACCATATCCTGAAATCATGAACCCCAAATGACCCCATATGCCATTGCTAATTCTTTTTATACAACTGTGGAAAGATAATGTAAATCTCATAGAACAGAAGAGAGAAAACTTGTCTGGAGAGTTGGGGAAGACGGAAGATGTGAAAGGCAGCTGGTAATGGGCAGGCACATGAGAAGGGGTGGGTGAGTATCAAAAACGTTATGTGATTCCTGGATGAGATCAGTTATGAGACCAGGACTAAAATGCCTAAGTGGATCTGTGTTCTCCTTTCTGAATGAGTAAGGATATCAGCTGCTCAACTTACAACTAGTCTAAGGGTCTTGTGAAAATGCAGAAAGACTTTTATGTAACAGTTTAGGTTCAAAACTAGCAATGGTCAGACTTTAGACTACAAGTGTTGGTGCATCTTGGTGGACTGGTGGATAAGTCTACTGCCTCTGATCAGTGCAGTTCACACATATCCCAAGGACCCAGGTTCGAGATCCAGGACTGTGGAAACAACCAAGATGAACAACTAAATAAAAGTAAATCCTTCTACCTTCTCTCTCTTTCAGCCTGCCTGCCTACTCACCTTCATTCCTGCCTGTACCTTTCCTTAAAAATAATTCTTTTTTCAGTCTGCAAGTTCATTCTCACTGATCTTAGTACAATGCTGTGTTAGATCTTTATTAAAAAAATATTAAGAAAGGGAAAATGGGCTTTTCCTCGCACCACCACCTTTTTTTTTCTTGGTTGGGGGGGATTTCTGTTATTGCATTAGGTAAGTAAGAATGAGAAACTTTGTAGTGCCATCACATTACATTATAAAAACTAATGTGGAATAGATACTTACTACTCAAAGTACAGTTCCTGAGCCTCTAGCGTCAGTATTACCTAGGAAGACAGTATAGCAGACTCGCAGGCCCCTGAGATTGATTAGGTTGTTAAATCAAAACTACATTTTAACCAAATTACCCGGTGATGTATGCAGATTTTCCTAATCTGTCCCAACAGATTTCTAAGACTACCCAGGTCATTGTAAAGCTAAACTGAGAACCAGCAGCTGCTGGATGCTTTAGTACCACCTGGGAGGATGGGGGCAGGAGGCTGCTCCGGAAAAACATGCTGCTCTCTGTTCCCAAGGAACCGTTTTCAGGGTGAAAGGTTCATATTCCATTATCAGTCCCTTGAGCCCACCAGTATTCAAACATGTTTTTTTTTTCCCAAGACTTTTATGGTGCTTAAATCAGGTTTTTCATATTGGAATAACAGACCAAAAATGACTGACAGTTATAGTGTCTGGGATTAGGAGGAAAGTATTTAGTCAGAGGCACTGGGAATTTATCGGGGGGGTTTGTATGATTTCATTTCTACTATTTGGGTTTCTGGACACCTTTGCTCTCTGAGAACAGTGAGAAAATGCTGCTTTACTCTGATAACTTCCACCAGACACCATTCTCAGGGGCTTATGACATTTGTGTGTGTGTGTGTGTGTGTGTGTGTGTGTGTGTATGTGTGTGTGTATGTTATATATGTACTATATGTAATTCATTTCTTTTATAGAGGGGAAGAATGAAGTCCACTGAGACAGAGAGTTCTAAATTCTTATATTGAAAATAGGAACTGCAACTTCAGATTCTATATCTAGCACCCAAACTTTTTCTCTATAATTGCAAGTTAACCCTTCCAGCCTCAGCAAGGTTTAGAATTAAATAAAATCGAACTCGCTTTCCTCTTAGAACATGGCTTTTCTTTGCAGGATAGATGAAATATTTTTCATCTTTCCTCCTTTTCAATTACAATCGTTACAACCTTGCTCTCTTTTGCTCTTTTTTTTTTTTTTCCCTTCCTGCCTTGGGTTCAGAATCAAATTTAAGAGAGATTTCTGAGCTAGATGTATGTGTTCCCTTTCAGTACTGATTCTACATTTGGACTGTGCAAACAAAAGTTGAGTGTTGGATGAGATAAGTCAACTTTATACTAGGGATTAATAGTTGGCTTGTGATAAAATTTCAGCCCTTATTTTTTCCAAATTTGCTACAAATTTGTCATCTTATGGCCAGCATTTGGGAACCAATGTTGTACGTAACTCAGCCTTCATTCCTTTATTCAGTAAATGTTGTTTGAGTCCCTACTATGTGTTAGTGATGTTACAGATGCCAGATATAGCATAGAAAATAAAGCCAGGTGCTCATTCCCACTGATTATCTTCTATTATGCTAAGCATCCTTTTTGCCCATGGCTCAAAAGTTTGAGACTAAATTGAGAGCTAGCACCATGTTGTCCATATTAAAACTGCCCCCCCCACATTTTATCTAACTTGTTTTATATGAAAAATGTCAAAGTAATAATTGTTTCATTATAATTCTCTTTCGAAATAGATTCATGCAAGTCTCTTGCTATCATTAAGACTTGAATTCTCATAGAACTGATTCCATCAAGTAAGGCTTCCTTTTCTTGCATATAGAGAATGTTGCTAGAAAGAGTTATTTATACCTTCTCCAGAATTCACTTAAGCATCTCTATTTCTCTTTTAAGCAGGCACCTCACTATCCACAGGTTTATCAATTTATCTTCCACACAACCAGTTTTTGAGAGTTTACTCTAAGGCTTTACCCACCTGGCAATTCTTCCCTTAAAGTCTGCTGTGTATAATGTTCAGGCAGCACTTTCGTGGCTGTAATGCTGTGTCTTAAGCCAAATACATTTCTCAGCATTCCAAGGTTATGTGAATACACAGAAATAATTATTTGCAGATGTTGACTTTGCTTTTAGCACTTCAGTATTTTGAGAAAATGTGATTCAAAAGTCATTCATCTAAAAGTCAATGTAAAGTATGCTATGCACAAATAAGGTGTGCATTCAGATATGTATTGTAATGTAGGAATGCTGTAGTAATTCGACTTTGTCATAATCTTTCAAAATACAGTCTCTGACTGGTGGTGTTCTGAATTAGCGTGTGTCCTTTACCACAGCTGATGTTCAGGGATGTTGTGTCTTGCTTCCAGTTAACCAACTGCCTTTAATCACTGAGCCAGGCCCCTGATTCTTAGATTCACTTGTCACTGAATATATTGTCTTTAAGTCAACTTCAAAAATGAAAAAATTGACATCTTAGTTTCAAAAGAGAATTTTTTATAAAATTGCCCATTACATGATAATAGGACTTTAAAAGCTTCATCCACTTAGTAGTTTTGGAAAGAAGGCTTGAGAGCAGGAAGGTTCAAATATTGGAGAAACCATGGCAAAGTTGGAAAAATAATCTGAATTTATTTTCGCCCTAACATTTATATATGACTTCCAAGATGAACATTGTCTATTTACATCAGTTTATCTTCAAGTAAACACTGTAAAAGGAGGAACATGATTAAGTTTTATTACACCACAACATTGTTTATGTTATTAAGAGGGAAATTACTTTTATCATTTCTCAATCACTAATTACTATAGTAACATTTGAAGAAAAATAAAAAACTCCGTTTGATTTGTGACTTACTGCACTTGAAAATATTTAGATCATTGGCTATTGACTGGTTGGGCAGCATATTTTGATTTGACAGTATTGTAAATGCTGTGAGTAAAAGATCTGCTAGGTTTTTGCTTTCAAATGTATAATTTTGTCTCTACCTTGCAGTCTTTCAGTGAATAATTCAAAGTATTTACAAAGTACGAGGAGTATGTTGTTTAATTATCTGTTTCAAATTATAGCTTTAAAAAGAAAATGGGCCACCCTTCCTGCCCCCCACCCTTGACACAGATTTTCCATGACAAAAAGTTGCCTAAGTCATTCTGTGAAAACAGGGACAGGTGGGTAGAACTATCTAATTGAACTTCACTTTGTGACAATATTTTTAGGTTGAGTAAGCAAAATGAAAATTTCCCTATCTAGTTGGATTTACTTCTAAGCCAATCTTTCTCTTTTTTTTTTTTTTTTTTTTTGGCTTACGTTTGTTTTTATTTCAGCACTCTATAAGGAGGATTTTAAATCATATTATAGTGTATGATCCAATGATGTGTAATTACACTTTGACAATAATGTGTGTAAGCGAAGCTTTGCAAAGGACATCTGAGTTAGAATTTGTGGGGAGGTATGGAAAGGCACCTCAATGTATTGAAAATGTGGAGTTTCCCAGCTTCTGCATTTTTTCAAGAGTAGTTAAGATTTTGTTGAAGTTTTATCCTGGAAAAGAAAAACATTCCAAAGTAATTTATCTATCTATTTTTTAAAGGAAAGATGTAGACAGGAATGAAGGTGAATAGGTAGATAGGAAAAGACAAGGTAGAAGCACTTTTATTTATTTTCAGTTGTTCATTTGGTTTTCCCCTCTGGCCCCAGGACATGAACCTGGTCTTTGTGATGTATGAGGACTACACTCAGCTGGAGGTGGTAGAGTCAATCATTCAGGGTTTACCCCAAAGTAATTTATGGAAAATAAATTGGTAATCAGGCTCTGTTCTCCTATAGAGTGATTGTAATTAAAAGCTCAGAGGATGGGGATGAAGGTCAAAGTCTTTTTAGTAAAAGCTAGAATCACAGTGGTAAGCAAGGGCTGTTCCCTCAGTCCCTTTGAATTTTATTTGGTCACTTAGCCTGTCCTGGGCTGGACCATGTGTTTTCCAGATTGTATTTATTAATCTACTTCTGGGCCACTTGCTTTTTCTAATAAGCCCCGTCCCTTATTCAGCACTTCTTGAAGGCTTGTTACTGCAGCTGAGAGGTGAAGGCTGTCCAGGAATGCAAGATGGACTTGTGGTAGAGTTTGGGGGAAGGCAAACTTTTCACTGGCCATGGTGTACAGGAACCTCCACCTGCTTGGTGGAATCTTTGTGGCTTTCAGAATAGAATGCTCTCTGGCTGGTTGTGAAAGATCACTCTCTTCTCTTCCTATGATATAGCATTAGGCGCTTTCTCTTAGATTGTGCATTTCCCTTTAGGATGTGTCATCAGCATGCCATACCATTTAGCACGATCTTCACCTATCTAAACTTGATTATTTCAGATCAAAGGAAAGAAAATGATCATTTTCTGAAATACTTGTCTCTGAAGTTGATGAATAAGATTAATCTGCTAATAAGTTTACTCATGTTATATGTTAGAAATGGATCTACTGCCTTAAATTATTCAGTGGTACAATTAAGTAACTTCAAGGCATTACAACTAAGTACTGTTAGGAATATATTATGAACAAATGAGAATACTGGCTAAGGGAAAAATAAAATATAATGGAGAAAAATTAAGCCAGCAGATATTTTACAATTAAGTGTGATGAAGCAGCTAGCAAATATGTTTTAATTCAGAATTCGAAGAGAAGGTGAAGAATATTCAGAAAAGTCTTCAGGGAATAGATATTGTTTGAACTGGTTCCCGAAGGGTGAGTAGAATTTGAAGAGGTAGAGACTGGGAGGCAGACAGATGTATCAGTAGAGGAAGAATGAAAGAAATTGGTGCTGTGGGGGTAATGGCTTATTTATGTTTTGGGGCATGCAGTGCACTAGATTGACTAGTTAACCCTTAGTCTGAGCCAAATGCTTTGCTAAAATAAGCATTTTGCGTAGATTATATTAATTAAATCATGAGAAGTTCAGTAGAATTTTGTAGATAAGGTAGAAGTTTGTGCATTACACAACTGGTGTGTGGCAAAAGTGGAACCTAAAGCCAGATTTTAGGGCCTTGAGCCTCTATTCCCTGATGTGCAGCACACGGTGGGGTTCAAAGATTGGGGTGCATCTCATTCTGGAAGCTGTGGCACTGCAATGTCGGGGAGCACAATGAGTGATGTGTTCCTTCCAATGACTCTTTTTGCCTCATCTCACCCTCTTGTTCCCACCACAAGTCTCTTCAATTCTTACTTCAAATTACAGAGAGAAACCTTTCAGAAATACAGATCTAATGGCTTCATGCATTTGCTTACAGTCTATGTTTCCTCAGGTCTCTAGCATATACTTTCTGAACTTTCCCATGGGATCATTCCATTTGGAACTACTTCCCATGCTCTGAAGTCTCCATGTCTTCTCATTCCTCTACTTTTCCTGGGATAGTGCCTGCTGGGGCTATTTTCTCACCCTTTGGTCCCCCCAATCCTCTACTGTTCTCCTTATATTGAACTACTTATTAACCCCTGACAGCCTATATAAACTCTGAGCATTTATTTCCAGACTTGCAGTTCTACATCAAATTGAAATTTGATTGTAAGCATAGCATATTCCATATTTTAAAGACTTTCAAACTTTAATATGTTGTTTTTCTTTTTTTCCCTTCAAACTTCCAGTGGAAGGCATATCGCAGGCAGGTATGTACAGCAGTCAGGGTCGGCAAAGTCTGGTTGCGGTAACAACCACCGCAGACATTTAATGACATAACTAAAGAGATTCACTCCAATTTCCATGTGACAACAGGAAGACTGTGCTTATCAAAATTCCTTCCAAGGGAATCTCCCTTGGCAAGTCCTTCCTTAGTCACCACAGTACCTACTGGTTCTTAGAACTTCTGCCTGCTGTGACGCACACCACTCACGCATGCATTTCCCCACTCATATGACCTCACTAACCTCACTAGAGGTCAAGGAGACAGGGACGTGCAGTCCTACCACGTGGTGGAAAGTGGGGGACAAATGGAAGTCCTTCATCAACAGCACTGCAATAGGTTAAATATCAGAAATTAGAGGCCAGTTCTTTTGAAATGTATGTTCATTAGCAGTTTTTTTTTAAGATGTAGTATAATCAGACAAGTTGAAATTATAACTAAAAACACCTTAAGACTTGGGGTTGTGCGTTTTTTGAAATCACCTCAGTTTGGACCACTAAATTTAAAGCATATGCTTAACTCAATGAATCTAAACAGTTTCTGAGTGGGACTGTGTTAAAACTTTTGTCCATTGATAATGTTGAAGAAGAGTGCAGTGTCAAAGTTAAGTAGGTCATTTTATTCTTGGATTTATATTGTGTATTGTGCCTGAAGGACTTTTTTCTTTAAGGGAGGAAGACCAGGATCATCATTCAGAATTGATCAGTTGAAAGCAATGAGCAGAGATTGAATGAGTCCAGATTCCTCTTTGAAGTATAGGTGTGCTGAATTTCATAAAAACCTAACAACTCCCTTAATACTGTATTTGCCTGGGTTTATTGTCAGTTGTCAACACATTATTTATTTCCTTTTGTGAGAGGTTATATAGAAATTGATTTGAGTAACAATGATATAAATTAGCACTAGAGAAAAAAAATCTGCCTTATATCTGGATCTTCCTAAACTGTACCACTGTAGCTCTCTCCCTATTTTGAATATAGGAGTTGGGTGGGAGGAGAAATTAAGTATACCAGCTTGCTGATATAATATCTCCTTATATATAGGAATATATGAATACCTCCTTATATTCTAAAAAAGATGCTGGGTGATCAAACATAGACATATATATATATATATACACACACAGAGAGAGAGAGAGAGAGAGAGAAAGAGAGAAAATCTAAATGCGTTAACTGATCCAAAACACTTGACTGTTGAGTTTTTTCCGCATTTTGTTTTTATTGCACAATATGAACATCTTCCATTTATTGGGTGTAAGTTTAATATAGCTTAGTGGATCTCTTAGCTTTCTCTTTTTTTCTCTTAGCTTTCCTTTAGAAAAAATTTTTAAGGAAAGGCACAGGCAGAGTGAAGGCAAGGAGGCAAGGAGGCAGGAAGAGAGAGGAGGAAGAAGTATTTTTTTAGTTTATTCATTTGTCCCATCTTGGTTGTCACCCCTCCATCCCTGTACAGTCTCATGAGCTCAGGTCCTTGGGATGTAGGTGGATTGCGTTTGGCAGGAGGCTGTGGAACAAACAGCAGCTCTACCAGGGCACATCTCTCTTAGCTTCTTTTGATTCATATTAGTTGTGCTGAAAATGATCAAGAGATGCATTAGCATAAGTTAAAAATTAAATATAGAAATCATACAGTAAGATAGTCCGTGAAAATAAAATTCGTTTTTAAAAAAGAAATAGGTCCAAAGATTTCATCTCTTTTTATTTGGCCACGTTTTTTTCAGGACATCATTCTTCTGCCTCTCAGCAAATGTGACAAATTGTTCAGAATTCCCCCTGAATATATGCATTTCCGTAACTTAGCAAAAGAACAACTGATTTTGTATGTACTGGGTTTCTAAAACTAGGGTGAACATGAAAATTAAGCTCCTAATCTCAGAATGGTGTGTAAAGAGGTTTTGAAGATGAGACATCCTAGGATTCCTTCTTCTTCTATTGTATGGTCAACCAGCAAGTATTTATCAGGTGCCCATTAGATTCAGGTGTCTGTGACTCTGTTTTCATTTCTGTTCTTTTTTGCTGTCCCCTCTCCCCCAGCAGTTCCCAGTCTCTCCATCAGGAATGTTTGTTTTCCATGTGCATTTCATTTGTCTTCCTTCTAATAGTCCTTTATACATCACGCTTTTTCTTTCTGGCACTGAACACACAGCACCGACATTCAAAACAGTTCCTCCTCAACTCACAAACCCGTGCAAAAAGAAAAAGAAAAACAGAACCAATTGGTTGGATGAATTGTTATCAGTCTATTTACATTCCGAGGAATCTAGTCAATCAGGTAACTTTATATTTTAGCTAAATTCACTGATTTCATCCATCAGGCACTGTTTCTTGTATGTAGCAACTGGGTTAAGAATATCATGGACTCCACAACAAAATATTGGCAGTCACAAGCTCAAAAACTTACTTGGTGGGTTTTTGAAATTCAAATTGTTAAAGTGTTCCATCTCTTTTATCTGAGTAACTCAAAAAGCAGCCCCCCACTCTCCACAATGGCATTGCATGCTTGGTGAATTAAAATCCAAGGTGACTGCAACAGATGAAAGGAAAGTGTGAAACATGCCTTCAATTGTCTGCCTCCAAGATGATGAGATGTGGAGACTCACAGGCACAGAGACTATTTGTGTTAGGATTCTGAGGTTACACATTTGCATTCTGTGAAGGAATTTAGGTTCCAGGTTTGAGCCCATGTGGATGAGAAAATTTCACTCTAGAAAACACCTGCTGTCAAGACTTAAAAAGCACTTCGCACTCTTACCTGGTTGTCCCCAAACCCATCCCCACAAATGGTAAAATAACTCCAGCAGCCAATCAAGCCAGCAAAAAGTGCACCAATAAATGAGTGAGAAATGAGCAAATTGGTAAGTTTCACAGTATTCTTTTCCTGGGCTCACACTGTTCTTTTAGGAGAAATCACTCAAAGTTTCGAGGTACACCCGGCTTTATGTTCTCCAGCGGGGCAGGAATAAGTGCTCACAGCTGTGTTTTCTGTGTTCCCCCTTCTTTGGTCTGGAAAGAGTTTACCATTTAAGAGAAATTGACTACATAGCTTGGAGAAAAAGTCTCTACCATCTTATACAAATCTGAAAATCTTCTCATTTCCCCTCCTTTTCAGAGGTAAGTTAAGTCACCCAGGTATTTGTAAGATTTTTCCAAATACTTTATCAAGTCTGAAAAACTTTTCTCTAAATTTACATCATGTCCAAATGACTGCAGATTGTAGCCTCATAGGAGTAGGTATGCACAGAGGGAGGGAAGCCAGTTTTTAAAATGTGGGTGATAATGTCTTTAATGCGAACTGAGGATACTTTAAACAGGACTGGGAACATCATGGACTCAGCTGAGCATCTTGCAAAGGAAATAGAATTTTGGAAAGACCCAGGAAAATGGGAATCTGGCCTCACCTTTGATTTCTCACTGATGGCATACTTCTTCCCTGGCAGTGTTGTTTATTGTTTCATCAGATGACTTTTTGCATACCCAGTCTATGGAGTATCGAGTCATCGCCCGGTGTTCATTTTTTCCTTCCTGGAGGTATAAATAGACTGATGACGCCCTGTGCTTTCTGTAGTCTGTGCATCATTCATACCGTACATCTCCTTTCTAGGTCACAAAGCTTTTTTAAAAAGGAGCAGCAGTAGCAGCATGTGAGAAGATGAGCACATGATCCTTCCCTCACCTCGAAGCAGTACCTCTGAGGTCATCGAGACAGTAGTGCATGAAACATGACATTTGTGTGGTTCAAGAATATCAGAGGGGAAAAGTGCCCATTCTTACCAAAGAGCTTAAAAATAGCATAATCTGACCAGCTTCCCTCCACCCCTTCTCCCCCACACGCCTGAAGTGCAGCCCTTCCCATACAAAGCATTACAAGGAATTTGTATCTTCTGAGAACTGGAAAAGCCTTCTTCTCCTGCCCCAGTTATCTACCTCCTCCCTCTGTCCAGACGTAGAGGCTCAAGTCCTGAGAAAATATCATCTCTCCTTTTTCTTCTTTCCTCTCCAGTAAAATTGAAAAAAAAAAAAAAAAAGACCATTGATAACTGAATGCCTGCCTAGTAAGGAACAGTGTACTGGGTGATTTGAGATGGGGTGAGGTTGTTCTCTTCTCTTTTGGCATCTTTGATTTGTCTGCAGCCTGTGGTCCTGAATCTGTTCCTTCCCCAGGGAGGCAGTTGCCAGATGTAACCTGACACTTGGGTGAGACTGGGCATGAATTGGGTGAGATGCAGAGGCAGGGCCTAGTAGCCATGGAGTTTGCATCCTAATTCCAATTTAGACATCACATTGTTCTCAGTCTGTCAAGAGCATTTTAAGGAACCATTCATTTTTTTCTGTGGGTATTGGTTTCTTAGTGCCTACTGTGTGCCCTTGGACACGAAGCATTTAGAGTACCAGTTAGCAGGTAGGTGAATCTGAACACTGTAAACTTCTTAACAGAAAATATCTCAAAAGGAATGAGTGCTGAGAGTTACAGCTATGTTGCTAGAAGCATGTGAGTTCTTTCATACAACTGGGCCAGGGGAGCTGGCCTTGTGTCTTTCTATGGGAAATGCCCTCCATGCAGAGAAAATGGCAAGTATAAATTTTACAGGTAGGGTGCAGTCCCGGCACAAAGGCAAGAGTGGTGTGACGGGTAGAAGGAATGGCAGGCACGCCATGGAGACCCTTGCAGTCCATGCTAAGGAGTTTGAATTTTATTCTGGCCAATATGTGAGGTCTTAGAGGAGAGGCCTGATCTGACTAACTCTTACAGAGTGTCATGGGGAATACAGGTTGGCGATGCCCAGGCAGGGCATGTGTTCATATGCTGATAGCTATAGCAACTTTATTTTTACTAAAAAGGAGGAAGATGCATCTCAGGATTTTGACTTGATTGGGTCTTGCTTCGGCATAAGATGTATAGATTAATAGTAAAATGGGTACCAAAGAAAGAGTGTTTACTTGGGTACATGAGAACTCTGATTTGACTTTGAGGACATGTTCAAAGCTGTAAACAGTTATGAAATTCAAGCTAAGTCAGGCTAAGCAAGTAAGAAGCCCAGTTACCTGCAGAAGTCTTTCCATTTTATGAAGTTTGCACTTTAAATCTAGCCCTTAATCCCTTTAAAATGTCAGCAAAAGTTCTAGTATTTGGGAGTAATCCTTGATCACTTGAAAAAGTTTGTCAAGGACAGAATTGTAAAACAGCAGATATTGAAGAATGTGGTTAAATTCCAGTCCAGGAAAGTTTCAGGCCTCAGGGTATTAACAGGTTCCTATGCAATCTTCAGTTGATCTCAAATTCACCTATGTTTTCTTTTTCTTTCATTTCTTTTCTTTCTTTCTTTCTTTCTTTCTTTCTTTCTTTCTTTCTTTCTTTCTTTCTTTCTTTCTTTCTTTCTCTCTCTTTCCTTCTTTCCTTCTTTCCCTCCTTCCTTCTTTCCTTCCTTCCTTCCTTCTTTCTCTCTTTCTCTCTTTCTCTTTCTTTTTTTTTTCTTTCTTTTCAGGAATAAAGGACCAATGGGTTTTTTCATGTCCATAGATGCCAAAAAAAAAAGGAGATTTATTTTCCTCTCTTTAATTCTACCACGTTATCTGACTCCCTAGGGTCTAGAAGAATTTTCTCATTTATAAGATTGGAGGGTTGGATGATGTCTGAACATAGGCAGATTTTTTTATTCATTTAGGAATCGGTGCTTATAATACATTAGCAGTGGACATAACACACAAACAATTGTCTATTTAATTTTGTATGTCATTCCTTCATCTGTGAGCTCCTTACAGACATTAAATTTCATCAGATTGCAATACTCTGACCTGACTCACCAGGCCCTTCATCTGCTGGGTCTGGCTTATTCCTGTGTCCAAACAATCTTCTCTCTCATCATATGGTCAAGATACATGTTCCTTTAAGTCTCAGCAGATATGAGACTTTTTTGCACTGCTTCCCACATCCTGACACTGGAGTAGCAGTGCTCCCTGATCACATTTCTCTTCCTCAGCAGATTGCTCCTCATCCTGAGTGGTAGTGGCCTCATGGACTGAATTGTGCCAAGGCAGTAGTCACTCGGCTTGGTTAGTCTTGCTCTTGGTCCCTGGTGTCCTGTGTGGGATGTAACAATCCATCAATGACTGTGAATATAATTGAATCAAAACATTTTTGTTAAATTTAGAAGTTGATTTTTAAATATATAATTTCTCCTTTCCTCATCATCATATTAGAATTAAAGTCATCTTTGATGTCTACTTTTTCCTCACCCCTTCATTCAATTGTGCAACTTTTGGCACTTTTCCTTTGCAATTATGTCTCCAAATGGTCATCCTTTTTTCATTGTCCTAATTAAGATCCCTTTTTTCTTTGCTGGTAAATAAGTTTGGGAAATGCTGGTTAAGAAGTTAATGATTTAATTACCACAGGACTTGACAAACTTTTGATGAAGGAGTATTGTCATCTTTGCCAGAGCAATATGGAATCAAGCACGTTCTTCATTTATTTGATCTGAGAGCCTTTATTCTCAAGCATCTGATGTAGTTAGTCATCTTCAAAACTCACGTAGGGAAATATGGGCAGAGATGGTGGCAGAGCTACCTCTCATCATAGGTGAGAATTGTGAGGTTTTAACTTAAAAGCGGACTTCAGTCGTAACCAGCAAATGCCTAGAAAGGAAGCATGCTACACCCTTGCCTCTGAATAACCCTGGATGACCTTGACTGTCACCTCATGCTCAGCTAGCAGCAGCATACCTTGATACGATGTTGAGGCTTTGAACTGGCAAGTTCGCTATTTCTTCTCAGTGTTATGCGCCGCCTGCTTTCCTGGATGTTCTTGATAAAGTTTTAAGAGTTGACAGCCTTTGTCTTTAGCTACCTTCAGAAAAAAATATCATGATACTATTTAGCACCTGCCAACATCATTGGTTTGAATCAGTAGTTGCAGAAATTTAAAAGCCAGTTTCTGAGCCCTGGTGGCCTGGTAGATAAGCTCATCATGAGTGGTCCAAGGACCCTGGTTCTCATCCAGGACTGGGGAAGACAACCAAGATACACACCTGAATAAAATAAACAAATGCTTCTTTCTCCTCTCTTCATGCCTGCCTGCCTCTGCTTGCCTTCATTCCTGCCTGCCCCTTTCCTTTAAAAAAAACTTAAAAATAAATAAATAAAAGTCAGCCTCTTGGATTGGGTATTACGCAATGGGTTGTGATCCCAATTGGTCTGAAGCACAGATTGTATAATTAATGATCTTTATCTCTCACAGACACACATATATGCAGATGAATGACTAGTGATTTGGTTATTTGTTAATATGAAATTTTAGTTCCTTGTCTCTTTATGGAGTAGCATTCGGTAACAGAACAAGAATTAAGTCTACGAACTTGATCAGAATCAAGCAAGAATCAAGGAAGGGGCTAATTAATGTTTTTGGTTGAGTTTTCCAGCTGAGGACCATTCTGAGAACAATTGCACTCTCTCTGACTAAGCATTGAGGTGCTTTTGTGGATCAGCATTACTTTTTGCTTTGTCCTCCCTTGGCCTGAATTATGCTAAAGCCCAAGACAGCTTTAAATTCCCCTTTATACAAGGCAAATCAATCACTTCATTCCCAGGCATGCATCTGTTGTTAACAAAAACATAACCTGGAAATTCACATAAAGATAAAATCTCAAGCAAATTCCGAGAAAGGACTTGATTGGAGGAGTTACCCTGCTAATATAGAGTGCTAAAAGGAAATCATTCTTTTCTCTTTTGGCATAGTTGGTTTATGGCCATCAACAATAATTTTAAACAAAGTTTTCTAAATTCTACCTTGCTTAAATAATAAACTTGTGAATTGCCATTTAGAAATTTTATTCTCATGTTCCTAAAATGGTGGCACCCGAGACTCTCTTCTCTACCCGTTTTCACCACGTTTTTATATAATTTGATTCTATGATTACCTTGTGTTTCCATTAGATATTAATTTGATTAGCTAGCAGATAGAATCTTTGACATTTTTCTTTAAAAATATTTTCAGATTTTTTCTTTTGAATTTCAGAAAGTTGGATACTTTTAATCTGCTGGTGAATGCTCGTCTTTCTGTCTGTGCTCATTTCACAAAGATGAGTTTATTATTTATAAGCCAGTTAACAGCACTGTCCCCAAAGCATGAAGGACAGTGCCTATGACTTTAGAGCTTTTTTTCTAGCTTGTTGCTATGTTTCCCCACAGCTCTATTGATTGCCCCCTCTACAGAGATCCCACCTGCCATTTCCCTTTTGGTTCAATGCAGAATTGAATTTGTTGCCACTGTCGCCAGTTTTTTCAATAAAAGTCCTTTTATTTAACCTGAATTTCATAAAGTTGTATAAATAATTCACTTCCAAAAAACCTGTTTGAGAATGAATTTGTAATGTTGTGAAAATATTTTTGTATAGGTTTAGAGTGAGCTGGGTTATAGTTTAGAAATGCTATCTGCTCAGCATCCTTCTCCCGTGGTCTTACTAAGGTCCTCTTAGAAAACCAGGAAAAGATGGATGCAGAAAACTAATTGGCATTCAACCTATTGCCTACCTGGGAGCAGTTTCCACTAACCATAAGAATTAGAATTGGAATGAAACTCATAGTCAATCCCCTGGCTTTACTCTATGTGTCTGAACTGAAATAGGAAACAATACGTGTTCCCTGAGATTCAGACACATAAAGCAATTGCAATAAAAAGCAAAGAATCTCATTAGGATGTTATCATCTTTTGCATGGATACAGCCTTTTCAAGCCTCCACAGTGTCTTCCACCATATCTCATAGTGAACAATTGTTCACACAGTGATGAGAAATGCTTATGGTGAAATCTTAAGAGTAGAAAAAGGGTGGGTTTCTAAAAATAAACGTGCAACAAGATAAAAAATACATAAATAAAAGTGCATGGTTATATGGGTGAAAGAAATAGGCCAGGGTGTGCCTGCTGGCTCAGGTGGCCAAGACAGTTGGAGTGTAAACCATATAAAGCTCGAGGACCCAGGTTTGAGACCTGGGGCCAGGGGAAAACCAAAGTAAACAACCAACTAAATAAAAAATCCTTCCTCCCTCCCTACCTCTCTTTAAAGAAATAGGCCAGATGTTAACTCTGCTTTTCAAAAATTTTACAAGGAGAATTTGTTAGTTGTAATTTTATGACTGAGCGTGTATCAAGCTGCTATTTAAACAAAAAAACAGATGAAGTGTATAAGGGCACTCTATTTTTAACCAATATAATTTCATGTAAAAGCCTCATTGACTCTGTGAGGCAAACTTGTATTGATATTATACAACAAAGAAGTGATGAGACTAGGGTGGTAGTATAATCTGACCCCAAACACCATGGTCATTACCTCATGCCTTGTTAGAAACAGTCGTCTGTTAGAAAGCTTCAAAAGTTGAAAATATATGAATAAACTGATTGACATTTTTGAAGTTAT
This sequence comes from Solenodon paradoxus, assembly GCA_004363575.1. NCBI lineage: Eukaryota > Metazoa > Chordata > Mammalia > Eulipotyphla > Solenodontidae > Solenodon > Solenodon paradoxus. Next base: position 603,623 of record RJWH01000501.1, read on the forward strand.
TTGCATAATCTTTTAAGATTTGTATAACTTTTAGTATATTTTCTTCTTAGTAAAATAGTATACAAAGAAAAAAATCCAGAATTTTACTGCGATTACTTAATATTTTAAGAGTATATTAATATTCATGTTGACCGTATGTGTATATTCGTGTTTCTACATATATTTTCCAAAGAATTTTGTGCTGTTAACATGGTATATATAAGTCAGGACTTTCCAGTTGGATTCCAGTAATACCAGGAAGAGAAAATGTGCTTGAGTCCTATTGGTTTGACTGTAGATCGGTAATGCCTTTTCAGAAATCAGAACCCACTTTAATATAAGCAGCAAGAGATTGAATGGAAGAAATTGATTTCAGATTCAACAGAAAGCCTGGAACTGCCAAAGGGAAAGAGCTGCTGCTCAAAGATCAGAAAGCTGTTCCCAAGGGAGCTGGAGGCTAGGTTGTCGAAAGGGCGCTGTGTTTTGTGGCGTCTCTGAGAAGCCCACACGCTAACGTTTCTGAAACATGAAACACGCAGCCAGATGCAGCATCCCATGCACGGGTCTCAGTTGTCTGTCAGATATTGAAAAATAGTTTTTTCTTCCTTCCACCTTCAGATCTCTAACCAGTGTCTTCAGTCGGCAGAATAATTTATTAAAGCATAATCTTACTAGGAAGTGAATGGAGAAATAGGATGCTAGTAAGATATATATATATATACTTATCTGAAGCATCTCATACATAGTTTATAAGAAGAATGTGCCCCCTCCACCACCACCACAAAAAAAAATTTCAATCCTGGTTGATGAGAGAAATCTGTCAGTTTTGGGAGTGACATGAAAATTGTTTGTTGTTATTATAGGAGAATCCACATAACTGATTTGCTATAACAAAGACAATGCTGTTTTATCAGTGTTTATGCTGTTTATCAAATGACTTTAGCCATCTTCTCAGGTATACTAGCAATACTTCCTAACAATGTCCTGCTTGACAAGATAGCTGTGGCCCATTTATTTTAAAGATGGTGCTATTCATCATTTTCCACAGGAACATGGGAGAGGGTGATCTCAGAGGGGACTTCCATTTCCACTGCATTTTTGGCTCCTGCTCCTGAGGCAGACACTACCCTCCTCACTCATGCAGATCACAACTGAATGTCGTCCTCTTTTTGGCTTAACCACCATCATTGGTAAAATTCAACTTTAACATTGTATTTAAGTAATGTGTTCCTAGTGGTAGATATGACAGTGATACTTGAAAAGGAGTCCATATTCATGGGAATAGAAAACATTACTACAGATGTGACCAGAAATGCTTGGAGACAAGACAAACGTTTAATAGGATATTTTTTTTCCTGATTAAAGTTAGGGAGCAGACCTACATATGGGGTTAGTGTATCTTTGGCATCCCTCCAACTCTTAAAGATCTCCCTTTGTAACAAAAAGAACAGGTCTTGGTTTCAGTATTGGTCAGGAGCTAGTCCCTTGCTAGAATGTAATGGCATGGTAATTATTTTTTAGTGAATTTAATTTTATGGCTGCTTTCTACATATCTAAAATATTTTAAGTAGTGATATAAAGTTTAAAAAAATAAATTCAGTTGAAATTTCCAGCTTAGGCAGACTATATGATAGGTGGTCGATCCACTTTGTAGAATAACAAAAAAGATTGCTTGAATAATTAAAATTTTGGAAATAGTGGTAATACATTTATTTCTGCCTTTTCCTTCTTCCTATGATTATTCAAAAATAAAAAAACATAGACTTACCTTGTAAAAATAAAGATAATATTTTTATCGACTTTTCCCCCTAAATTAATCTATATTAAGTTTTGAGGTGTGCCCAGTAATTTGGAGATGACGGTGACTACCTACCTGGCTATGAAAAACTTTTTTGTTTTTTCAAGGAAGAAAGCAGGCAGGAATGAAAGTAGGCAGGCAGGAAGGGAGAGGAGGAAGCATTTATTTAGCTAGTTGTTCATTTTGGTTGTTCTCCTATCCCCAGGTCATGAACTTGGCACAGTCTAGACCAGATCCAGAGCTACAGCCTTAATGCCTGAGTCACCAGGGCGTGCCTGGCTATTGAGTTTTTAAAACCAGCATTCCAATTAAAACAACTGGGTTTTAATTTTAATTTTAATTTTAATTTTAATGAATTCTGACCAGTTGGTTCATCAAAGGAATACAAAACCAGGTAATGTGTCAAAATGTCGTTTTAGTCCACAAAAGATTTATTATTATTTATCTACAGCATAGCACAGCAAAGCGTATGTAGTATTACAAGATTAAAAAGTAGCATGTTAAGTAGAAATAAAAGGAAAGTGAAAGGCAGGCAGCAAGATGGTCAGCTTCTGCCGCCCCTGCTGCTTTTCTCCACAATGGATGCTGCCCACAGGAATGGAATCCATCAACCACTTAAGCGAGCATCGTCAGCCGCCCTGGATCTCACTAATGTCTTGCCATTTTAGGTAGAAAATAGACCAGAGTATTATTATTGTTGTTGACAAGTACTTAACCCCAGAATTTCCTAGTCAGTTTTGACTCTACTTTTTATATCAGGGTTTTCCACTTGGAAAGATTTTAAATGAAGTTATCATGCATTGGCTTGTGAAGATTAGCATAAGGACTAGTTCTCTTGTCAGAATAGAATCCTTCTCCTTAGGGTATGTCTTCTATAACTTTCTGATTTGTTTGGTTCATAATGAATATTAAGCTAGAGTTTTAAAAATGTCATTGTTTTCATATCCAAAGTTTCCTTTTTATTTTGTTTCCTTTGGTTAAGCATTTACCTCAGACTTCTTGCAGTTCACTATTCATTTAGTAAAAAAGCTCCTGACACATAGCAACACTTGAGGTGAATAAAATCTAAGCACCGATAATATTAAAAATCAACTTTTTTTCAGTAGTAGTACATCTATGTCCATGAAAAATCAGAATAATAGGAACTGTTTTAAAATGACAACAGACTAGGAGTCTCTCTAAATCTTTATTACTTCATGTAGAAAATGAAAATGATTTTTTCCTTTTCTTCCTCAGTATGCAGTATTATGTTAAGTAACTAGCATTTGTTATGTATTGCTCAATCAAAGCTTGTCTTAATGCTCTATGCCTTATAGCATGCATATTGTAATATATCCCTACATAAGGAATCAGTTATGTCTATGATGAATATATTAAGAGGCAGTGCTTCATTTTTTTACAGCAAAAAATCTCTAGATCTAAAAGATGTGCTGTTAGAGAATGGGAAATATCACATGCTCTGGAAGACTGCTGATTTTACTCTTCTTTGTTCTTTTCATGTTTGTTTCAGTACTTGCACAGAGTATTTTGAAATATTTTGTAATTGCGATGGTAATATTTATTCACCAAGGAAAATATAGAAAAGAATCAAGAGGGGTTAAAACATCATACTTAATTTCAATATCCAGACCTGGATATATGCTAGTGTTCTGTGTGTTATGTACTAACTGTAATTCCTTCTGGAGTGTGTGTCTGTGTGTGTGTGTGTGTGTGTGTGTGTGTGTGTATTGTGTATTTGTATACGTGTGTGGTTCTTATTTTATTTTTTGATTTTTCAAAATGCAGACTACTTTTTATATCAGGGTTTTCCACTTAATTTACTTTTCTGAAAGGCAGAAGCATGAAATATTTACTTTTCTGAAAGGCAGAAGCATTAAATATGTCTATGGCTAGCTTAGGTTACTAATGATATTTAGCCATACTATCATTATACTCACTGGTAATTTAATGTCATAATCGACATTCTGAATTTGCCACTAGATGGCTCTGTTCTCGGAGTGATTATTTCCTACAAGCGTGCCTTATGTTCATTATGTTGAAGTAATGAAAACTATTATTGGTTTTATCAGCATTATATTTAAAATGCACAAATTTAATTAACCACTGAAATAGGTTTTTGATATTTAATATTTTATTCTATATTCTATATTCTATATTCTATATATATTCTATATTCTAAGATGCTTAAAGAATGGGTTGAATCATAATTACTTTCAAAACCTTTTTATTTTTGTATGACCCTGAAGCCCATATTGGCATAGCATAGGATGCAAATTTTCTTTCTCCTTGAAGACTGACTACAGAATTAAACAAGACTGATATTGAATGAACTGAGACATAAGGGCACGGGCATGAGTTTTACATGTGAAAATACATTCCAGTCTTATTTTTTATTGGTTTATCCAGAGTTTTCCAGACATACCTGAGTAATTACCATTAAACCTTTTCTTATAGAGAGGAAATCAGATTTTTCAGCAGAAACACTATCACATTATGAACCTATTAAATATCATACTCTATGTATACCAGTAAGCAAATCACAGTACTATGAATTAAGGAGCAGTTCATAACATATGAGAATATGAAAGAACACTAAAATGACATTAGCTGCTTATCCATTTGCATGTTGGCTGTTTGCGCATAAACTATTTGTTTATTTTTAGTATTTAAGAAATTCTAAGTTACGTATAGCTTGTAAACATTCTAGATAATTTTCTTAGTTCATCAAATCTTTGTTTTGAGGACAGAAGTCAATGAAATTGGAGGTTGCTCTACACAATTTCTTCTCTTTGTATGTTATTTTCTATGTCTACAGTGTGAGTGTTTCAAGAACAGTGTTGCTTTTTTGCTAGTTCTTAGTAAGTGGTCTCACTACGCATGCCTACAGATCTGACATGACTCCATATATACCAGCTCTCCACGCCAATGTTTATACATTCCAGAGTGTTCAATGTCTTGAGTGTTTTAGCTGATAATTTTTAAAGTGACAGCATGTCCGAAATAAACTAGAAAATATAAGATGATAAAAGTGGGGAATCAGATTGGACAAATAGTTCCTATTTCTTAGAGCTTGAAAGACTATGTCTAAAGGAAAGTTCCAAAAGAATAGAGTATAAAACTCATGCAAACGAGTACCCCAAATATTACTCATCTTAGATCACCCTTTTGAGATTTAGGGTGAGAAGCTATATTTGAAGGAAGTATGCAGAGGCCACTGCTGAGTGTGAAATGCCAATGAACTAAGCAGGTTAAAACCTGACTCCATGACCCATTTGTTTTTCCCTCCTTCTGCCTCTTGAAAAGCATATTCCTTAGAGACCTGTTCAAATAGTCACTGGGAGTCTTGGGGCCCCACCTTTCATCCTGTATGTGGAACTTCTGCAGTCTGGACATTGCTCCCATTCTGCTTCCTGACAACCAAACTCTTGGAAGTCAAGCAGAGAAATAGTGTGTTTCTATGAGGGGTGAACACAGTGTACTGACAGCTCTGATCTGTGAATGAACCTATTCTTGTTGATATGAACAAATCTGTAGTTAAAAAAAATTAAATTGTATAAGAGCCTGTCTCATGGTGTGCATGAAAGATGAATTAAATTTAAATTATATAAAGCATCTCAACCCCCAAAAGCTCTAATAATTAAAATTTGCTAAATGGAAGCAATAGTTCTCCTATATTTCAATCAGATGACGAAGTCATAGGAACAATGAGGAAGGCTAGTTGGCATTCCATCAAGTAGGGTGCTCTGAGCAGGATTTAGGTGACTGTAATATGATATAATGAGTAGCCACAAGTAATACTTTGAATTTGGATGCTGGTCTTTATTTTAAATAAGACTAAATTGTGACAAGTGCATTCTTTCAAAATATCTCATAGCAAGAGGTCATTTGATCTATTTTTTTGTGTTTCTAGTTCTGTTTTTGTGTCATCAATATTGTAGATAACTCTATTCTGCATGTAGAAATCATTTACTCTTTGAGTTACCTAATTGTGACTGAATGACAGATGATGTTTGAATTTTAGAATGAAATATTTCTCTTCCTCCTCTTTAACCTTCACCATCTGATCCATTTCTTACTACCAGACCATTTTCCCTTTACTGATTTTTGGTTTGAATCAGAGACCGAAGGGGGTGCTTCCCATACTTTGATTACAAGAGTAAAATATCTATTGTCCTTTTAACTCAAGTTCAAATTTGCAGAAATCAACCCACATATCATTGCTTTGGAGAGGTCTTTGTTTTTTTTTCTTATTGTTGGGTGGGCAGCATTTGTTAAACATGCTCTCCAAAGTTTTTTCTTGGTTGTTGAACAACCTGGCGTGCATGTTATTTTAATAAGTACACCCCATTTGTATCTAGTTGGGAGTAAAAGAGGACAGCTGTTCAGCATAAATTCTAAGTTATTGGTTGTTTTCATCTTTTAAAAATTCTTATTTGAGAAACTGCAGATGATCTTGGTCAAATGATAGATTATAACTATGTGAAATGTCTGAAAGAGATCCTTTAAGGAGCAAGATAAAAGAAAGGACATCAGTAATAACACCACTCTTGCTTGTGTGTCTAGGAATGAATTATAGTTAGTAGAGTCCAGTCCCTTGTAAAATAGATGCAGATACCCTGACCCCCAAAGGTTTGCAAAATGATTTCCTATGCTCTCCTCCCAGTACTCTCTCCCTCACTCCATTGCTATAGATGTTTCAGCATTCAATCTTGTATAAAAATGAATTATTATTCTTGAGTTCATATGAAAAAATTTTTTTAAATATTGTTTTTCTAAATCTGTGACAGTCCCCTAAGAACACTGAAAATGCGTCTCCTGGCGTCTTTTGCTAGAGTTTGAACCTTATTCCTTATGCCCTGTTAGGTCATTGATTTAATCTGCATAGCTGAGCTAATTAAACAGTGGAATGTTGGTCAACAGCTAAGAACATTTCTTGAAACACTCATTTAAATTAATAGCAAGGCTGCCTTCTGCAGTCAGCTTTATGATTTTGTCCTTTCAGTGCAAGTAAAGTAAATTTCATTGCTTGGGTTTTAAAAGAGCAACGTTGTTCTACTAGGATTGAACTCTATTCATAAATTCATTGTGATATTTACACTTCCATCTCCAATTGATTCTATTTCCTTTGATACTCCAAACTGTCTCAGAATCTTACTTGCTTTCATCTTAATGACGTTTTACATATTACATATTCTGCATATGTTGTTATCTGTTTTTATCATTAGTCTTTTGTCTGGAAATTTAAAATACAGAGATTAAGTTCTCTACTAACTCAAGATCTAAGGCAAGTTACTTCGTTTCTCTGGATCTCATTTTGTCGTTTGTAAAATTGCCCTCATAAAATGGACCTATGAGATTGGTTGTAAAGATTAAATTGAATGATAAAGATAAATCCTCTGGCATGGCATCAGAAACTAGTAAGTTCTCACACAGATCGTAGTTAGGTTAAGATACAAGAAGCGAGTCAAGTTACACTGACAGTTAATCAGCCTAATGACTCAGGTTTCCCTGATCCTCTCCCCTGAACGTGCCCTTCCACCTTCCCATGCCAGACTTCAGTCATCTAGCTGCTGCTGTTGTTAGGACTTCTAACCTAACACTGGCAGGAGGAATTAGAAATGCGTGCGTAAGTCTTTACTCACTCCATGTTAGTGTTGGATTGGCAAGTCCTGGAAGTGGATTTCGTAGAACTTCTCCACACAAAGAGAAGGGAACCTAGCAGCCTCTCAAAGGTTCAGACCACTCTTCTGGAAGGCATGCTTCTGTTCCATGACCCTGGAGGAGAGGCTAGTTATTAAATAGTTTATTATTTTGCACTCCATGAGGCTGTGCCTGTCACTTTAGGGAGTCGTCAACAGAGTCTAATTATCTGAGCCCTCATGATTCACAGTGAACTGAAATGGGAAGCTCAGAGTCCTTCTCTCCACTTCAGAACCTGGTGATGACGCGCTTGAAATCCGTCATAAAGTATGAGAAGGCAGAAATTACTCCATATCATATTTATTATGCTTTTGTTGTTGCTTTGGGGGGGTACAAATGTAGAAATATATTTGTTCATGTTTGATCCTGAAAGACTTCCAAGCTATTCGTAAACCTCTTACAGTGACTGGAATTCTCTGGTTTTCTGGTTACCTGAGTGTGATGTCCAAGATTCATTTGCTTACTCTCTGAACTCTATTCCTCACTTTTTAATATGTTGTAATGCCCCGCCAGGTTTACATCAGTCCTCCTCTACTCCGGCACATGGAGCCCTGTACCCCTCTCCCACCCAGGCGGTGAGCTTGGATTTCTGTTTCCAGCCCCTCTCCCTGCCCCCGTCAATCTTTCAAGTTGTCTTGCAGTTTCTTTCCTAAAATATGCTAGGGTACTTAGCATAGAAACTAATGAAATCTTCTTGAATTTGATACGTTAATTCAAATGCTATACTGTTCGTAATCATTTTGTAGCAACTAGTTCAGTTTTAAAAAACTTAAACATGCCCTTCCAATAAACCCAGTTACTTTTATAGGCCACACTAAATATCTAGAGGAGCATGATATCTGAAGGCACGACATATATTTTTGATGCCAGCTGGAAGGAAATATTATGTGAGAGAGGACAAGACATATAGTGAGCTATTTAGAAAGTAAACAGTAAATTATTAAGCAGGAGGGCTTAACAGTGCTGTAAATTGCAAATAATGCTTAAATTCTGAAGTTAGAGATCAGTGTGGAGAATAAGGCAGATGAAGCGGTGTTTCCCAGGGCAGCACTGTTCTTTTCTGGGCTCTCAGGGAACTCTCAGTGACATTCTCAGCCAAAAATGACTTTGGAAAATTGTGTCATCTTTTCTAAATTTGCTTCTATCTCCACCTCTTCTTGGAAACCGTATCTTAAATTTAATCTCTTTCTCTTGGCAGTGATTTTTGGATGTTACAATGACAGCATCAACCGAAAAGCAAAAATAAATAAGTAGGACTCTAGCAAATGACAAAACTTCTGTGCAGCAAAAGAAAGTCTCAACAACATGAAAAGGGAACCTACAGAAGGGGAGAAATATTTGTAACCATGTATCTTATAAGGAGTTTATATCCAAAATACCCAAAGAACTTCTACAACAGCAGTTTTTTTAAATCAAGCAATCCAATGAAAAATGAACAAAGTAACCAAACAGCAATGCCAGGGAACTATAAGAAAAATGGTTACCATCACTGATCGTCAGGGGAATGCAAATCATAACTGCAGTGAGTTATCACTTCTCACAGATTAGAATGTCTGTTGTCAAAAATACAAGAAACAGAAAAATTTGGCAAGGGTGTGGAGAGGAGGAAAACTTGTACACTGTTGATGGAAATGTAAGTTGGAACAGCCTCTATGTAAAGCAGTATGGTGGTCCCTCAGAAAACTAAAAACAGAGCTACTATATGATCCAGCATTTCTATTTCTGGGTTTATATCTAGAGGAAGTAAAACCAGTATCTTGAAGAGATATCTTATCTTGTTCATGGGATATAAATTTCCAGTTGTAAAATGATTAAATCCCGGGGGATCTAGTCTATAGCATGGCAGTTATAGTGAACAATACTCTATTAGAGAACTGAAAGTTGCTAGAGAATCTTAAACGTTCTCCCCCAGAAAAGAAATGGTTAATTATGTGAGATTAAGGAGGTATTAACTAACTCAGGTATGGTAGTCATTTTGTCATATATGTGTGTCAAATCAATATGTCGTAGACCTTAAACTTACATAGTATTATGTTAGTTATATTTCAGTAGAGCTGAAAAAAATGTAGTTTCTTTCCTGTTTTTTTATCCCTGCGCTGTGTCAACAAAAATTAGATCGCTTATTGTGACTTGCATAACAATACTCATTTTGTATCACCCATGGTTTTTCTTAACTTGTAGGGTAGTCTTATATATACACCAAAACCTGTATTTCTGTTGTTTATGCCTCCCAATCCGTGGGGTTTTGTTAGGGCAGTCGGAACTGATGAAGAAAACAGATTCCCAGACTTTATCCTCGCAATTCATTTAACAGCCTAGATTCGGAACTCTTCAAAATCTCCGTGGGATTTTGTCCTATGCTTTTAGAGTAGAGAACCATCCTATCAATTTGTCTCTTAGTGATTTTCAGCCCTACCTGCAACTGAAACCTACTTATACTGGTGCTGATATATAGTGATGCACACCTGAAATCTATCACATGTGAGGATGCATTGTTACTTTGATTAAAAAAAAAATGTTTTTTTTCCTAAAAAAAGATGGCTAATGCAAGATTTCTTCCCAGATCAATGAAATTTTTGGTAGGTTCAGACCATTAATAGCTTTAAAGAACTAGATGAGTATAACATGAAGCCAAAGGAGAGAACCATTAACTGAAGTGGATCCACAATTCTCTGTCTTCTGCTCCATATATCCCAGTTTCTGGAAAATTCTCACTTCTCTCTGGATTGTCCTTTCTACAGTTCAAAGTAACATGGCTACTATTTTTTGAGCAACCAACCCTTGGTTTCAAAACCATTTTGTTTTCATTTGCTTTGAGTTCTTCAGTACATAAGATCCCAGAATCAGGGATGAACAAGTAAAAAGCATAATCCTGGATAAAATTGGTATAATTTATTTCAAATTGCACATTTCAAAGAAGTAAGAATTTTATTATTTTTCTCTGTTATTTTTCCCAAAATATTTGATATGTGGTACATTTTCCTTCTAAGACTATATTTCTCATCATCTCATTTGAAACATATTGATTGAATTTCTTTTATAAGCAACCCGGCTATTCTATTTGACACTTAGGATGTAAGGGAGAAGGTAACATGAGAATATTTTTTACAGGAATGGCACTGATATGACTCATCAGAAGGGGCATGTCCTTTTATTCATGCTGATGAAAATTGGCCCTGAATTTAACAATGAAAGAGACAGAGACCTCTCTACTGCTGCAGGGCTTGTTGTTTCTTACAGTCTTAGATTTGATGTGTATCAGGTTGAGATAGGTGATTCAGTGAATCAGAGTTGGAACCCCTTTTTTTGTTTACAGGAAAGATGCAGGCAGGAATGAGGTCAAGCAGGTAGATAGGAAGAGAGAGGAGGAAGACACATTTTCAGTTATTAATTTTTAATATAGTTTGTAAATCTTAGTTGTTCCCCAGTCCCGGGATGCGAACTCGGGGCCTTCAGATATATATGGGCCACACTGGGCCAGAGATGATGGACCAAACTGCTATTCTGCTATGATGCACCTGGAATCTACATATTTAATATATTTCCTGGGACATAAGAAAAAGACAACCAGGAAAGTCTTCCTCAGTAGTTGCATAAAGCAGTTTGGAGTATCTTTAACAAACACTCTATAGCATCATGCATTTTTCTTCTATTTTTTTATGGGTTTTTAGGTAAAATCTTTACTGCTTTATAAAGGGCATCTTCGAGGTCAGATTTATGGAAGGCTAACTTTCATACATTCCTGCAGCTGTGCAGCTGTGTCTCCTCCCTTCACTCCTACTGCAAACTCCAGTCTGCAGAAAGTCTGGAAACTTGGAGAGGCCACGTATATGTCCTTTTTCCTAATGGTGTAACTATTTATTTAGATAGAAAAGCCTCTACTCTCCAGTTGTCAAACCTCTCTCTAAGTCTTGTCAACCCTCAGGGTTTTAGTAATCTAAATGACCACATTATCAGAGTTGTAGCCCATGGGAAGATTTATGTCTCAGGAAAATAATAAGTAGCTAGTGTCTCTCTATCCCGAGAAAAATAAAGAACAGTTTAAAGTCTAAATCTTATCATGGTTTTCTCTGACAGTTTTCAGAGACTGGAATGTGTAGCTTAATCTTATTTGGGGGAATTTTATATTTGGTTTGAATTAAAGGATGAAATGTCTGGAAACATATGCAACTTAATACCCAAAGCTGTAGAATATATAGATTTTTATTTCATACAAGTTAAAATGCTTGCTGATCAAGAGAGACTCTTTCCAATGTGTTCCAGTTAACATTTTAAGTGATATTCAATGTAAGCTGCTTGTGTGTGACCTTAAATGCAGTCAAGTGGTAAAATTTATAATTTTGTCAACAAATCAATAATTGAAATAGGATGATATCTTAGATGTGATATCAAACTCTCTTTATTACAGTTCTGGTAAGTTGTATGCATCTTTGAATTTTTGTAGATAAAAACTGAATTGTTGAATATATGTACATAAGTGAGTGTGTATGATATATGTACAATTTAAAGAGTGGTAAACACTTGTATTCCACTGTTCAGCTTAAGAAATAGAACTTTACCAGTCCTGTATACCTCCTGGGGTGTTCTCTCCTAACCCCCTCCTCCCCTCTTCCTTACACAGTTCATCCATACCCAAATTTATTAAAAAGAAATTCTGCTACTTGCCTTTAAGGGATGATCTTTTTGAAATATGTTTAGTATTGTCTCTATTATTTTGAATCTTATAATAAATAAAATCATGTTGTGTTTATTTTCCTATGATTTCAGTTTTCACCAATTTTTTGAGCTTCAGCTATGTTGGCCTCTAGAATTGTATAGTTCTTTCATTTTCCCATTATATATTAATTGTATGAAGGTGTTGTACCCCATTGTAGTATTGATAGGCTTTGGGGTTTGTTAAAAGATTAAAGTGTATATTTAAATTACTAAGAGTTTATTTGAACAAAAAGAGATATGAATCAGCAGTCTTCAAGGAATTATACAACATAAAAGACTTTTATAGCCAGAAGGGAGTGAGGAACAAGGAAGTTATACCAGGCAAAAAAATGAATTGGCTATTATGAGATTACTTCCCCATAAAGGATGGTGGCGTCAGTCAGTTACTTAACTGGTGCTGGTCAGAGGCTTCTTGATGGACTGGTTTTAGTTTCCATTTCTGGGCGAGCTGACACTGTAATTAAGTCTTGATTTGGTGATGAAGAGTTTAGCATAAGTGACTGCCTTTGATACCTGTTTTTTTGATTTTCGCAGATTGTGCTCTCTGTCTCTCTGTAAACACACACACTATATATAAATTTATATGTGTGTGTATGTATATATATTATATATATATTTATTCAACATACTGTGGTTTTAATTTTGTCTTCATGATTGATAGTGCGGTTCAACTTCTTTCCATGTATTTAGGAACCATTCATGAAAAGCCTTTGTGGTTTTTTTTGTTTTGTTCAGTTTTTTTTTGAATTTTTCTTTTATTTTACCTCTCTTTTTAGTGCCTTGTCCTCTTCTTATTCCTTAAAAATTCTTTCTTTGTTTGAGATACATCTTTTGTTTGTTGTATATGTTGTAAAATTTTTTTAGCAGCTTCCTGACTTCCATTTTCATTCATTCATTGAACTCTCCTTCGTTGATAATAAAACCTATTTTACATTTTAGTTTAGTTGTATTTGTTTCAGTCGCCTCTCTAACGAACCACCACAGACTCATACGGTAGTCTCAGGGTTCTGAAGGTCAGAGACATGAAGCCATTTCACTGCTCTGCAGTCAGGGTTCCTTACTTCTCGCTTCCTCCAGAGATTCTAGAGGAGGTTCCTTTCTGTTCGCTTTCCAGCTTCTAGAGATGCATTCCTTGTGTTCCTTGGCGCCTGGCTTTGTCCCCCATCTTCAAAGGCAGCAGCTTCTTGTTTTATTTCAGTCCTCCATTCACTTCGATCTCTGCTGTCCTCAGATGTCCATCTACTCCTGTTTATATGGTCTCCTATGATGACATTCAGAGCCACCAGATAATTCAGAATCGTCTCACCACCTCAAGATCCTTCACATAGTCACATCTACCATAGAGGAAAGCATTCGTGTTTTCCAGGGGATTAGGATGGAGAAGTGTTGGGGCCACTTTCAGCCTCCCATAGAACCAAACTCTCATTTTGCTTTATTTATTTATTTTTTTGTTAGTTTGTTTTTTGTTGGAGATGAGACTGCGCTGTGATTATTGAATCTTCATGGCCCATTAGCCGAATGATTCAAGGAGTCTGTATAAACCAGAAATGAAATAAGCGATTAAAAGTTTATGGCATTTGATGAGAAAAAGTTCTCATTTCCTTATCAGCCACTTCAGCTAAGTGTAGGAGCAAATATATAGCATCTATAGTTTATTTATGTTTATAAACACATATCTGTAATTTATGGGTAAAATATATCTTTTCACATTTCTGGGATTCTCTCCTTTCTCCCACAATGAAATAAATGAATATCCAAATCCTTGGGCCCAGGGCTTTGAACGAGCTCACACTGGCTTTTCCAAGTGACTTGTGTTCTATGACAAATCTAAGTAAAGGGTGAGAGAAATGATAGGAAGGCCTTTTGCAGCTTCATTGCCTTATGAAATGACTCATTAACTTTAAACATACTTGGTATAGAACAAAGGAAATGCCTTTGGTTTGTGTATTTGGAAATACATTGGGATTTACATGGAATGAAGACTCAGGCTCTACTCCTAATAAGGGAGGAAACCCCAAAGCAGATGTTCTGAAAACCATTGGAGGGCAATGCAAGGGACTGATGCAGGATAAGCGTGGAATGAGGGGCAGGTGGAGTGAAGCAGAGCCCAGACCCCATAGTACCAGGATTGTTGAAATACTTCATCAGTGTTTTAGCTCAGGCTTGATGTTACGGAGTTTATAATCAGTGTTTTTCTTAACTTAAATCTCTTGGATTTAATTGCCTACATGTGATATAATTTGTTATCCTTTCTTTTGAAATTTTAAAAACACTGCTTTGTTCTGCTTTCATTCTTACTCTACTGATTGTCACAGTGTGTAGAAAAACACAAGCACAGCATTGTTATTACCAAGCAAAATACTAATGTCGCAAACTTATAATTGATGTATAATGTCTTTGCCTGGAAAAAAATCAATACCTTAATAATACCTGTGCCAGATGATAAAGAGAAAATAAGTGTGATATGTATTTTGTGCTATATATTGGATCTTAGGATATTTGAGTTTGTTAGATGGATTTGATGAATATTGCGAAAAGTGAATATTGTTCACTCTTCAATAACTAGCATATACAAATTTCAAGAAGCATTCAGAGATACCTACCTGAGTCTAATGAATAATTCCATGGTATTTCTGCCTTAAAGATGGGAACTTAAAGGCAGGTTTCATATTGCTACTGTGTCTTGATAATTGACTGCCTTGTTTCTTCTTGTGGCATAATACACACTTGTCAACTCACTGGAGGAAAATCCAATTGGCATTGAAGGGGGAAGTCATCCCATGTAATTATCTAAATTATCCAGGAAGGATAGACTCTGTGCCTCTTGAACATATGCTTGTTCCTGTAGGGATTCAAAACAGCGCCTTGGGGTTTAGATGAAAAGTCCTTCTTCAAAGAACAAAAATATATGTCAACAAAATTAGAACTCTTGGCAAATTCCATCAAATTGTTTTGAATCTGTGGGCTGAAAATGCCAGTACTTATTAAACTATACATAAAAATTAACCAAGAAAATAATTTCTGAATGTCCTGTATTCCTTTCTGCCATTAGCAAAGAAGGAACAGCTGGACATTTGTTTCTCTAGTTTGACAGGGTTACTTTGGTTATGAGTTAAACAACGACAACAAAAAGTAACACCAAAAAATTATACTCTCTCCTACTAATATAGTCTGGTAATTTAGCAGAGGTGGGCGAGCCCTCTTATTCCATCTTACTCACCACTGTGCCCCACTTTGATGACATCCCTCTCTCTAGAAAACACAAAAGTTAGCACTTTCTCAACAGTAGGGAACAAAAGAGGAAAGATATATTCTTAACATTTTCCAAGATGTCAAAGTCTTTGGATAATATTTTGGAGAAAAAAAGTGCTATATATCGGATAAGGATTCCGTGAAATCTGGAACTACTATGAGAAAAGTCTGTGTTAAATAGTCCACTATAAATGCCTTTTTTCCCCATTTAAAAAATATCATGGCAAAAAATGCATACTGTGTGCCATCAAATTGGTACCACCTAATTATAGTGGTAGTTATCATGTAGCTTGCAATTTTTCACTAGAGATAATGCACCCAGGCTCTGCTGCTAAACCCTTTCTTCCTTTCTCTTTCCCTCCCTCCTTCTCTCCCTCTTTAGCTCTCTCTCTCCCTCCTTTTCTCTATTTCTCCCACCCTCTCCCCTTCCTCCTTCCCTCTGTATCTTTCCCCCTTCCTTCCATTTCTTTCTTCCCTCCCTTCCTCCCTTCTCCTTACTTCCCTTTCTTTCCCTTCCCTCCCTTCCCTCTTAAAGGAAAGATGCAGGCAGGAATGAAAGTGAGTAGGCAGGCAGGCAGGAAGAGAGAGAAGGAAGAAGCATTTTTTCCCCTTCATTTCTTTGTTCACATTGGTTATTCCCCCTGGAACCAGGTTGTGAACCCAGGTCCTTGGGATATACATGGATTAATAAACTCAGCCAGAGGCAGTGAATCTAACCACTGCTCTACTAGGGTGGGTCAGATACTTTATTTTTAACAAGGCAATAAAAGCGCATGTTTAACTGAGAAGCAAACTCAGGAAGGTCACAAGTCAAAAGGAATAATTCAACGTCTAGTTAGATGAACAGGAGGTGAAAATAGAAGGAATCCTGAGTTTCTGCTAAAATATTCATACACTCTTAAGCATAAACAAGTATGGGTGTCTTCCTTCTGTATTCTTGATATATGGGGCAGAGGGCCGTGGAGACCTAATTTCGAGAGTTATGGACACATGGCCTTGTTCCTAAAAAGTAATACACGGGATGCCAAGTCTCAGTTTTCTAGAATGCATTCTCTCCAGGACCATCAGATATTAGTATTTTTTTCAGCAAGATCATTTTAAGAGAAAGGAACTCTCATGACTAACTGAAATGATATCTTACATCGTGAGAGAAAGGAAAATAATTTTTAATTTCACCTGTGTGATTTGTAGCATTATCCAGACAACTCAGGCTTCCTGTGTTTTGGTTAAAATTCTCAGTATTTGAATAACACCTACCAAGCTTTATTTTTCACTTAAAGAGGAAAGCTGTTCAATTTCTCCTTATCACTTCCTTATCTAGAATGGAATCTTGCAAATTTTCAAGATTTAGAGGTTTCAGTGAGGTACAATGGATTGTTAGGTTGTCACTCCAACTTCGTATGTGGAAAAATGTCAACCATAGTGAAAAGTTGAAAGAACTTTGCATTGAACAACCATGAGCAACCCAACTGGATTCTACCATTAACATTTTATAGTAGTTGCTTGATCACATATCCATCCATCTCTCCCACTTGATCAATTTGTCATTGCTTCTACATTTTTGATGCTTTTCAAAGTAAATTGCAGACCTGAGGTGGTACCCTTTCTTGCAGTAGAACAGCTTGCATATCACATTGATTTAGAGCCAGTTACTGTTTTGAACTCAACTAGTCTAGAGGTGCTTGGTTGAAAAAAGTACTTGGGATGGAGTGGGGGCCTGCCCAAAGTAGAAGGAGGAACAGTTTTCATCAGCGATTGACGACAGCTTTCAATTATTCTCCCCAGGCTAAGTACTTTAATGATTTGAATTCATCCTCACAAAAACCCTGTACATTTGTTTGGTTACCTTTACTTTTCTCACAAGGAAATGGAGGTTTGTAGTGGTTAGGGCCGGCTTTGACTTGTTTTTTGGTTGTTTTTTGTTTTCATTTGTGTTATGTTTTTAAAACCAGCACCCTGCTTAAATTCAAAAAATTTTACATTATGCAATTAGCATCATGTTTTCAAAATTACCCATTAATAACTTATATTTACTTCCATTTGTGGCTATGAAACAGGTTTTATCACTTTTCTCCTCCTTGTGGTATAGACAGAAATAGTTTCACTCTCCATTAATTTGGGCTTCCTCTTGTTTATAGATGATACCAAAATATTTGCTATAAAATGAAAGTTACCGCTGTTATTGTAGAAATTTGATAATTATCTCTTAGAGGGATTAATCCCCCCATAAAATGGTTTGTTCAGAATTATACTCATTTCTAATATCTTAATTTTCCCTCTTGATTTTTATAGATATATATGTGTATATATGACATTATAGTTATATCTGTTTTTAAAAGTTGTGCAAAATTTGTGATTAGGATTGATGAGTTAAATTACTATAAATATTAAATTAGTATCACTTTTTAGCTATAAATATTCTTAAGGAAAACACTCTTAAAATAGAGAAATAACAATACTCTTTTTTAGATCATTTAATCTTCTTTTCAGCATTTCCTCTACTTGACTTTAAGTTTCAAGAGGAGGAAGAACAATGTAATTTTCATCGAGGAAATTCATTTCATATGTAAGTTTTGTTTCATTGAATTCTAGCGAGAAGGCTTCCAAAACATCTTGACTTTTTTTTTTTTTAAATTCTGGTTCTTAACACATTAACATATAATTATGATTGTTGAGCTAATATTCTTTAAGCATATTATGAATTAAGGTGCAAATAGAATGCAGTCAGCTAAATCCTACCTAAAGAGATGCCATGCTCTATTTAATAAACCAAACACCTGTGGCTTTAATATTTTTCTGAGTATAAAGAAGCATGTATTTTTGTTGCATCTGTAAGGAGTGCCTCTGCCTTCGTTCTCAAACCTGCCCAATCTTGTAGTCTATGCACCTGTCATGATTTACGTCCTGTGCAGAATTCTGTATTCTTCCATATGTAACTTCTAACACTGAGGAGTTTTATAGAGAGTGAAAGATTTGTATATTTCAAGGTACTAAGCATTTTGTGATTTAAAGAAACACCATTCTGTAGAAGAGGAAGAAATCCAGAGAGATTGCTTTTTCTCTGTCACTGAGTGTATTAGCCTTGGGAGTGAAACTCTTAAACTGCACGTGAATCCTTTTTGAAAAACAACTTAGTGCCCCTCTTCATTTCTAACAACTGAAAACGGACCTTAAAAAGCTTTTTCGTGACTCATCTGCTCCAACAGTTTGCCTCTGTCCTTTGTCACCAGAGTAAGCAGTTCTCTCCAGATCTAATCTTTTGCCAGAAGCCACAAATTTGGCTTCTTGAAATCTCGGAAGTCCTCATTTCTCAAATAAGTAATTAAAAACAAACAAAATGTGTAAGGATTTAAGGTCCTGCAGATGACTCATGTTCTTTCAAAACAGTCGGTCAACAATTGCAATGTTCATAATACCCAGTGTAAGAGAGGGCTAATTAACTTTGGGAATTGTTTTTGAAGTACGTTTTTATTTTAAAGCACTCTTTGGGAATAAGGATTGTTTATGCCTATTGACAGTCCATCTGTATGAAATAAACATTGAAGCCATGCTTGAAGGCAGCCTGCTAAATGGAAGGAGCAATGATTCAAAAGAGAAAAAGGAAAAGATAAATAGGGTGATAGTTGTAATCAGACATAACATGCTAGGTAACCATTTGCTTTTTATGTCATCAGCTGAAACATCTGGATACACTTAGTTTATGACACATTAATAAGCACTGGATCCTGAGTCTATAAACTGTAAACTCTTCACTACACATACTATGTATAGTGTCTTCAGTCAGTCTCTGGGGACTTTTTTTCTTTTTTTGTATTTGCAGTCTTTAGCATGGTGCTTGACACTCAGGAAGAGTTTCAATAAATATTGGATGTATTCCACAAAGCTAAAAACTGCCTGCAAATATAATTACATGAATGTTTATTGCAACTGTAAAAATTTCCAGGAAATACTTTTCATTCAATATGGTACCTTTTTGAAATATAATTTAAGTGACATTTCTTCTTTGTAATGAGAACAAATTTTAATGGAATGATTATATATTACAAAATCATTAATAACATCAGGAAAATGCCAGCTTTTATGAGCTATATTTCAATATTATTATTGCTACTACTGTAAAAAGTCCTTCTTATAATGTATTTGTCCTAAATAATTTCCAGATCAAAACTTTGGCATATGCATTTTTGCCTATTTTTTTTGGCATAGTTGCAAAGTCTTCAGCCTTCTGAATTTTCTTGATCATTTTGAATCAACTTGATAAAAGTTGACCATAATTACACTGATTTGAATATGTTTACTTGTGGCATTTTCAGCATTTATTAAAACTTATAATGTCTCATGGGCAGGCTTCCTTCCTATCTACCTTTATACTTAGAAAAAGTGACATACCCATTGGAATTGACAAAATTTTCAAGTAGTGCTAGCAATATTTTTCAGGAATGCCACTTGAGCTGTGGCATCTGCTACTTCTAAATATTTCTCTCAAAATCTTTTCAGTGATTCTCTTAAAAGATAGTCAACACAGTTAATAAAAGAAAATGTTGACTCAGTCAGTTCTCTTTTATATGTAATGTATCAGTGCAGGATGCCCTAAAAGGTTTATTTCAATAAATACAGATAGAGGCTCTTATTTTATGGGGGAAATGTGATTATACTGTTGCCAGAGAAACTTTTGATGCTTGTTCTTCTTGATCAGTTCCATAGTTAGTATTTCTTTCTGCCTAAATTCCTTCCCATTTATTCTCGGTGGTAGAACACAACACATCTCATGTCTCCGTTGCTGAGAGCCAACCTCAGGTTGAAGTTCAAAGAATATTAATGAGTCTCAGTACTGAAATGTATTTTGGTTGTTCATCATATTATCTAAATCTTTGAGCTTGTGTCAAACATGAGCATATTTATAAAAGGCTTTTGTGGGACCGTCATGGCAAACTGGTTTGAAAGAGATTCAAATTACATTGAGGACACTTGGACTTCAGCCTTCTGCAGCTGGAGTTACTTAGAAGATTCTGTTACTGGCAATCTTTCACATGTTAATAGTTGGTCATTGAAAAATAAGTTCTTATATTGATTTTAAGATGTTTAATACTAGTTCAACAGAGAGGTAGG
Organism: Solenodon paradoxus; assembly: GCA_004363575.1. NCBI lineage: Eukaryota > Metazoa > Chordata > Mammalia > Eulipotyphla > Solenodontidae > Solenodon > Solenodon paradoxus. The sequence continues at coordinate 624,177 of RJWH01000501.1, forward strand.
GAGATATACCATAGAGCCAACCAAGAGGAGTGACTATCTCAACGTGAAATCCCTAAATGATTAAAAGGTTTAATTTGTCAATATTTAATCATTATTATCTGAGTTCTTTCATTGACCAAACAAACATCTAAGGAAAATTTTTCTTTTGGCAATGGGATTGGCAATGAAGATGAGAGTTCCTCTGTCCATGAAGTTCTTACTCTTGCTTTCTGGCCTAATTTAATAGTTGCAAGGTCAAATTCTCCACTGTTTTAGAAGAAAATATGTGACATTTACGTCTTCTTGGAGATGAGTCAATGACCTAGCAGTGAGAGTGATCTGGCATTTAGGGTCTCTGCTATAGACTGACACCATTAATTGTAGAAAATCACAGGATAAAATGTCAGATCAGAGCAATATAACAGCTTCTTGCTTATATCATACATTTTAGCTGTAGAGCAGAGGCCTTCTGCCTTTAAGGCTGTTAAAATTATTTCCTTAACTTCTTTATTAGTCACACGCTATAGCATCTAGGACTTACAATTTATTTCAATTATGAATAAGCTTCTATATGTACTAGGAATTGTATAATTTATCATGATCAATCATATCTTCTGTGTTATTTTTCAAAAAAAATACAGCATTTGCAAAATTAGCAAAGAATCTTAATAAAGAAATGCCTTGATTAAATCCATGTGTATTAGGAATACATTTCCCTAACTTGCTCTATTAACTATTTCTATCCATGTTATAGAAAGAAGTTTATCTACCCTGATGTTGGCTTGCATTGCATATTGTTTTTGTTTATAGTTTAATTTGTTCCTTTTGTTTTTGCACTGATTTTCCCAGAAGTCATTCCATTCAGCAAACAAACCATAGGGGGGCAGTAATGAGAGGAATATGTGTAAACAAATTACACCATGTTCTCAGGAAGATAAGTTCTAGAGGGAGAAGCAGACCAAAGAAAACTAACCAAACAAACTTTTACTGATAGTGAAGGCAGAACACCATTCAAGTTGTGAAATAAAACCACAGAAATTCTCTTCATACCTCCCCTTAATTACCTTGCCTAACTTGCTGCTCTCCTGTCTGTTGAAAATTATGACTTGATGACCATCAGTGTATTTGTCCCCACCAATATGAACTACAGTAATTACATAATCTGATTAAAATGATAATAATGAAATAGAAGCAGAAAAATATTATAGCTGTTTTTATGAAACTTCATTAAATACTTTCTTTGGAAGACTAGATAGACCAAGTGATACAGCATAAATGTTATATTGTGTAGGTGATGTCATGATTCAGAGAACTGTAGAGACTAAACAGCTTAGCTGTATTGCAGATGTTTCCATTACCATCTTTGTAAAGGACCAAGTAGGAGACCTACCCCTTGAAAGGTCTTATCTTTTATAGAAAGATTAGTGAATCAGTATTTCAAGATAAAATCTAATATTTATTATATTTACATTTAATTTGTGTAAGTGGTTCTCTGCTTTCCTTGACTCAGCTTCTCTGACTGATTTGTTCCACAGCAGCCAGCGTCATCTGGATGGGAAGACTTTTACTGTATTAAATCCAACCTTAACCAAATCTGCCATGCCCTGGAACCTAATCCTTGTGAGGTACATGAAAAGTAACATCCAGAGACAAAATAAATTAGATGCGTTTTAATCTTGATTTGTATCTCTAAAAGGAGTCCCTTTTATTGCTCACAACATCTTTCTCAAATTCCCCAAACTCATTCCAGAGTTTTGGACTTAAACAATTGATTCAGAATCTCCTGGGAAATGACCTGGTAATTCCACAAATGACTTTTCTTTTGCGAGTATGGACAATACTGCATAATTTCTCCTTGTTACTTTGACTCTTGGAACTAATATGATTGATCATTTAACTCAAAAATGATATAAACATGTCCCCTATGGAGTAGATAGCCTTTGCTTGGGGACATGTGGGGAAGAAAACATCAACTCTAACTTGAGGATGAGAGAACTGAATTTTAGATGAAATGAAGTGAACTTCTGGCACACAAAGTTGGAAAATGAAACCATGCTGAAACTGGCTGGATATAATATACGTTAAAGTAAACATTTTTCCTCAAAGGACAAAATTGGAGCAAAGTCTGTCTGACAGTTTCAGAGATAAGTACTTCTCAACTTCTAGTGTAAAAGGAGAAGCTGGTGTTTATGGAAAAGAATCTGTGGACAAGCATATGGAGCTGTCTCCAATAAATACCCGTTTAATCAAATGTCACCATGTTTTTTCATGTTATGTAGTTTGATGCAGAGAATGTACTTTTATTTCTTCAACAGCTGCTCTTTGTAAATGACAGCAGCTGTACTACAGATTTAATTGGCAACAATTGCTTAATTTTTAGTCAGTGGCTTCCAGTCTTTCAAAAACAATGTTTCATGTTTCTGGGGAAAAGAACAGCTTGATTTCCTTTTCCTAGAAAGTTCAAAGTAGGATGTGAAGTAGGAATCCAGCCAATAAAAGTTGCCGTTTGACTCTTTTTTTCTTTTAAGGTAAGAGAGGTGTTTTCTCTCGTTGTACCCCTACTTTTCCTTGAAATTTTTTCCTGTCTCAGAGACAAAGAGATTGGAGGTCAGATGTCAGTCTTCCTCTGAAAACTTCCAAAACACTGTATGCTAGACCAAATTCCGGCACCTGACCTGAAAATGAGAAAAAAAAAAATGGCAGCCATTAATTTTCAATGTTATCTGCTTTGAGGATAACCCAGGATCATGAATTTGTTGTTCAAATTAGAACTTCAACTTTTCAATATATGTTCTTGTATCTAGGTGTGTTTGATTAAATTAAAATGGAAAACACATGTTCTTTCCCCTATCTCTAGAATAGTCTCTTTGTTTCTACCATAATATTTAAAAATCTACTTTTTGGCCTAGTTGCTAATAATTCATCTTTCAGCCTGCCTTAAAATTCATTATTTTTTAAGTCCAGAGAAAAAGTGGAAGTAAAGTTAAAATTCATGTTAGAGTAGTTAGTATTTATTCTAGTGTTAACATCTTTTGCTTCTCAGAGCCTTTCATTCTCGAAATAAATACAACCGTGGTGTAGATGTATAGAAGTTTAAAAAAACTTGATTTAAAAAATCTATAATTCTCGTCCTCATACAGGTCTTGTCTAGCGAGTCCTGAACGTAAATGTCTTCCAAGGGAGACTTCCTTGCTCCTCACTCTTCACATACCCGTTTGACGCATAGTTTAATTGAGGGTTTTTTTTAAGTGCGTCTTCTTTGTGAAGTATTTTCAGTGATCTCTTTTATGTAGTAGAATCTTGTTAACTTTATCTGAGTATTTCTTAATTTCTTTATATAGTTAGTAATGCAGACAAAATTCTGTAATAAATGTGCATTTGTATTCCTCCCACCCTGATACCTCTCGTTTTATTTTGTGTCTTATTATTGCCCAAGCTAAAATTAATGATGAATGAGATACTGTGATTACCTTATGCCTTTTTATCTCTTAAAAATATTTTGTGATTAGTGGTAGTGACGCAGTAAATAACATAATAGCAAAGTTGTCTTCTAATTTTTATGTAATATTTTTATTTTCACTTATTACATGATAATTCACTCAAAATGAATTAAGGTTAGTATAGCTCTGTCTCTTCCCCCAAGTCAATGCAACATTTATTAATGGATTTCTGTCTTTTAGTGTAAGGCAAAATGATTCCTAGCTTATTTCTGATCTCTACAAGATAGGGATTTTCTGTATAACCAAGGGTGCTTGTCCATTGTCGCTTTTATAACGGTGTCTCTTAATAATATAAAGACTGCCATTACATTCAATAAACCTTTGTTTAAACATTCTGCTTTATATTTAATCTTTTGCTCTTTAGTCTATTATCCATTTCGATTTTTATATCTAAGCTAAACTTTGAAATGTTCTTAATATTTAAAATTATGGCAGTAAAATGTCAGCAGTTGGCAATAGAAAATCATTAACAATAATCATTGATGTACAATGACTAGAAAAGTCAGTTGTAATTTATAATTTAAAAAAATTGTTGTATTCCTTTCAAAGATGTCTTCATCTGTTTTCACTCCTTTTCCTGTGTATGTGTATGTGTGTGTCGATATAAGCGTATTGTCTCACAGGTCTCTGGAGAGAGGCCTGGGCTGCCTCCTAGCTGCTGGTGATCTCAGATGTTCCTTGGCATGGAAGTAGCATTCTCTCTGTGTCTTCGTGTCATTTTTCCTCATTGCACATATGTCACTGAGTCCAAATTTCCTCTTTTGTGAGGACACAGATTAAATTAGGGCCCACCTGATGGGCTTAATCATAATATGATTGCTTGCAAAGAATTATCTCCAAATAAAGTCATATTGACAGTCACTGGGAGTTAGAACTTTAGTAAGTCATATGGGGAACACAGTTCAAGCCCTAATGGTACATGCTCAGAATTACATAAAAAGTCTATTTAAGTATATACATTTATTCAATAGGAAAACATGCTGAAATTTCATAATGATACAATAAGTTGCCTTTTTTTTGCTATCTGTGTGCTGCTATTAGTATTTTATGAAAACTGGGAAATTACAAAATTCACCTTTCTCCTTTTCTGTGGAATCAGTGTCTTTATAAGCTTTGTGCTCTTATTTAGTTACTTATCACTGTAGCAGTATTCATACATCTGTGTTCTTTCATGATATTGCTGGCCTGGAAGTGCAAAGATTGGTTTATTTCCCCTCGGTTAACACACACATACCCATACCCAAGACACTTACAGTTGAGGAAACTGCCCTGGCCAACTAGATTAAAGATTCTGCCTCACTAGTACTTGAACACCACTGCCAGAAATTTATTGGTATTTCACTGTTTCTCCCAATAAAATCCAAGAGGATGATGATGTTTTAATAGAAAAGTCTAAAGGTTTATTTTAGTTCACATTTTTCAAGCCTTAAAAAAAATACATTGCCCTGATACTTGTATTGGTAGAATGATATATTCATTGGAATTACCAATGTTCAGTTCCCAGTATATTATTTTCTCATGTTTTTAAAGATGAAAATGTGATCAGTGTGGTGCTCTGGAAACTGATTTTGAGTGACTCTCTTCACAGTTACTACAACACGTGTTTGTATGAGAGCTGGACATAAGTGTAGAGACTGAGAGTATCCTTCAGATGGCTTTTGTTTAGTTTTTAAAAATACTTTTCTAATAATTGAAGTAGTCCATGCTTGTTCAAATTTGAGAAATACAAAAAATGTATATGGGAAAAGTTAATTGCATTCCAACCCAGTACAGATAACCTTTCATCTTACTAGTCTTTGCATGTATGTGTACATACCGCTCTGTCAAGACAGAGGATTTGTTTTTAAAATAAATCATGACTCATACAAAAATAAATGAATGCATGCCAGATACTTTATTTAACTGATTAACTAACAAGGGAACTGATACAGTATTATAATCACTTCAAAGCAAAAATCAAAGTATCTCAGGTCTACAGTTGGATAAGGAAGGAGAAAATGAATTTTAGAAAGTGGTAAAAATAGACCCATTTCCACAGGGCAAGAATGGATTGCATTCAAGGGGACACAACATGCATTTCCCTTATTATCAGCATTCTGACAGATTTTGCTTTGTTTTTCCTTTTTTTTTTTGCATATCCCTGTCTGTTTTCCATTGCTTACAGTCATAAAAATGGCTCAAATACAATGAGAGACAGAGATAAACAGGATGTGTGAGCTGCTCAGGACACCCACTAATTTATTTCATTTTGTTTTGTCTTACTTTTGGTCATTTCTAAGTTTTCCACCAATTTTCCATTCATTTTGTTAGTTTACTTTATTTTTACCAACTGGAACTGTTTTATATTTTCTACCTAAGACTAATGTAATTGCAAGTAAACCAAGTGTGTTTCTTTCCTTTGGTACCACTACACTCTAAATGCTTAATTATGAACTTCATGAAAGGCATACATAAATACTTAAAAACAAGCCAACAAAAAATAAAAGTACTTCTACTTTGTACTTTATTCTGGGAGGGGTCAATATATGATTGCTTCACTTTTCTCCTTCCTAATCACCTCTCCCTGTCTCATAGCCCTTGGCCCCCAACCCTAGAAGTCCAGTTCTGATTCTGGAGTTTTTCTTTATTCAATTGATGAGATAAGCATGGTATCTCAGGCATGAATATAAGAGTGAAGCTCAGTGTTGGTGAACAAGATTTCTTAACCTTCTCTTTTAAGATTTTATTTAATGACTAATAGAACTTTGCTAAGTTAAAACTCATCTTTAAAATTTTTTTGTTTTCATTCCCATGAGACACATCTCTTTTTAAATGAACAGGCTTTTAGAGCATTTCCTCCTTTAGCACTGAAAGCAAAATGTCGGTCCACTGTTTAATTACGTTATTTGTCCTCAGGGTCAAGGTGATAGTTTACATTTTTGTCAATACTGTTAAGCTAAAAATTCTTCAAGAATATCAACTAATAACTTTTTGGCAATTAATAATTTCTTTGGGAATCATCAAAGAGATTCTCTTTCAAATACAGTATTACAAATTCAATTTCACATTCAGATTATAGATATTTAGAAATGAACTCATTTCTGCCTGCTTCCAGGTATACATTTTTACTCACAGTTATTTTCTTTTCTTCATGTCTTTCCTTTAATTAGGAATTTTGTATTTCATTTTAATTTTGAGTACAGCAAGAGAGGGATGCATTCATCTTTATCTTTTCTGGCAATTAATATTGGAAATGTGTGCCTAAGATATCATCTGACTGAGATCTATGGGATCAGTGTAACATAGCTAGCAAACTTGGCTGTCAGCCCCTAACAATGAGTAAGCCTTCTGGTGGGCATGAAAAATAGTGACCATCCTTATGCCTTAACCCTGTCACCATTTTGATATAAATGGTGATACAAGGCATTAATTGGGGTTGAAGTAAACTACTGTAGTCATGAAAATAAGACACACTACCATTTGTTTTGTTCTATGTGTATTGCATGTAATTATATGGAAGACAAAAAGTCAAGTGTATCTTTCTTCCAGTTTCAATAGAGGAAGGGAAATAATTTCTACCTAAACACATCAATGTTTAAACCATTTTACCTGTAATCTCATATGATCATAAGGTATTTGCTTAAAATATATAGTTAATTCTAATTCTTGTCTCACCTAAAGACTACATAGTTTTATTCAGTAAGAACAAGTCTGAAAATAATGTTCACTGATTTAGCTGTTTATGGCAAATGAGTCTCAGACCAGGATAATATCTATGACTGAGAGATAGCAGTTGTTAACATTTACCCTGTAGTAACAAATGACCTGAATTTTTCACACATTTGAGGTCTTGACGTCAGAGAGGCAGAAGGATTTGGGGCTGCTATATATTTAAATCCTTGGTAGAAGCATTGGATTTGAATGACATCTGGAAGCTTTCTGTACCTAGAGGTGGGTGAATTCTGGGTTTGCTTTTTTTTTCCCTAGTAACTTACATAAGGCTTTTAAAAAATACCACATATGCAATTAATGGATATAACATTTCACATTCAGAGAGACTAAAAGATTGAAAGAATTATGGGAGAATGATTGATCTTTTATGGTTTCTTCCATTGACTGGAAGTGGTTAGTTAATATAATGTTAGGTGCAAATATAAAACATGGCTTGAGCTATATAGAACTCAGGAATACATACTTGTTATTAATTACCATTTGAAAGTGAAAATTGGCTTTTCTTATCTATCAGAAAAATGACAGCATCTATTCTTGAATATTTAGAATGGAAGCATTCCGCAATGTCTAGCTATGAGGTGAAATGGTTAATACTGAATTCCAATTTCTTCTTAGAGGCCATTGTACTGTGGGAAACTCACAATGAGCGTTTAGCAGTCGTGTGGGAATGTTGTGTTTGCAATATGCACATGAGACGTATAAGACTGTATCGTGACTAAGCAGAGTGGTATATGCTTCTTGAGGAGAGGATGTTACTTACACTCCAGTTCGCTAGAAAATATTGTTTGTATAATTTGATCATGCAGATTTGAGTAAATGTGATGCAAACATACTGTACTGTACATCAGTAATGTCTTAAGGGAAACTATAAAATCCCATCACTATTAAGCTCCTGAGTATGATATTAAAGATATAATATTACGTGTTTTTCTTTTCTGATTCCATTAGAAGAACCCATATCCACTCCATCTCTTTGGCACATTGTCAACAATAGGAGGAAAAATAATTTAATAATCTTTTACTGTTTTCCTATTCTAATTTTTTTTGTAATCTTAGAGTGTCAGTATACAATATGTTGTCTATGCCTCTCTATTATAGAATGACTATCTGTATTTATAAGAAAGCCTGATAATCACAATTATAAAGTCAAATGTTAACTGCAAAGTGGGTTTTCTGTCCTAAGGGGATTATTCTAGAAGACTATCAAATTTCTTTAAAAGAGTAGGCAATGGTCTTCACTGCTAATAAATCCCATTGTTTCAGTGTTTAATAGATAACATCTGACTATATTTTAATTGGAAAAATATATAATAAAATTTGAATATTGTATAAGAACTATAAAACAGAGACATTTAAATTCCTTCCTATAATGGTACTTCTCAGATAAAATTTCTGTTAATAATTTAGTTCAGTCTTTTAATAATAAGAAAGACACACATAACAGCATAGTGAGGAGGCAGTAATACATGATGGGTAAACAGAACACATGCTCTTGAACAAGACTGTTGGGTTTGAGTCTTGTCCCTATAACTGTAGAGTCCTGGTTGAAAATAGATGATGCAATCAAAGGGCTCCCCAAATACTTTGAGAAAGGGACCAATTGTGGCCCTATTAAGAGAAGCAACAAGGAATGGTAAGGCAACTTCTTGGCATCCCAAGGCCTGAAGGTATAGGAAAGGGGGAGCTATTTCTGAAACCCAGTAAGAGTAGTAGTTGTAGGAAAGGGGTTGCTCGACAGAAGCTGTGATCATGGGTGGGGAAATACAATCAAGTCAGGTCACTGCTGGACAGTGAACAAGGAAGGGGAGGAAGTACTGGATGGTTATACACACCCCACTTCAGCAGCTTTCTCTACCCACTTCCTTGAGGGTCACTCCCAATGGCTGAATCCAAACAGAAGGTAGGGATTCAGGTGTCCAACCATTGTAATTTATAGAATTCAGCCTCCTTAGGGTAGTGGAGATGAGGGACAAAAGGAGAATTTTCAGCATATTTACTTTAAGAAATTTGAACTCTGATATTGTAAGAGCATTGCATGTTTGATTGAATGTTAGCTCTGACCTAAAGATCGGTATCTACTAATTACTCTGCACTTGTTTCCTCATCAGTTTAATGGGAAGAATAGAACCAATAATACAGGGTTATTGTGAAGTTAAATGACTTTATACATACAAGGCAAGGAGGTGAATACCACTTGTATAGAAAATGATCAGTATCTATTATTAATAGTAACATTATTACTCTTTGAGTTAGTTTTACATGTACTATTCAGAAATTTGTGGCTTTTACTTTAACAATAGATTTTGATAATCTCTACATATATATATACATATCGTATATGAATATATGCACATGTACATACACATTCATAGATACACACAAATGCACACCACTCTCTGTCCCTCTGCATACACACACGCACGCACCAACTCCATTTTTTATTGGCTTCCGAGTGTTCAATTTTATGGATATGCTATGATATATTTTAACTTCTCTGTTTAGATGGAAATTTGTATAATTCCTAATATTTTGCTATTTGGCATAATGCTCTACTAATGTTTTACTTTTAAACGCTAATTTTCGATTCAAGGTAGCAAGTGAGTTTTTGTGTACTTTGAATCATTTGGATTAAATCATATTCAATTCACTTTGTGATAAAAATGAGATTTTTTTTTTTAAGAGGAAGGGAGAGAAGTATTTTTATTTAGCTATTTTGTTTTGGTTCCCCCACTCACCTGGCCCCAGGTTGTAAACATGGGTCCTTGGACTTTACATGGTCCACACACCCCAGCTGTCTCAGCTGCCTGAAACACAAGGGCACACCCTGGTGAGAAGGAATTAAAATGAATTCAGTCAGTCCCACTGTTCATTCAGTATGTGTCTAAGGTCTTTTATATTTCTAAATCTATTTGATTTTTTTAGAGAAAAAAAAATTTATAGATTTTTTTCCATGACATTTAACTTTGCTGGAGGACAGTTTTAAAAAATATTTTTTTGCTACCACAATATTCTTTGCATTTAAGGTTTCATGTATCAAAATGTATCAAAATAGTGATAATTAGTAAAAAGATTAAGGGGCAAATTTTGAATTACTGATTTCACTGTAATGAGATCAGAGAAGCATAATTCTGGATGACTACTGGAATCTAGGCAGTGTGTATAAATTTTTTGATGCAGTAACAAAAGTGTCCAATTTATAAATTATTACGGTCTAGAACATCTTTCTTCTTACATAATGAATTTTTAATGGAATTTTTTATTCTGAAGTAAATTTTATAAAACTCAGTGGAAATGTATGAAGTGTGAAAAAAAAGTGGCTTTTGTTTTGCTCTGCTTCTGGGTAGAATTGGGGTGGATAATAATATGGGTCATTCTGAATTAAAGTAGTTAACACTAGTTTGCCCTGTAGTGGAGTTTAGACTGAAGGAGAGAGAGTTTTCACTTGGTGTTTATTAAAGATAAGCTGAAGGAAATTGGGGGAAAAAAAACATTCTAAGCAATACTGAAAATAAATCTGTTCTGGTGACATTGGTGGCACCTTAATCTGCCTTAAATATAATGCTATTCAGTTTCATCAAAACAATGATTTAGCACAAAGGAGACTGCTACAAAGAAATAAATTCCATAGCATTATTTATTTAAATAGACCTACAATCATTCACTTTGAAAATTCTACCATATATGCAATACAAAAGAGAACATTTTATGAATTCATACACTCAGCATGTTTAATGGTTGGATGCATCTGTGGTTAATTGAATGGAGTATGGAACTTATGAACATTTCATGAGAATCCTTGTGTTCTTTTCCCTACCTCTTCCTGCCTGTAATGTGCTCATTCAGTGCCTACTCAGATTCTGCTGGCCTCTCCCCTCCATCCAACACACTTTGTCACTCACTCTTCTTTTCTTTAACCCATTCTCTGATCTTGTCTCTGAGTTCAGGCTTGACCACTTATCCTTGGTGCCTAGCAAACATGCAGGTAACTTGTAATACTTTCGGAATATCACATTTGGAATATCTTTAATTTGTAACCACAAGCTCAGTGTTGAACAAGTTAGGATAATATAAAGAGGAAGAAAAGAAAAATAATTATAGTTATTATAAAACTATTAAAATCTTACAACTTTAAGGTAAGCAATGTTTTATATATCTCCATTATCTTATGCATAGACAAGACATTTAATATAGATAAAATAATAGTGTATTTAATAGAGTATTTTTTAAATTTTATAAGCATTTTTTCTTTAAGTGTTTAAAAACATTTTTTTTTAATGGTTTCCTGTCGTCCTATGGCTGTGACATAACTTTCTTCTTGAATATTTATGTTGCTTTCCAATTTTTTCCATTACACATAATGATGATTTTGGGAACTCTGATGAAAAAAATCTCAAGTTGGAAATCGCTTTACAAAATATTCCTAGAAGTAGAATTACTAAGCCAAATGGTACACATACTTTAAAACTTCCCGTACATATTGCCAAACTGCTTTCCAAGAATATCGTACCAAATTGCACTCCCACCAGCTATGTGTGAATACCTGGTAAATTTTTAATTGGATTTCTTGGCTAAGAAACCAAGTAGAAATTTAATTGATCGTTACAACAAAGCTGAGAGCAAAACTCTATAGGCATTTGACCATCAAAAATCGGGTCTCTGGGATTACTATGATCTGCCTGTTAAAATAATTTGTATCATTTTAATCCTTAAGAGGTCATCAGACTTAGAATATCACCTTTAATTGGTTTCATATTTTCCCCTCGTTGGCACTTTTAATGTCAATAAATACAAGCAGCGGCCAGAGAATACTGGGCCAGGGTTCTGACCCATTTTCCTTGGATTGGAGTCAAAGGTGAGAAGTGGGGACTGATTCTGAGGATGTTTCTGAAGAGACTGAGAACTGGGCTGACCCACGATGACAGCCTTGTCAGTGGGAAACTGTCATAGCTGAACACTGACACTGAGGACTCAGTGTGCTTAATGGATGGATGCATCGAGGGATGAATAAAGGAAGAGAAGGCGTGCACAAAGCTATCCTTTGTTTCCTTGTGGTAGAGATGGACAATCTGCTTTGCCATAGATGAAGGCATGGTTGGCTACCTAGATTATTCCTGTTCCTTCTAGGTCACTGTAATGGAACCAGCCCCCACAGACACCAAACATATGCACGCACACACACACACACACGTACTCACACACTCCCCAGAAACCTAATATGGTGACTGATTTCCAGTATCCACAGGTATTTATATCCTGCCTTTCCTTCAGATGATCTCTAACTCCTCAAGGGCCAACGTTCTTTTAGAGACATACAGAGAATTAATTGTGATTCTTTTCAATTCAGTGTCTATATTCAGTTGTTGGAATTTATCCAAAATTACGTGTCTGACTTTGGAATCAAGTTTACTCTTTAAGATTTGAATTTGCTTTGCTATATTGATCAAATTATATATATTAGTTTTGAGCTTTAGCTTCTTTCTTTTATTGAGTTGTGCTTTGTATATAAGAGAAAAGTTTTCAACCATAGTTGCTGGATTTTTTAATACATAATATTATGTATATACACATATATGCACACGTCAATATGTATACCTGTATAGATAGATACATATCTATATACATCTATATATTTGTGTGTTTACAGTATACATGGGGCTAATAGATGAATTTGGAAGGGCCCCAGAAAAGACTCCTTCATGTCCTTAAATACATCCTCAAACCACTCTTTCCACAATCAAAGAGATAGATATAGGAAATAAAAGACTAGTTCCATGAAGAGGTATTATGCCTGAATTCTGCTGGCTATTTCATCTGAACATTTTAATGTTATTACAGCTGTTCATGTTATGTGTTGAGATAGGCACTTACTCTGTAATGGGACCGATGATGTTAGGTCCTTCTTCTCAAGAGACCTTTCAGATAGCTGTAATGGAAACTGCCAGTGGTAGTTCCCTAAAGAAGATGCACTTGTTTAGAAAATAGCTTCATGAGATTAAAGTGTAATTTAAAGTGATTCTGATAGAATTGATGTACTTTACATGTATCCCTCCCCAAAGTAGTGTAATTTGTCTTGATTTAAATGTAAATATAAAAATATTTTGCATATATATGGTTATTTGAAAGGTGATATATTCTTTATAATCTCTTAACTAGATAAAGAACTGTCTTTAAGAGTCTCCTATATTTCATTGTTTACAAGATAAAATCAGGGACAAGTATTTCTGCTCTAAAATTATCTCTTTCTGTCCCTGAAAAATTCTAGTCTTCAAATTATGTCTCCCTGCACCCCCCAGCAACCAAAACAACAAAACAAACGAACCCCAAAAAAGACCAAAAACAGGACCATGAGAAAAACTTAGTGTGGGATAGACCATTTAAAACCTATGGAATGTTGTAATCAGAGTGTTAATAGAGATAATTCTAACAGACACTAGTGGTATTAGAAAGATGTGTTAGTACAAACACTAAAATAAATATGAAACTTTACCTTAATAGAAAAAGTGAAGGTAAATTATTGGAAAGAGATGAAGCTCTTAGTTTTTAAGAGACAGAGGCAAAGGAAACTGTATGGAGATCAGAGACAGTACATATGGCTCACTTTCAAGAGAGAAGCATGGATTAAACTGAACAGAGTAGATGGCGCGGGGTGGGTCACAGGCAGTGTGGACACTGTGCCTTGTCCCCTTAGAGTGGGTTGTATTATTCTCTGTCCTGCTACTGTGACTTGGTAGTTGAATGTTAACCGGGGAAGAAAACTTTATAGAAGCTAACACATCTTTTGCTATCCCCCTGTTTAACAATTGCATATGAGTCAACAATAAGGATACATGGCAGAAAAAACATGGCGGGATGTTATTTATGGTGAGTTAAAAGGCACAGTAGGGTGCAACCTGCCAGAGTAGTAAGTTGTTAGGTCAACCACCCACAAAGGAGCACAAGGCCACATAACCCTGGGTTCAAGTTGGGTGAGGGGGGAAAGCCAATATGAACAACTAAATAAAGTTAAAATAAAAAATGTGTCTTTCTCTTCTGTCTTACTGCCTTCCTGCCTACTCACCTTCATTCCTGCCCTTTTCCTTAAAAAAAAAAAAAAAAAAAAAGCAGACTAGATAAAAAGAAATAGTATGCCTCATGCCCTACAAATTTCCCTCTTAACTATATTTAGTGTGGCCTCTATAATCTCTAGTATCTAAAGTGACAGCTATACCTGTTCTCTAAAAAGAAAATTTGCCCTAGCATTAAATAATATAAAAATCCCAAGTCTCCTAAGTTAGTGGATATGGTAGAATTTACAGGATAAAATATGAGGCTTCTCCGACTGAAGGGTATACTCTGTTACTCGTTGCTATATCTAAAATTAATTCAAAATTAAATATAAATGAAAAAATTTCACTTGATTTCTTCAAGCTTTGCCTTAATTTTTCTTTATCTCTGATACTTAGAACCTATAGAAGTGAACTTGAACAATTGTCTTAGCTTAACTATTCTGCAGTTTCATATTTATTGTAGAGTGTAGAGCATATGTCTGTAGAGTTGTTGGGAAGATTCCATAAGAAAACATATGTAAAATGCTGTGGTTGGCATGCAGTAACTTCCCATTAGGTACCACACATTTGTTTGAAGTTACTCATCCTGAGCTATTTGTATCATTATGTCATTCTATGGACATTTATGAAACGGTTGGAGACAAGCAACTGAGAATCTTTCACAAAGATGACAATTGCATATTGACTGTGACATGTTCCTGAAGCTACTCCTGTGTCTGTTTCAGAATTTATAATGACAGAAGGTTTTATTCTTAAGAAATAAATAAGCTGATGTTAATACATAAAATAGACTGAAGACTCCTTGTTAAAATTGGTATGATTGGACTAACAATGCAAAAGTATTCTCAAACTGTTTGAGTCTTGTTTGGTTTAATAGGATCGAGTAGTACATGCTTTCTTTCTACTGTTTTCTTACCTTAATATGTATTTTTTTCTTTAGTATTTTATTGAGGTACAAGTTAAATGCAATAAGATGTAGAGGTCTTAAGTGTACAGTTTAGCAAGTGTGACAAATGTCTACAACATGCATATATTCTATTTCTGCCTTGATTCCTTTACCACTGTAAATAACATTCAGCACTTACTGAATTCTAACCATTTTACTCATGTACTCATTAATCTTTAGAACAATCCTATCCATTTCATTCTATTATTATCCTTATTTTGCACATAATATCTGAGTTTAGCAAGATTAAGTGACTTATCTAAGGTCACTCTCCTTACTAAGCCTTGGAACCTGTCTTAAAACCTAAACTTGTGCCCTTAACTGCCCTCTGTATGTACTGCCTCCGTCATTACTATGTAGAAGCAGAAATCTGTGTCCCGGCCTAATTTTCTATTGCTTTGTTTTTTCATGCTGATAAATTAACACAGTTTCTTAGTTAAGGCATTCTTAATCATACCGTTTTGTGAGTATATTTAAATCAACATTGGATCCAACATTCAGAGACATTTAAAAAGACCTGACCTGGTGGAGTAGGTGTTGGGCATAGTCCACATACACTCAAGGACCCAGGTTGGCTCCTGAGGCCAGGAGCAACAACCAGAATGAGCAACTAAATAAAATAAATGGGGTACTACTTCTCTCTCTTCTTGTGTGCCTGCCTCTGCTCTCCTTCATTTCTGCCTCTGCCTTTTAAAACAAAACAAAACAAAAAGCTTACCTGTCAATAAAAGACCACTTGGAAACATAGACTATATATACATACACATATGTATATATACACACATATACACACATGTATATATGTATATCTATGTATGTGTACATGCATATATGTAATATCAAGGAATGCATCATGAACATAATTCTTAGATTAGTGCCTCTTATTTTATTTGGAATGCAGGAATGCATATTGTCTGGTTGTTTTTTTTTTGACCAACAGTCAAATATATTTTGGTACTCAAATAATAATTTTTATGAATTGTTTTATAGAAGAAAATTATTAATCTTGATACTCTGAAGAGAACAGTTACTTTTATTACTGGAAAACGAGTTTATATTCTAAATTTTGCCTTCTAATCGTTTTTTATTTGGATTCCAAATCTTTAATCTGTTTGGTATGGACTAACATTTTTTTTTCTTTTCTTCTTTCCAGAATTTTTTTCTGTACTTGAATGTTCTTCAGTCAGTTTGCTATGCAAAAAAGTATAGCTTTTTTATTCAAATGGATTTCTTCATGTCTTAAAAAGTGTACTTTACTTTAAAAAATTTATGATTTAATGTGAATTACTTTAATTCTTCACTGTAGAGAATCTGCATAAGAATTTCCTTAACACTATGTTCTGACAGTTCTCTGAGCAAGAAGTTATCTGTGCTGCACTTCTCTGCCTTTTGATTTTTGAACATTCTGAAACAATAACCTAGAATAATAGAAAAAGAAAATGCGCAGTAGACACCAATAACATTTTCTTGATCTATTTAAAGTTAAGTTTCTACAGTACCATAATCTGTCACTTCAACCCCAAGTCAGGGTTTGTTATTGCCTAGTGTTAGGTAAATATATGTAAAATTAAGTTAATGGGGAAATAAATAATAGTGTTTTTACCAGATGTAAACAGTATTAATACTCTAAATGGATAAAGTATTCCCAGAATTATCTTACATTAGCATGATTACTGAAATAAAGTATTGCTGTTTAGTTCAACACAAGTGATTTGAGATTATAAAGTGAAATAATTAAATTTTTGTGTTTTGCTAAGAAATTATACCAATAGACTTGCTTTCTGTTCATTTTATGAACACTTATAAAACTGAAACAGTTTTGCACTGATCTTCAGTATTGTAAGAGAGCATTCCAAACTGTTAGAAAAGTCCAAAAGTTAGTTTGATGCCATGGTAATAAAATAGAAAAAGGGATGCTAGATTTTCAGAACAAAATAGTGTAAAAATGACAATTATTGGTTTTGATGAATCATTTTAGTGTATTAAGCTGTTATTTCATTTTAGGCTAAGCAAGTCACCTAACTATATGCAGTTCCTCCTCTTACAGTATCATAGCCTCTATTTTGACTTCAGTAAGCTCTGTAAGTGTTAAACCGTACAATTTGTATGGAATGAAGTTTGAAAAACTGGCAAATACTTATAATTGTTTATCCATTTATCAAGGGATCTTTACATTATAATATAATCTAAAAGATTATCTTCACATATATCTTATGAGGATGTGAGATTTTTCTCATATATTTTTATAGCAATTACCATTCACATAATTGGCTTCACTCAAAAATGGTGATTTTGTTTACAGATAAAGGGTTTAGCAAACAATAAGGATTAGTTGCATACTACTTGTCACTCCCACCATTTTTTTTTTAATTTATAAAAGTGAGTCCAGCAATTTTATTGAAAAAAAATTGTAATCAAGACAATGCCCAACATGGCTAGACTTTGAAGGAACCACTGGAATGAGTCCTCCCACCTATAAAACCTTTCTCCTGGGATATACCTGTGATTTAATTTCTCATTTTATTCAGGTCACGTTTCAAATGTCGCTTTACCAAAAATACCTTCTCTGAGTTTGTATGCCCCCAAAGGGTTAATTGTTTGCCTTTCTTATGAAAGTGATATGAGTTGGGATCTTTTTTTGGTTTGTTGTCTGCTCTTAGTACTGAGAGACTTTCAGGATAATGGAAGACATTTAGTGTATATCTAAGGATAACTGAGTGAAAGAATGGATGTATTATGTAACTGAAAAGAACTTGTGACATCACCTAATCTAGCCTTTCTAATTAAATGAAGGAAGTTAAGTGTAAAAATGGTATTCTGTATTCTGTTGCTAGGAATTGAGGAAATACCAGAATCCTACTTTAGGATTTAATTCTGCAACATTTACCTCTGTTTAAAAAAAGCAGATAAGAGAGGGATATGAACTGATGTTTGGGGACCTAGACAGACCTGGCCTCCTTCAGAGTTTGAATCCTAATTCTACCACTGATTAGCTATGTGATTTAGTGAAAGAAACTTAATCCTTTTAAATAATTTTCCTCAGCTGTTTTAGAAGATGATGGTAAATCTAATCTCTTTGGATTAGTATCAAGATTAAATGAGGTAGTTGTCAAAGAACCTGGCATGAAGCAAATGGCTAGGGCTGTCATCATTGCCATCACCATCAAGTCTATCAAGTCATCACATAAATTATTTAGTCTATTACTGTAACATTTTTTTTCTAAATTCAACCTGTCTGAAAGTTTGACCAAAATGAGAAACTTCGTTCTTTAGGATTAGATTTTATAGCAAGTGTGCAACAGCAATTATTTTCTATAACCTTATATTTATAACCTATCACCTGAGTTCCAAGTACAGGCAATTCATAATACATGAGTTCACCAGACAGTGACGGCATTCTGTATGGTACATAGCCAAGATCATGGAAATGTACCTAAGAGATTCCTCTTCTACAGTCAACTGTAGAAGCCCATGTCAATCATTTCTGTCACCACAGTTCATTTGCTCATGTATAGATTGCATATGATAACTAAACCACGCTTGCTTAACTCCCAGAACTGAGATCTCAAAGAAAAGTGTTTTATAAAGTACTAAGCTTTCTTTCTCTATATTGTATTTCTCTATGCCTTATTAAAAAACCCTTTGTACTAATGTGTTTTATTTACTTTGATGTAAGCATACACCCTGGTGAATCCCAGAGCATGACTCAAAATAGCTCAACATTTTGTAAAACCAATATGTACTACTGTCTCACACATTAAACTTTCTGACAAATTATACAAAGTAGATTTATTTTACCTTGTTTCCTTTGGAAAAGTAATGTTACTCCTAGTGACTTTTGATATTCTCACTTTTCCTTCTGTATTTCTGTGATATATATGTGAGAATTTGACAGCCTAGTTCTAAATATGTATTTTAGCTAAGAAATCACCAGACAGTGGTTTTCCAGGTTATTTTGTAAGCAAAAGATGCTAGTTTGCAAGAAAATATTACATGGAAGTGCCATATGCAAAAATAATCTCTGTGCCCTGCTCAGGTTCATCAGGAAGGTCAGAGGCATCAAGTCTGCTGGTTAGTGTCCCCACAAATCCAGCTTGCTAAGGTGTCCCAGTGGGGTTTAGGAAACAGTGATTATTTTTTAAGTATTTATTAAGTTTTAAAGTGTACGAGATAATCTATAGTATAGATCAATGAGCTATGAGAAGGACTGTGTGTGTAGAGCAGGTTAAATAAATATGAGTTCTCCACAAGTTTATTTTGTAAATACTAATGCTAAGTCAATGTTTGTTCTCTGAGTTAACTTCTCCTATAAAATCATAATCCATGTGAATATTTACATTAAAATTATTTTCTTGAAATTAATATTCTACATTCATGAACTAGGTATGTGTACATTTTTATATCATAATATGTACACTATATATGTATATATGCAAAATAAAAACTTGTAACCTCTATAATAGTGAAAATTGTGTTTTTGCATCTGTCTATCCTGAACAGAGAGAAGAGAGGTTATAATATCAGAACCCTAGGTCTTGGGACATTTAATGGATTAATGAGTACATTAAGAATTTTTATTAATCACCTTATCAGAAAAATTTGGAAGTAGTTTTTGTTAATGTGTAATAAGCAATCTGATGGTTCTTTTTTTCTCAAATGTTACGTTTTTTATAGTCAAGTTTCTAATGTAGTAACATTTACAATTTTCTCATATACATCTTCAAAAATGGTATTTGATACTTTTAAGTTGTTAATTGAGATCTACATCTTAGATGACTGAATTTACTTTAAAAATACAAGCGGTATAACACATGCAGAACTTTAAACCCAAGTGATAGGGAAGAGAGGGGATTTTCATTTTTCTTTGAAAAAGCTACAATCAAATAAATAAGCCATTATATTTATGTTCTCTTACAAAGAAATGGGTACTTAATCTTCCACATATGTGTACACAATTTAGCTCATGTTTGACTTTAAGATACAGTGACTTGTGAGAAATACGTGATTTTTCAAGAAGACTATTTACTTAAGAAAGAACTATAAAATGTTTTAAACATTTTGATTGGATTCCTGTAAGGCCTTGTGTATTTTCCTTCTTTCTTTATAAAGAGTTATTAAGTGCAATTTTAAACTTAATTCACATTTTAGAGGCATGTATTATGATACTAAAGGGTCATTGTGTACAGTATTGCATATGCTTTGTGTATTCTTTTTTTCCTTTATCACAGCCAGAATGTAAGCTTCATTTTTATTCGTATTGGACCTTTGAGAGCCTATAGAGCTAATGAAAAAGACTGCGTGAGTTCAAGTTCTTCCTCTTTCCAAAATCCATGGCCATAAGGAATCCTGGTTAGCTTCAGGGAGTTGTTTAGACTTTCTCAGCTTATTTTACTAGCCTGTAAACTATTCAAGTATGAAAACAGGGGAGTTATAAAGAATGAAATGGCATAAAGAATGTGAAAGTCTATGGCATATGTTAAGTGATGAACAAATGCTTTCTTGCCCTTGTTCTAACTAGAAATTCGTATCAGATTGACAGCCGTAGATTTATAAGCTGCAGCTTGAACTTCTCAAATTCCACATTCATCAACCAGCTGTGATAATGAATCTCTTGACTTGGTTATCTCAGGGGCCTCTCGAACTCCATGTGTCCCAAATGGACTCCTAATCATTTCCTCCAAACCTCCTTTTCTGCAGCTTTCCCAATCTCGGCGGATGGCACCTCCAGAGTCCCATTCTCCTCCTCTATCCTGGAGGCACCCTTGACATCTCTCCAACACATCACACCCAAGTCTGGTCAGCTCTACTTGCAGAAAAATCCAGAATCCGGAATCTGATCACTTGTCTCCACCTAGGCCGCTAGAACTATAGTCAGGCTACCATCATCCTATCCCCAATGCTGCAGTGATTAAGCCCTCTCAGCTTCCTTCCTTGCTATCTGTTCACAGTTGAGAATCCCGAGTGACTTGAGAATATACATCAGTTACTGTCACTCCGCTATTTGAAATCTGCCTGAGTCTCCCCATGTTAGAGTCACAGTCAAAGATCTTGTGGCTGCTTGCCAGGCCTTTTGTAACTGATTGCCTTTAACTTTGTCCTTACCTCATTCTTAATACCTCTCCCTTCACCTGTCTGCAACCATTCTTTGTTCAAGCCTGCAGCTTTTGCTTGTGAGCCTGCAGCTTTTGCTTGGGCCCTTCTCTCAGCCTGTAACCCTTTCTCCCTAGGTGTCCGCAAGTCATTTCCTCTGTGCCTGTGTTATGTCTTTAATGAGTAGTGCCTTCCCATTGTGGCTAATCCTGACCCCTTCATTTCATATTGAAACCAGTCCCCTCCATACATGGAAGAATATATTTATTGTATTCATTATTTACTTTGTTTCTTTCCCTAGAATTTAAGCTCCAAAGTGATAGAATTACTTCATATTGGTTTTGTTCACTGATATTTCCCAAATATCTACAACAATGTCTAGCATATAATAGATGTTCAATAAATATTTGCAGAATGCAATGTGTAAACAGCAATTAGATCAGAAAAATGCATTCCTAGAGTTCTCTACATTCCACAGCATGCTATTCATTTAGAAGGAACCTGTTGAAACATAAAAGCAGTTAGGGAATTTGCAATTTGAAAAACAATGGGGGAATCACAAAGATGTGAAACAGTTAAGATGTGGCAATGACTTTGGATTTGGCCTATGTGGGGTTGAGCCCTGTTTCTGCCCCATAGGAGGCTCCTTAGGATCATCAACTATCTGTTAGTTTGTTAACCTGAATACTTCAAATGAATTAATCAAATAGTTGATACCAAAGGGGAAAATACTCTTAATCTTGATCTTTTTCAATTTTTGACCCCAGTTCTTGTTTTTCTTAAGGGTCCAAAAATCCATAAATGGGGTTATTTTAGTCTTTGAAGATGTCATCCTTTCAGGATAAGAAATTGTATCTCCAAGTCAAAACATAAAAATCCACCATAATTTATTTGCATATTTCTTTCTCGTGGACACCCAGCATGTTTCATTCACCAGCATATTCATTCTCTCTCTTGCACTGCCCTTCTTATGCTGGATTTGTGACATTGTGCGTCATCAGGAGCTGTTCTCAGAAACACAGATTCAATTTCGTCTAACAAACAGGCCAGATACCTAATCTGCCACCATTAGAGTTACATTAACCTGCTTCCATCCAGTGGGGTTTTGAATAACAGAGCAAGACTCCATCTGTGTCCACAGCTGCTTCCTTCTAGGAGGGAACTGTATTGTGATATTCTGTACAAGGGTCTTTAAAACAGTCTGTTCATCCAACATAGTTGTCTGGGAAAGCCTGTCTTTATGCCTTAGTTACATTTGACCATCCGTTTCCCCTCACAGAGTGGCCATCTTGTTAGTTTTTTCTGGGTACTTACAGTGTTACCTTGTTTTTCCCTCATTAGAACTTCTTTTCTAAAATCAGCATATACTTTTTGTCTTAGAATAAACTATTTATCCTAGAAGTATTTGCTTTATAGCTTTTTTTTCCCAGCAAAAGAGTTTTTTGGTTAAAAATAACTACAAATAAATTGGTAGGACACTGCTTTGAACAAATATGTTGGCATTAAGACAATCCCAGCATATATTATGCCCGCTTCATTTTTTTTTACCAACTTGTGATTTTCTATCTCCTGCTTATTTTGTTATAGATGGAATTTAATTTTTTTCCCCCTTTTCTTTTTAGTGTAACTTTGAAAATCTAGAAATGAATAGAATAGAAAATAAAAATCAAAGATATTTCTGTCCCTCTCTAGGAACTATTAATATAATGTTTAATTCACAGTTACTAGATTTGGTAGCTACATTTAATTACTTACAAATTTGACAGGGAAAAAAAGAAGTTTATTTCTTTCATTTGCATTTATTTCACTACTTATAAAGGCAAACATTTTATGTTAAATACTCATTTGTATTTTCTTTCTTAAAATTATCTGCTCAATATTTTTAATATTAATATCATATACTTAGTTCTTTGTGATAATGAAACATTTCAAATATTTATTTTCCTGATACATTTATTTAGTATATTTTTGAACTACAAATTTTTATTATCTTATATTTAGACATTATTCTATATTGAAAATTCTAAATAAACTTTCTGTATTTATACAGCAGCAAGTTTAACCAGTAGGGTTTGTTTTTCTAAATTTTTTGACTCAAGTGACTTGAAATGTAATTCTCAATATACTTCTGGAATTCAGGTGTATGAATGGTAGTTTGCATGTAAGTAAGCAAACTTTTTCTAAGTTGCTACACAAATTTGTCAGAAAGTTTAATTGAATAATGTATCAATCTTTTATGTCGACTTATAATATGTTAGATCAATTGAAATAAATTATAAGTAAGAATTTGCTGGAATTAACAGATTAGGTAGAATTGTATTTTATTAATGAGAGAAGCAAGATCATTGTGGGTGGAGTAGAGACGTAGTGGGCACATGGAAAAATCTAATTAGGTGACTTTTTCAAGGCTCTGGTGATAAAGAAAAATAGGAAGAGAGAAAAGCAACTAGAAAGTGATTTGGAGATAAAAATCTATATTTGTTAAAAGAAGGGAGAGACTTCTTTTAACAAATGTTTTTGCTGAGGAAAAAGAATGGGGTTGGAAGATGGAAAGGTTGAGGCAGGATGGATCAGTGGAATCAGAAATCAAAAAGGCAGAAAGAGGAAATCTGACCTTCAGATGTATCTGTGACATTGTAGAAGACACACCTTTGCCACTGAGTTGAGGCACCAGTAAAGACAGATTTGATGCATGTACATATACAGGAAGGAAGGCTTGATGTTGAAACAGTTTCTATAACATGACCATAGGTTCTTCTACAGAAAAAGGAAGCCATACTCTAAGAGTGAAGAGGAAGGTGATACATGTCACTTCCCAGCACTTGTCTTGGTTTCTAATTCCACCTCCAGGAAAGGACCAGGGCCCCTTGGAGAAATGGCTTTTCCTAAGACTGGGGCAGAAAACAGAAAAGAGAAGCTTGCATCTTTTAGGGCAAGTACATAAGGAAGTATACTCTCACTCCTTTTTCTCTTTCCCCTCTCCTCCTTCCCCTTGTTCCCCTTCCTTACACCCACACACCTACACATCCCTGTCCTTCCTCCCCCCACACGTATATACACAAACACACTGATGGAGTGTTTCTAATCTAATAAATTATTTGCCTTAGCCTTCAGTGAGGACCACTAAGATGGAAAGATTGTAGGAAAATCTGTTGGAACACAGTTACATAAATAGTGAGATTGATGACACATACCCAATTTCTGGAGTGGTAATGGGAGCAGCTTTATTAACTCTGCGTGAGATGACTGGTAGTGGCTGCAGAAAGGACTCAGCTGAGAGACTGGATGATGAGTAATGATGTGCAGGAAGCAATACAGAAAAAGGGGTGAGTTTGACAGTGCTTTAAGGGAGTATAAGGCAAATATCAATTCATTTTTAAACTTTGTTTAAGATTATGAGGGGCATCCAGCAAAGGATCTGAAGCTTACAATGGAGATATTTAAGTTTTATCAAATAATTAGATATATTGAGGATAACAGCAACATTCTCAGAAGACTTTTAGGGTTTTTTTCTTTTCTTTTTTTAATGAAAGGGGCAGGAAGAGAGAGGAGGAGGAAGCATTTTATTTTATTTTGTTGTTCATCTTAATTTTTAATATCACCACCCCCACTGCCCCTGAACACAACTGGATCCTTGGGATATATGTGGACTACACCATCTGGAGGTGGCAGACCTAACCACTACTCCACCAGCACACGCCTAGGCTTTTTCCTTTAATCCAGCATTGTATGAGGTCACTTGTTATGTCCGGTCCATTGACTGAATTAGTAAAACTGAAGAGTTGGTACTTACAGCTTAGTTTATAATAACTTGGAACCTAGAAAGAAAATCTGAAATAATACTTGATATTTGTGTGTGTTCCAGTATTTTAGTAGCTAAAGTAAATATCAAATACTCATGATGGAATGCATTTTGTTATTTATTCCCACTAAATCATACACGGACACTAAAGACTTTGTTTCCTTTGTTAATGTATGAGTTCCATAAAGATGAAATCATGTTCACAGGAACATAAAATGAACTTAAGTCAAAAATTTAACTTCTTAATGAGGGAACCAGTAAAATATTAAGCCAAGTTCAAATGAGGATCTCATTTCCAGAAATTTGTATTATCAACCAGACAATCAATTTGCATTGTCACAAGCAGGAGTCATTTCCATTGCCATGGACAAGAAACCTTTGCATTTCTCATTGAGGCTACTTTTTTGTAACCGAGTTCTGTCCCTGCACTTGTAAATGTAATCTAGTCAAAAGTTATGAAAGATGCATATGCACATTCTTATATTTAAACCCTCAAGGAATCACTAGAAAGCCCCCATCCTCCGATTGAAAAAATACTCTGGAATCTCTTTGGTCCATTTCCCAATACTTGCAAAAAATAAAATACTGAGCAATCTTGAAAGCCTTTTGAAAGAGGCACATGATTTTAATCACAAAATACCATAGTCATTAGGTTGTCTTTTAAATCTCAATGTTGCAATTTCTTTAAAGGAAACTTGTTTTTGAATTTGAGAAAATAAACTATTAGTATTGGCTTCTTAGAATTTGCTAACTGCTACAGTAATCTTCAGTGACATTTACTTTCTCTGGATAAGATATGGGCTTACAAAATGAGTTTTGTATTCTTTTCCTTACTTTGCAAACTGCTAGATGTAGTTTTTCCTGATTGCATTATTTTCTTGTGGAGTATGTGGAAAAAGTCAGTAACAATTAGATTTTTCAAGAACCCTAGATTTCGATGACTTTCTTCTCTATGTCCTTTATTAGGAGAAAGTGGCTTAGACCCACAAGGGGCAGTTTTGATATGTATGGTACCGCTGCAGTTTTATTTAGCTGATTTCAACAATTTAGACCAACTCTAATCTGTTTTATCAGTCAACAGGACTTTGCATACTGTGATTAAAATGAAATTAAAACATTTTGGATTATCAGTTTCAAAGTACTTTTCCTTTTGTTTGTTTCAATTGAAAAGAGTAAAGAGTTTGTGAATAAAACATAAACCTGAAAAAAGCTCACTTATATGCCCTATGTCTGCCTCTAACCACCTGTTCATCTCTTGGTCTCTTATACTTGCTCTCAACATTTTTGAACATATGACTCACCTTGGGGAGACAAGAACCTTCCACTAACCAGGCAATTAAGTCCTGGATGGTAGAATACAGTCTTTTTTCAATACCTGGCATTTTTATTGTTCTCTATCTGATGCCAATATGTAGCCAAAGTTGAGAATTTCTCTCTCATAGCAAGTGATTTTCTCTCTCTAAACATCAATTTTCCCATCTTTAGAAAGTTTGAATTAGCCTGTATGCATTCTAGTCTTAATTTTCAGTACTCTGCTAAATTACATCTGTCAAGTTTTCTAGCCATTTATTTCTAGTGTTTAAATTTTTCAGAGGAGAGTCAGAAATGTCAGGGCATAACCAAATAAGTCAACATATTTCATGTTTTGGTCTATACTAAAAATTGTGGTTATCTTTATTTTCTATTCAACCTAGGATATCTTTGCTGACTGAACTAGTTGATATATTGTGGGAAACAATGTACTTTGGAAGGAAGAGTTTCCTTTTCATAAACTACCCATGAATGTTCCAACCGATTGCATTTCCTCAAGTCATTGGATTAAAGAAATCCACATGTCACCTGGGTGAACATCAGCTTTGTGTTGTGTTTAAAGCAAAGATGGTTGACAACATGAAATGCATGGGCATAAAGTTACTGTTTCTAAAAGAAAACAACCCTTGAATCTCAGTTCTCATTCTATCTCATTTGTGTGTGTGTGACAGTCCTACAGATTTTCTGATCCCTCGTTTCTAGCACGCTACATGTCATTTTAGCTTTTTAAAGTACAGGTTTATTCAGTGTTAACTTCGCTTGTATAAGTTATGAATGTATTGAGAGTTAAATATTACAGAAAAGCAGGAAAGGGAGGGAAGCATAGAGAAAAGAATATGGGTTTAGGAAATGAGCTTGGCTTCGGATTTTAATTCACTGTATTACTAGATGGATGACTTAGACACCTGACCTAACCTGAGTTTCTGTTAATAGTTTCAAAAATTCATTTGTGTTTAAAGAAACATGTTTTGAAGAAATATGTTCAGGGCCAAGTATGCTGCCTGGTTCACACCTAGGAGATAGTGGCTAATGATAACATAGCTGCACCACTAATGTATCAA
The DNA here is from genome assembly GCA_004363575.1 of Solenodon paradoxus. Taxonomy (NCBI): domain Eukaryota; kingdom Metazoa; phylum Chordata; class Mammalia; order Eulipotyphla; family Solenodontidae; genus Solenodon; species Solenodon paradoxus. The sequence continues at coordinate 651,623 of RJWH01000501.1, forward strand.
AGGAAGGCATGGCCGCAGCACATGTTTAAATCTAAAATACTTTCTTTTTTTATAGACCCAAGTGTGATGTGTAATTGAGACTCCACTATTTATACCTCTATAGGAGATGACTTGAGAAGTTCCCAGTGGAAAACTAGTATGTTGTGTTTGATAAAGGTGACACGTGGGGTTTTTAACTAACTCAGAAATCCACAACAGACTTGAGTACCCAGTACTCCTCATGGCTGGCAAGGAGGAGCCACAGTTTGGGACAGGACACAGTGGCTTAGTTCTCTAAGGGAGCGGTGGAAGCAGTGAGGACCATTATCATGGAAATATGAGGAAAGACACATTGTTACCTTTCTCATCTACTTTTATTCAAATTCCAAGAAAGGGTGAATTGAGTACTTTAATATCAATATTCATTAGAATCTAGTCTCTGTCTTTACAATACTCCCAGGTCTTGCTTGATGTGAGTTCAGTTAGCTATTGATGAAATGCCATCCATTTTTTTTTTTTTCTGTTTAACAGAGTAGCACTTAAAATAAGTGGAAATGTGAAAGTAAACTCTGATTCACCTATTTGTAAGTGCTAGTGAAAGTCATACAAGTGCGCATGGCCAGTTTACCTCCAGTATATTTCAAATGTATTATAGTCAACATGGTTATTACCCAGCATGGGGGATACTTGCATATTAAAACATACTTAAATTCAACCTCAAAGTTCTGGTTTATAGTGAATCAGTTCTTTTAGCATATGGGATTCTTAAGTGTTTTTTTTTTTTTTTTATTTTAATTAGGAAGGGAAATGAAGTATTGGAAGAAAGAAGGAGGGACAGAGGAAGAAAGGAAAGGAGAAAGGGAGGGAAGGAGGAAGAATCATTTTATTCATTTAGTTGTTTATTTCGGTCTTTCACCCAGCCCCCAGTCTATAACCTAGGTCCTTGGTCTTTATTTATGTCATCCGTACACACCAGATGTTTAAGCCGCCTGAGCCACAAGAGCACATCTCCAGTTAATTTTTCAGACTTTTCAAGTTGTCTTTACTTGGATTATTTTAACAGTGAAGAAGTTTACAAAATCAGATTTCTATTTTCTAAATTGTTGATTTATATTTTACTTTTTGTAGTTAAGCTTAATTATGAAGACCATTAGAAATTTAATTAATTACCACAGCAAATAACATTGAGATAAATTTTATTCAGAAGAATGTAAGTAAAAGGAGACTTAATTTTAATCTGCAAAGCTGAGAACTCTAACTGGGATCAGGGGAACTCTTTTCTCCTGAAACAAATGGTGGAATTTTGAAGGAGGAGGATCATCTTTCCTTGCCCCTGCCTTAATAGATGGGAATAGATTTCCAGAGAAAACACATAGTTGCTTACTGTTCAGAGGCATTTAGTAAGTGGTAAAGTTATGACTCTTTGAACAGTGGGGAGAGGAGGGAAATTTTAGCTGGTGTGTGTTTGGATTGCTGGATTTTATCCACATTGTGTTACAAGAACTCATATAGGTTTCCTCTGCTCTGTGACAGTATTTTTTATTTAGTAAGATTTGTGTGAATGCTTTTTAAGGATCAGGAATGCTCAAATATTTTCCATATAAATTAATAGTAATAGCAATCCCAGATGCCATCCACCCCCTACCCATAACCTGCCAAATCATGTCAGATAGGAATTTTCTGATAACAGGGGAAGGCTGCATTTTGAATTATCAATCCTAGGTACCATGATGACATAAGTGAACTCCTTAACTCATTTTCTGCTCTTAGAATTCTCTCAAGCTGCAACATTGGGCATGTCCTGATTCTACCCGGTATCCATTTCCCTGGGTCCTGCTGCCATGACAGAGGTTGTCAAGCTAGAATGTGCACACCAGTCTCTTGCTTTTTGGTCAAATACCTATTCCTTGGGAATATGACTTATGTCTGAGATCCTAGAGAGTGGCACACACGTGTCTGTATTTAGTAACACTCTCCCTCCTGACAAAAGGATTCCTAATTTGGGTGGTCCAAGAGAAATGCTGACTGCCGCTTGTTTTCTGGAGTCAGAAGAGAATTTCTCCCTCCTTGCATAGGCAATTCCTATATGATTTGAACACTTTGGTGTTGTGTCTTCCTAATAGGGAGATAGTCAATTTTGTCCTACAGGGTAACAATAACTTGCAGACAAAATTGTCCAGAATTTAACTTCTCAAGAAGTTCTAGTTGTTCATTCATCAGGGACTGACTATAAAGAGATCTTCTCACTATTCAAATGTGTTATGAGAACAGATATTTTTAAGAATAAAGACTAATAATCAGTCCATTTTTACAGGACACTTTTTGAAAGTCTTCCCATTTTACTCTGACAGTGGTTGAACTTCCAGTGTTAAGACATTCTAGAGATGTTTAATACTCAAAAAAGTTGGGATTCATTTGAAAGATGCTCTCAATAATAATCATCTTTGGCGCATTTCTAAGTAAGTTCTAAGAAACAGCTGACTTAAAGAAAAAAGCAAAAGAAAGCATGAGAGAGGACTGCTTTTTAAAATTAAGTTCACTGCTTTATCAAGATAAACCTTTCAAATATTGGATTTGAGTGTTTTATGTTTGTAAATTAAGATTTATTGATGTTTTAGACCTGAAGAAATTTATTTTCCTTTTTTTCCCCTTTTCTTTGTAAAAGATCATAGTGACAGGCCACATTAGACTCCTACTACCAAGGGTCTGTGTTCCGACACTGAGAGGAGACCCGGAAGGGGAAGCTTGACTTTGGACTGTCCCCATTTCTCATGGAACATTCTTCATGCTCAGATTAAAGCTCATGCTCCTCATGGATTAAAATATTATATTATTATTATTACAATATTTTATTCCAAGAGGAGAGATATGTTCTTCCGTTCATTCTGGTTGATATATTTCTTCTCCTTCTGCTTCAAATCCCTGCCCAACTCCTGGCTGTCTCTCTAGGACCTTTCTCCCTTGGGTTTAGAAGCTTCGGATGAACTTGCAGGTGTCTAGAAAAAAGGCTGACTGGATAGGAAAGAACCAGACATACAGGCATCATCTTAAGTTTGTACACATCCTTTGTAACCAAGAGGTGCTGCATAGTCTAGCTGCTATGAGAAAATAATATGTGTTAGGAAGGAGGAGTAATGAATTGAGGAACAGAAATTTTTTTTTTTTTTTAAGTCTAGGAGGTCATGGATTTTTTAATGTAATCAGGCATTTTAGTAATTTTGAGAAGCGAGTGTATATAAATTGAGAACTCACTTGTGAGTTAGTGATTATTAAACTTGTATCACTCTTGATTATCAATGCATTTAATAATGATTAGTAATATCAAGATTTCCAGTTGGTTAAGGATTTTTAAAAGATGTGGGTATATATTTATACTGCCTTTTGTTTCTGGTTTTGGTACAAATAATTTTGAATCTGATGCTCATGACAATGTCTATTACTTTAAAACAAGTTGATTGCAAAATTATTCATTTGTCCAACCAGCATTATTGACTGTCACACATGTGATTAGGCCAGGTTCTCTGCCTGCTGCATTTGTTGGTGGTCTGTTCGATAGAATTTCATGGCTCCATTCATCATATTATCTTGTTCTTCCTGGTGGTGTACACAGTCTGCAGAGCACTTGTACTTGGAAGCTAGGAGAACTCAGATTTGGAAATAGTGTCTTGTTTTTACATTTGGTTTTTTCATTTCTTATGATTTAAACTAAAACTATATAAAGCAGGTAGATTAAACAGAATACATGTTAAAAAAGAAAAACAATACCCCTCTCTCGAGAAGTTTAGACTGTATTTTATAGAGCAGTGTATGACCTGTGTCCCAACTGGTAGTACAGACATTGTCTGTAAATTGTTAGAAATGCAAATCCCCATGTTCCCCCAGACTATTGCATCGGAAACTCTGGGGATGGAGTACTGACATCCTTTTTTAATAAGCCTTCATGGTGATTGTGGGAGCTTGGAAAGGAAATGCTGAGAGCCGTGCAGAAAAGACAGCCTACTTATTTAGTGGGGAGCCAAGGTTTGAACCCAGGTCTCCTGGGAAGGTTCACTATGGGGACATCATCATACCCCAAAAGAGTTCCTTGTAAGGGATGAGGGACAGGAGGAAATATATTAGTAGAATGAGCCTTCCTCAGTACTTCTGATTTAACAAATTCTCATCCTACTTACAGTATATACAGATGAGTGACAGATTTTCTTAGCAGCTACTAAGCAGTTGCTTCGTTTAGATCTTCAAAATCCTAAAATTCTACAACTATGAAACATTTGAGTGATATTCCATGCAAGTTTCTTGTTTTGAGTGAGAAAAGCATCCAAGAGTGGTCATTATTTGACAAAGTTTATATCTTACAAAAGTGAGAAATCTTCAGGTATCTTTTAGAACCTGACAAAAAATTGCCAAGCTCCTGGTGTGTGTTCACTAAAAATTCATTGTCTAAGTCTCAAGTTTGGTCATGATGTTATTTATAACAACTTTTGAAGTATATATATTATTTTTTTTAAAAAAAATTTAAATTTAATTATATTACAAATTAAAAATATGTAACATACTTGTAATATATATTCTTTTATTTATATCTTTAACTGCCTATATATAGTTAAAATAGCACAAACAATATTAAAAATACAAAATAAATACACATATACTGATCACTAAGCATAATACATAGACATTCCAGAATCTTAGACTCTGTGGGTTCCTAATCTATCTAGTGGTGAGGAGCATAGAGTTCTGCCCAGTTGCCCTGGAGCTTTGGATAAGTCATTCATCACTTTGTGCCTCCGTTTCATCTTCTGTTTCAAGAGAATAATAATATACCTACTTCAAGAGTTGTAGTGACTAGAGGTGATACTAATGGTGGTGGTGTTATAACTGATAATGGTATTAATGTAGAATATACCAATGTTGATTTCCAGTAATACATTTCTTAAAGCTATGTAATGTTATGATGTAGTTTTCCTAGAATAAATTTAATTAGAAATAATTATAGGACAAATTACACAAAAAGGATTGTTGTTGAGAACTAAATGAGTTCACCTCAAGAGCATGCTTAGAAGATTATGTTGTATAATAGCCATTATTTAAGTGTTTTATAGTTTTTGTTATCATCATTATGTTGAATTTTATATTAGGGAGTATTTTAACCTTGTCAAAACAATGACATTTGAAAGACTAAAATGTTGTTCCAATAGTAATGATTGTATTACGCTTCTATTTCATATCTTTAAGAGTGGAAACAACCTGATTTCTCTTGAGCCTTTGATATCATCTGCTTCCCTTTATCACTATGCCCTTTCAAAATATCTAAAATGCTTCCACTGAAACAACATGGGAAAGTTTCTATGCAAAGGCTCCTTTATGTCACAGTCACTATTTCAAAATACTGCAGTCACTGACTATATCAGATTCACTTTTATCAGGATTTTACTGTTCTGTTCTGGAACATTAGTGCGAACTGGTTCTGTTTAAATATACCAAAGGGTGATATTAACATTTGACATTCTTTGCAAAATAATGCTTTGGTTTTGGAGGGATTTGGAACTCTCTCCTGAGCAGAGTGTAAGAGGAAGAGTGATTTTGAGACAAGAAGAGAGTTGGCAAAATAAGACTATAAAACAAGAGGATGAATTACAAAAATCACTGTCTTATCAGGATTGAGAACCAAAGAAATATTTCTCACTTGGAGTTTTGCTTTTCCTTTGAGTATTTATATATATATGGAAAGAGAGATAGATAAATAGATATATATATACATGTGTGTATATATATGCATGTATGTATGTATGAAAACCAAATAAAAGATACTCTGAAGATTTTGTTTTGAAATGAGTGAGGCTTTGAACACTAATATAAAATTCAGCAATAAGGTATTTAGAGATTCTTGGTACCATTTTTTCCTTTTCCGTGTTTACACAATAATTATTTCCTGAGGCCTCATTACATGAACATAATACTTGCTGACTGACATATGCTTTCATCTCCATCAGGCATTGGTTTAGGCACTTACTAGAAATTTCTTTTCTTCTGTTTAGTTGGTGTTATTTTACCCACTAAAATTACTTTCTCCCTGCTATTATTGTCAAGTTGACTTCTAATCAATAATTCTGTAAGCTCCTTTCTATTGGTTTTTAGATCCTGTTTTTTTGTTTTGTTTTGTTTTTGAGATAACATTGATTTACAACCCAAATATAAGTTGTAGATATGTAAATTCACTCTTCCTCAAATACATGCTAACACATCACATCCATCACTACAATTCTAATAGTTCTCCACCACTGTCCATTGTACCCTACCACTCCTCACTCCCACCCACCTTCCCTTCCCCACTAATAACTTCAGTTCTGTTGTTAAGAGTCCAAGAGTTAGTCTTTGTTTTGTTTTGTCTGTTCACTTTATTTATTTTTATATTCATCACATGAGTGAGATCTTCTTTGTCCTATTGACTTATTTCACTTATATAATCCCCTCCAGTTCCATCCATGTTGTCACCAAGTAAGGATTTCATCTTTTTTCTTTTTAATAGCTGAGTAGAATTCCCATCTGTTTCTATGCCACATCTCTTCTACTCTTCAGTTACGTTGTTTCCATTTCTTGACTATTGTAAATAGTGGTGCAATGACAGGGGTAGATTATGTATCTTAAGGAATCAGCAGTATTGCCTTTTTATTAAGATTGCATTGTATCTTTTTTAAAAAAAGTTATCAAACCATATTGTAATGCAAAAATTCACTTGAAAATTTTCTTAGCTACCAAATTTGTTAAAGAAAAATGATGTTGAATTTAAAGCAAATCAACATAGTAAAATCAAGTAATAGGGATATATTTATAGTGCCTCCTGGACCTCTAAGATCTGACACAGAGATTTGTGTTTCATAAATGATCTACAAACTGGGTTCCTATCAAGACATGTGGTCCCTGGGCGACTGAGGTCTTAGTAATAGCTATTATCCATTTTGTTTTTGAAAGCACTTAGTGCTAGTCTTGAACTGATTTCATTTTTTTCATTTGTTGAGTCTCATGGGATATGAGTTTATACGGATAACAGAGTGTTTTAGAGGTTGATGTGTTTGAGTCCCTCAATGAATTAAATGATGATCCTCATAAGAATTTCATATTTTAGGACCTTTTATTTTTTTAATTTTTTGACATAATGAATCTAACCTCAGAGTGTAATTAAATAGCTTCTGAACATTTGAAAAGATGAATGCATCTCCCCTTTCTGAATTTGTTAGTCAAGAGAGAGTTAGTTAAACATTTCTAATCTTATATTTGATAATAATGTTTATATAACCTAAAAGTTGCCCTCTTTCCTTGCTTTTTCTTCTTTACTAATAAAAACATTGCTTCTGGCATTAACGAAGTGTAAGATAAATAGAAGGGCTGTGAGCTCAATGCACTATTTCCTTTCCTTTTCCTCCGCTCTCCCCAGCCCCAAGCCTACATTTCTTGGCATCTTTCCTCCCTCTGTTGGTGAGAGTCCTGACTCTGACGTAAAGAACATACAGCTAGTGACCCCCGTGGCAAACCTGTAAAACATTATACAAGATGAATAAGAACGTTCTTATTCAATCTGCAGCTGGCTGGGTGCAGACATATGGCAGCAAGGATGTTTTGGAAGAAAGGCATTGCTTGACAAAGAACCCAGTCTCTTGAATAAAGGTTTACACTGGCATCCCTTGATGTTTATAATACCTGATGCCAGGGACAAGGCTTCCCCCAGCCCCCAGCCATTATATTGTTATTCTACTGTTTAAACTCCATCATTTCTTATGTCGAGGTGACTAAAACGTAGAAACAGACATTTTATGTGTGTCTGTATAACTTTAAAAGGAAAAATAGCAAAAAGCAAAACCCACACAACTTTCTCAGCCTCTGCTTGGCCCATCTGGAAGGATGGTGTTCTGAGAAGCTCAGATGGAAAGTGAGAGGGTTTGTGAGAAGGGATCAAGTCCCTCTCAGCAGGATCGAAAGTTACCATCAAAGGCTACATAGTCTTGGAAATGCTCTGGCAACCTTAATAGTTCTTTTGATCACTGTGGTTATTCTTTTTAATACAGTAGTCATCTCAAATGATAAAATGTTAGGATGGAGATTATTTGCCACCCAGAGGCTTGTCACATTGATTTATGTTTGATTTATTGTTTCTCAGTCTTTTCACTGTATCCTCCTTTCGTTTCTTCCCCTGCTCAAACCCCAACTCCTAGCTTTATGTAGAACATAGTCAGCTTTTATGCTGACTAGGACACCAGCATACTGTTGTTGAATAATATATTGTGAATTTTTCTGAGGGTGGCAGTTTGCGGCAGCCCCAGGAGGACCAATGACACTTTGAATTACGGGCACAGCATCAGACGAGTTCCACCGTGTGGCTAGCCAGGGTAAAGGAAGGAAACCTTCTGCTTCTCCTGGGATTATTGTCTTTTATTATGGAATTCTTATAACCCCAATGACACAACATATTCAAAAGCTTTGGTGGGGCCATTATCTTCTTAGTCCGTATCACATCCGTTATAATTTAGTAATGCATTGTGGCTGAGTAAAGTAGGCTCACTCTACATAGCATTCTTATTAGCACCCCATGTGGCATCTGAGAAATCTGGGGCAGAGCAAGGTCCAAGACCTTCAGGATCATGGATCAAAGCAGAGACAGCCAAGGGCTGGACTTGTAACCCCTGGCAGGTAGGTGCTCACTGATACTGATTTGTAAAAGTGAGTCTATCCTGACCAGTATATATTTAGAGCAGAATCATAGTGTCTGAATAGACTCTGGTTTTGAGAAATTGAAGAACATTAGAGAAGTGTTAATAAAAATAATATTAGATGTGCTCTAAGAGAATGATTTTTCCCCTCATTTTTAGATCTTCATGTCAAAAATTCATAGGCCATTACGGAGAGCTGTGTCTAATTTTGTTGATTTCATCAACATAAAAAGAATGCAAGTCTTTAAAAATGTTCTAGGATCGTTAAAATCAGGTCTAGAAAAATCTTGGAAATCATCTATTTCAGGAATCTTAAGTCTCTAAATCAAATTTATAAGAAAAATCATATGACCCATCATTAAACATAACTGATACCATGCAGACTTTTCTAGAAAGGGCATAGCCCTTATCAGGATCTTTCATTCTGCAGGTAGTGTCAATACCACTTATTATATATACTTGTAGTTTTTTATTTTGAGAAAATGAAATTTACTTCACCACAGAATGGTTGAGAGCCCTGTTATGCATTCTAAGACCCACATGTTGTTTGTGGATTGTGTCTTCCCCAAGTGTTATGTTGACATGCTCAGCCTCAGTACCTCAGAAGGTAACCTCATTTCAAAATACTGTCTTTATAGGAGTAATCAAGTTAAAATGAGACCATTGAGGTGATCCCTAATCCAACATCGCTCTGTCCTTATAAAATAGAGTAATTTGAACACAGAGTTAGACACAGAGGGAAGACAGCCAAGTGAAGACCGAGGGTTGGGATAAAGAATCTATCAGCCAAGGAACACCAAAGGTTGAGGGTAACACCACCAGAAGTAGGAAAAAGCAAGGAATGATTCTTCCTGTACAAGTATTAGAGGGAGGGAGACCCTGCTGACACCTTGATTTCAGACTTCCGGTCTCCCAGACAGTGAGGTAATACATATGTGTTTTCTAAGCCACTGAATCTGCAGTATTTTGTTATGATGGCCCCAGGAAACGAATACATCATTATACATCAATACTACTGGCGCTAATTAGTACAGTGATCATGTCTCCATCCCAGTTTGAATCCCAGGTTTGTTGCCCCGTGCCTGCTTCTAGAAACTGTTGCATGTATCTGTTCTCAATGCAAATATGGTACATTTACATTTGTGACGCATTTTTATGAGACTTTCATTTTCTTGTTGCCCTTTTTAAACTATTTTTGTACACAAATGGTTTAATTTATAACAAAGTTCCTAAAATCAGAACCGATTTATTAAAATTGAAGTATGAAATTTGAAGAGGTAAAAGTTCTTCAGTATGAGCCCATCGATAAATCAAAAGAAGACTACATTATGTATTTTTCTTAGCATGAACACTCAAATTACAACATGTAAAATGTGTTGCAATACATGGTAATCAAGAAATTAAATCTGACCTTACGGCATCTCATCATGGGCACACCCTTCTCCAGAAAATAGAAAGACATTCAGAGTATGCAATTTATGACATAAATCTAGCATGATTACCAAGTAATAGATTAAAATATAAATTTTCAAGAGTTGAATCTGAGTCTACAAATTATATTAATGATTATAAAATTCATTTTATTATTGGTGATAAACGTAATGTGTTATTATAGATGTTGATTTATGATGATGTATACCTTAAAACTATATGACATTAAGATGCATTGTTCCTTCAATAAAATTTTTTTAAAAAGAAGTGGCATTATAGAAAAATCCTAATTAAAAAATCTTTCTTTTCAAGTTAAAATCAATTAGTAAATTAAAATGCACATGCCTCACTAAGCTCAACAAATTAAAAAAATGCAGCAGAGATCAATCATGTCCTCCCCCAGGCCTCCTCATCCTGTACACATTTATTAGAATGACACTTTGTTCAATTCATTGAAAATAACCTTATTTTTAAACACCTCCATTCAGTATAAGTTCTGATTGTGCTTAATTAAAATCTTATAATAAATCAGAATTAGAGTTCTGAGAATGTAAAAAGAGTTTTAATTGCCTGGTTCAGCTTTTAGTCAAGAAACATACTCCTCCTGATTTAATCCAGTGGTCTAATGCTTTGAGATGTCACTCGAAACTAGGCTGCTTGAAGTTCCGAGAGGCCTATAGGGTTTTCCTCATCAGGATATATTTTGGATAACCAAACCACTCTCCTCTTTGCTTTATCCTCTAAGACCAATTTCTGTTTATTTTGATATTCCAAAACAAAATGGTTCCATTATCAGTTTCAGTAAAAATTATGCCCCCTGTGTTAAAAAACAAAACAAAATACATACACAAAAAGCTGCATCTATGTGAACACAATTTCCATATTTGTTCTTGAAGGATGATTTGTAGCACATAAAATAATTATCCTTTTATGCCATCACGAGAGGGAAAATAATGTTTATTTGAGGCAGTGAGAAATAATCTTAAAATTAAAGACAGTTGACTTCATTGCATTTTACAAAGTACAGAGTCAGTAATTTTAAGATTTGATTCTGAACTTAAGTAGACTTCTTCCACACTCATTACATCAGATAAGAAAGCAATTTTATATTTGTTCTCTTATTTGATTCCCAAGTTAAAAATTCATTCACAACATAAGTGGATTTCTTCCATGCAAAATCATTACATCAAATAAGAAAAGCAGTTTTATATTGTTTCTCACTTGATTTGTCTCATCAGCATTCTTATGAGTTGGGTCTGACATACAGTACCCCACTGTACCTAAAGATTGTAGCTGAGAGAAATGTACTCAATCTCTGAAGATCACTTAAATGACAGAACCTAGACTTAAACCTTAGTGTGAAATTTATTCTAATGGAGGAAAAAATTACACTATAACAGCTTATTTGAACTTTGAGAACTGTAGTCTCATTAGGGAATTATCGATGAAGACATGGCACTATTGTTAAATGATAAAACCACTCTTATTACAGGAGTAGAATTTTCTAAACTACCTAAGAGTTAGTTCAATACTCAGAGACTATCATCAGAAGATTTGTTTTATCTGGAAAATTCTGGGCAACCTTTATTTATTCTGTACCTTAGGCTTCTATTTTTAATTCAGTTATAGAAACTAAAGAGTTCATTTTTTAATATCTCCTGTCCATATCCACCTCTGATAAATCTGTTTCCTGTGGTCATTAAATGGACAGATTTATACTTTTATGTTCCCAGTTCTGTCCTCAGATACAAGAAACAGCAAAATAGGAATCAAATGTCAACCTTAAGGAATTTAAATAATTTGTTTATTTACTAATGTAGTCCCTGAATGAAAAATAATTACGTACCAAGTTGCTTTTTAACAAAAACTTTAAATAAAAGTAATGAGAGATGCTTAGGATTTAAAGGCATAATTTGGTAATATTTTGATAAATAATATGAAGCTATGGTTACTAAGTGTATTTGTCACCTTCTTAAGAACAAGAATAGTGGGTAGAGTTAGTGGGTATACTGTAGAGATATTTGACTCTCTTTATATTATTTTGTCACTACAAACAGCAGTATTTAAGAGCTTCGTAGTACTGTTTTGTATATAAAATGAATTAGTCTCTTACTTTTTGAGTTTACAATTTAAGATGGAAAATACTGGTGACAAAGGACTGGCATTCAGGTTGAACTTGAGCAGAGTTCTGACATGAGAGACAGACAGCTGCACTGAACAGGCACAGATGTCAGTTTTCCCAGTATTCGTTCCTTCTTTATGAAGCTCAGTCAGATTAATCTTTAAGAGTACATTATGAGTCTTATGCTATCAGAAGATTTGTTTTATCTGGAAAATGTTAAGGACTCTTCCAAACATAACACCGGTAGGTATTAGCTAGATATTAGAATTCAAGCTGTGCGTATCGTTGCTTTCACTGGACAGCAACCCTTTCAGCCAACTCAGTCATTACCTTGACAGTACAGCATCCCCAGTAATCATGCAGTGACTCTCCTTTTGTTTGGAGTGCCTGCGAGTGTTTCACATTTTTTAATGATGGATATTTATTACACAGTATAAAAATTCACAGATTGTGGCCAATATTCCCCTTTTTTTCTGAAGCTGCCCTTATTTGTTTTAAGCAAATAAAATCCCACTTCAGAAACCTCTCTCCTCTCCCCCATCTCTCCCATTCCTGTTGTGTCTCACCCAGAGTGAAGGTGGTCTCTTACCTGGTCTTTCTACATGAGGCTCCCACCTCCTTCTGTTCCCAGTCTACTATTCACTTTCTTAGATGGTATCTTTCTAAAGACTAAATCTGAACATAGAAGGGGTGTCGTAAATACCTGGTGTAGATGTTCCAGGCTCCTAACCTAGCGTACCTACCATTCAAAATGGGAACCCTTTTTAACATGCATCCAAAGTACAGACCAGGCCACCAGTAAGCTTTTGCCAGTCCTGTTCCATCCACCTGGCATGGTGCTCCAGACCTTCCCTCTCCTTCCATTTCTTTCTCATAAAACTTTCAACTTTCAAAACACATATTAAGTAGTTTATGCAGTCTTTCTGGGTTTTTCATTTGTTTCATTTTTCTTGCATTTTTTATGAACATTTTCAAACTACAAGAAATCTGAAGAATATTAATATTTATATCCCCACATCTAGCTTCTATCATGAAGATTTTACCATAAATATTTGATTACATGCTCATCCATCTCTCTACCAGTCCATTTTTGAGATATTCCAGAGTTAGAGATATCAGTATATTACATACCCAAATATATAGCATGACTAACAATACAGCCTTTCTTGACTTTGAAGAACTATTCTAAATTACAGTGTTATACTGTATCTTTATTTTCATATTTTCTTTCTCGCTGTTGAATAAGAGTCTCTTTCAGGTGTACACTCCTTCAGGTTTTTATGTCTTACAGAACCTAGCACCTGGCTGTTTGCAAGTGCTCAATAATTGTTGAATTAATTGAATGATAAATACACGCAGGGTGTCCCTATCAAAGCAGGTAAATCCTTCACTTTCTGAAGACCTCCATCTTTGGTCATCTCTAATTAATGAGGTGGGTCTGATGTACCTTTAATGATTAATGCATGCCATGAGATTAATTTTTTTTATCTTCTCACCTGTATTAAATTTCATATTTTAAGTGCAGTGTCCTGAGTGAGATGTGCCCTCAGAATGATCTGTGTAATAAAAAAAAAAAAAGTGGAAATCTGCATGTTCTTAGCCACCCTAAGACCTTTGAACACATTTTCTGCCTCCAGGAGCCTTCAAGGGAGCAAAGGAGACAGGGAGGGTGTCAAGCTGTAGTTGAGATTTAAATGACTAACTTAAAGGAAGAAAAGAACAAGATTCTACGCCCTGCTCCAGCACCTTTGAGGTGTCAATTCTCTATCTCCAGTGTTGGGTTTCAATTTATTAGGCTTCGACTTTCTTTGGTTAATCATTCCAGTTGATAGAGTTGCAGCCTCTTACAGAAACACAGATGAGATCATGAGTATGTTATGGCCTGAGTCTTTGAAAGGGAAAGGGTGAGAGATTTGGGGCCCTATTCAAATGTGTCTTGAATTGACTAGACATTTCCCTGGATAAGAATGGAATGAGAGTGAACTTGAACTGAAACATGTTATTTTAGTTCCATGCTTAGCAGAGGTCTTCTAAGTGAATTAGCTATTAATCTTACAAGATCTGCCATCACAGACTACAACTATGTTTATAGACCTGGCTTTCTAAAACACAAATATTTTCATATAATTATTAAAGTTTCTGTATTTGCCTTTAAAATATTATCTGAACCCTTCTGAATCATGTACAAGGTCTTATGTATCTTGACCCTGACCTACCTCGGATTCTCCTCCTCCACACCTGGTAACCTCTTGAACATTCCTCAAAACCCAGCTCAGACATCACTTCTTGTTCTCACTATTGGCCCCTATCGCTCAGAGAGAAGACTGTATTATCTCCATATTACTGATTCATGATCACCTTATCCATTCATGCTGCATAGGGGGAGCATAAAGAGGGTCTGAGCTAGTGCTTCACAGGTAGGCCTTGCTGAACACATTCTGACTGTAGGACCTTTGTCAGATTTCTTAGAGCAAAGAGGTCTCTGAATGTCACAGTTGCATTATTTCTTTTTTTAAAAAAAAGCGGGGCAGGGTGGGTGGGGAAATATATTAATTACTCCAGGGGAATTATGTTGAGGATTTTTAAAATAATATATAGAAAACGTTTAGTTCTAGCCTGGCATATAGTAAGGACTCTACCACTAGTAGGACAAACACGTTTTGTGTATGACTTTCCAGTGGATTTACTGGCATATCTTTCTCTGTCTATTAAAATAAGATGGCCAGATTCCACCTCTATCTTCATCGTACACACAGCTCCAGCAACACTTGGCATATAACACTGAACTTATATGATTGTTGATGCTTATATACAGAGGTCACATATTGGTCAAACATTATTATTTGAAAAACGTTATTACAAGGTGATTAAAATCAGTTTTTAGTACCCATATTGACAGACATTAATTCTCAAGTATTTTGAGAGGGTTTTTGCCCACAGATGAAAGGGAAATACAAACTACTGTGTAAACCATAGTTCAAAATAACAGGTCCCAAAAGGTCAGATTGTATCTTTAGGGAAGCATTGCTACTGAAACCCATTTAGAAGTAAAAGAAATGTCAGTGCTAAAACCTTTGGTTCAGACTCTGCAGGTAGAACTAGTGTAAGTGGAAAGTTTCCTAAATGATTCCAAAGTGGTTAAAATAGAAGTCATGACCATCATACACTTACTTTTCACTTTGTTAGAAATAATCAGTGCTTACATTTACTCTTTAATACAGCTCAACTCTAGACCAAAGAAATCAGTCAATTTAATTCTCTATTCCACAGTATTTTCAGGCACACTCAAATAGAGGTGATGAATCTAATGAGTATCTGTTTTTTTTCTTAAAAGTTGCTTTAGTGTGAGCAGTGTGTTAGCATCAAGGAATGTTGTGCTTGTGTTTTTGAAAGCTACTTAATTGAGATATAATTCAAATAGCATAAAATGTACCCATTTAAAGTATACAGTCCATTGAGGTCTTTTGTATATTCACAGACCTTCACAACCATCACACCCAAAGAAACCCTGTATTCGTCAGTAGTCTCTTCCGTTCCTGCCTTCCTCCCTACCACCTCCAGCCTCTCTCAACCATGAATCTGTTTTCTGTCTCCATAGATTTGCGTATTCTGGACTTGGTTTATCAAAGGACTCAAACTATTTTTGTGGTATTTTGTGATTGCTCTCTTTCACTTAGCATAATATTTTAAAAGTTCTTCCATGTCGTAGCATGGATATTTTTTTAATTGCCAAATAACCTTATATCAATCTGTCACATTTTCTTTATCTACTTATTGGTGAATTATGGACATTCATCTTCAGATTTTTGTATGGATACAGATTTTTCATTTCTCTTGGATATGTACTTAGGAGTAAAATTGCTGGATCATTTGGGATCTCCATATTTAACATTTTGAGAAATTTCCAGATAGTTTTTCAAAGTGAATATACCACTTTACATTTCAATTAGCAAAATATGAGGGTCTTCACTTTTCTACCTCCTCACCAGTACTTACTGTTTTCTGTGTGTTGTTTTTAATATCATTATAGCCATTCTAGTGAGTGTGAAGTGGTGTCTCACTGTGGTTTGAGTTTGCATTTCTCCAATAGCTAATGATTTTGAGGATTTTTTTCATGTGCTTGGTGGTCATTTATTTGTCTTCTTTGGAAAATTAACTATTCAGTCTTTTGCCTACATTTTAACTGGGTTCATTTATTTTTATTACTTCCAGATTCTGTGTACAAGTATCCTAGATATGTCGCTTCCCAGATTTGTGGCTTACAAAAGCTTCTCCCCTTTTCTGAGTTGCCTTATAACTTTCTTGATGTTGTTATTGTGTGTATTTATTTTAGAACAAAAATCAGACATTATTCTGAGGTTTTAAGGTTAATAGGCATTTTTATGACTCATCTTTAACTACTTATTTGAGTTGTTCTTCTCTGACACTCTTAATTTTCAATTGAAAAAACTTTAAAGAGCAAAAATTTTTATTTCATTGTTTCCCAAACTGGTCTGTGGTACCCAGGATGCTCCATCACACATGAGTTTAGATTCTGAGGTAAAATCTATTTGAGAACTTCAGACTATTGAGAAATTCATTTGCTTTGTTTCTCACTCTGAGGTAATACTAGACAATGTGAAATTCTATATTGAAAGTAACTTGTGTGTAGTCTAGTAGTTACTAAATCTGTTTTAATGATTTTCCCCTAAAACTACTATTATACCAGATTATGCAAAATATACTTTAGAAACACTGTTTTAATTTATTCTCCAAATTGGTTTTATCTGGTTCTCAATTTTCTGGGTATTTGTCCTTTATTTAAGGTTCTTTTTATTTAAGATAAAGATATAGCAAGAAAGAGGCCTGAGATATTCTCAAGTTATCTCTTGGTATTTTGTTTAATTTACAATGTTAAGTTTGATATACGTCCTATACAGAATGAGTCTCAAACTAATGACATCAGTTGTGCCTCTCTCTACGTTCATATAATTAGAATGTTATGGATTTGCTTAAGAGTGAATCCTAAGTCAATTAATGGATATAAATCTGTTTGTCTTCTATCTCCAAGGTCTTTTCTTACATATACGGGTTGCCTGTCATTATACTGTTCTTCAGGAGGCATCAGCATGTGTGCACTGTCATACACATCTGCTCAAATACAGCTCGATGGCACATTCATGGCTTCAGGGTGGTGGGTCAGAGGCAATTATCTTTCCTTCATGGTCATTCTTGTCAGATATTCATTGCTTCATCTCCAGAGTCCTCTTCCCCTTTCAAGTAGGAAAAATAGAAGGTAGAAGGCCAAGGGCAAAAGAGATAAGCTAGCTGAGTCCTCCCTGTTAGAGAGTTTTCTTAGAAACTTCACACAGTGGTTTCACATTTATAGCCCATTGGCCAAGACCATGTCCAATGTTTTTCCTGATGTGTGATGGTGGAGAAGTCAGGAAATATAGTTTCTAAGTCAGTACATGTCCATCTTGACAAACAATTGGAGTTCTGTGAAGAAGAAGATCAAGATAAATGTGATGTGGGTGACTAGCAGCCTTCACCTATAGGGGTCAAGGGTGGCAGGTAGAAAATTCTGAGTTAGAGCGACAGGGCAGAGTATATTTACAATGTGTGTACTCTCCTTTGCTTCTCTGAGCTTCCAGCACCTTTCCAGTAAGTAGTGCCATTGAGTTTTTAAATGAAAACAGTAGATAATATATACATTATAATTTGACAAACAGATTTTGCAAGATCCTTTCTTGTAGTAAGAAAACACTAAGCAGTAGGAAATTGAAGAATAAGAAGTGTTTTCACAACTATAGAATTTTTAAATCAGCTTATCTTTATTTAAACACCTAGCTAGTGGACTTGTTTTCATTCATTTTCTTCTGGGACAACCATTTAGTCATTCTTGAAATAGGTATTTATTGACCCAAAATGGTGTCCATAGCATATCAGATGGACAAAATTTTGGTTGTCCTCAAATGTGCAGTTCAGAATGGGAAACAGTGAGCAACAAAGGAAATCAACAGACAAGATCATCTCAGATTGCCATAAGGACATGAGACAGATGTCCAACTGAAGAATAACTGAAGAGGATGAAAGTTAAAGCTGTTTTTGTATTTACCCCTAACCCAGTGCTTAGTGCCAAGTGTGGTTCAGTATAGGTACTTAATGTATCTACTTGTGAATGTTTCATGAATGCATGGTTGCATGGATTGGTGGACAACTGGCTTGTTCTGGAAATGTCTTTGAAAAGGTGTTATTTGAAATGATACCTGAAGGATAAGAATGAAATAGCTATGTTAAAATATGGGAAAATTCACTCCAGGCAGGATTATATAGGTTAGAGTTGTAAGTTCAAATTTAATCACAAAATAAACAAGAAGCCATTGTATGGTCTTATATTGTCTAATCTTGCCTTCACAAAATTTATGTGACATTGGTTATCTTATTATTCTCTCTATTTTGCAAATGAGGAAGCTAAACCTGTAAAGTGACTTACCCAGATTTATCTAAGCGTGAAATTGGGATTTGATTTCAAGAAATTTGAGTTCAGATTCTACCCTTAACCATAATACAATGTTGTAAAAAGTCAATAAATATAATTTGCACAGTAATTTTCATAAAAGGACCTAGATTGTTAAATCAGTAACAGAGAATATGAAAATAAGATCTCTGCGAATTTAATGAATTCCACTTATAAACAATTTTATAACACATCTTACATTTGCTTATGTAGTGAATAAATAGTCTAGTATCTCAGAACTGCCTCAGGTCAACTTTATCATTTAGAGTAAAATTTCCTTTGTGAAATACATTGACTCAATACTGATTTAGCAAACAACATACTGATTTTTCTGAGGGGTCTAGTTTATGATTCTAATGAACTCTAAATGTACAAAACTTGGAAAATAAATTTATTTAATTTTGAAAAATAGCTTGAAAGAGGAAAAGCATGATAAATTCAAGCTGGTATCTAATTTAACTTTACTTTTAAAATTGTATTGTCACCTTTTGTGATTTATTGATTCTGAAAAATTGAGTTGATCAGATTTATTACACACCTTTCAACCAGAAATAGCATAATCACATTCATTCTTTGTGACCACTTCCAAAAATAAAGAATTGGAGGGTAACAGGAAATTCACCTTCAGATTTCTATAACCAACACTCATTTTCAGTTTTCCAATTTGACTTCGTGATCATTTTTTTAATTCTACAGTTCTGATTTTCAAATTCTCCAACAAAAGATGAGGAACCAAAGAATTTCCTGTGGAAATTTCAATAAAGAATTTAAGCTGTTAAAGGTATATACAACTAGTGATATACAACTGTTTTACTTGTCAAGTTCCCTTCCTCCCCATTTCTAGATAACTTATGTTTAAACACATTATTGGTGAAACATCTGATACTCCAAATAATGGTTGCAAACAAAGAAAATGTACTTAATAGAAAAAAAATTGCGTGGTATACTTTTATCATCTACTAAATGTTCCTCCTGCTCCCAAAATCTAGGGAGTTTTCATTGTAGATAAATAAGAAGCAGAAATCCCATTAACTCTGTTATTTATTCAAATGAACTAGGTCACCAGCAAGCTGACACATCAATCAAGCTTCCTCTTTTATACCCTAGAATAATTTATTATCACCATTGTTCAAAAGAGTTACTATTTGTCTATTTCCTTGCATTTCTTCTCTTCAGATTCAGTTTTTTAAAGTTCTTCCATTTTTATGGCTTGCCGGTAATACAGGCTGGCACATAGCATTTGCTTCAAAAAAGAAAAAAAAAAGTAAATAAATCCCCTCAGGTTTTGGAATTTGAAACGGACACATGGTAACCCCTTTTATACCAGTCAGTCCACTTACCACAGTTATAAAGTTCAACCGATTTAGGCTGAACTCTGCCTTTTTTCCATCTTCCCTGTTCTTTGCCCCATCATCTGATATTCCAATTTATTTTCCCCATCTCTAAATAGAGATCCACATAATATGTTCCAAAATGGAATAAATTTCCAAGACAGTGTTCAGTGGTTTTTGGTTTTCTGTTTTACCCTGCAAAGAACATTAGCTATAAAGTAAACAAGCCCATGAAACTGCTTTCAACATATGGAACAGGTCTCAGAGCCATGAAGTGCAATTGAGGAAGTAGGTCATATTTGGCAGTATGAGTATACTCTACCTTAAACAAGGGCAAAGAGGGTTTTTTTTTCCCAGCAATAATTTAAGAAGTTGAAGACGAAGTGCATAGATATTACTAAAACTTATACATTGTAAAAATAACAGAGTAATGTTGGCGGTGCCAAGTTCAGAGGAAAGAGAAAAATCCAGAGAGCCACGTAAGGGGGCCACACATTTGTTCCCTGCCTGTTAATCTTTCTCTTCTCAACCCCACAATGTGAAGTTGTTTGGAAAGAAGGAACACGCATGAAAATACTTGGAATGTTATCATTTTGATGAAGTGGTTTTGGCCCTGATTAGAAACCTAACTAAGCAATGAGTAAAGTAAGATTTTTAAAGTTTTGCAAAAAGCATTTTTGGAAAAAATATAGCTTTCACATTAACAAGAAACTGTATAAAAATGAATTAGGTATTTTGTATCGTATATGAGACTTAAATGAATTCAGGTTTTTTGTTTTTATTTTTTTTTAAGGGAAAAGTACAGGCAGAAATGAAGGCGAGTAGGCAGGCAGGCAGAAAGAGAAAGAAGGAAGAGGTACTTTATTTTATTTTTATTTAGTTGTTCACACTGGTTGTGTCACCCCGGACCTGACCTGTGACTCAAACCTGGGTGTATGTGTCCTGGCTCCTTAGGAGGGGATTAACTTAACTGCTACTCCAACAGGGCATGCCAAATTCAGTTTTTAAAAGTAGTATAAAATATTGAGATATATTTTTTAAATTAACACTTTGGATTTTTAAGACCATTTATTGCCATGCCCATGGCACTCAGGCAACTGAGATGCAGACCATGTAAGCCCACAGACTGGGGTTCAAGACCCAGGTTCAGGGATTGAAAAAAAAATTAAAGTTCCTTTTTAGGAAGGTTGGTTTAAATAGAGAATTTTTCTCTGATTTATATTGTTGCTATAAGTAACATCTTAAAAAATTTAGTAACCTATTTATATGTTTATGGGTCAACAAATTTAAACTATTGGGAAATCAAAATAATTTGTTCATTTTTAGCACACATTAATGCAAAACTTTAACCAATTGTATGTATTTATACTTGTATAAGAAATGAGAATTATTGGTTAAGAGAAAAGTTAAAGGTATACAAATGTAAACCCTTATGAATCTTGTTGAATTTAAAGCTTTTGCTACAACTGAAGTTTATGTCTGGATTTTAATTGTTTTCCATGGGATTTCCAAATTTTTCTTCTAAAGGAAAATCAGGTTTTATAGATTAGTCTCATGTAGTTGCCTCACTGGCTTTGACCAAATTTTAATAATTTGGTGTGGAAGGAGATAGCCTTAAATGAGCTCTTTTATGTAACATTGTATAAATGGAATCTTGGATTTATATAGAAAATGAGGACTATTAGCACAATCCAGTCCAAAAGCAACAGGTGAAGAGATATACACAATAAATGAGGCCCTTTTTAAAGTGATTTCTGCTCGGTTATACACACTGGCAGAAATGGTACAAGATGTCATTTAATAACATTTAAATACAGATTTATAGCCACATTTAATACTGATCAGAGATTTAAGTTACATCTGAAGTCAAGTTGATAGAGTTAATAGATTAAAGTCATAGTACCTTGTTCAATATTTCATAAGAATATTTCATTTTGTAGTGCTGCTCAGAATTGAATGCTTTTCGCGTGTTTGTTTTAGAAACATTTATAGAGATTTTTTGTTTGTTTAGTTTTGTTTTTTCAGTCCTAATTGCCATTTTGCTGTGCAAATTTGTTTATGTTTCCAACAAACAGAGGATCTACCTGAAGGTGCAGGTCTTATTTATATTAATTGACTCTTGCATAGTTTTCCCAGCTGATCTTTTGAACATTTGCGTTTGTGACTCTCAGTCTTTTGATATTCTTTCTGCCTCAGGAAGATTAAACTATCCCAGTTTTCATTATTGCATGCTTCTAATTACTAAGGGACCTCGTAATATTAAAATTTGCATTTTCCAATTGTTTTGCAAAAAATAAATCTGCATCTGATTCTGTAGATTCAGTAGACTCCATGGTCATGTACATGTTACGTATTACTCTGAGTAATGATGCATAAAGTTTTGTTTTACTTATTAATTTGATCAAATTTTGTAAATTACATGTTACCACGGCAGGAAATGTGTTTCTCTTATTTCAGTTTAACATAAAGTAACATTCTATACATCCGAATTGTGTTTTTCTTACACTAGAATGCATTAACCCCTAAAGAACTGATATAATTATCTCAAGGATAAAAATAATAGGTAACATTTAATGAGGATTTATCATGCACTAAGAATTATACTAAGACTTCTTTGTGTAATGACTCATTTAATATTAAAACCCACATTAGTTAAATGTTATTTTCTAAATCCTAGAAATAAGGATACCGAGGCATGCTGACATTTAAGTAAATTATTCAAAGTCATGTAAGTTGTCAGACTATCATGTCAGAGGTCAGGTTTGAACCAGTCAATCCGGCCTCTAGAGCCCAATTAACTAACCATGGTAGTATGCTTTTTTAATGATTTAGAAAGTAGTTCAAGATCCTATAGTGCCTCTTGGTTGTCAGTGTCAACAGTTGTTGTGTTTTTATAGAGGGCGGGGCTAGATGTAATGGGTACTGAATAAATATTTGTTGAAAGAGCGTATGGATGAATGAGTGGGTGAATGAAGGAATGAATAGTTTGTACAAATGAGATGTGCTAATAGATAATTTAATTTAGCATTTGACATGTAATTTGCCATATACTTTAAGGTAATTCCATAGTCAACATTTGAAAATATGATTAATTTACACACCCCTGTGGCTCAGGCAGCTGGGGCACTGAGATGCAGGCCATGTAAAGCTTAAAGATCTAGGTTCAAGACCTGGGATCAGGGGAATATATATATATGTATATATATATATAGTGGTTCTATAGTGGTTGTCATTGTGATAACACAGACAGAAAAAGAATTATAAAAAACACACTAAACAAGAATGTGGGAGCATCAACATCAGAAATACATACAGAACTTGCAGTAGAGACACTTAGATTTCAAGTTCCAGGATATTTGAGTCTCTATACTTCAAGTCTTTCCATTCCCAGTGTTTTTGAAATTTATGCTGACTTAGTTGGAATTCTCAGTTAGATTCGGGGGATTTATTCTCTGCCACCTGGTTGCAGTGTAGCTAGTTACACCAACTGTGAAAGGAAAAAAATCCCTGAATTTCAATCATTTGGTAGTTCAGTATTTTCAGAATATTAATGCTTTCTAAGGAGGGTCAATTCCAAATAATCCTTTTTTTTCCCTGCTAAGAAATCTGAGTTTTGGGGAAAGAAAGCTAAATTCTTTGGGGAATGATAAAAAAGACTTAGATCCTGGGAAAGATCCTCTTGAGACAGGAAAGTGTGGGACCACTAAACTGAAAATGCCCTATTCCCATTGGCCCCTCCCAAGAGAAAAGGGAAATAGGTCATGAAGACTGAAATAAGGAGTGCTATTTGATAATCCCCTTGGAGATATCTGATGCATATATTCATGGCTTTTTGCAGTATTCTGTATAAGTAGTCATGCCCTGCTTGGTGATGTGGGCTTGATTTATTTGGGGGGGAGATGGAATGAAGTGGATAGATCTGTGAAGGGAGGCTGTGAGCAAGAAATGAGGTTCTGACTCTATCTGGTTCACACAGAGAGCCTGGATATAGTCTTCCAGTTTGTAAATTTAATCATACTGGAAAGTAAATCTTCAGAACCCTCTACAGCAAATCTTTATACAATTGAATCCTCAGTGTAGATCCCTGGAGGGCTGAGTAACAACTCTGAGTCTTGGGGGAGTCTGTTCACACCTTTGGCCTAAGGCCCTAATCAAATGCAGACTTCCTGGGGCCTTTCTGAAGAATACAGTGTAGTTTTGACCTTTATACTCCATTGATAACAGGAGGCCAAGGAAGGAAGCACCAAGGATTAGGAGCAATTCCCTTAAATGGACTAGAAAAAGACTGAACTGTCTGTCAGGGATCTTCCCAGGCTAAGGACAGCCAATTAGTTGACTTGGGGCGGGAAGCAAGGCATCCAAATTCATCTTCCCACATGGAACTCTGGCATGAGAATGCATAAGTGGTAAAGGGAGTTTTGAAAAACAATGCTAAGGAAGGGAGCTTCAGAGAACATGCAAGCAGTAAAGAAAAGCTTTAATTTTTTCACCTAATCGAAAATCTGTGCCTATCGCAGCAACCGTGGAGGTAAAAGGAAGCCTCTACTCTAAGGCATTTTATGACTCTTGGAAAACAAAACCCATGTGCAAAGAGAAAACAACATTGTTCTATGCAGAATGACGAATATAGGGGTGCCTTTGTGGAGTGCGGTACGCGCTCCATAAATTATTGTTCTATTGAATGAAATTGAGTAAGAGTTAGGGGAAGCGTGAATCTCTGGTTCATTAGTATTTCTCCAAAGAATATACCTGGTAATTTTTAATTAATGGAGCTATTGTTGAACTTTCAGGGAATTTCATATCAGAGCAAGGGAGAAATTATCAAATATATACCTGTGATTTGAAATATTTAACCCTTTCTAATATTTTAATTTAAGGGTACTCTTGATCCTCAAATGTGCTACTGTTCCTTCTCCCATCTCAGAGTCTTTGCATTGGCAGACCCCATCCCCTGATAGCAGTGTCTCTGATTCTCTTGTTTTCTGTGATTCTCTGACAAAATGACACTTTTTCAGAAATGTCTTCCCTGGCTACCAAACTAGCTTTGCTCTCAGGTCCTACTTGCAT
Organism: Solenodon paradoxus; assembly: GCA_004363575.1. Taxonomy (NCBI): domain Eukaryota; kingdom Metazoa; phylum Chordata; class Mammalia; order Eulipotyphla; family Solenodontidae; genus Solenodon; species Solenodon paradoxus. The sequence goes on from RJWH01000501.1 coordinate 676,754, forward strand.
GACCCACTCAATCCCCATCCTTCATTCTATTTGATAGTTTCATTTGTCCATGTCCTATTTCCTGTAAGAGTCAAGAATGTAGAGATATATATCTTGGTGCATGTGCCTAGTACTTTTCCTTGAACATGATAGGCTTGCAATAAATATTTATTTGACCTGTGTTATTTAATATTTCTTGAATGAATAAATGATGAAGTATTATAAAGATTATTCAGTAATTTTTGCATCTTATATATGCTATATGTTGTGTGTGTATATATATATATGTGTATAGATAATAGTGTGTATATTATTTTATGTTTTCAGAAAGATTTTAGTAATTGTCAACAAATGAAAAAGTATGATTTTCTTGAGAGTAATGCAGGGATAATGGTGACATCATTACTTTTTTTTCGTATCTAAAACCTCTTGTCTCTTGAAGTACATGCAAAATGTAATTTTTTCATTTCACATCTAGTCATGATTCACTTCCTTTCAGTGATAAGGATGGTGAAATTTTTTTTCTAAGAAGCCCCTAAAAGGCATTACTTTTTATACAAACAAAAAACAATAGGAAAAAGATATCACAAGAAAAACTATACACACAAAAAGGGAAATATTTTACCTACAGAAATATACTTTGAACAATCCTCATTTCTCATGCTGTTATTAAAAATATCTCTACTTGGATAGAACCATTTAGTTTCCATGCTGACTTCTCCCGTGAACTTTTTAAATTTGATGTTTGGCAGTGGTTTTATTTTCCTTGGAACTAGGTGCTGTGTAACATACTGTGAGCTGAAGGTTGCAATGTAGAAATTTTTTATTAAAAATAAAAGAGAAGAATTTATTCCATAAGGATGAAAATGTCTTACCATCAAGGAAGTAAGGATTTTCAAAATGCTTTTATAATGGACTGCATTTCTTTTCAAGGAAGTATACTTTGTTTCTTTGAAATAAATGTAAAGGTCATTACTTTGTCTATCCTGATAAATGGAGCTCAGAAAGGAAGAGGAAGGATACTCTATTTTTCTTTTTTAAGAGAATTGCTTCATCACATAGAAAGATTTGTTTGCCATGTGTAAGCATAACTTTGGTGACCTATATATCCCCAAACCTTCTGGTAAAATGCTTATTAAAATATCATTACCCAGAGGAGTAATCATAATTAAATAGCCAAGAGGGTATTTTTTTTTTTATAAATGATGAGAAACAAACTTTTTTTTTCCTTCCTGAATTAACCATGTATTCTTTATCAACTTTATATATTTGAATTTCTATTTTTTATTTATTTTCCTAGACTGAGGATCTTTCTGTGTTTCTCTGTGTCGTCTCTCTTTCTCTGTCTCTCTTTCTCTCTCTGTCTCTCTCTGTCTCTCTCTCTCTCTCTGTCTCTCTCTCTCTCTCTCACACACACACACACACACACACACACCTAGAACCTTCATATAACTAATCTTAAAATCATGAGCATTCCTTCTCCAAAGAGAGGTTCATGTCATGTTAATAAACGTTCTGTCCCTTTTGTCAGAATTTCCTGGGTATCATGTTGCTATTCATTTATCTAGAAAGTTTAGTCCAGATGAATTCACTAAGAGGGTGGGGGGACACATTAAAATCAGTTTCACACTTTCTACTTCTGCTTCTCATCGCCTGTGACCTGTTTCAGTCTTTCATCTAATCCCATCACAAGTCAACTGAGGACTTTGGTCATTTGCAGCCTAACAACAATCCCATTGTTTGGTTCAAAGTGTGTTTTGACTTCCTCATTGATAAAACATCAACATTAATTTGCACTTATTTCTGAATTTCATTTGTTCTGTTGTGCAAGCTCCCCTCTTTACTGTTTATCATAACTGACCAGTTTGTTCCCCTTTGTTCTAATCATCAGTCAAAGAGTGAGGCTAGGGAAGGGTTTTTGTCCTTCTGCAGGAAGACCAGTGAGCAAATGCTTCATTTTGATTTAAGTAATCTGCAATACTAAATTAGTCAGGCAGTTTATCATACTATAGATATTTGTTTTTTAAAAGGTTATGGAAAAAGTTCTGTTTATTATAATCTTTGGTCCATGATCTGAGGACTGTGCTTGTTTGTAAATTATCTGTGAAAACAGTAAAATTTCATATGTTATCATCAGCTAATATGAAACTTACCAGACTCCACTCCTCAACCTGCCCCCAAATCTGTCAGGTCTGCCATAATCATACCTGAGAGGAGTAAAACGGAGCCCCCCATTCAGCCTCTCCCATTACCTCTTTCTCTGCATTAAAAAAATATATAAAATTCTACAACAAACCCCATATAGTCAACATGAGAGTGATTAGTGCTAATTTTTGGTTCAGATTGTTTTGATAAAAAATAAAATTTTAATGGTAAAGCTCTTTTATAATTCCTTCAGTCCAAAGGGAAAAATATTCTGTTGATTTTCTTTGACTCTCCTTTCAATGAATGGAGAAAACTCCAGTATCGCATATCTCATCATTTCTGAGTTTATGCCTTCTTACATTATATTACACATCACATGTAGACTTATATAACCTTTCACTACTTTCACTACTTTGGAAAAAGCAATATTTTAAAATCTGCTTTGAAATCTTACCATATATTTGGTCAACTTAATCTTCAAGTATAATATGATAAACTAATCTATAGTATAAATACAGCATTAGAATAGATTGCCTTAAATCTTTGTCATTAATTGATTTGAAGATTTAAATTTTGGAGGTTTGTTTTATAAGTTCTGATCTATAGATTAACTCATATGTCTTCTGTAGTAAGTTATGACCCAATTGGGTCTTGGTTTTGTGAATATTTTTGCTCTTCTCAAATCTTTCTCTTTAAGATAACTAGTGGCAGAGGGCAGTGAATTCTGTGCTCTTCTTATTTTTTCTATACTGTAGAAGAGTTACATTCTTGACTTACTATCTCTCATCATCAGATATTTATTTCTATATATATATAGAAAGAGATAGATACAGTTACAGATATAGATATTGTGGATGATTATGTTTGCAAGATTTATTAACCTCTTTATTGTGATACTCATGCATAGTAGAATTTACCAAGTTATCTTATTAGTTTAAACTCATTAGCAGAGACAGTAATGGTAATAAGAACAGGCATTTATGAAGTGTTCTCTTCAGGAGATTTAGATAAAGAAGGGAAAAGAAAAGGAAAGCCTTCTGCTTAAGAATCACTTTTCTCTCATAGCGTACAGCTCAAGCTGATCATCTCTTAAAGCTACCCAAACCAACACCCTTCCTATTACTGTTCATTTTACTGAAGTAATATTGCATTATAACATACATAGGTTTCCGGTGTGCATCATTGTAGACCAGTATCTGTATACACTACAATAAACTCACCACTGTCTCATCATCTTGTTATTAAAGAAAAGTGTTTCCTCAGGTCTCAGTCAGATAGGTAACTGAAGGGAGTCCAGATTTGGTTTTGATAATTCTAGTGAACAGTTAATTAAATGTTCTTAATTTATATGTTTCTAAATCAGACTATTTCATTAATTGACTAAGGTTTATGAACCTCATTATAATCAACTTTAAATTAGTTTTAATGAATATTTACTAGCAGATGTAATACCATAGATCCAGAATTAAAAAAAAAAAAATTAACGAGATAGCAACTATGTTAGAATGCAGGTTTTTTATGTTGATTATCTTGACTAATTTGCCCCATTATATGTATTAGCCACATTATAATTAAATCACTTCAATAATTTCAGTGCTTGCAATAAGTAACTTTAATTTTTTAAATAATTTTGTTATTATACTATGTATATTTCTCCTATAAATTTTTAAATGACCATGAAAATCAAATATATTTTCCATATTATGATTTATTGAGTATTTCCCCTTTTGCTGGATAGCACAGTGATTAGCATACTGCAGTTACTGGATTTTTGCATTTTTATTTGTGGGTTCAAAAGATATGAATTTTAAGAGTATATAATATGTATTAAAATTGGTTTATATAGTGTCATTGTGTCTGTCTTTATAAGTATGTATGCTATATATTTTGCTATATACTAACAACATATATGCTTACTTAGCTCCTTATACCCTCAGCAGAAATTCAAGATTATGTTTGCTGATGAGGCCAAAGTAGTTGCCTAATTCTTTTTGTTGTTCTTTTTGTTGTTTATTATTGAATTTCTTTCACTTTTAACATCCTAAATATAATATATATCTTAAATAAATCTATTGACTATTGGTATTTATCTATTGTTTGTTTTTATCTTTCCCCATGTTATATGCTAGGGTTGCTGTGCTTTCAAACTTACAGAGCTCTTATGTACGATATGATCCTTTACCTGCTGTTTGTTGCACGTATATTATAATGTGATATTTAGGGAGACATCTTAAGATCGTGTATAGATGCATCAATTGCTTCCCTATGTGTTTTTATTCTTTAGTTGAATTTTTTTTCTTTTTGTATTCCAAGGTAGAATAAATATTTGCCTGGAATTTTTTTCTATTTTATTTGTATAGCATCATCTTAAAAAAAAAAAAAATACTTACTGATGTAACTTTGATTTACAAAATAATATAAACCTATATGTGAAGGTTCATCATTCCTCCAATACATGTCAACACCACATGCCTACCACCGAATTGCCGAAAGTCCTCCATCACTGGACCCCACCACCCCTTAGTGCCATCCCAACTTCCTTCCCCACTGGTAACCTTAGCTCTATTGCTAATGTTTAAAGGTTGGTTTTGTTTCATCTGTTTTTTTGTTACATTTTGTTATATTCCACATGAGTAAGATCATTCAGTATTTATTTCTCCTCCTGAGTTATCTCACTTGGCATAATCCCCTCTAGATCCATCCATGTTGTCACAGATGACAGAATTTCATCTTTTTAGAGCTGCGTAGTACCTCAATATGCATATGTGCCACATTTTCTTTATCCATTCATTTGATGGTGGGCACTTAGGTAGTTCCCAACTCTTAGCTTTTGTAAATAATGCTGCTATAACCTGGAGGTGCATATAATTCTTTTAAATTTACTCAATATTCATCATATTTCTTAATCATATTTTATTGCTGTAATTACCTGAGTTTATTTCAAAGCTGTCTACACATTCATTTATATTTTCAGTCATGTCATTATCTCATAATTTGGGTTAAAGTGATAATGTGTTATAATAACCATGACGGTGATTTCATTTCTTAAAATATTTTTAAATTCTTATAAGTTTATTCTCATATAAAATTTAGGTTCTTAGTTTTTCAGTTTCCCCCTCAAAAATAGAAGCTTTTGATTGAAACCAGCTTGAGCCTGAAAATTTGTTGGGTAGAACTGAACAGTTACAACTTTTATAGAATTTAGTCTCTTTAACCTGGAGCATTATATGTTTATCAGTAAAATATTATTATTTTCTTTAAGTAGTTATCAAAATTTTCTTGATAATGTTGCTTTGAAGCTGTATTTTTGGATCTCCTATTAACAATTTTTGCTTTTTTCTTGTATGTATTAAGGAGTCATTGCTGTTATCTAGGAAAGTTACTAATATATATATAAGTATGTTGTATAGTCTCTGGTAGTGAACTGACTTATTAGTGGTAAAGAGTTCTACTGGCATGCATGAGTAGTGAGTATACTGCAAAGATGGATGGAGTTTAGTTTTATCCATAAATATCTTGTATTTTCTTAATATCCTACTAGTTAAATATTATTTTCAATAAATAGCATCCTGTAAGCCTAGCAGCTCAGGTCTATTACCACTATGAGGACAACCTGGAATTGTGCTATAGTCTCTGTTTTTATGAAACTCTTTATTTGTAACTTTGAAGTAGATTTCACATTAAATACTTTCACTCCTTAGAATTCTCATCTTTGTGTGATATTACCAAGACAGAATTTTTAAAAATTAGGAATATTTGGCCTCTGGTTCTTTGCATTTGTAACATTAGATTAAGCTATACTGGGGGATTTCTCAACATATTTTCCTGATAGACTAGGAGCTTTATAAAATATGCAAGTAAAGCTGATCAGGGTGTGGCCTCTCTCTCTAGGATGTTCCTGACAAGGAACTGTAAATCTGTGCACTAAAAGACAGTGATAATAAAACATCTTCAGAAAAACTAAAGTTGACATAGGAGCTATCAAACTATAAATTTATTGCTTCAGGTGTGCTTACTATTCAGGGTGGCTATTTAATTATAAAATATATATTATATATAAAGATATTATATATAATAGATATATAAATATTTTATATATATATTGTACATATATAAAACCTAGTTTTCAAAAGCCTGAGGATACTTTAAAATGAAGAGTAAAAGCATTTGCCATGCAGTGTGCGTATCATTTGACTTACTGTAATTTATCTTACCTTACAGCTCATGGGACATTCAGAATGGGACCACAAACGAGGGCCAAGAGGATCCCAGGTACATTTCTGTTTCTTTCGTGTGTGTGCGTGTGTTTGTGTGTGTTTTGTTTCTTAATACCTTGAGCCATCAGTTTCTTAAAACAAAAAAATAATAGGAAGTGAGAGAGGAAGAGGTGAAATAATCATGCATTTGTTTTTATTTAAGTTAGCTGTAATTAAAGTCTGGTTTCAAATCTCAAAGGCAGATGCCAGTAGGTTCCTCCTCAGAGCTTTCTGGTATCCCAGATTGGTTCGTTTATATGAATGTAGATTTTATATTCATCTTCTCACTGCAAATGTGTTTTGATCAGTAGCCCACTCTCTTGATTTTACTCACTTCCTTTGATTTTACTTACTTCTGTTCCCTCTGTTTCCTTCTTTTCTCTATCTTCATGTTTTTGGTTAAATATTTTGAAATATAATCAGAGTAAACCCTGAACTAATTACGGATTTTGTCTCTAAATTAACTGTCTTCATCTTAGGGAAACAGAAAGATGAAAGGACCTATTATTTTTGAAAAGAAACAAATTCTAAACCTTTCTATGTGACCAGACTGTTTTCATTGTCCTACTTTATGTCTAAGGCAAGGAGAAAAGCTTCCATGACGCATTTACGCTATTTAATGACCTAATTAGACAATGTGGATTTGTTTTGCTTCCATAATTACTTTGCCTGACAGAATAAAGGCTGAGTTTTACACTAAAAAAATTATCTCTCCTCCAAGAGTAGTTTGTGAAGAAATATAAAAATCATTTCTCTCATAGCAACCTATGTTTACCTGACTATAAACATGCCAAATCAGAATTAAGTGGTTGGAACAGTTTGCCTTTACATTTTGCCACTGAAGAGTATGATGAAAGGAAAGAGAGTTGAGTGTGCAGTGCTGTGTATTCGAGTTCATTGTTAAGAATTTTTCAGAGCCGACATGCATCTTGCTGCCATTAAGTTTGTATGGATCGCTGTTAAGTGGAGGTCACTGGGAAAACAAAACCAAGTCAGTTTCTTGTTTTCCATTAAGGTTTTAATAGCTGTGCTTTTATTTTTGTCCATAATCAGTTTGACTAATAAATAATGGAAACATGTCCAGTTAAATTAGGTTTATCCAAGAAAATTTATGCCTTACTATCTAATCCTCACTCTGACTTTCCTTCTGCATTTTCTCTGGTAACTGTTCTTTGTCATATTTTAAAGCAGATTTTACTTTAGTGTCAGTTGTGAAAGGATGAAATTAATGTATCATTAATACTTTATAATTCTAAACCAAAAAAAAGTACAGATGAACCTAAGTAAGAACTCCATGGTTTCTGATGACTATCACCAGAGACATTTTCATATTCACAGATGCCACATGACTTGTGGACATCATCCTTCAAAGTAAAATGACATAGTCTTATATAGAGAAAAATAATATTACTTAAGATTAGTTATTTTTACTCCCCATATGACCTATTTAGATATAATTTATGTCCAGGATTTCATTTAATCTCTTTGCCTATGTATATTGAAAAAATAAGGATGTTATCTGTGTTAAATTTAAACATAAAAATCCCATAATAATTTTTTAATTTCCAGATTTTGCACAGAGCTAGAAAACTTCAGAATTCTAAATACTCACACAAAATACTTTCATAAAGTTTGATCGTATTTAAAAGCCTGAGATGGTTCTATAAAACCAAAGGCATTAGAATATTCTAGCATGAATTTCTTTTATCAGCATCAAGGTCTTTCCTAGACCTCTTGACTCACTAAATAACTATTCTAAATATAGCACATCTTTGTCTCACTTTGGTTCCTCAACTCAGAGAAAAATTGTCAAGTAAAAACCCAAACCAAAAAATAAGAACAATAATTACAACAAAGACCATTATTCCTTGGAAATTCCAAATAAATAAAGCAGTAAATAATAATAATCTCTTAACTAATTCTAATTTCCCACCTAGGAAAGACAAAGAATTTTTGCTTAAATTATTGATTCCTCCTTATCCTGTAATCATTTCCTTGGACAATATGTCTAAAATCTTTCACCTACTCAAAGGAAATTTCAGACAAATTGCATTTGAGCACAAATCTCTTAATATTTTACTGATAGTCAAATCTAAGTTTAGTTTAATGGAGGACAGATTTTTAATCACTTGCTATTTGTGCAACTCTGGAAGATCCAGCTTTTAAAAAATCTGAATAACTAAGTTACTATTTTTTAAGAGCTCACAAGTCATGGTTGAATATAGAGCAATATTTGAATAAATTTATATTATATGGCATATATCTATATGGCACATTGGTAAATGCAATATTAAATATATAAACAATGTATGATAGGAGTTTAGGTCAGACCAAGTACCAAGTATTTGTCTACCCTTAGTAGATATGGGAAATATGTGTAAGTCTGAGTCGAACATTCAAGGATGGAGATGTTTTCAGAAGTTTGAAGAGGAGGCTGGGAAAAGCCTGAGTGTAAGTCTGAACTGACAGTGTAGAAAGTGTTTAGATGTGTATGGATGTACCTTATAACAACTTTTAGTAATCACTTACTTTATGAGGACTGTTGCAAGAATTAGTATGAGGAAATGAGTATCATATGTTATTGATTAGATGTGAAGGGGATGGAGGGTCAAGAGTTTGAAACTGACCGTTTGAAAGACCAGTGCTAGGAACACAGAGCAGTTTTAAGGGAAGATGATAAATTCAGTGTTAGCTGTGTCAAGTGAGTAGTGAAGGTGTCAAGTCTAGAAGGGTATATGTCACAAAGACATTAACTAGACTTACTGTGATGCAATATGTCCAAATATCAAGTCATTACATTGTAAACTTGAAAAGAATATAATGGTACATGCCAATTAGACCTCAATTTTAAAGTAGAAATTTCATGCAAATAACTGAAGTACCATTCTGGTGTTCTAGAGCCAGAGAGAGTAGCAGATGTCAACTGGGTATTCCAGGCATACATGTGACAACTATATCAGTAAACAGTTCGGGAGAAGGATATCAAAACATAAAACAGAAGGAAGGGTGAATCTTGAGAAAGGGTCATTGAAAAGACTGAAGAGTCTGGAGAGAGAAATAGAGTGCATACTTGGTCTTAAGAGAGAAATGCTGTGCAATCAAAAGCAGTGTCCTATCAACTTATCATAGAAGCCTGAGACCATTGACCAAAGTTCAAGAAAATAAAAACTCATGGAAAAGGCTTTTGGATTTGGTGATTAGTAGGATACTAGCCAACAATGAGAATGCAGGTTTGATCAAGAAGAAGTGGTAGAAAGCAGAATACAGAAATTAAGAAGAATTGTGTAAAATAGAAAGTTCTCTTAGGAAAGCTTTTCTTCCAAAGAAAGTTATGAAAAAACAAGAGGTGGCAACAGAAGTGAGTGAATTTTCTTTTTTGTGCTAAGGTGACATGTGCCTTAGACACAAAGAATCACTGCAGACAAGAAAACACTGAAAAATTTCAATAGTGATCTGTTTGGGAACTGAGAAAATAGTATGGTTCAGGGAAGGGAATGATATACTTTTAAAATGGCCCTTTAGGTCTTTTTTAAAAAATTAATATTTATTGAAGTAAATTTGATTTACACAATAAGCCCATATGTAAAGTTTCCTCATACCTCAAATATATGACAACACACTTCTATGCCCACCACCAAATTATCAGAACTCCTTCACTATTGTCCATTGGACCCCAACATCGCTTGCTCCTTCCTCCATCCCATTCCCTACTGATAGCCTCAGTTCATTGTTAATGTCCAAGGGTTCGTTTTTGTTTTGTCTGTTCATTTGCTTTGTTTCTTTATATTCCACATATGAGTGAGATCATCCAGTATTTGTCTTTGTCCCTCTGACTTTCTAATTTAACATAATCCTCTCTGGTTCTATCCATGTTGTTACAACTGACAGGATTTCTCCTTTTTAGGGCTGTGTAGTATTCCATTGTGTATATACACCACATCTTTATTTATTCATCTGGTAATGGGCACTTAGGTAGTTTCCAATTCTTGGCTATTGTAAATAATGCTTCAGTGAACATGGACATGCATTTATCTCAGCAGATTAGTGTTTTTGTGGGTTTTCTTTAGGTAAATACCCAGGAGTGGGATGACAGGATCATTTAGGGTTACCATACTTAGTTCTCCAAAGTTATATTAATCAACATTATCAGAAGAAGGTGTGCCTTTATGTCAAAATGTATCATATAGAAAAGTACACATTTTTTGAGGACTCTCCATATGTCTTTCCATAAAGTTTGCACCAATTTACAAGCCCATCAAAAGTGTAAAAGTATTCCCTCTATGTCCTTTCATGTGTTTTTCTGACTCTCCACCATCCCTATCCCAAACCCCAAATCCAGTCAAATCCCATTCAGAAAAATTGACTGTGTTCACCCATGAGCTGTTCAATAGATCTACCAAAAAGCATGAATAGAGAAGCTTTAGAATGAAAGTATAGACATTCATCCTAGAACAGAAAGGAAACATAATAGAGAGAGATAATACAAAATGAAAGAAATGCTGTTAGCCTAATGACTAATTTTCTTGACAGAGAAAGGACAGGTAAAGCTGAAATTATGATAATGGAAAATCTTGAATGATAGATAAGATATGGAGTAAGTATTATTTAGATATCTAAAAAAGGGGATAGCTTGATTCTGAGCACCAAGAAATGCCTAGCAGAAAGCAGAGCGCTGTTCCAGACCTGAATGGGTAGTCTACAAGACAAATTTTCACCTAGAATGTCAGGCACTTTTTTAGTCTTTGAGGAGTCAAAAATAAACAAAAAAAAATGGGCCTTCTAGAAAAATATATAATTTTAAAAGCTAGTCTTAGCTCAGAGAATAAGAAAAAAGCAGCTCATATTGTAGACATTAATCATTACCAGGACAGAGTTGAAGCTTCTTCTAGCTATCCACCTGGTGCTTACTAAATAAGAGATTTTCTCCAATATGACTTAATTCTCCAAAATTATATCAGCTTTATCACAAATGACAAGAAGATGTGCCATATGTCAAATATGTATCATATAGGAAAGCATATATCTTGCTTCAGTTCAGCACTTAATTGCATATAACTCTCTAAACTCGGAAAGAATTTTTTCAAATTAATTTCTTGACTATTCTCAAAAATTCTGTGACATAATTTGTCATCTCCATTAACAGATTTCTAGTTGATTTTTCTGCTCCTTTTCTGTTTAAAGTATGTTCTCTCAAATAGTAGGCCATCAAGATAGGGGAAGATGCTAAGTGACAAACTTCCAGCAGCATGAAGAACCCTTCGATGGCAGTGTTCCCGGGCAGGCCAAATTAAGTCTGGGGATGATATTCTCAGACAGCAATTAGTTGGGATTTTTTCTCTTTAAATTTTTGAAGAAAAGTTTTCCAGTGGGAAGTTAAATAAATGAGGCAGTAGAAAATTGCTCTCTTCTGAGAAGTTTAAAAATAGTAGAATGGGATTCCAAGGGGTCGGTGATTTTCTTATCACATAGCTGAGAGTCTTTGTGGGAAAGGTTACTTCTGTGTGTGAATGTCCTAACATTTAGGAACATACTAGGAACCAGCATGATCTTATTTATCAATAGTTTGAGAGTAGCAGGTTCTTTCATCTTTTAGTATTATTTTTTATAACTGACTGCCAGCCAACCGTTATCAACTAGACTAAAGGTCCCTGTGGAAGCAACAGCTTTTTGTGAAATTGGTCTAATGTTTGGAATCTTTCTTTAGACAATGAAATTCTGCTTTGTATGTTCCTAAATAATTCAAGTGTTATATGTATAATGCAATAAGATAGCTGAATATGCTGGTGAAGAACAGGCTCTTAGAGGCACTAGATGTGAGTATGCTTAAAATGTAGTTTCCTAAATTATTTAGAAGCATGGCTTTAATTGTTAGCCAATTATTGAAGACCCCAAACTATAAAACTTCTAGAATAAGAAGCATCTACCCAAATCACCTTGTTTTTACATCACTATTTTAAGTCATAAGGATCTATTTTGATGGAAATTCAGTATACTCCAGTATCTTGCCTACTTGGGCTTTAATGTTTACTCTTGAGTCAGATCTACACTATTGAGCAGTCTTTTTACCCTTTCCCCACTCTTCTGTGAAGTTGCTTTTATCCAGTTATAATTTAATTTTATGTCTATAATTTGCATCTCTGGACTTCGCAAGACGTAGTCTTAGAAAGTTGGACCTGGAAGGGATAATTTTGAACAATGTCCATCCATCCATGGTGTCAGGAGGATAGAGATAATGCTCTTTGTTCTTGTCCCCACAGAAAGGAAAATGGTGTTTCTCTTTAACATCTGCTACTAGGGTTTCTTACTTCTCCAGTAGCTCTCGTCTCTACCCAGTAGATACCAGTAGCAGTCTCTCTACCCTGCAGTTGTGATGACAAGGTCTCTGGACATTATCAGAGTCTCCTGGGAGGCAAATCACTGGAATCAAAGCAGAATCTATCTGACATGCATAGAGAAAATAGTAAATATATCTTTACTGATTAATTTCGACATTTCACATGGGAAAATGCTTCCTTAAGAAGTTATGCTTTCACGTTCCACCTTTAGTCGACCAAACAGCAGTTTTAAAGAGCATATTCATTTCCCTGTGAGGTAGCTTCCTTGTAGTAGAATCACCCTCTAGAAAACTAGAGGGAGTGAGGAAGGCATACTCTCCACACTTAAGCAATGAAGTGATTCAGTGTTGCAATGAGAGAGAGAGAGAGAGAGAGAGAGAGAGAGAGAGAGAGAGAGAGAGAGAGAGAGAGAAGAGAGAGAGAGGCTGTGTGCATGCAATGGTTGACAGAACTTGTGTTTCTGGTGAACAGATGGATGACTTGAGTAGGTCACTCTTTAGTAAAGTCCTCAGTCCTTCTAAAAGGGCGCTGATGAGCAGGAATCAAACAAGCTCACAGAAATAAAAGGGCAAAAATGCCTCTGACATTTAGTCTACCTGTCCCCCCATGTTTATCGATTAGTAGAGATGTTATTTAATGTTTACTGAATGACCCTCTTCTCTTGGAGACTGTGGGCATCTCTCACATAACACATGTACTGCCTCACATTTGATTTTCACCAAACCAGAACTTTCTGGTGCTTTATGTGAAATAAATTAAAGCTATAAAACAAGTGACTGTTGATGACAGGTGTTTATCTGAAGGAGCTAAAGAAATAGCTAAGGCAATAGATTTATAAGCATATAAAAATATGTTTGGAAAGAAATAAAAACAATAATAAAATCTAATGCTTTAAACTACATTTTTCTGGCTGCTTCTTCATTTGCAGTTTTTATTATATTCTCCTTCTTCCTTTTTTTTAAGTTTTCTTGGCACTAAGAAAATTAATTCAGGAATGCATGTATATTACATATAAGTAGCTATAGACATACAGGAAAAATAGAACCTAATCTTGGAGTGCTAAGTATTTGTCTTATCCTTACTAGAATAACAAAGACAAGATAGGCTCTTCACTTGAGAACAGTTTATCTTGAGTTGTAATACCTGACGAGGGGAAATAATTTTTATTGCATGCATAGAGTAAGATCTTGTTCTTCATTAATTTTGAAAACATATCCTAAAAGCACAGTTTTTTGAGGAGGGACTAGAATTTGTTGCTTTACCAGATAAAACAAAAAGATTGTGATGAATATCACTTCATTTTCACAGGAGACAAAAATCTAAGACTAGGACTAACCATCAACTAGAGTAGGTGAAGGTAAGGTGAGGGTTGTTGGACATCTAGAAGAACGGAGGATGGAAAGGGCAGATCCATGCAATGGAAATGGGAAATAATTGCTATTTTAAAATGAATGTGGTCACCTATTATGGTATATGTATACTAACAAAAGCACCAACATACAGGTTCTGGTATTTTCTTGCACAATTAATAGAAATTTGAGAGCGAATGCTTTAATTTTTTTTATTAATCCAGGTTTATATGCATCTCTAATATATAAAAATCATATTTATGGCATAGGAATTTTTTACTCCCATTCTAGAAGACAACTGAAAGTTTATTTAATAACATTCCTGCATAATCTTATATCATTAAAGCTACTGATTTCTTTTTACAAATCTGACACTGGAGGAAGATTGTATGCCGGTTCTGTTCTCAGCATAAATGTTTCATTGTGTATAGAACGTAGCTACTGTGTAAAATTAGGTAAATCAAGAAGACTGGATTTGGAATTTGGAATAACCCAGGAATAATTACAAAGCAAAACCCTGGAACAGCATTAGAGATATTAGTGAACTTTAATTATTTCAAAAGTCATAAAACTGAAGCCTGCTGTCAGGTTTGATTTTCCAGATCACAGAGGGCTTTTTTTTTTTTTTTTTTTTTTTTTGTGGTGATGCATTATGCAACGACCACTTACTGGAAAACTCTTGAGTGTTCGAGCTAAAGGGTGTCCTTATTAGAAATCTACAGGTTATCAAACTTGAAATAGTTGGTTTACTGAGTTCTATAGCCCTATGGTTTAAATAGTTCTGGGTGACAGTTCACACTTGGATGTCTAAACTATTTCCATTTTAGAATGCTGTAACCATATTCTTTGCAAATGATTTTAACTCCCAGTCTACAGAAAGTTGTTTACATAGCCTCAGTGATACACACTTAATAAAAGAGCAATTAAAATAGAAGTTTGGCAGGAAAAATTCTCAGAAGAAGATTGTGGGTGAGACAACAGATGAAGTAGAAATTTCAAAAGCAAACCTACGTGATGGGTCAGGAAGACAAAGACGTGCAAACAGATATAAAAGTTCTAGTTCCCTTGGATTGGGAACTGAGCAATGGAAAGAAATTGTCTTGTCAAAGATGTTACAGAAGAAGCCCAAAGGGAAAAGAATAAGTAAATAGAGAAAAGACCACTTAACAAAGCACAATAAGGTGCCAGCATTGCAGGCCTTGTTGAGTTTAGGAAGGTAT
This sequence comes from Solenodon paradoxus, assembly GCA_004363575.1. Taxonomy (NCBI): domain Eukaryota; kingdom Metazoa; phylum Chordata; class Mammalia; order Eulipotyphla; family Solenodontidae; genus Solenodon; species Solenodon paradoxus. The sequence continues at coordinate 692,038 of RJWH01000501.1, forward strand.
GTAAAAGCCTTTCATCCGGGTTTCTGATGTGGGCATTGGGAGTGTCTTAAAGGCAGCCTTATGCCATTGTCTGCAGTCAGGATTAAGGTCACCTCATAGCATAGCTTGTTGACAGTTCTCTGGGACTTCAAAACTCTGCCAGTAAGTTGCCCGTTCATTCTATTTTTAAGCCTTTGTATGTATTTGAAAAAGTATTCCACTGAATCACTTGTGAAATGTAATCCTAGGACAATTTTGTTTTTCTTCTTAATGAGAAATATATATCATATAAATATCACTATGTATTTATAATGTAATAAAATATATTTAAATAAACATTATTTAGCAAAAATTTAAATGTAAACTTGAAATAAGAAATAATATTGATCTTTTCTTTAAATAAACGATAGGCTTAAATGCTTCACTAAGAGTACATTATGTGTAGTCTATTAGAGCCAAAATGGATTCTCTTGTGCAGACACGAAAAAGGGAAATTTTTAATTATGGATGTTATTTCACTTTTAATAACTATTTCTAAATAGTTTAATTCTAGTAGTTTTTTTCTCATGCTGATTATGAGAACCTAGCACATAACAGATTTTTACTAAATTTAAAATGAAAACATGTTGCACTTATCAACTTAGATTTTAATTTATTCATGTAACTGTTGGTGACCCAGAGTGTCTTGAAAAAATTTCTTTGAATTCTTTTTAAAATTGTTTTATTATGTCTTTTCTTTTGTTTGCACTGCTATATGATTTTTAGGATATTGAATTCATACCTCTGTGCAGATCTCTTTTTTTTTTTTTTTCAAAAGGAAAGGTACAGACAGGAATGAAGGTGAGTAGGCAGGCAGGATAAGAGACGAGGAAGAAGCATTTTATTTTTTTCGTTGTTTACGTTAGTTGTTCTTGCCAGTTCTGAGGCGTGAATTGGGGTCCTTGGGATGCATGTGAACTGTGCTCCACCAGAGGTGGCAGATTTATCCACTACTCCACCAGGGTGCACCAGTCTGTGTGTATTTCAGTTTGTAATGAAATATAGCAATCCTCCCAGGATTTAGTGAAATTATTTCTAGACATTATAATAAGGCTCCAAAGCCCTTTGTCTTATTTATGCTCGTTTGCCTTTTGACACCTCCGGAAGGCACACTGGTGAGCTGAGTATCGCTCATGTTAGTGTCTGTGGTGCTGTGTTAAGGTCGTTGTTTATTACTTGAACTGTAAACCACATCCTGTCTAAGGGAGAATTTGTCACGTTGGATGAGGAGATGCTAGTGTTCACATATGTGCTTTTCCATGTTATAGGAACCTGTTGTGTTCTCTTTCTCAAGGCCAGTGTGGCGCCTTCCCCCTCTTCTCTTTCCCTCCTCCCTTGTGATGGGGAATTACAAGGGCAGGAGTGATAGGGCACTGAGAGCTGAGGTCTGCATGAGGAACTTAGTGGAAACTTGGGACACATGATGTGACCAGGCCTTTCACTATTGCTTTGCCATTTATTTGGCTGCAAACCAATGGAACAAACTGAACTTGGCATTGCTATTTCTGTTCAAAAAGAAGAAAAATATATAATTTTACCATTTCTTATGTTTTGGTCTTGGCACTGTGACTTTTGTTTATGGAAAAAGACAAGAGAAGAAAATGCATTATTTTAACTTCACATGATAAATAATCATACCAAGATAAAATTTCCTTTAAAAGTATTTATTATTTTCCCCATCTTATTACCATGCATATTACTACTCATTCAATTCAAGCATGAAATATCATTATTTTCTTTAAATAACTATATAGATTTAAATACAACACTAAGATTACTTTTTGCATGTTCCATTAGATTTCACCTAGTTCCCATTATGTATGCATCAGTAAGGAAAGTATCTAATTATGAATGTTATTTCCTTTTGATAAACTCATAGAACAAAAATTAAAAAGTAGGTATACTCTTAATAAAAATTATATATCATACTTATTGTAAAGCTCCCTTATGAGTACTTTTTAAACAGTATTAACTACTTTAAAATATTTTTATCTTGAGTTAATTTTTACCAAATAACAAGGAAAAACAGTAATATGAGTAATGTGTATGATTTTCAAATGGTCAGTGGAAATTGTTTTTTAATCATTTTATACCCCTGTGGTCATGAAATGTTTATTTGGTAGACACAGACAGGAAGTGAATAATTTATTCTAGCAGTATATTATTCATATATGTGCATAGTTAGCACTATATTAAATATCAAATAGTGAAGCCTTTCTGTTTTTTTGTACTATAAAATATTTCAAAGAGTAAAATGCAGTGAATAATGTACAAAAACCATATACTGACCACTTACATTTAATAACTTAATAGTATACTAATATTTGAATTTCATTAATGCTAGCTAGATGATTGCTTAAATTCTTACTAAAACTTTTCATAGCATATGCAGTTTTTTATTTAATAGATATGTTTCACTACATGAGATCATGAGGGAATACAGAGAATGTGGAAAAAAATTAAAGTGTGGAAAAGAATTAGCGAATTTAGAAAGGAGTAGTCTTCAAGGAGAGAAGCAAGATGTATGTGTAATCAGAGTAGAGTGATAAATATGTATTCAAGAAATATCAAAAAGTAATATCAGTAACATTTGGAACAGACTGATGGATGCTCTCTATATTTATATGTGTCCAGAAATGGGTTAATACAATAATACTCAGGTGCAGTCATAAGCATGCCCTGTATTAAGAATAAAATTATTATCTCTTTGGAGAAACCAATAAAAAAATACAGTAGTTTCATAGCATAAATATTTTATTCCAAATAGATTAGCATCACTAATCAGACTTGAAATTGTTTGAAGTCCCATGTTAAAAAAATCTTCCCAGTAATAGTTATCAGATCAACTTCTTAAGATCAACCTCATTTTGAAAAACTATAAAATTGGAAACATTATTCTCTTGCTATGATGTTTTCTAAAAGTATTACTTTCTATACAGTGTGCATAAATATTTAGTGTTTATTCTAAAAACTTAAAAGTAAGTTCTATATATTTGTATTTTAGAAGTTTATGTGGAAGTTAGGGATACAGATAGTGTATTTCTTCTTTCATGATTTTGTGAGAATTTCATATAAGCATACATACAGTAGTTTCTGCAAAGTATCAGAACAAAATAAGAATTGTTGAATCCATTTAAGCACCACTCTATTAATGCTTTTTCAAGATTAATATAAACAAAAGCATACATTCTTAAATTTGGTGTTAAAAATGGGATATGTAACTAATGTACGGATGACAAAATTTACAATGCTTTTATTAACTAAACTACAAATAAAGTGTTAAATGAATAAGATTAAAGACAGAGAACTTTTCTGCACTTAACTTTTTAATAAACTTCCGTTATTGACAACATCTGCCATTTTAGAACTGGGTCGACTTCATGCCCTTGATCTTATGACTTTCCTAACAGCAGGAGCAACAGCCTTGATCTTCGCCAGCAGTGGAAATTAAGGTACATATAGCAAAACTATCCAGCAAAATCTCCACTTGCCCAAAGGTGCCTGCAGTATTGTATTCAATTCTGAATGCTAAATTTCAGCAGAGTATAGAAAAGCTGATGACTTACATGGAAGATCTGCATGTTTAGAAAGTGTGCTTTGTGGAATCATCAAGTGTTAAGATATAGAAGGGAAGTGAGTTGGGTTTTTTCATTTCTTTTCATAGTCCTATAAGAGACTATTTGGACTATTGGAAAGAACACAGGTGTTGTCAGATTTTGAGCATGAGGATGGCATTTCTGGTAATTTAAATGGGCTTAGAAATAAAAGAATATAAGGTAATAGTTTTCCTGAATATGAAGCTGTTTAAATGATTGTTACAGCAAAGTGTCTAATTAGAATAGATGAGCTGACTTCAGAAGTGTCTGTCTCCTCATTGTTTCTGAACAGTGATGAAGACCAAGATACTAAAACTCTGTGTCCCCTAAGTTAGTGCGTATCTCGGTGTGCCTCAGAGAAGGGTCCTGTAATTGTGCTTAGTTTGATGAAAATTGCAAGATCTAGGCAAATACATTTTAGACTCAGATCTGGACTGCATTCTGTCCAGAGAAGTACAGTTAGTTCCCTTTGGGGAGCAATTTTAAAGCAGTCATTCCCATGGATTAACAATGTCCATTCAGTATCGCCTGGGGAGATTCTCATTGACAAGGTTTTAGATTGAATTAGGAAAGCTTTAAGACGTTTCCCAGGTGATTGAAGAAGGGTCCACATTTTTACAACATTGACTTAAAGGGAATGGAATGGACAGTGAATGGATTTTGGTGCCTAAAGTAATCTCTGTCTCACTCTTGTCTGAAATTGTAGGGTTACAATTTCCTTCCTACTTCTCTCTTGTTCATCCATAAATTATGGGAGCTTTCCTCCTTTTATTGATATAATTCATTAAATTATTACTGCACATGAAGCATAATTACAATAACTTTTGATGAGGGTATAAGGGCATAGGAATGAAGGTTCTGAATGTGGGATTTGAAAGACAGGAGACATCATTGAGGATTGATACTGGTTTCTCAGTCTCCATCTTTCTGATATCAGAGCAAGGATGTTGCTGTTACCAAGATCAGTTCACATTGAGATCTATGTGAGGAAAGTCCTTTGCATTGTACTCTTATACATAAGCTCTCTCTAGCACTTGAAATAAACTTCTACACTCATATCAGAATGATTACTCCTAAATCTAGACTTGACTATGCCACTCAGATAACTTTCAAGTAAAGACGAGAGGAGACCTCTTATTTTTATGACTCCTAGCCTTCTAGCATCTTCCCTCCTCTCCAAAACAGACCAGCTTTTCTGTACCTTCCTTGAATGACTTCATGTAATTTCACTTGTCTGTGCTTTTACAAGCACATATTCTCTGCCTGTAATAAATGCCTTTCTTTTGTCTTAAATCTCTCTTCAATACAGTTGAAACATTGAATACTAACTTCTCTTTAAGCATCAACTATGCCCCATAATACATTTTCATCCATTATACATTTATTTTGGAACTTAAAATAATATGTAAATTTTCCCACTAGACTAAAACTTCATATTTAGGAATTGTGTCTTGCTTGAATCTCCTGTAATGATTACCACTCCAATGTTGTTCAAGAAATATTGACTCATTGAATAAGTGAATAGGGAAGAACAGTGTGACGAGCACATGGAAATTTCATCTACCCTACTTCACAGTCTTCCTGTCATGTGTTCTACTTTAATTTGATGATAACTGGACTTCCAGTCAGTATTCTAAAAGCATATTTTGAAGAAACTATAATTGTTCTGAAATAGTCTAAACTTTAAGAACTCTTGTTATCGATTATTCATAGCGGCAATATTTGCTGAACTGTAGAACTACTACTAGTCAAAAGTCTAAATACATTTTTTTCTATAAGGATTTTCAGTAGAAATTATATTAGAGAGGAGAGTTATTGAAGACTTTTAAAAACAAGAAATCCAGAAAGTAATAAAATCCAGTTTATAAATAATTTGTTTGGCTTATTTCTTAAGTACGTAACTAGGTTAATTTTTGACAACAAAAAACTTGACCTGGGACTAAAAAAAAAATTCACTAGGTTCTAGAATGACTTTTTAGGTAGCCTAAAACTACTTTAGAATGTTAGCCTAAAACTACTTTAGAATGTTAAACAGAGTATTTTATTAGCTTGGAACTCTTCACTGAATTCCCAAATGAAAATCCAATCTTTATTCCCCAAAGTAAATGATTAAAGTATTGTCAAACTTTATAATCTTGATCTCCTGCCAAATCTACATTTATTCAGAGATTGACAATGTCCTTCCTTCTGTGTTTTTCCTGTTTTTCTTCTCCTTGGTTTGCATATTTAGAGTTTTTAAGTTGATATATTAAAGTTTATAGAACATGAAGTCTATGAAATCCTATGACCATGGCAGGGAGTAATAAATGTCTCTTGAAAGAATAACCATGTGAGCAGGTAAGTCATTCATATACAAGATATACAAGTAAGTAGGTACTTCAAAGAGAGCATTCATATTCACCACCATGGTCACTGAATGCTTATAGCTCCAACACGCAGACCATGCTTTGCTTAGATATTCTTTGTAAGATGTATGAACTATATGATGAGAAATATGAATCCCTCATACATCCACTCATTGTAATTGTTGATGTTTCATCTCCCATTCACAGAATGAACTGGAAATTCTTCATGCCTTTTCTTTTCATTGACTTTGACGATAATTTCCCCTATGAGCTAAGTAATTTCTCATTGTTTCCTGTAACAAAAGAAACAATGTAAAATAAAATATTTAAAAGATATCTTTAGTTAAGCATGGGAAAAGAATACCAACATTAATTGAATATGGATTTGCTGGGTTTTGTGCGTGTGTGTTTTTTTGTTTTTGGTTTTTTTTGCCAGATATTGTGCCAGTTACTTTACTCACATAACTTAATCTACAAATTAATTCTGGAAGGTGGGTGGTAAGGTATGTACTCAGTTAAGGTTTCCAAGCACTTTCTGTAGGGGTTGCAGTGTTAATGGCCAGGCAGTCTCTTGAAAAACAGGACAAAGTGTACCCCTTGTGAAGCTCCCACTCTAAAATTCTAGGTACCATTGCACCTTTGCAAGTGAGCAGACCATCTTGAGTAGTTTAGTTGGTCTGCCAAATAGCACAGAACTAGAAAGAGAGGAGATTGTGTTCAAAATGGTTTTTTGTTGGTTCTGCAGTGCTGTATAACATCTTACTAAGATCTATGGAAGATCTGATTAATCATGAAACCATCAACATATTTTATCAGATGAGGTAAAAATTCTTTTTTATATGGATGTCGATTGCCATCTTTAAAAACTAATTTTTATAAAATGAATTGTGAAACCTTAATTATAATTAGGAACATATAATGTCATAATGGAGGTTATAAGAGTCTCAGAAGTTTAACTTCATGGTCAATCCTTGAGTGGTGTGTTTCCAAACAACCTTATGAATGTCGAGGAAATAAATATTGCAGAATTTCTTTCTGAAAAAAAAAAATGGTGGTTTCAGCCAACAGAAATATACTACTGCATTTTCTGTTGCCAAGCCTACCTTACATAAATTCAATTTATTATGTATAGTGCATGAAGAAGTTCAACTCCAAACCTGGACTACTTTCATCTTTCCAAGTTGAGCATGTTTGCATTAGGAATGCTAGGAGGTTAGTTTATTTATGATGAAATAGAAATAATGAACTGAATATGAACTTTGGAAGACCTCTAAAAGTGCTGCAACCTGTAATTTAACCAGCAGCTGCATAAGAAGGTAAAACTTCCTATACCTCCTCTTCTTAAAGCTGCATATCTGTCAAAGCAAAAGATTATAATTAAGTTTTCTTGGAATTTCATGGAACTGCAGATTTTAGAGGATAATTCTGCAGTATTCCATAGTATCTGAAATGCCGGAGAATTTAGAGAAATGATCTTTGAAGCAATAAAAATCCCCATCTGCCATTAAATATGTAGATCACCTTCATGAGTATTTAACCTCCAGAAGTCGTAGTGTTCTCATCTGGAAAATGAGATAGCATCTACTTTGTAGGGTGGTTCTGTAGATATAATGTGTTGTAAAGCATTAAAAAAAAAAAATATGTAGAAAAGAATCAACATACTCATTTAAATGATACCTCAATACATCACTAACAGCCTCTAGTTGCTGCTCGATAACTCTGTATCCTGAATGAGGGACCGAGGCCTTCTCCCTTTCTGAACACACAGAAAAGCTCTAATCATCTTCCCTTGGACCACAGAGAACCAATTGGCAAGGTCTTTTTTGTGTAAATGACTCTAACATATCCATTGGTACTGTTATCTTCTGCTTGTTTTCTGAAGACAACAAGATATCTCACAATAATTTTTTGGCAGAGAGATGATGCTACCTCATGGGCTATCCCACTGAAAAGATAAGCTTGAACTTGCCATTACACAGATTTATTTGCTGTATGAGAAATGGCCTGATAATTTTGCTCAAAAATGGATATATCTTTCTTCCAATTTTCTTTAAATGTTGTTTATCATTATTTATCGAACTACTTTTGATGACACAGGCAGAATAAATTGTCTGATTTGAAATGCATGCTTCAACAAGTAATTTGAGCATAAGTATAATATCTTAAAGTATTTCTCTGGTATTTTCAATGATAATACCAATTTTTATGTCCTATATTTTGCAAAACAAATACAAATTTGTCTTCACCAAAATTGGACTTTAACGTTATTTTTATTTGAGAACAAACAAAATATGAAATACATTAAGTAAATTTGAGTTTTTTATTGGCTATCTAACCATTTCTTTAGGGCTAACATATAATTTAAGATGAAGCTATAAAACTAATATTACACTGTATAAATAAAAACACTAAGGTATAAAAAATGGACTAAAAACATAGAAAATAATGCTCTGATTTTTAAAAATTACAGGAAAAATGAATTTTAATCTAGCCTTAGAAAGAATTTATGACAGTCTCACAAGGTGATTTTTGTTTTATGGTTTGGGCATTAGCTTATTTACCTGGCAAATTCAAAAGTCACCTGCCATTGTCTACCATTAATAATGAAGTCTCATAGATGGTGAGTGCTTCAGAAGCAATACTCACCTCTCACTTCTCTCTCTCTCTCTCTCTCCACACACACACACACACACATATACATGTATGTATTGTGTAGTAGTTTATAATTTATTGCATAATTTAATAATAATAATATAATGCATATTAATTTCTCATTGTTAGGGGTGTTTTACAAACTTATTTCCACATAAAATAAGTCCTTCTTCAACTTCATTCTGAATGATGTCACAAGATCCTGTTAACACCAGCTGTTTATATCATTTTCATGGATAGGTTTTTCTTCTACCCTCCTATATCTTTTAAATGCAAAGCACTAAATTTGGCCTGGCAAATGGACTCTAATTACAATTATAATCTAACAATTTCATTTAGTTTATTACAGCCATAATGATTGGTCTTTTTTTTTTTTTTTTTTTTGAAATTTACAACTAAGCTAAAAGGCTTAAAAATAATAGAAATTAGGTCAACATTTGAATCTATTCACAAACCTAAGAATTTATACCAAGAAACTATTGCCACATCTTAATTTAGACTTGTTATTAAACTAATCTATTAAATGAACACAGCTGAGAGAATTGCATTTAAGTTGTATTAATACAATTTTGCTATAAAATATTACCATTCTGAAGCAAAGAATTCAACAACAAAATTAGTCCCAAATAATATTTGAATTGCGAGCACTATATCATATGTTATAATTTTTGCATTGTCTACTGATTGTCAGAAATAGAAAAATTTACTAAAATAAAGTGGGAACATCCTGAAATAAAGGCAGTTCTATATACAAACTCAAAACAGAAGATGAGTAGTTTGGCAGAAGCATCAAGATATCTGGAAAAACAGGAAATATGGATTTCCTTGGTCTTACATAATGTTGGAGAATCAAATCCTCTACTGCAGTAAACAGAAATAAGTGGAAATAAGATTAGGCTGTCCATTTTAAGTAGGTTCAGTTTATGGAAATTCACAAAAACGTAATTTGTCCAGTAGAAAACAATATTTTATCACTTGCCTGAAGACACTGATAATGAAAATTATCATTCCTTTGCCTGATAATGAAAATATTCCTTTTCTATGTGCTATTTTATGTACAGCTCTATTTTCTCATTTTTCATATGAAAAGTGTTCATTTGTTAGAATACAAGGTTCAGCAACTCAGAAAAGCTAACATGGAATTAAGGAGTACTAGAAAAGCCTAAATTGATAAAAATTGAATGAATGTGTGCTTTTCAATTTCTCCTAGATTTGTGCACTCAGAGTTGTAAAAAGTTTATTTTGTTACACTTACCTTTCCGTTAATTACCCTCATGGCATAGGACTATCTCGCGTCCCTGTAAGTGTTCATTCAGAAAGCATTGTTTGAGTGTCGATTTTGTTTTAAGTGCTATAAATGCAAAATTAAGCATGATTATTGTATACCTTAAAAAATAGTTACACGTCATTCTTTAGATCGTTCTTTCAGTATATCTCTCTTTTACGTGGCAATACTCTACCAGGCACTGGAGAGAGGAACGAAACAATGAAACTGCTCAGTTCTTCATCTCATGTATGAAACAGTACGGTGACGTGTGGTTGGTACTAGGTAGGTAACATGCTCTGAGAATAACAGGAGCCAATAAAAAATAGAGGCAAACACACTAGATAGTCAGGGCCTGCCTGAGAGAGAGGAGGTTACCTTTGAACTGATACTTGAAAATTGACTTGGAGTTAGCAAAAGGAGGGGAGATGGCAGCGTATATAAAAGGCAATGTATATAAAAGCTTAGCAGGATCTTACTTCAGTAATAGGGAACAAAAAGTGCTGCTTGGGAAGTAGCGTGAGATTGATCATCGGTTACCTCTTCTAGGTCTGTGTTTTTAGATGACACCTTTCCTAAAGCTTTTGAAGGATCTTGAACTGAGAACTAAATTAGATCTGTAGTTTAAAAGATTATTCTGATAGTAACATATGTAGAAGGTGAGTTAATCAACATTTTTCAAGTCATTCTGGTAGCAATCCTGTAATAGATTAATTGAAGCAAGAGTTTTAAGATAGGAGACAAGGTATGATACTGATGCAGATAAAATCCAAACTGAACCAAATGTTTTAGATCTTCAGTGGAAGATTATGTCATGTCATGCCCTTAGAGAGACCTTCTCCCACAACTCCCTCCAAAGGAGGTACTCTCATCCCCATATCACCATTATTTATGATCACAACCTTCTGTTTCCTCTACAATATTTACTATGATTTTTAATTTTTATTTGCATATGCACGTCACCACGAAAACTATAACTTGTAAACAGAGACATAAATCCACAGTGCTTTGGGAGCCCAGTGAAAAGGGGTACATGGTAGGACAGCACTCTGAATGATGTAACCCTTGTGGGTCAGATGTTGGAAAATGAAGATATGGTAGGTTAGAATGGGACCACTATGACAGCATCTTTACCCTGTTTACCCTGCTAAGGAATTTGAAATTCAGTCAGTAGGTAGGTAAGAATGAATCATTGAAGGATTGTAATAAAGGAAGATTTGCTCCATTAAATAACTTCTCCTATCACAATATAATGGAACTATGTATGTTTTTGATCAGTGCTTATTGTGATTTTCCAAAACTTCCAAAACTTTCCAAAACAAGACTAGAAATTGGGATCTGAACTCAGATCTGCCTGGCTTAGCCACTAACTAGCTGCAGGATTTGGGACCAAATAACTTCTTTATAACCCAGCTCTGTTAACTTAAGCAGTCATGAATTTAGCTACATTATCTCTTTTGGTCCTTTCATGTTTTAATATTTGTGGTTGCATCATGTGGTATGGAAATAGAATTTGACATACACTGGAAATATGCCATCATGTATTGGAAAAAAAAAGTCTTCTTTTTAAAATTAAGAGAAAATGGTGAAAAGTGTAACGACAACTGAAACAGTTGTTTTCAAAAGATGGGGAGAAAGTAGAGATGTGAAATTAGAAAATAAAAAACTAGCAACAAATGAAGGTTAGAAAAAAGTTATCAGAGGTGGAGAAAGGAGGTATTTTCTGAGAATTCTACCCATGCTCTTACTTGTTCTAGGGAGAAACTGTGAAACTGAGTATTCATGGATTCAGAAGAAATTCTTAAAGATTACTTGGGCATTAACTTTTATTTCATGCCTGGGAGACTGACACTGCAAAGGAGTGTAAGGCAGGAATTATCTAACTGTACTTTCCAAGGAAAACTTCATATGTAAGCTATATATGTAAGCACTTCCAGAATCTTCTGGGGAACTATTCTGGGATGACACATTTTTATTGAATCTTAGTTCAACTTCCTGGGAGGTGACCCCTGTGCATTGTTCCTGAGATCTCAGATTCCAGTCTCATAAGTGTCCCCTGGTCTGATTATCCTCCATGACCACCTGGAAAACACATCCTCCTTTGGGACTGAGCGCCTCTGATAACTTTCTGCTCAGAGAGCATCAGAGTTGAAAGGTTATGTTGTCTTCACATGCTAATCACTACATCTACAGTTGTTTTTCTAGATAGATGCCTTCAATTTTTTATATAGCCCTGTTCTTTGGGGCAATATTTCTCATTTCCAGTTTAGATGCTCATAATATGAGACTATCAGGGCTAGTTGGGGAAACCTAGCCAATTTTGCATTAGAATGGCATCTTTAGTCTCTTTTCCCTGAATTATTTTATGCCACTGAAAGGATGTGGTTCAGCAGCCTTAGTTTGATTTTTCTCCATTCCAAAGTTTTAGCAGTGGGTGTGATAACCATATTCTTGATTAATCCTTAACCAAGACTGAGTTGTACTGGGCATTTTTAACTTAGTGTCCATTTCAGTTTGCTGTTTGGACTTTTGAGAATGGAAAGCAGGTACCTAGTCCCATTTCTCCATTCCCTTTTCTTCTTCTTTACAAACAGTACCAGACTTCTGAGTGTGTCTATTTCTTGCCCTCCCTTGTCAAATACCACTCATATCACCCAGTGCCTGCTCTGCTGTCCAGGTTTCCAGTCTGCTACAAGCACATGTTCACTAGGTCCCTCGCCTGCCTCCCCAGATACTGGAAGCAATAGTGTTATTATATGTTCTCCTCTGCATCACCTGAACTGCATTTTACTGCTGCTAATGGCAGGTTCCTCACCATCTGCCACCAAGCCCTGACCATTGTCTACATAACATTTCATGATCTACTATTAGAGAAGTTAGAAAGGAAAAATCAGTATAGGCTTAAGTCTTCAGAGAGAATTTCATAGAAGCTGGTGTCTTCAGTGTCTGACAAAAAAATGTTGGGGTAGGATTGAAGAAAGGGTCATTTCAAAAACTGGACTCTGTAACCACACCAAAATGTTAAAAATATTCTTAGGTCCCAAAACACAGATGTCAGTCTAGTGTTATGATGAATGCTGTCAATAGCATTTTAACAAGGGCATTCTGAGTCCTTTCTGTTTCTATTTCAGTTGATCATGGAGCTGGGAAAATTATAGCATATTATATTTTGCTATTTGTTTTTTTGTGACACCAAGAGCACAGCCTAATATTGAAGAAATACTCTTCCACCTCCTCTCCACATACTCACGCACTGCTTTCCTGCCAAAACATTCAAAAACCTAAGCATTTCCTAAAAGTAGCAGCTAATGTTCTAAATTAACTTCCTGAATCTGTTTCTGGCATTTTCAAAACTACGCTAGTACATAAAGGGTAGTGAGGAAATATGAATAATCAATGGGAAGAAGAACAGCATGGCTTCCTACCTGCATTCAGAAGACAAATGGGAGGTTTCAGCACCAAGAAAATTATAGCCTCTAGTTTTGTGTATTAACAAGATTTTCAAACAATCTTTCATATAGTGAACTAATATGGGCTTGGGGGACAATAGCAGAAGGCAAATCTTTCTAAATTGCCTTTTTAAATTATGAAAGGCACTCAAACTATTGGAGTTCATCACCTGCTTTTTAAAGCAAATTAGAAAGTTTATCACCGTGACAAACATTAAAGTTAATTGGAGTAGCCAAATGAAATGCTTATGTTAATCAGACTCCTAATTTTTAGAAAATTCTAGGATATTTTTGTTGCTAGTATTTGTTTGGGTTGTTTTGCTAAAAGGTCATCAAGCAACAAGTCAACTCTACAGGTTGGTGTAAGAGAAAGTTAGAGAAACTCAGGAGAACATACTTCGGTTAGGGCCAAATCTATTCACACCAAGTCTTCTGTGCCTTTTCCCCGCAGGTTAGAAGTTGTTGCTAAACCAGTTAAATACACACATCTATAGACATTTCAAACATATAGAATAAGGTTTGCATTCTTCCTTCCTTTGGAGTTGAACTTGTAATGTATACATACATATTCTCATTGTAAAATCTCTAGAGGAAATGTGAAATACAAGAATTAGAAAATATATGTACGGTCGAAGGTTTATTGACAAATAGGGTAAAGAAAGAGAAACTTCTTTTAAAGATTTAATTTTATATTCTAAAAATGTATGTTTAGGTTATTTAGTTGGGGGGATTTTTACACTGCACTCTTATCAAGTCTCAGTTCTCTGATTCAGAGACTTCTAAAGATACATTTTTATATAAAAAAGACATTGTCCTCCAAATTAAGACCTAGTGGAAATAACTCTATGATCTGATACTTTAAATATGGATATAAATGAAAATGCTTTTTATTGAATTATTTTGTAAATGCTATATTCTGAGTAACAGTATTATTATATGAAAATTACTGAAGAATTCTGAAGTACTACAGTTATAGTGATGTAAGAACAGACCCTTAGATAGTAAATTATTAAACTTAGGACCATTTGTCACCATTGATTTATGCTACAATCTAGAATCTGGAACAATAGTATGCACATGCTGAAGTATATAGCTGTATGTATAGGAATGAAGACTTACTCATTTTTGTGTTTATTCTTTGTTGTTGTTAAGGAAAAATATAGGCAGGAATGAAGATGAGCTGAGGCAGGTAGGTGCAAAGAGAGAGAAGGAAGAATTTTATTTTTATTTAGTTGTTTACCATGGTGGTTCCCCCAGTCCTGGGACACAAACCCAGGTCCTTGGGATGTGAACATACAGAGATGGCTAACACAATGGCTGCTCCACCATGGCGTGTCTTGTCTTTATTTTTTAATATCTGTAAGTGGAAATATTCCAGTGTGTTCCTTGCATGCGCTTGAAAATAACTGCACTATCACAGAGTGAAACTCATGGTAGAAAATGAAGGTAAAAGACTAAAAGGAAAAAAACTTAGAAATAATCTCATAAAATCTTAATATGCAGGGGGGAATTAATTTTAGTAATCACCAATACTAAACTATTTCTGAGAAACCCCTAATGAATTGCTAACTACTGTAGAACAGTTTCAAAATTACAGACTTAATCCCCTGATCCATCCCTTTTCCCCTCCCCACCCACTGTCTCTAAACTGGTTTTCGTTTGCAGCATAGCCAAATTCTACCAGAATTCTGGGTCCCGCCAGCACTACCACTAAGATTCTGAAATATTCTCCTTGTCCCTAACCTGCCTCATTCATGGTATATATTCCGGAATATAGAAACTGTATTTTTAAAATCATTCTAAATCTTCCACAGTTTTGGTAGCTTCAATAAATGAATAATTGTGAATTAGGAGGTCTTGAAGTATGAGAATATAGTTTTCCCAGTGATTTCTAGGCTTTCCTCAAGGAGTTACTTTATTTGCCCAACTTTAATTCCTGCTAGTTGTTTCCTTCAGAATGAGAAGGTTGATAGGAAGTTCTTAAATTGGATCTCAGTCAGGAGACATTAGAGAGGCTCATGCTTAGGAGAGCACAGCCTGGAGTCAGATACCATGTGGGGTCACCTCCCGCCCTATAATTTACACATGTGTCACCTTGAGCAAATTTATTAAACTCTACCAACTCGTCGATGAAATGCATATAATCTTGGTAGTGCCAGAGTGATATGCGAACCAAAGAGCATCATCTATATAAAGTATGTAGACTAGTATCTGGTGTAAGATAAACCCTGGATAAATACTGATTTTTATTTAATGTATTATTTTATGCTTCTTTTTTTTATTGATCAATGAAAATTATTTGAGGAAACTGTTACCAGAAAAAAAATATCATTTTTGCAGCCTACAAATAGAAGAAAATACACATGATGTGAGCTGTTTAGTAATTCTAATATAATATAGTTTCATTTCTATAAGGAACAGTGAGGTACAAAGAAGCTTGGTTGATAAGGACAGATCTGGAATCGATTGGTGAAGGCCAATCTAGGCTCACGTTCAAAGGTTTCTAATGACTGTCAAGTGGTTAAATCCTTGCTACTTTCAACAAAAGATAATCCAAAGAAAGACTAGTTGCTCTTGTTTGTTAATGTCACAGAGGTGAGCAATGTCCTTTATCAAAAGTATGGCCCTTTATTTCAGGGATCCAGAAATTCATTTTTGTGTGGTCATCTAGAAATTCAAACTCTAAGATACTCATTAGAGACTCACATACAGTGGAAGAAATGCAGTAAGCTCAAAATTGCATGATAGATTTGTCAGAAAGTCATAGATCTAGTCAGTGACCCAGGAAATTCCACCATGTAGTGTGTGACATAACTCAGAACTTCAAGCTGGAGAAAGTGAACTTAAAATGATTGCCAGACAACTGTGATACTCAACATTTCAAATGTTTCCATCTCTGTTAGGACCCGCAGCCATGCTCCCTATTACCGGAAACTCTCACTTGACCTTGACAAATTTGACCTACGTGAGCTGACCCTTGATAGGAACCAGTATTCCTACTGGATACAGAATCCCGGATTCTTCATAATATTTTTTAATTTTAGACTGACTGTAAAACTGTTGTGTAAGTTTTATTGTCCTTTCTTACATTACAATCCTAGGAACAGCTCCCCAAAGCATTACTATGAATATAAACTGATTTGTGTTTGATTCAGACTGAAACTAATCCTGAGGCAACCTGAGGCCCTTTCTGGCAATGGGGGTCTGTCTCCAGTGTGCTATTCATATTCAGAATGTCTTCTTTTTCTGGCTATGTTCATCTTTTATGGCCTTACTTTCCTTTCCCCAAAAACATGTTATCTGTCTGGTTTGTGGGTTGTTATTTTTTGTTTTGCTTTGTTTGGGGTATAGTTTTATAGCCTGTTCTTTTTGATATTTCTCTGTCCCTTCTAAGAAATTTTGTTGTCATATAAAGGACATGACGATTAGGTAAGGCTCTTAGAATATTGCCTCCATATTTTATTTAATACGTCTAGAAAGTATGTTAGATCTTTTTTTCTCATTACCAAAAGCTTAAAAGAACAAATCTACCAATAGTTCCTCAGTCACCTCCTTTCTACAATTGCCAAATTGTCATTTTTCCCTTCCCTGATTTTGCCAAGACCTCCCGGATTTCTTATTTTCCATTGTGTCTTAAACCTATACACAGTGCTCATAAAAAACAGTAGTTACCAAATGACAGGTGTTTGAAAAACTTGCTTAGTTTATAAGTTCAGTGAAGATGTTGCCGCTAAATCAGCAGCTATTATGACCTTTT
This sequence comes from Solenodon paradoxus, assembly GCA_004363575.1. Taxonomy (NCBI): domain Eukaryota; kingdom Metazoa; phylum Chordata; class Mammalia; order Eulipotyphla; family Solenodontidae; genus Solenodon; species Solenodon paradoxus. The sequence continues at coordinate 709,119 of RJWH01000501.1, forward strand.
GTTCCAGGCAGCTGTTAGAAATCTAAGTGAAGTCCTGGAACTGAAGCAAAGCTTTGGCTTAACCTTGAGGTGGTGTTTTCCAAATGTTTGACTTGAGTTGTGATCTTATATCCTAATGGGTTTATTATTAGACTTTTCAAGATTCATCTCAACTTCAACAATAGGTTATTCATTTCCTTGCCTTCTCTTCCCATCCTCCTTCCTACCTGAAGCAAAACAATGCAAGGTATTAAATATCTTCTAACGCTATACTGTTGGCACACCCTGATGAAACAGTGGTTCAGCGTAGTCCATATACATCCCAAGGTCCCAGGCTCGCATCCTGGAGGCTGGTGGAGCACAGCCAAATGAATAGCTAAATTAAATAAGTGCTTCTTCCCCCTCTTTCTTCCTGCCGCTGCTCGCCTTCATTCCTGCCTGCACCTTTCCTTTAAAAAAAATAAATAAATAAAAATAAAGCTACAGATTTGTCATACCTGGATTTCATTTTGCCACCATTTGCCAGTTGAGGGGCCTGTAGTAATCCACAACCTCTCTCTGAAACTGAGTCCTCATGTGTAAATTGTAAAAGTGTAATATTTCCCACTTAACAGCTTTTGAGTGTTGAATGGGATAATGTGTGACCATGTCTAGCATTTAGTGGGCACATAGTAAATGCTCAGTAAATCCCAGCTCTTTTCCTTTAACACTGATAACTTTTCGAGTACTATTTTTTCAGTAATGTATCCCAATTTTGAATTTGATGGCTTTTCCTGTTTCTTTGCTGTCCTTTCCTGCTCTTTCCTTCATTTCTTGTATATTGTAACTTAAAATACTGTGAGGCACAAAGGGCACAGAGTAAGCACTGCCTCCCCTTCCTTGGTGGAATCCACTGTGAAGGGTTGATGAGGAGCCCTGTCTTCTGTGAAAAGGAAACACCGTGAGTAGGAGTCACAGAAGGTGCAAGACCTATTGAGAAGACACCACAAATATTTCATTAAAAGAAAAAGAGTATTTGAAGTGAAAGTGATGGGGGCAGGGAAAATTCAGTCCTGCAAGGACTCTATTTGGATCCGCCACTTTCACCTTAAAAGAAAATAGTCACAGCTTTTCAAACCTGAGCCCTCTATTACTCTTTCTCACCTACTCTGACCGCCCAGGTCATTACTGACTTCACTGTTTCTACTAATGGGGCCATGTCATAGTCCTCAAGTGAATTGGAGTAATAAAGCTATTGGAAAACTTCTAGCTCAGAAGAGTGACATAGTCATAGCTAGATTTAAAAATCACTGACTTAACTTATGTGATGAATAAATTTTCATGAGAAATTCTAATTAGAAAATAATGATGTGAAAAGGTATCTTCAATATTAGAATGCTTAAGGTTTTTTTTAAGTGAAAAAGCAAAACTTTTAGGAAAGGCAGTGAACTTGGTCTTCTGCAATATATCTAAGCAACACCGGTATTGGTTAATAGTTACCTGATCAAGTTATCCATAATATATAAAATAGTTTTTCAAAAATATTTTTCATTTCATAATGGTCTGACTAGATGAATAACAGGACAGTGATATGGAGAAAATGATAGGATCTCACTTACAGCTATATTTTTCCATCTTGGGAAATAACCCATTTGGAGTCTGAAAAGAGACCGATGAGTTAGCTTTTAATGAGGCCATCTTACTCTTGACTGTTACTGGTGCTTGCTGACTTCTAGGAACAGATTATGTATTCTGAGTATGCACCTTCTTCCATGTAAAGAGTCTGTTATAGGCATTAATAACTGTATATTTCTATGCCATTCTATAATATATGCAAACATTAAACTGGGATTTTTTTTCAAATTAGAACTTCCAGAAAGTATTTGTGTTAAATAGCGTTTCTTCTACTCTTTCTTTATCAGGGAATGCATTCAATTGCCCTATTTGTATTTTGTTTAGTTTTTTAGAAAAAAAATGTGATTTTTTTAATGAAATATAACCAGATCAAAATAGCTCAATAATTACACATATGATTTCAACACTGAATATAAAATCTGTCCATCTAATCTTCTGATGGGATGTTGAAAGACAGATGGATGATGTTTAAGGTGACAAGCCTTGAGCTGAGGAATTGTTCTCAATGTAACCCTGGGTGTTTACTTACAGTGAACAAAGAGCGCTTGTGGGGTCAGAACTTAGTCATACTTTTCTTTAACACCTCTGCTCTCAGAATAACTGTGCTTCAAGCTCTAAAACACACATAGAAAAAGCTTTAAAGTGTCTTTTGCTTGTAATGATCTTTATACAACGTCTAGCAGGAATTTGGAGACCTAGGTCAAATATTGCTGCTTGGCTGCTAAAGCTGTTTCTTATAACAGATCAGACCGGACATCAAGAAAAATACTGTAAACATGTTCCTCTGCTCCTGTCCTCCAGAACTTGACGCTGGAACTCTTTGCCTGGGAGGAGGGGAGAGCAGAGTTGGGGGTGGAAGGCGACAAGGAAGAAGGCAGTGGGGGCAGTTGTTTTTCGGAGCCTGCTGACGTCAACAGAACTGCCAGATGGCATTTGAATGCTTTGCAAAAAGACAGGAGCCTTTTATTACAGATGTCACATGGGGTTTCATTCATTTGCATTCCCAGAAGTAGTCTAAAGCTTTCCCAACTGTAGGAGTAATGAGGTCTCTGCACCTCGGGGACCCAGTGGGCCTTTTGTAGGAGCTGTTACCTTAAGTGGCTCTGATAAGGGACACATGCTCCAGAGTGGCTGTCTCACTGTCAGCCTCAGAGGCAGGAGCTACTCTACTTCAATTAGGGCTCTAATGTGATCATTCAAAAACTCTTCCCTGCAGAAGCCTTTGTGAGCACCTTGGAAGCACGCTGAGCAGCCCCTGCAGGGCTCCCCATGGGGTGTTAGGCTACAGGCAGAACTACAGCTTCTGTGAGTTAATCCCAGGACTGAAAACAGCTCTGGGCGACATACTCACAGCCTGGTCCCCACTCCCTTGTCACCCCACACCACTTGAAGGGAACCCCAAATGGAACTTTCAGAAAATGTCTGAATTTATGGGTAGAAGTGAGGAAGGAGCTTTGAAATGCCTGGAGTTGCTCTCAGAAACCAATACCTGGGCCACAGTTTTGAATACCCAGCCTGCCCTTGGCACCTCCACTCCTATCTTGCTGGAAATTTTCTCATTTTACTTTGTTTTAATGCCTGGAATGGCTCAAGCATTTAATTCACTGGGTAATCAAGTATATTCTGTTATAATGTTCCTTTTTCAGGGACAACTAACTAGATTAATTGATTCCTAGAACCTAAAGGCTAAAGCACTTCTACCAGAGTAAATTTTAGTCATTGTTGTTACAGCTTGTATCACTCCTGTGATTCGAACTCGCGACTGATCTCATGTCACCTAGAAGTCACTCATATTCACCCAAGGTAGAACATGAGCTGCTATTGGTCTGTGTATTGTGCTGAAAGACGCTTCTGGAGAGCATTGGATGCTGGAGACTAAGCCTTCACAAATAGCTTCTATGCAGTTTCTGCCTGATGCCCACCCTGGCGATGACAATGGGGTGTGTATAGTGGGACTGTCCATCTTCATTTAGGGAAAAAACTTTACTGTCTGGTCGCTAATGACATAATGTGGATGTTTGACCCCAGCTCACAGGATAAATAGTCCTCGAGTGAGTTTCCCTGTGCGCTCACTCTTAAGTGGAAGAAACAAGCACGCCAGCACTAGTCCATGCTCCAAATGCATCTAAGACTTGGCCATAGAATCTTTTCCAAATAATAGCAGTCAGTGGGGAATTGCTGGGGTGTATGGGCTTCTCATTTTAATTTCACTTTCTGGTTCTCTTTAGCCTGAGGGAGATTTGAGAGGTGGTGGCAAAAGTGATGACATGGCCAGCAGCATCTAAGCCTCCTCTGACTCCTTTTCCTCTCAGCAGCCAAGGAGACACATGCAGCTCATCAGTACCTGTATTCACCACAGTCCCAGGTCTCAGGAGAAAGAAAGGCTCCAGAAACACCATCCAAATGAGGGGGGTGGGGTCAGAGACATAATTCAGTCCCACCCTGGGCAGCTTCAGGGTTAGGCAAATGGTATTGGGAATAGGAGTGCATTCACTAATTAAGGCTTCATACCAGGTGGACACAGATCTTTGTAGGTCTGTTCCATGTGGTGTCTGTAGCTCTTGAGAACAGGCCTCAGGAAAGTTCTGGTGTTTGAAGTAGTGTCCTACATTGCCTGTCCTAGCTTTCTGTTGACTTGGACACACAGCGCACTCTTACCAGGCACAAGTGCCACCATTGTTGATGACACAATGGTCATTATTCATTATCACCTCTTGAACGTGTTTGATCTGCCTGAACATTGCCAGAATGTAAAGAGTATGTTCCTGAATGTAACTCTAGATGATAATCATTTTTGCCATCTTACCCTGTCCTGCTAAAGTTCTGAAACAACATGAAAATAGATTCTGTTCATGTATCTCCCTTAATCATGAAATAAGTGGTTTTTTGCTTTTAATGACAAGGGTAATCTTTATTCTTGGAAGCAAAGGCTGCTAAAACATTGTTTTAATTTCTCTCTGTTGGTGACAGTGTCACAGAAAAGCAATCATTTATTTCATTATTACTTATTTATCATATCATTTTGCATCATTTATTATTGCTGAAGCATATGTACTTAAGATGTTTGGGGGAAATGTTGCGTAATTCTCTCTCATTGCAAAAGATTCTTAATGCACACATTGTTGAATGCTGCATGTCCTCCTCTCCCCCCTTTAAGGGCACACAGATGGTGGCTCAGTCTACATACTATGCTGTGCTTAACAGGTTATATTTGAATGTTGGTACAAAGAGTTTCCTCTTTTTTTCTTCCAGCAATGCAGTGTTCCATTGCAAGGACGTCCAGTAATTTAATTAGGATCTTATTTTTTAATATACATACATTTTTATTTTTAGTTTAAATTAAAAAAAAAATTACTGAAGGAACATTGCATCATTAATTAGGTAGGTTTCAACAAGTTTTTGATTGTGTGGTAATGTGGTCTGTTGCATATATTAAAGCAGTGCTACATTTCAAAGACAGTATAAGTATGTACTTTTTTCACAATGTTTTGCATGTTGTGCTGTGACAAAGAGTTGATTATCAAACTACCTTAGAGTCAAATCACCATCTGATCTTACTTTATTAACACCACTTTCCCATCAGAAGCAATTAGTATACAGTTTTTTAGGGCCTGGTATGAGTGTTTACACCATGATGCAAAGCACAATTACATTTTATAAGGGAGTCACTTCATCCTGACACACAGTATGACCTTCCCATGATAAGGGCAAGTGGCATAGTAATGTGCCTTGTCAGGGATCAGAGGCTGCCAGGGTGACCGGTTGTTCTGGGCTGAGCCCCACGAGGTAGCTCAGGGACTGGTGCATTTATTATTTTTTTTTCTTTAGACTATATCTTAAGTTCACTCAGAACATCCTGGTATCAAAAAATGTATGCATTTTAATTTGATCTCATGAGAAGTCAATTCATGAGCCAGAATGTCAGTGCACTCATTTTTCTTGAGAAATCAGTGCCGAATGGATTATAACACTCAAGTTGGCTGCTTAGTTTTTTTGTTTTGGGAGCAGGAAAGTCCACCTAGGCAAATCAACAAGTAAATAAATGCATTCATTAATCCTGTAAATGTTTTCATGCACCTAGTGGGTACTGCCCTCTGATAAGAACTGAAGGCATTAAATAAAATATACAGTCTAGTGGTGAAGAAAGATATGCCAACAAATCATTTCAATCTAAATGCCATGAATGGCATATAATTCAAATTATGGGAATGCAGATGATGGATGCCTAGCCTGGCTTGGTACTGAGTGTAGAGTCAGAAAAGTGTTTCCGGGAGAATTAAATAGTCATGGCATAATAGCATGAACCCAATTTAGGAGGTGGTGAGAGACGGAGGGCCAGAGAAGTTGTAGAAGATAAGAAATAGCATGTGGAGAAAATAAGTAATAGGGTTTTTTTAGAGCAATAAAAAAGTAAATACTCCTTTTTTAGAGTTAAAAAATGCATGGTGAATCATAGAGGAGGTAAAAACGGAAGACTCAGTGATTGATGAAATGCAGGGAATGCGATAAGGGGCTGGGTTTTTAGTGTGAGTGATTGGGTGGACTCTGGAGGGAGGCACAGCCAGAGATTCTATAGTCAGATAAGCAGAATGGGGAGTCAGGTCATGAAGCTGTAGAGGCTAGGCTTTGAGGAGTGTTGTATGTTTCCAAGGATTCCAGAAAAAGTATCACGCTCTAGACAGGGTTGGTGCAGGAGAGGGTTTAGGACTTGTGAGTTGTCAGAGACAGGATGGCTCTCAGAAAACTATGAAAATGAATTTAGAAACTATAGAATGAGATGTGGTTGAAGGGGTGAACCCTGAGAAAACATCTTGTAAAATGGAGAGATAAAAAATGGGACATTTTAGAAGTGGCAGAAAGAATATTCTGAGAGTTAAGAAAAGAAGTACAAGTGTGTGACACTGGGCAGTTGCTCACCCTGCTTCTCATTTCTTCAGCACCCCCTTTCTGTTCATGTCTCCTCGGGATCTCTACATGCCAGACAGTGGGAGTTCATTGCAGGTAGTCACCTTGAGTAGGATGACACTCAGTGGGAGGTGGTAAGGCCCTGAAGGGGGTCTTGTGTGATTATGAGGGTCAACCACACCTTCACACTGACTAGATGATGGAGATTCTCCAAACTTAAGAACCATTTATCAGAACACCCTGTTGTGTTAGAAGGCAATGCTCATTCTGTAAGCAATTATGTTTTGTGGAGTCTTACATCGTGGTGAATACTTAAGTGGTAAAAGTGAATAAAAATTATTCTTACCCTCACATTCACAATCTGGCAAGGAAATTAATTACTGACAATTAGTGATAGCGTAATAGGATAAGAGATGTTGGAACAAAGTCATATGGAGGTTTTGAGGCGTCAGTGATTAATGTGGTGTCAGCCTATGAACTAAGCTAAAATGTTTGCATTCTAAGGTTGCATCTTAAGCATTAATACATATACCAGAAAAACAAAGTGTTAGGTAGCAGTAACACCATAAACAAGGGTCTGAGGCTGTGGTAGCGTACTTGAGATGGTGATCCAGGATAGCTGGGGAACAGAAACAAGAGCAGTGTTTATAAAAATTTAACTGGGAAAAGTGCAGTTGAGGTTTAATTTTAAGATCCTTTGAGACCCTTAAGATCCAAGAAGTTGAATCTTGTTTATAGATTTGGAAAACCACAAAAGAAATTAGCAGAGTAGCATAATAATATCTCTAGTGGGAAAAAACTGAGTTTGTGGCAGGACAAAGCTGGAACACAAAGACTACAGCCATTTTCATGTGAAATAATGCGACATGGATGAAGGCAAGAAAGGAGGGCTTAAGGAAGAAGTGGGTGACCCAGTCTCTTCAGTAGAAATGTCCAGATACTGTCACCATTTGATGCTGGAGGTTCAAAAGTAAAAAACCACTTAAACAAATCTACATGTGCACTATGGGGTAGTGATCTTGCTGTCAATCAAGGTGCAGAAATAAAAGAGGGAAAGAAGCTTTCAGAAGATGGAGATGAAGGATCCTCTTTGGAGGATTGGAGTCTGGAGTATGCACAGGACATGAGGAGCTATCCAGAGAGCCCGTCAAACACAGGTGCTGGGCATTGTCCCTGGTCCAGGTTCATGGACTCATGTGACAGAGTGAGAGTAGGGAGACAAGGCTAGTTTATGACTAGAAAGACCATCAAAAGAACTAAGAAGGGGAGAAGAATCAGGTAAGCAAACAGGCAGTTCTTTCTCAGATGGGAAAGAGAAAAATAGGCCAGAGCAGAGCCCAGACTGGAGAAGTGGGCACAGTGCTGGAGGAAGTAAGTCAGCGATGTCACCAGATTTTTTTTTTTTTTTTTTTTTTTAAGGAAAGGTACAGGCAAGAATGAAGGTGAGCAGAGGCAGTCAGGCAGGAAGAGAGAGGAGTAGGACACATGCCGTAGAGTTTATATAGTTGTTAATATTGGTCGTTCCCCCGCAACCCACCAGACCTGGGATGTGAGCCCCAGTCTTTGGGATGTATGTGGGCTATGCCCCAACCACTGTTATTAGATATTTGAATGAAGATATTAATAACATTTGATAGAAGATTTTTTTTAATTAGGAAGAGTTATAAATCAGATTGCCACAAAGGAAAGATGAAATACCTCAAACAAACTATATGAATTGAAGGAATGCTCTCTCACATGAGGTTTCATAGATTAGAATTTTGTGTTGAAAATTAATATTCATGTATCACCTAATTAAAGAGAACAGTAATAAATCTATGACAGGTTGTCATAAATACCAAAATAACTTTTTCAACAAAAATTATGAAACACCTGAAATTGTTTTACATTTTGCATATCTATGTCTGGCTCAATTCAAATGAAAATAAGCTAAATTCCTATATCTGCTTCTGCCTGCCATCTGTTGTAATCTGTTGCTGAGGTTGAAGTGTATCACAAAAATCTTATATAATACAGGTGTTTCATTGATGAAGGAGGAATCTTTTGGATAATAGCTTTGAATTTTAAAAGAATGAATATCACTTTAGATGGGGGCAGGGAACAGTTTTGTTAGCAGGGGCGTGCTAACAATGTTCTTAGGTGGAGAAGAAGTAGTTGGTGGGGGGAAAAGAGCAAATAAGAAAGACATGAATTACAAGAATAAATATGTTTTCTGTGTTAGAAGAATGAGGTTAAAAGTACAGAGGGAATTTGTATCAAACAAGATGAAAGAATATTTCCTCACTGAAGCCAATAGTTATAAAATCTTCTCCATATTTAGAAAAGTATATAGAGCTAAATTAAAATTTCCAATAAGGAAATGAATACATTTTTTCACCAAGAGCCAGAGAAAAAACAATATATTGAAAGGGAATTTGAAGCCATTTTATTGGGCATGGTTTAAGTTGCTGTGGGAATGGAAAGAAAATACGTAATGAAATTATTCTTAGTGTGGGTGAAGGATCGGCTCCTAAGAGCATGTTTTGGTTTAGACAGGAAAGCAGAATGAGAGGGAGACACTAGGTACAGTAAGTCCTCATTGTCACCAACAGGGTCTTAGAAACCGTGACAAATGACTCTGAATAAAAGCAGGTCCTGGATTAAGTCATTGTCTTTATTGTGGGCAGGAATTCTTCCCCCACTCCCCCGCATCTACTGTATAGCAAGAATGGGGAAGGAAAGCTGTTCTGTAACGTGCTGTCCGGCAGAGTTCAGGTTTGCGGGCTGGGTGCCCGAACCCTGTGGGCTGAGCCAGGCTCGCCACTCTGGCAGAGGTTGCCTGTTCTGCCACATTCTGTCACCTCACGTGCACGTGCCGCGGAGTTACAGCATTGCTGTGTGCCATGAGCAGTAGCACCGCTAAATTCTGTGTTAATATTAAAAATTGCTCTTTTTCTGGTTAAATGAATATGTCACTATCAGATGATTCTTATCTTCGGGATGCTGGCACATTCTACACATGTGGAAGAGTGCCTTTGCGCAGGAAGATTGATGAAGGATCTTGTGGTTATTACAAGTCATGCTGAAGGTCTGTGCTGTGTGGTAATTTGTAATGAAGGCACCGATATAGACTATGCGTGAGGTGCTGGTGGTGGGAGTGAGTTGCTCGTTGCCCTTAAAAGTCGCTTTGCTCTGTTCTCCTAGCTCTCCGTGAGCTCTCAGGGTTATCGAACCCAAGATAATTATGCCTGTGTTCATTTTATAAAATTCTGGCTGTAATGAAATTATCACTGAAAACAGTTTGTTTGTTTTTTTTAAATAGTTTGTTCCTTTTGCTTACATTTCTGTGCATTTAGGACACTGACATTGCACCTCAGTCTGTGTGCATTCACACCACACCCTCCACCAGAATCCCAGTGGCCTTTACCAAGATCTTCCCTCCTTTCTTCAACCGCACCCCCCTCCACCCTCTCTGGTAGCTACTGTCTTGTATTCTGTGAATTTTGTTAAGATTTGTTTGTTTGTTTCTTTATTTCTTTATATTCCATATATGAGTGAAACCATCCTGTACTTCTCTTTTCCTTTCTGGCTCATTTTGCTTAACATGATCTCCTCCACTTTTATCCACTTTTTTTTGCAAAGGGGTCAGTCATCATTTTTAACAGATGAAAGAATTACATTGAGTCTATATATCACAGCTTCTTTGTACAGTCACTATTCATGGGCATTTAGGTTATCTTGACTATTGTTAATGTACTGCTCTAATCACAGGGGTACAGATTTTTTTCTGATTAGTGTCTTTTATTCTCTGGGTATTTGCCTAGAAGTGGGATTGCTGGATCAAATGTTAGAGCCATCTTCATCTATTTATTTTTTTTGAGAAATCTCTGTACTATTTTCCAAAGGGGTTGCATTAATATTCATTCCCACCAATGATGTAGGAGGGTCCCTTCTTCTTCCTACACCCTCCAACACTGTTGACATAGGCCATTCCTACTCATGTCAGGTGATAGCTCATTATTAAAACCAGCTTCTTAAGCTAAAGTGATTAATTCAGACTTATTGATAAGATAGATGCTTTATGAAGTTGTATTTTCATTACCACCTACTTAACTACTGATTACATATACTTTTGGCAAAGTTTTATGCTGTTTTAGTTATTTACAATTATAAATGAAAGAAAGCTTCAGTAAGCTAGCTGTAGCAAAAAGAAATGTTATTATCTCTCGTAATAAGACCAGAGGAGAGAAGGACTCAGGGTTCATAAATTCATGGTTCAAAAATGTTGTAACAGACCTAGGGTTTTATTCTCTACTTCACTTCTGTCTATTATTGATTTCATCCTCAAACTGATTTCACTTGTGATACAGATATGTTTGCTGCCAGCAATATTGCTTCCTTCTGGAAGGAGAAGATTTTCTTTCCTACAGCAATAAGCGAAGTTCCCCTGTCTCATAGACTCACATTGACTATGGCTGACCAAATTCCTGGCTGTTGGGTTTGAATCTCCGTGATAGGACTAGAGAGTCAACCCTGACATCTACTGTGGTTTGAAGAAAGTTCAGAATTGGGACGTATCAATGTCTCTGTAAATATTCTCCTGATGTCAAAATGTTGCAATAGTTCAGAGGATGACTTGGGTGTTGGTTGATCCAATAGCCAGAGACCTGTTTGATGGGCTTCTGAGAAACCCTTATACTTTTTTTGGCCAAGGTAAAATATGGCACATGGTGGAGATGCTTATAGTAAGCAAAACTATTTTTTAGAAATATTGGAAGCAACAGGAAGACAATTTGAAGCTATTTTGAGTTTGATCTCACTATATTAATTTTATGATCTTTCATTTCACCAGAGCCAGCATGTGAAAGTTTCCACTGCTCTGGTCTGCTTGCTCTGCTTATTTGTTTTTCTGGGGTTTTTAAAGCTCTTGAACCATGCTTCCATTCTCATCTCAGTTTAAGATGTAATAAAAGAAATAATAGCTAAAGAGGAATTCACTTCCAATTTCTCCCTAGATTGTTCTTCTTAATAATCCCCAGGATAAAAAAAAAGAGAAAAAAGAAAAAAAAAAAGCAGCTCATATTTTTATCAGTACCTTTTTAATATTCAAAGTGTATAATCTGAAGAGATCATTCTTGAAGTTATTTTGTCTTTTTTGCATATCTTTGTCTTAAGAAATCTGTGCTGAATCTTGACAAATTGTTGTGTTTTATGTGTATTGCTTAAATATGCTATCATCGCTACACTCATGGCAAATGGATGCATTCACTGAACTAGTAATTATGTCCACAAGGAAGAAAACAAGTCTATGACATAAATACTGAGTAACTCTTCTTCATGACCAAATGGCTTATTTTCTTGCCTATTTTCCTCTTTTACTCCACAACACATTGTTGTTAAATATGAGGAATAAGAGTATCATTTTGAAATGCTTCTTATCCAAAACTTTATGATCCTACCCAACATCTGCTGATTAAATATCTTGATGAGCTAGCAGGGTCTGCTGACTTGAGGATAATCATATTTATTATCTGAATGTCTCATAACATTCTGCATATAACAAGATTATAGCTGAAACCAGTTTCTTAAACTGAAGTGATTAGCTCAGAGTTGTAGACAGATACAGGATAAAAGTTTATTTTCATTACCACCTAAAAGGAAAATTAGGACAGATGCTTTCCTATCAGTAACAGAAGTTTCCAAAAGAGCCCACCACTTTGTCCTTCCAGAGATATTATAAATAACTTGGCTGAGGAGTGGGAAATGCGCTAAAAAATATATGTGGCATTTTTCTTAAGAAGAAATAGTAAAGGTAGGTTATTCCGTAAGACTTAGTTCTGGGAAGACTCTAATTTGATTTTGTAAAAATATGAAGGGAGTATGCCATGATTTCTCAGAGTTCATCGATGACATCAATGTGTTCCCTTTGATAACAAGAGCCTTCATTGATCAAGATTAATTGAAGGGAGAGTTTTCAAAACTGAAAGCACATAGCGAATTAGCAAAGTCACTTTCATATCATCAAAAATAAGTGACCATATATAGCAGCAGTTATTAAAAGTGCCAACAGGCTGTTCCACGTTGTGATTAATAATGTGGGTCTAACCTGCCCGCACTGGAGTTCTACCTCAGTTTTTTTAACCTTTGTAACCTTGGACAAGACATTAAACCTTTTGTACTCCGGTTTCATACTCTGAAAGTCAGTCCTTTTATAAAAGTAATGTTTAGAGCTGTGAGCTGCCTTCTGGAAAACTGAGAAATAAAATGACAAATTTTTGTCATTTTCCACAAATTTTCTATGTAGAGTTATTCACATAGATGTTCACCTTGTCGCTTAAAACCGGTTGCAAGAAGCAGACTCTCAGATACTGCTTCAAGTTGTGTGCTCTTTATCAGGAAATAGGAGGGCCCTGGAATTCTTGTGTAAAAGTTGAGGCTTGGGTGCTAGAGCTCTGAGAGTTCTAGGAGCTGAGGGTTTTAAGGAAAATGCTTAAGGTTTTGAGGCTTCTTTAATGGATTGATGAGGTTTGTTTTGCTTTGTTTTAGGTAACATTGATTTGCAATACTTTATGTGTTGTATACATACAGTTTCACTCTTCCTTAAATATCTGATAACTTACCACACCCACACCAATTACTAGTAGTCCTCCACTGTTGTCCACTGGACCCCGCTGCCCTTTGCTCCCATCTCTTTCCCCTCTGATAATCTCAGTTCTAGTGTCAGGATCTAAAGATCCGTTTGTTTTGTTTAGTCTATTTGCTTTGTTTTTTTTATATTGCATGTGAGTGAAATTATCTAGTATTCATCTTTTTCCTTCCAACTTATCTCACTTAGGATAGTCCCCTCCTGTTCCATTCATATTATCAAAAATGGCAGCATTTCATTTTTGATAGTTGAATAATATTCCACTGTGTATATATACCACAGCTTCTTTATCCATTCATCTGTTGATGGGCCATTAAGTTGTTTTCAGCTCTTGGCTGTTACAAATAGTACTGCAATAAACCTGGGGGGGGGGTCATATCTCTTTTTGAGTGAGTGTTTTCATATTCTTCAGATAGATCCCTAGAAGTGGAATTTCTGGATTATACAGTAGTTTGATTTTTAACTTTTTGAGGAACTTCCATACAGTTTTCCAAAGTGGCTGCACCAATTTATGTTCCCATCAACATAAAGCAAGGGTTCCCTTTTGAAGAATTGATTTTTTTTTTTTTTAAATCCTCCTAGAAGAGAGGTGTGGATGATAGGGGTGACTCATCTGAGAGCAGCCTTTTATCAAAGTGTGTGTGGAAAAGAACCATGTAGTTGGATGTAAGTGTTTTGAGACCTGTGTTTCAAGAACCACTGTTTTCATTTTGAGAAACCATTTTTCTCTACCCATAGCTGGATGCAGCTGTGATTATACAGTCATGGGGTTCCTAAGTTTACTTTTTTACCTTCCAATCCCACTTAGTCCCCTTAAGATGTTCCTCTAGAGTTCAAACTGCTTGAGAGTCTTTCTGAAACCCTAGGATGTAGACAATACTCGGTAACCAGCAGGTCTTCATTTAATACTGGTTGACTAAGTGAGGCAGAAATGGATGTTCCCAGTGCTGCCATTCTCCCTTTTTTGAATCACACCATTGTGAGAATGTATTTTGTCTTTTAAAATTTGCAATGTAATTGAAATAGTGCATTTGCAGTAGAAAACAATGAAAAAAGTAATATGACTGATGCTTTTATTAGCTTTTGTGAGCTAACCCAGGATTTTTATTACTATTTATAACATTTCTCTAGAAAAATATATTCCAAGTTCCCCCAAAAAAGTATATTTTCAAGTCTTTTGAAATTTGACTCATTTATAAGTTTGGGAACTTTCCTACTTAGTTTAAAGTATCACTATTTAGTGCAGGAACTGGAATTATTATTTTTTTTAATATATTTATGAAGTGTTTAATGTGTGTTTAAAACAATTGGGAACTACCAAGGTCATTCATTCACCACCTCGGTTGTTTACCTTGTAGAGGGCTGTTACCATGATAAAGCAAAAAGAACCATTTTCTTAAACAATTGGTTAGACCCAATATGGATGGTATACACTGGTAAGTGACCTATCCTCATTTTGTTTTGTGAGGACAGGGGCCCTTGAAGAGATTTCTGAAATAAGGAACTGGGAGACTCTTGTGAACAGAGTAAAGATGATGCTACATTACATTATTTTTTTTTTTTTGCCATGCCCCATTATCAAATCAGGATACAAGTACACGTGATTCTCCTCATTGTAACGCTTACACTTCCCTTCCTGATTCCATGCTGCAGGTATCCTAGTTTTGTACATGTATTGTCATGGTCGTCTTGGCCAAATCTGTCTTCCGTGCCGCACCTCAGTCTTTCCTGAACACTGTGCTCTGTTTAGTGACATCATGTTCCTTCTCAGACATCTCTCATCACTCAATTACCAACTGATAGAATTAGAAAACTTGGTCTTTAATTCATGGGTATCTGAAATAGGCCTTATATTTCCTTCCCAAGCTTATTTTCTGCTAATAAAAGCAGCATCTATGCCTGACAGACTAGGCTACTAATGGAATTCTCATCTGTCTTTCTCATGCAAACACCCACTCTGACCACACTGGCTCTAGTTGTTCTGCTAAGTCTCTCACATACTCTGCCCTGGTTCTTCCTCCAAAACCTCCAGCCCAACTGACCCGTCTTCTTTCTCTCCAATCTGACAGACTCCTCTCATTTTCACCTGGTTGCCTTTTCATATAAAGTTGCATTCTGAGTCACACTGGGAAGTGCACCAACATCTTGGAAACTCTTCTTTCAAGGGTACCTTCAGTGTTGCCTGAGAATCCAGTCTTATTTCTCTCTTATTCCTCTTTCAAACCTTCTTTATTCTCCTTGTATGTCCAACTTCAACATTGCCTGCATTCCTTTCTCAGCAGGGGATTCAATAACTAATAGAGTAAATATGAGCCAAAGTATTGAAGTTCCTTTGGCTTCTCACTGCAGGTCTGCAAACATCCCTCTTTTTCACTGTTTTATAGGAGATGATATCCCAATTGTGATCCCATCTTTCACGTGTACTTCCTTTCCTTGGACCTTCATGGATTATCATCCATTTTCTATTTTATTGTACACCCCACATATTGCTGGGTTTCCCCCTTAAACAGTTAAGCTTGCTTACTGACTGACCAGCCATATAGAACCTGCTTTCCCTCTGGCTCTGACTTATCTCTGCCTTTCATTTTGTAGCTACTTTTCATGAAAGAATTGTAACATTCTCA
Source organism: Solenodon paradoxus (assembly GCA_004363575.1). NCBI lineage: Eukaryota > Metazoa > Chordata > Mammalia > Eulipotyphla > Solenodontidae > Solenodon > Solenodon paradoxus. The sequence goes on from RJWH01000501.1 coordinate 724,866, forward strand.
TATCTTCCTTTAATTGTTCACTATACTGCCATGTGAATTGTACCCTCAGCATTTCACTCACTGTTATCTCCTATGTTGTTTGTACCCTTCCAGATAGTGAATAGATCTATTTCCAAATGTATTCATCTTTCAGGTGCACTGCTGACCACTCCTTCCCTCTTGACAAAAGCATTTTCTTGGCCTTTTGACCCGGTACTCTATTTTCCAGCATCGGTTCTTATTTTCCTTTGTGAATGTCTCTTCTCCCTGCCCCGAAATATTGGTCTGTCTCTGGTTCTGTCTTTGATTCACTTCCCTTTTCTCTTTATTAATTTCCATGACATTGTGTTACTGAAATGACCATATCTACGTCCTTGATACCCAGATGTGAATTTCTAGTCCAGATGTCTCCTGATAGGCAGCTGAGTCATCCTTTAACATCATATAGTTATGCAAAGCTGATATGTTGGCATGCAGCTTTCTTAGCCCTTTTCCTGTGATCCCTGACTTAGGAAATGATTCTTAGCTATTATATCCCCAAACTGCCAACCTGAAAATCAGCTGACTCCTCTCTCCACACACCTGCTGTGTCACTGCTCTGAAGGGTTTGCATTATCCATCCGACCTCTTGAGTTTGCTTCCTATTCTGTCATGGTCTGTTCTCTCTACCCACTCCAGACACATCCTTTCAAATCTGAAGTATGCTGTACTTCACTTGAACTTTGTCCCCAAAAGGCATTCTATCTCTGCCTCCAGCCATTTATTTTATTGGTGCTGTTACTTATTGGCAGCGTCCTACCATTTTCTAGTTAGTAGTTATTCTAGGATCTGTTTGTTGAACTTTGGTTCATGACTCCAGTCTTCCAGTCAAACAATTCTCAATATTTTTTATCTAATTTTTACTCTGTGGTTAGAACAAAAAATTGTGCTAAATGCTTACATGTTTGAGGATGGCTTCTAGAAAATTCAGTTATTTGTTTTAAGAAAATACCTTGAACACTATAATGTATTTGTCTTTCCACATTTCTTTAAGACACAGAATTAGAGAGAACAAATGTACTTATCCTTGGAGACTGAGAGTATGTTAGTGAGGCTTGTACTCATTTCTAATATCATTAAGTGTTTATGAAGAACTAGACACTAAGCTAGGCCCTGAGGCCAAATTGGTGAATAAAAATTAGCATTGCCTTTGTCTTTATCAAATTCGAAGCCTAAATGTGGGAAACAGACCTTCATCAAATGATCTTCCACAGAAGCTGAATTGAGAATTGTGGCAGGTCCTAGGACAGAGGGGCTCTGTGAATACATGTAAGAACTGGTGAGAGCTACACAACTTCTCAGAAGTTACAGCAACCAAGGCTTTTCATTTCTTTGTGACTTGGGTGCCTCCAGTGTGTGAAGCACAGGATGGATGTCCCAGTTTGGATGCACTGCAGAAGTCTAGGGAAGACTTCCAGGGTCAAGAGTCATAGAGGCAAATCAGCAGCATAGGACAGTACCCACTGCATAAGAGGCAGGAGAGAGTCTGGTGACAACATGACCCAAATGAAACTAACTCCAACCAAGGCTGCAACCGCCTGGTGTTAGAATGCACATTTTGATGGTTTGTTTTGTTTTGTTTTATGAATATTGTATTACTGTAGAAATCAGATGTGAGAAATATTAAGTTTTGTATACAAATGGGTCATGTTTACAATGTATATCTTATGAAAATGGGAAAAGGTGGCAGGACTGAAATGTTTGTAATTCAGACAAATTATTAATGATGTCATTATAGTTTCATTTTAACAGTGGTCCTGAGAGTTATACCACAATTTAAAGTTTTTTATTACTTTCCATTAAAAATCTTATGTAAGGAATTCTTTTTCTTTTTTTTTAGCTTTTTTTTTTTTTTCCTAGTGAAAAAGAAAACTCACTCTCCCTGTTAATGAGGAAACAGCTTCATTTAGAGATGTTCAACAATCAGTTTTTTAAAAAGGCAGAACACTGCCATCTGTTGTTCAGAGAAATTGCTTTTAGGCTAAGCGAACAAAAACCTCAAGTTCAAGTTTAATTGCAATTATTTTATTTTTAAAAAGGTTTGTTCAAAGACAGGGAGAGGAGGAAGAAGCATTTTTAAGGACAGAGGGAGGAGGAAGCAGTTTTATATATGTTTTTGTTTATTTTTGGCTGTTACCCCCACCTGCCTCCAGCCCCAAGTTCTGAACTCCAGTCCTCGAACATTACATGGTCCATGCCCCAGCCACCAGCGTAGCAACTGAGTCACCAGGCTGCTCTACCTTTAATGGCCATCCTGAAATTTAACAAATAAAAGACCATCGAACTTTTACTGACATTGAGTTCATACTTGTTTTAGAGTCTTCATTTTTTTCTATACTGTTTGCAAAATTGTATTCTAGCAGAAATAAAAATTTAGACTGTTCTTTTTACCTTCCTTTGCATGAGCGGTCATGGAGACAGTTCATTCATGACTTGAATGTCTTTGCCGGCCACCTCTTCTTTTCTACTAGAAGCAGCCTGGAGTCGAGGGAAGGTGAGATTAGCCTCTAAGAGATGGGGGTGCTTATCAGAGGAAGAGATTTAGTATGCACATTTTATTTCCTAACTAATAAGACAGTGTTCTTTGAGTGCTGCTGCTGTTGAGGATATTGGGTGACTTCACCAGTGTCTGCAAAGTGCTGAGAACACATGAAATGAAGGCTCGTTTGAACAGTTATTGGCTTATTTGTAGAGGGATGGTAGAGAAATATATAAAGACATAAAGCTGTGTACCACGTCCCATTTGGTGACATGGAATGCTATTTAAACATCAAAAGAGATGGAGTTCAGAATTCCCATAACTGCAGAAGTTTGCAGCGCCTCACAACCCCAGTGGGGCCGTGTAACGGAGATGTTGTCGGAAAGCAGTCTGACGAAGAGCTCTATATGCTTTCCTCCTACTGTACATATATATTATCTTAAGGAGAAAATCCAAATGTAAACTCATATTCTCTGCCAGAAAATTAAAATAAGCAAACATCTGCTTCCTTGGGGTGGCGTTGAGCCAACATTCAGCTTACAATGAGTTACTGCAAAATTTTCACATGATTTCATTTTTTAAAAATTTCCCAGACAACTTCAAGTCTAAAATTATAAATGGGCCCACTGAAAAAACAAACACATATACAGTGTTGCTGGCTCTGAGCTTGCATCCAGTAAGATGCCAATCATCGTATATCGAATTCAGCTCATCTTCTAAACATAATCAGTACACAATAGACTGAGATTCTGCTTCCTAATATCACAGAGAGCCTCCCAGGGAAAGATGTGGAGAATGCGGGGTAGCAACCCCACTTTAGAGATACTGGAAAGGAGCGTTCCCATAAACCCACCAGGCATCTTTTCCCAGCACTGCAGAGCAAAGTTGGGTAAGAAAAATCCCAATGACTCTTTCCTTTTATGTGTCATCTCATACACTGTTTATTTCTCTCATACCCCAGCTCCCTTTTTTGCCCTGTGAATGTTCTTCTGCTGCTCTGTTTGCCTCCCAGGATGACTAAACAGAAAGAAAAAAATACTTCCAACAACGGAGCTAGCATGCCTGCTTTTCGAAATCCTTTCCCATACTAACGTTACAGACCATGCCAATGCAATCAACTATAGTCACTGAAAACAGGGCTTTTTTTGTTTTTAATTACTTTCGAAGAGCCTAAAATTCATCTGAGAGCTAGCCTGAGTATCTGAAAATATACTGACTGTATTTCCCTAGAAAAAGAAGTGAAAGTATTTAGGGTTTTGGAGTTACTTTGTTTTTTTTGAAAGAAGTAAAATCTCCGTCTGCATTTAAAAAGAAACTGCTGGACCAATAGCTATAGGAGACAGTCCACGCACATACAGCATGCATCCTTTGCACACACACAGGCTTTTCTTTTTTTTTTAATTTTAATTTTAATTTTTTGGAGAGGAGGAGGAGGAGCATTTTTAAGGACAGAAGGAAGAGGAAGAAGCACTTTTACTTTGTTTATTGTGGGTTGTTCCTTCCCTCTACCCACAAACCCCAGACCATGCACTCAGGTCCTTGGGCTTTACATGGTCTACGCCCTAGCTGCCAGCTTAGCACCTGAGCCATCAGGGCCAGCCTACACAGTCTTTTTCAATGCAATAATAAAAATGGTGATGATATATAACATTTATCAAACGCGTACTGTGGGCCAAGCATTCTGCAGAGGGTCTTCATGTTCATAATATCATTTGATCACCAACAATGCTCTACAGTAGGTGTTCATATTACTACCACCTTCCCTCATTTTTAAGAGTTCTGAAAACAAGAACTAAAGAGAGACATGAATTTCCCCAAATCTTAGCATGTTAGGAATTTGAACACAGCCAACCTGACTTTAGATTTTTGCTTTCTGTGCTCTCTAAGGTCCCATGTACTACCTTGCAAAATAAAAATTTGATACTGATGAAGGGATAATGCTTTTTCTCTTAGGTCGCAATTTTTATAATAATGCTTTCTAACTACTCAGAAGCACAACCTTCCAAATTGGTATGAACATGCTGAAAATATTCACTTGTACTTTTTATACTCCTGTGCTAATTCATAAACCCACCTTTACTTTCTGTGCCTTTTTCCAGGAACGGTAATGACTAGCTGTGAAATAGCAGCACTGTTGTGTCTTATTTCAAGTGAAAGGCAGAATTGAGCTGTATGGAGTCCTCTAACAAATAATTAGGATCAGCCATTGGCCTATTAATTTAATCATAAAACTATAACACATTTTCCATACATCTATTAATGTATGTTAACTTAATACATAAAACTACAGATGTTTGCACATCTTTTAAGGAGCAGCCAAGAGTAATTCTCTTTGAGTATGTAGCCACTGTGTTGATTGCAGTCTCAGTTTTCTTTTTAGCACTACAACTAGACTTCATGGTATGCTGATGCCAGTTTCAGGTTTTAATTTACTTGGAAGCATTCTGAGTTGAAAAATCCTTCAAGTATTTTATCTTCTTTTGAATACTTACAGTTATATCTCCCCTACTTAATTTAATAGAAAGTGATTAGAAGTCTTTAAAATGTAGGCTCAGTCTCCCCAAAACTGTTCAGATAATCTTTTCCCAAGATGTCCAGTGTAGACTTTGTCCAGCACATGTCATCTTGTGGGACTAAGATCAGTGGAGACCCTGTTGGTCTCCAGAGAAGATGTTACCCTTACCTGAAAGAATAAAGCTACCCGAATATAGAGTCAACTCCAGAAAGTATAGTTTTATCGGAGAAACACATCTTAAGGCACCGTGAACATCCAGAGTAAGGTTTTGTTACGTGAAGTCATCCCCTCATGTGGGGAGCCCTCCTGTTGATGCCTCTGACCCACTGTCTCATTTCTTCATTCAGCATATAAGTCTTGGTCTAGCTCATTTACTTTGGAATTTAAAGTAAGTTTGTATGTAAGTAAGTAAGTGTGGCCTTTTTCTCCTACAAATCTGTCTGATTTTAATTTGTTTGCTTGACAAGTTTAAGAAGATCCTTAGGGAGTGGGAGAATTTCCCCTGGACCCTGACAACAATTAAACTTAGTTTTAAGGGAAGCTATCACATTTTTATTCACATATCACTGTTTTATGGATATTTTATTAGCACACATATTACAATGACATTTTGGACCAAACAAAACTCAGTTGGCAAATATGCAGCTCAATTATTGGGAGAAGAGATATGTGGAAATTTCAGAGAAGCATTAAATGTTCACTACATTTTTCTACCATAAGAAGATAATAGCATCAGTGATTCAGTAATGTCGTAAGGTAAAGCCTGGGTAAGATTAGTGCTCAGTGAAATGACTTTTCTAAATTTATAAAATATTTGGAGTATTTTATTAAATATTTTAGTACTTAATGATGCCAAGAAATAAATTTTAAAAACCTCTTCATTGTGCATATATATGTACATGTGTGTATGTATATATATATATATATATATGTTATATAAATATATAATTTAAACTTACCCAAACTGAAGTGACCCTGAGTAAGATCAGCCCAGGTCTCTGTTTTTACAGGAGAAAATTGTAAAATTGTTCCAACAGATGCAATATGGCTTACAGAAACTTGTGGTTGGTTTTGGAAACCAGTGTAGAATTTGAAGAATTTTTTTTAAATAAGTGCCCTAATTTGAGACATATAACCATTCAATTAGATTATTATATAGATAAGTATCTCAGTTCAATGACTTACTATTAAAACCCTATCATCGAGTTTCATGGAGACTTTTGCATAGTGGCTTTTGTGCATGTGTGTGCTACCTTTAATTCTTTCCTCCATTTAGAATAAATTGATCTCCAAAGCAGATGACACATCATATTATTCACCGAGTCAGAATACTTGAGAAATATTACATTTAACTATACTGGTTCTACCTCCGACAAAATTTTCTAAGAATTGGGTGTATTATTTTCACCCTATTCCCTGCACCAAATAATCTCCTTAATCATTTTAAGCAATAAATTGCTATTAATACTGATTTTCCCTCTGCCATTTTGATTTTTCTCTTGAAAACCTGCATTTTCATTAAGTGAAATGTTTACAGCTTTTTTTTATTTAATTTGTTCCTATAGTTCTTTCTAAACCGTCTTAACATATTTTTTCTTTTAGAACTTCTCTACTTCTTAATAACATTTTGATAGAAATACAGGACTGTGGTAAATAATCCATCATATTACTTAAAATTTACAATTGTGTCTTATATTCGTAAGTCTCTGATGATATAGGCTTATTTGAATTTTGCCTAATTTTGAGTGTATGGTCATAAAGTTAGGTGCCCTTCACAGAGTGCAAATTGTTTCTGACCCCACGCACATTCAAAGCTTTCCCCTTTTTTTAAACTAGTATATGTTAGTGTAATTTTAGCAGAGTAGTGATGAGAATCAAACTTTTTATTTTTATAATTGATTGATTCATACCTAGTCTAAGAGTTATGTTTACTACTGATTATACATGGGTTTTTTGTTGTTTCTTTGACTTCTTAACTTAAGACTCCAAATTTTTTCATTCTTTGGTTTGCCAGGAGTAAAGTAACCTGAGGCAATGTCATTGTACAAAGTCATTTACATCTGTGACCAGCGTTAGATGGTAAAATAGACTGGCATAAAGAGTTCAGAAAAGGAAGATGTTTTGGAAAGTGTGTAGATTTACCAAGAGAATCAGCTATTTTTGATTTAATATAAAAAAACTTCCTCTACTGTCTATCAGACTTAAATTCCAGATTTTCTATTTAAAGATGACAGTTCAAATTTGGTTGTCATTTAAGTAGTGTCTAGGGAATTATACTTGTATTTTCATAAGTGTTAAATATAAATATTTCTATTATAAGGAGAGCCTGCAAAGTGGACTGTTTTGTAATACATGGTCACTATTTTTTAAGGAAAAGATTTGATCGGTCATCTACTCTATAGAATGGCTCATCTGTGGTTTTGTGCTTAGTATAGTTCATTTCTACCCTCAAAGACGTTTTCAAGTTTTAAGCTTAATGTTCCTTTTAAAGTAGCTTTCATATAAACTTGACCTTTTGTATTTATTATCAATAAGATTTTGCCAGTTAAATCACATATGTCTGAGTATTCTTTGGTATGCCTAGAAATTTTATTTTATTTTATTTAAATTATTTTAATTTAATTAATTTTTAAAGTTGTATAGGTAGGGATATAACCTCTATGTGAGTCCCTTCATTGCTTCATATTTTGTATCATATGATGAAAAACTTCTACCATTAATCAAGGTTCTTTTCTGAAATCTTCAGTAGTGACTACGTGGGCATACCTTTGTCTTTATAATTAGCCTGCTCTTTATTGAAACAGCATTCTACCTTTTCAACTCAACTCAGTTCAATATTAACCCTCTCTACCTGGAGATAGCATGAGATTCCACGCAACAAGGGCCCATTTTCCCAAGACTGTCCTCAATTTCAGACCCCAGTCCCAATCCCAGGTAGTTACTGAGCTTCTGATCAACGAATTATAGAAAAGAGTTTGCTAGAACACTCTCCTCAAGTTGGACTGATTTGCTAGAGCAGCTCACAGAACTCAGAAAACCCATTAACTCACTAGATCACTGATTTATTGCAAAGACTCAGGAGCTGCCAGATGGAAGAGGTGCACAGGACGAGGTGTGGGGAGAGGCAGGGACCTTCCCTGTCCTCTCCAGATTTGCCAACCTCCCCAAATTTCCATGTGTTCACCAATTCAGAAGTTCTCCAAAGCCCCTCCTTTGAGGTTTTTATGAAAATTTCATTGCGTAGGTATGATTGATTAACTCATTGGCTATTGGCAGTTAAACTCAACCTTTGACTCCTTTCCCTGAAGTCAGGGATGAGTCTGGAAGATCCAATTCTTGGAAAATCCTGTTGTTTCCTGATAACCAGTCCTTCCCTTAGGTACTTCCCCACTCACATAACAAAGGCATACCTTTTTCAGTGTCTGTACTCTGGAAATTCTAAGGCTTTGGGGAAGCTGTGAGCCTTAAACTGTGATGAACCAAATATAAATGAGAAATATACTTCAGTCATCTGAGTGACCAAAGTATTTATAGAAATACAAATATTTCAAATACATATTCACTTTTTCTATGACATACTTCTCCCCACCCATGGAACAATATTTTATGAAGATTTTTCCAAGAAACCATTTAAAGATCTATCCAAATCTTTTGAACGAGTATAGACCACTTGATAAAATAGTTATAATGCAACTTTCAAAAAATAATTCTCTCCTAACGCCATGTATGACTACCTTCTTTGTTTAGCAGAGTGCTGCCGTACCTTTGTGCCCTGGTCCATACATTTTAGCATATTTGCAGTTTTTCTTCGGACTAGATGTCCTTAATATTATTCTGGGTCATAGGGTATGTTTATTTAAACAATAAATGGATAATTTGAACAAAATTTCCCTCAAAAAATATTGAATGGTGTTTATTCATTTTCCAAAACTATTACTAATACTTCATGCTATCACTCTTGTATTATTGAGCCATTTTAAAAAGTCAGTTTTTATTATGTTAATGTACATTTTAACTATCAGGGAGCCAAGCAGCTTTTCATATATGTGATTTTGTTTGAATTGTCTGTTCATCCCCTTTATCCATGTTTGTCCTTTATTGATATTTTTGAAGCTCTTCATTTGGACTTTTTTTTCTCCTCTGTGTGGCAAACATTTTCTCACAAAACATTTGTTTTTATTTTTTTGCTTATGGTTTATTTTCTTATGTAGATGTTTATGCCTTTATTTAGTCAGATTTTGCAGATGTTTCTTTGACGGTTTGTGACTTTGTATTATTTTCATGCTTCTCCTAGGTCCAAGATATAAAATTGCCCCCCGTATTTTTTAACAATCTTATAATTTTATACATTGAAATTTTTCACCTGTATGGAGTGAATTTTTGTGTCTGTGTGAGAAAATGATTAAACTTCATTTTCTTCCAGATATATACGCAAACTTCCCATCACTTCTTATTGAAACACTCAATGATTGTTATGATTACTTAGAACATTACTGAGCACTTAACAGTTGCCAGCCCAATAGTAAGGGTTTTCATATGAATGTTTCAGACCTTTTAATTATTATCATTGCTTTCTGTGATTGTTCCTATTTCAATACCCATTGTACAGATGGAGAAATCACAACACTGAGGACTTAGTAAGTTGCCAAGACTGTGCAGCTAGAAAGTGATAGGGGCAGGAATTGAAATTTGCATGTAAGGAGCCTAGTTCCAGAATCCCACCCCACCCCCAACTGTGTTCTGCAATTTAAATTACCTGGGTCCCCATGCCTCACACCGTGGCAGGGTGCCGGCATTACAACAGCCCTGCTGCTTCTTGAAGCATCGTCTGCCTCCTTGGCTGTGACCCAGCAGCTCCTGCTGCCCTTTGCTCTCATGTCTTCTCACCTGTATTCTTGCCTGACGGGTCTCTGGTTTCTAACGTCTTCATTTCTTCAGTAGCTATAGAGACATGATTCCAATCTGTTAGGCAGTTGTGCAGAATATGATACATGTGTCCTGGAACTTCGAACTGAAGCTTTTAGTCTCACTAACCACAAGGAGGACGATACATGAATGTGAACACAAGTTGAGCTGCTTTTTCTGCTTACCTCTAACATTTACTGGACAGTTACCAGATGCCAACTCAAGTATCACATAAGGGTCACAACATGGGTTGGGACTCTGCAGATCCACTTAGATCCATTTGTTTTGTTTTGTTCCCCATGAAATCCCTTAGAGTACTAGAAATGTGTTTTCTCTTTCTTAAGACTTTCTTAATAATATTTTCATTTCTGTAGCTTATGTTCTTGTAAGAGTGCAGTCTATAATATACAGAGCATACAAATATTTATTAGTTGACATAACTTTTTTTTTTTAAGGAAAGGTGGTACAGGCAGGAATGAAGGTGATTAGACAGGCAGGCTGGAAGAGAAGGGAGAAAGAAGCATTTATTTATTTTTATTTAGTTTTTCATCTTGGTTGTTCCTCCTAGACCCAGGATACAAACCCAGGTCCTTGGGATCTATTTGGATTGTGCTTGGCCAGAGACGGTGGACCTAACCACCACTCCACCAAGGCATGCCTATTTTGTTTAAGTCGTCTATAAGCCTTCTGGTCAACAGAAGGCTCTTAGTAGTTAAGTTTAGGGTATTCAGAAGTTCTAAGTGGATTTTGGACTATGCAGAGGTTGATACCCAGTCATCTGTATTCTGCAATTAAAATTGTATGGTATTATTCGTATTACTTGCTGAATAAAATTTCTAAATAATACACTTTAAAATGCTGAGCCCTTCATAAGGAGTGATTGATAAGAAATGTTTCCTGTTTTCCTGAATATTTCTGCCTCTTAAAAACCAGTGTTTATCTTTTTAATCTCTTGAACTATGACAGCTACTCCCCATGTTCTCGTATTAGACAATGTGTCTTGTACGCAAAAATGGTGGAAGTCATAGTAAACATCAGCAGAATCTGAAAGGGAAATGTGGCCTGACATCCACTGTACTGCAAACCCTAAGTGTCGGCTCAGACCCCTTGCAGAAAAAGCCATCTCATACCTGACCTCACCTCTGCTTGCTGTCTCAGTCTTCAGGAACCAGTATTACTGTGGACATTGCCGTGATGGGAGAGGCCCACGGCCTCATCACTGACCTCCTGGCAGACCCTTTGCTGCCTCCCAACGTGTGCACATCCCTGAGGGCGGTGAGTAACCTGCTCAGCACACAGCTCACCTTCCAGGGTGGTCACAGGCCCAGAGCGAATCCCGTCATTTCCTTCAGCGAGAACTATGCCTGTTCTGATTCAGAAGAAGGCTCTGAAAAAGACAAGTTGGCTATCCCCAAGGTAGGTAATAATGATGGACTCCACAAAGAGTTCAACTTTTTCCTTTAGTCATCTTTTAACTCCTTCTCACATTCCTATCAGCTACTCAGTGGAGATGCTATTGTAGTGGCTCAAGTCATAAAAATTGTATCATAAACACTCTTTCCTTAAACTTGATAGCTTTCTGTAAATGAAGAATTGATCTTGTTACATTATCTTTTTTATTTAGACTTTCTGGAAGTTTTTACTTCTTTATGCCAGACCCTGTTCTGTGGGACAGGGACATCAGTGACAAAAAAGCAGACACAAATCCCTGTTCCCAGCCCAGTGTGGGTTCTGTATTCTGAAATGCAAGGTTCCTTTGCTCTTTGATTTCATAGCATGGTATCCTTCAAAGTACCCTCATGGTTTTTCACTCACCCAACGAGCTTTGAACTCAGAACAGTTTTCACTGATTTTATATTATTTAAAGTAAAAGATGATCTTAGTGATTTGTATAATTCCTTTTTTTTTTACATATAAGTCTTACCCAAGTAGACTCTAGGAGATAAGATCTTATATCCGCTTTAGATCTCAATATTAATTGAAAATAAGTCATATTAACAACAGAAGTCAAAAATCAGAATGTCAGTGGTGTCAGGTCATCCAGCAGGCTACCTGTATAGTAAACAAAGAGCCTCCTCCTTGAACTCATGGTCAGTCAGGAACATCCTGCTCTATGTGTCTCTTGACCCAGGAATGTATTCTTCATACACCTCTGTCTCATAGGTGTTTTCATGGTCTCATCAGACATCCATTTCTCTGAGAAAGGTTGGCTAAACATGGTAAGACAGTAAAGTAATGGAGAGAGGGATAAACTGATTTCTTTGGGTCTTAAAATAGACAAGATAGATATCAGGACAGTTGATCCTGGTATTGACCTTTTCCTATGGAATCACCCTCTCAGATGCATATTCAGATTTATCAAAGATAGTCATCTCATTGCTCTTCTACAGTCTCAACAGAATCATACACTTCCCTTCTCTAATGTTTTCTACCATCCTGAGAAGGGCAGAATGTCCATCTGTAAGCCATGTCCACACAACTAGCATGCAAGGTGTATCTAGCCACAATGAAAATGTGTTAAACTTTTGACTATTATAGCTCTTACTGTATTTGTATTAGAAGAATGCCTTCACTTTAATATTTAAGGTTAAAAATACTCATACTGGTGAGCCCAGAATCTTGCCTCAGTGCTGTAATACATTTCCCACTGAGGATATGATGGGAAAAGAAAGCAAACAAAGGGTTAGAGGTCAGCCAAAGCCAACAGTCTTCTATTAAGAGGAATTGGTAGTGGGATGACCCATATGTCTGATGTCTAAGTCACATTAATCTGATTAATCAGTGCATTTTGTGAGTTATACTCTTAAACTTAACTCTTGTCATTTGTACATCAATAAATTAAAATTAAATCAATAAACATTTGGGTATAGAGTCATTTGTGCAAGATGACATAAATTAATCCATACTCAGAACAAATGACTTTTGAGGAAAAACCTCTTGCTCGTAATAGCTAGTATAACATGTGTATAGTTGTATAAATCCCACTGAACTAATGTAACTATAAAGTTACCCCAAAAGGAATTGACTCTCATTCCACTAGTTTCATGTTTGCATGATCATTGAAATGAAGATCCCAAAAATGTTCTTTATAATATTCATTAATTTTGGCAAGAGAGTCTTATTGATTTCTGAATATTTTAAATAGGAAATATTCAACCAATATTAATTTTATAAACTAACAATCAAAAACCCATTTCCTTCCATTCTATTACATAGAATATAATGTTAAAAGATATGCTTGGTAATTGAATCAACACTTCATCCTAGCGCCTGAGAAGGAATTTGCCCCCAGGCTTGTTGAGACGAGTTTCTTCCACTTGGACGACCACCACCTCAGCCACAGGATTGCCCACCTTGGAGCCTGCCCCTGTACGGAGAGACCGTAGTGCCAGCATCAAACCGCATGAGGCACCTTCATCCAGGTTAGACAATGCTCCTGTTGGTTTCATATCTTTTAGAGAAATGACTTGCCTCAATAAGTATAAGTTACAGGGTAAGGGAGGTTCAACCAATTGCAATTGGTTGGAGGTCAGCTTTGAAAATGAAAAAGGCATATGGTTTAAATGTAGAGCAGAGTAGGGATTAATCGTAGATAGATTTGTGTTGTATGCTGTTAAATCTAAATGGGGACAGTGACTTACGGAGATGCCTGCCAGTGTTGGATGAAAAAAATTAAGCCCAGAATAAAGGTAGGCTAGATTTTTTACCTAAACTGAAATCCATATTGAAGCCCTTAAATCAAAGATATCAAACCTGATATTTATAGATGGTTGTTAAGATTCTGTCCCGTCCATGAGACCATTGTGTCAAAGAGAAGATCGAAATGTAGGTCACTACCCTAAGACTATCTAGGTATGTTCAAACACTTGCTAATTTGAACTTTATTTAGCATGTTTATTCCAATTTAATCAAGTGGTTTAAAAGCCAAAATTTACAAAGGTAAAGAAAAGGTTATATTAAATTCTGGAAAGAATTTTGAGGAAATATCTTTATGAAAGAGATGCTTTTAGAGGAAGTTATTGGGTTTGTTCATTTCTGTCAAGAATGCAAATAGCGTACTGTGTATGAATTCAATAATTACGTGAACATTTATCATATGATTCCAAGTTTTTGAAATGCTTGCATCAGTTTTATTAATGAACTAATAAGTGAAAAATAACCACATCTATGTTGAATCACGTGACAGCAATATTAGAAATAATTTTCTCCTGATCTTGCCTTTGAATATAAATAAAGCAGCATGCAGAGATTTTCACAGAAATGGAAAACCTTTCAAGGAATTTAATGATTGCTGACTTTTTTTTTTTACTTTCTTGATTTAAAAATGTTTATTAGTTTTTTCCATCTTACCATTGTAGGCTAATAAACCAGTAGGACCAGAAGCAAACTAGAATGATTCTTTCAAGTATCAGTGTAATTATTATGCTACATCTTATTAGATGAACTTTTGTAAAATTTCTAAATATATCACAGGAGGATATTATCCAATTTTTCATTCATTTTTCCCACAACTTGAAATTATAAGTCACTGGTAATATTTTCCTCTAAAAATATAGATCACTGTCAATTTCTACAACCACAGATACTGATGAATGAATAATTAAGTAGATTGTTTAAGAAAATGAATTATACTTTCAATGTATATCACTAGTATAGTGACATATTTTACTAACTCACCTTGCCAAGGCTCCTATCACGGTATAGTTAATGCTTCAGGGTTTTGTTTACATAGAAACAACTCTACTAAATACCTATTCATACATTTTAAATGTCTTCTTTCTTCCTGTTGTTTATTTTTCCGACTCCTGTCTTCTCTTAGTTAAATGAGATTGGGGTGACATTGAAATCATCCTGAGGAAGAGGGCTCCAGGGATTATAACCTTTATTCCCAAGGATCCTGTCATTCTTCCTTATGAAATACTCATATTCAAATATTTTCCAAATAAAGAGTATATTTTGATTCCACTCACTCTCTTTGTCCCAAAAATACTGATAGCTGTCTTGCTGGGTAGACTTTCTCCACTGCATCACCATTCCTTAGTTTCACTGTCCATTACATGTTCTGATATAAAATTTGATTGCTAAAACTTTTCCACTGTTATGTAAAAATAAGTCATTCTAAAGAGAATTTGAGCCCTTTAAGGGAAAAAAAAACACACAGAGCAAGTAACAATAGTACTATCATTAAATACATCTAGTTTTGATTGACTCGTTCTTTGTCGTAAGTGAAAATAGTGAAAAGATAACCATAGCTAAATCGCCAGCCCTGATTATAAACCAATCAGAACCTTCACTTAGGAGACCTATTGCTAAAACTGCTGGTGGATTTCAACAGTGATTTTAGTTTTCACCTTTTTGTTTCTTTTCATATTGTCCTTTTCTTGTGACTCTTTGAGGACTGTAGTAATCAAAAAGAAGAGTAGTGGGAAGTAAAATTCAGACCGTCCTCAGAATACCAGGAGGTACTTTTAAAAATGACGAGAGAAAATGTTGAAATCTGAAATAAAAAAATGCCTTAATCATTCCAAGTCAGCCTTGGAACTGAACTCCCCCTATGAATAACAGACATAGGAGGTTGTAAACTCTGTATAAGATATTGTTGGGTTCTGGTAAGAATTTTAGGGGATGGATGCAGTTGTTAAGGACAGAGCTAAGGTTATAAAATCTACTTTTGTTGAGGAAGGTTGAGGTCTTCCACAGAAGACACATAAACAGTTTTCCCTGCTGTCCCAGCATGTGGAGAGCAGGTAGAAGTTTCCCCAAGCTATTTTACGTTCCTGAATCCGAATTAATACATATTCATGAAATCAAAACAGGAATTAAGAAGGTGAGAGTCAGTGCAAAGCTGAAAATGGTTGCCAGGATCACACAAAGAACTCTGTGTAAAAGCGTCTCTAAATTGCCACGCATGTTTATATATGCATATACTTGAATATATTCATTTATTGTTTTTACTCATATCTCTTAATAAGTTATTTATTATATTAAGAATGAGACATTTGTCTGGAATTTTATTTATATTGAAGTTCACCCATTCCCCGTACATTCAAGGCACTCTGTTATTGCATTTTGTAAAACTTTCCAACCTGATTATTTATTAAATGTTTTAAGAAAGAAAGACAAAGGTACAAAAGTTTTTGACTAGCCTTTATAACAAAACTTTTTAAGATATTAAAAAATTGATTCAGTTAATGTTTAGAGCTTATATTTTAAAAGTATACTCAGAAAATTAAGAAATTATATAGTGTGCTGAGAAATTACAACTCCTGGGATATATATATATATTTCACCTAAAATTTCTTCACAGTAAATCTTAAAGGTCTGCCAGTCCAGCAAAAGGAGTTGAAAGGAAATAGCACAATAAAGAAAGTTGGTTTAAATTTATATCTTTTGTTTAATCTTATTGTTTCAAAATTACAGGCATTTGTGAAATACTTAAGATGAGATTTCTAAGAAAGATATGAAACACGTACTTTGTATTTTCCTTAATTGTGTTTGATAACTGCTGAAATTCCTTCCACATTTCTTATAATGA